>CM041742.1:2738270-3445770 GCA_023373885.1 Hestina assimilis
AACAGAGATTATTCCACCAGTGCAATCAGTCACACTGGTGGTAGGTCTTTTGTTGCAAGAGGCCGGCTAGGTAGGTACCACCGCAGTGTCCAATATTCTGCCGCCAAATAGTAGTGTTTAGGCACTACTGTGTTCCGGTTTGAAGGGCATTGTACGCTAGTGAAATTACTGGGCGAACGAGATTTAAGAACTAATATCTCGAGGTTGGCAACGCGTGAGTGGCACCTACTAATGGTGCTGCAAGCGCTCATAGGCTGCGGCAGCCACTTACCATGCCATAGCCAGGTGGGCCATATGCTTGTTTGCCAACTTCTAACATAAAAAAAATAAAATAAAATAAATATATAAAATTAGTAGTAGACCCATGCTCCTCTTAGCACAAATGGATGAGTTCGACTGGGGGAGTATCACCCTCAAACAAAATCGACGTTGAGTATCAGTATCGGTATCGCAACAGGTCTGTTGCGTTTCGTGCGATGAGTGAGAGAGCTGGAGGTCCCCCATTTCATCCCTTCCCTCCCATTTTTTTATGTTACTAAGTTGGCAAGCATACGGCACACCTGATGGTAAGCTTGCCATGACCTCTTGCAACACCATTTATACGTGGCATTCACGCGTTGCCAACCTCGTGATATTAGTTCTTAAATCTCTTTTGCCCAGTAATTTCACTAGCCTACAATGCCCTTCATACCTAAATACAGCACTTCCAAAGACCCTACTGCTTTGTGGTAGAATATTTCACATTGCGGTGGTACTTACCTAGCCGGCCTCTTGCAACAAAAGACCTACCACCACTGTGACTAATTGCACTGGTGGAATAATCACAGATGTAACAGAGATTACAAGACACGTCGCCGTCTAACTATCCCTTGGGTTGGCAACGCGCATGTGATACTTCAAGTATAGTCTGTTAAATGTGAGTTGAACCATGCGCAGTAACACGTTTTTGGGTCTCAACCGTATGCGGTATGAAGGGGCCCGCGTTTAGTACACTCGCTCACGGTTGTTTTAGTTTGTAGTTTCTTTAAAAATAAATTATAAAAATTAAATTAAAATATAAATGATTTTTGTTAAGTGTGTGAATATTTATTTCAAGATAATGCCTCGACTACAACCAATTTTAAGAAGACGGGAGACAAGGATGGTATTTGACGTTTATAGTTATTTTTTCTATACTATTTATTTGTTTTATTCTATTTAAGTAATTAATAACGAAAATGAATAAATAATTAATTGAATTTAGAAGAAATAATAAGTATATTATAAACTTAATTCCGTTTTCCCACTTTATAAAAAATCTATTTAAATAAGACGAAATCAATATTTTCGTCTAACATTTTTGTCCGTCATTGTACCTGGGCAGGAGCGTCTATTTTGGTTCAACTTAAATTTAAGGAACTATAGCTTTGTTAAACTTACGAAAGAGCACCAAATACCTTTGGACTTTTGTCTGTAGGGCCGGTCTTTAGTTTACATTAAGTCAATGTCTCCAAGTCATTTTTACAGGACAAACTGCCATTTCGAGGTTAAAGTAAAAAAAAAATTGTACTTAGCTGCCGACATTCAGCCTGTAGTTTGTGGTTAGAAAAATAATAATTCGTTTTATATTACATATCTCATGGTTGCTGCCTGTTATCTTTCTTGCAATATAAAAAACGATAATAGTTTAGCGGTCATATTATTTACAACGTATTCAATTTAAGAATTTTATTAACGATTAATAAATATTCATAAAGGCGAAAGTCTTTGACCAGTGTGTGTTGCCAGCGATGACATATGGAACTGAAACGTGGCCGCTTACTATGGACCTCATGAGAAGGCTCAAAGTCACCCAAAGGGCAATGGAGAGGGCTATGCTGGGAGTCTCTCTGCGTGATCGCATCAGAAATGAGGCAATCCGTAGCAGAACCAAAATAACCGACATAGCCCTCCGAATCGCTAAACTAAAGTGGCAGTGGGCGGTGCACATTGCACGTAGAACCGATGGCCGTTGGGGCGGAAAGGTTCTCGAATGGCGACCACGTACCGGAAGGCGCAGTGTAGATAGACCCCCGACAAGGTGGACTGATGACCTGGTAAAGGTCGCGGGACTCCGCTGGATGCAGGTGGCGCAGGACCGGTCATTGTGGCACTCTTTGGGGGAGGCCTATGTCCAGCAGTGGACGTCTTTCGGCTGACATGATGATGATGATGAAATATTCATCAATTATATCGTTAATATAAAATTATTTTATAATACAAGAAATGACGTAAAAGTTACACGTAACCGCACTTTATACAAATTATAATTTGACTGCTTAGTTATAGCATAAAAAAACAAAACTGTTATAAAATATTGTCGATAGTGCCGAACTTTTTTTTACAATTCATTTCATAATATTTTTGTACCGAAGTTCCTCAACGCGGCTTACGTGTAGTGTGATTTATTAGAAATCGTCACGTAACGAAATGCCGTGTGCTTCGCGTGTGTGTATCTACCCCACTACAAGCAAAATACCATACGAGCAACTAAGTGCGATTCTCTCTCTCTGCCTCTTTTTTATCATATAACCTATTGAAATATACATATTTCATTTGAATTATATTCAGTTGAAGAAAAAATGTAAGGAGAGGATTCCCCGACCGCACATAATTTTTTTAACGCTTAACGTTACATACTCAATCGTTTGTATATTTTACAATTATATTTATATTATATTTTTCATCACAAAATAAAATCCTCTCCGGCAACTGTAAATAGTAACAGTCAAATAAATTTTAAACCTCTATCTCAACTACTCAATAACTATATTATTAACTTGATTCCGTTTTCCCATTTTATAAAAAAATCTATTTACATAAGACGAAATTTTTGTCTTTGATTTCGTCTTAACATTTTTGTCTATGATTGTACCTGCGCAAAAGCGGGCATTTTGGTTTAAACGATTAAAAAGTACTTTTTAATAGTCTACTTGAAAAAAAAAAATTAAATTGAATTTAGCTTTTTGAGAATCGCTGCCTGGATTAATGTATCTATATCCGATCACGCCAAGCGTTTACCTCCACTACTTCTTGATAACGTAATCGAACTGGCCACGACATAGTTACAAGAGAATAATCTGTTCTTTGCTTGTTATCTGTTTATAATAATAATAATGATAATGACTGTTGTGGCGTGTTGGTTGCTGCCTGCGAGACTAATCTCGACAGTCGTGTTACGGTTTTCACGTGGGCGGATTATCTGTTTTTATGTGAGAGGGGGCAAACGGGCAGGAGGCTCACCTGATGTTAAGCGATCACCGGCGCCCATGAACATCTGCAACACCAGAAGGCATGCAGGCGCGTTGACGACCTTTAAGGAAAGAATATGCTCTTCTCTCGAAGTTTCCCAAGTCGTATCGGTTCGGAAAGACCACTGGCAGAAGTTGATTCCACAGAGTGGTTGTGCGAGAAAGAAAATGTCTTCTAAATCCCGCTGTTGTGGATTTACAGACATCGAAGTGGTATGGATGGAATTAAGAGTTTTGTCGCGATGTCCTATGGTGAAATTCTACTGGTGGGATCAATCCAAACAATTACTCAGAACATTCCCCGTGATATATGCAATAGAAGATGCAGAGTGATCCGACATCGCTACGCAATGCTAAAGGATTAAGCCGATCGGAAAGAGCTTGATCGTCGACAATTCGAGCCGCTCTACGTTGGATGCGGTCAACTGGAAGTAGCTGGTACTGGGGAGCTCTCGCCCAGAGGTGAGAGCAGTACTCCACGTGCGGTCGAATTTGCGCCTTGTATAGCTGTAGGCGATGAGCCGACGTGAAGTAGTGCCTCGCCTTGCTGAGCACAAGCTTTTTAGAGGCCAATTTGACCTTTCCTTCCAACTGACCGCGGAACTGAACGACGCTTGAAATGTCGACACCAAGTATTCTGATACTAGCTGTGGCAGCCAAGGGAGTGTTCTCAAAACGAGATACGACAAATGGTGACTTTTTAGCGGTTAACGCGCAAACTTGTGTCTTCTTGGGGTTAAATTGGACTAAGTTTAGTCGGCCCCAGTCCGAGACTTTGGTCAATGTAGTCTCGACTTCAGACACAAGTTTGTTCCGGCACTCAATGACGTTTTCCTGAGAAATATTACCGCGAAAATTATATTTTTGTGATTCGCGATATTTGTATTCTTCTTATAAATATCTGTGTCGGTCTGGACCTTTGTCCTTGTGCGTCTTCCCACCATGCCTTGGAGAGCAAGTTATGCTGTCGGTCGGATAATAATCGTTAACTTTTTAAAGAGTTACTGGTTTGCCCTTATGGTTGCCCAGGTCAGATGGCCGTCGCTCTGTGTAAAAACTTATAACCTGTCAAATCCAGATAAGAGTAATAAGCAGACCCTGGGTAAAATACCGTGATTAATGCTAGAAACAGGAAGAAAGATTAATAATGATCATTTATTTCAGATCAGAATCTATAATACCAATAATATTAGTAATAAATCTCTTCGGAATGTATGTTTATGTTAGTAGTAAGTTAGTATGCCTTTCATTGTAAGAAGCCGGCTAGGTAGGTACCATCGCAGCACCAGATATGCTGCAAAGCACTATACTGTGTTTTGGTTTGAAGGACACTGTAGCTATTGAAATTACTGGGCAAAGGAGATTTAAGAACCATTATCTCGAGGTTGGCAACGTGAGTGACTTCTACCATTAGGTGGATTATGCTTCAAAAATAATAAAAAAATTAAACATTTAATGAAATTGTATAAATTTTGTAGATTGCACGAATAACTCTCTTTGTAGCACAAAATAGTATTTACATCAGCCGCGTTACCGCAAATAAAAATTCCATATGACATAATGCTGTGGAAGTAACTAAAATAAACAAGTTTGACTGTTTCTAACCCTCGGTTTCTCGAGAGTTGATCACACTCATGTTAAATTAACATAGCAAATACTAAACGCTCATTGGTTGCCTGTTGATCAGTGATTATCTTTAACCAATGAGCGTTCTATATTTAGTATGTTAAGTAGACATGAATTTTGAAAAACGTACGAGAAACTGAGGGTTAATTGAGTCTGTTAATTGTCTTTTTTTTGTAACTGTTATTAAAATATAATTTTTTGATTAACAAGATTTAAATAGATTTATTATCTTAATGTGGGAGAATTGCATGTATTATTCAAAAGAATTGCTTTGTAAAAACAAGCCAGTATAATCATTTTTAGAATAGCTTTTTTACTTGAAATACCTTTTGACTGTATAGCATTTAAATAAATAAATAAACGCTACCCACTCGACGGCCCGCATTAGGATAGTGATATCCAATGTCGGGGGTCCGGAAACATAGACAAGGACAAACACATCGAGTTTGGAACACATGCCTGTATGATCAATACAAACATGTCCCGAGCGGGAATCAAACTCGCGACCTGTGGCGCTTGGGGCACAATATCGTCAAATATTTCTATATTACCTGCGCCAGCGACACCGCTCGCGTGGTGTGCCAATTCTTCTTTATTGCACGTAACTGTAATTTTTTTTTCCAAATTAAAACTAGCTTATATTGCTACTTATAATATTAGCTATCTGCTAGTGAAAACGTCCAAAATCTCCTGTTAAAATCAGTCCAGTTACAGAGATTAACCCCAAAAAGCATATTTTAAAAATCATTTTTAATTAAGTACCGTATATTTCATATGCATTTAATGAAAAGTTGTTAATTTCGAATTAGTAACACGATTCAATTATATTTATTTGTATGTATATTTTCGTGTCTTGGCTCTACGTTACTCTACATGCTCTACGTTAGGCTGCTGTCCCGGTTGTCATAACATCTGATATAAATCGTTAACACTTGATAGGCAATATGTTCTTATACATAAACACTGCTTTAATACAAGAAGAAAAGATAAACTTGTTACACCAAGTTTTCGGCTTCATAAAGTGAGTATGTCCTTTTTGGGGCAAGGTATTCGCTTCTATAATAAAATTCCGCAGACAATTTTGAATCTGCCACTTTTGAAATTTAAATCTTATATTAAACGGTGTTTACTAAATAAAACTTATTATTCCGTTAATGAATATATTGCAGATAATGTGGCATGGAATTAATATACTCTGAATTTCATACGGGATATATAACTTAATTGTACATTTGACAAATGTAATGTGATTATTTTTGAGAAGAGTTTCTTGCCGTTCTTCTTCTGCAAAACCTACCTTCCGAATCGGCGGTAGCTTCAGATAGACGGACGTAAAGGACTGTATATTTGACGATTCAAAAGTGCTTAAAAGCCTATTTGAATAAACAATATTTATAGTTTGAGTTTGCGCTTATCCAATGACTTACTGGTTCGCTAGTACGGTTTGTTGGTAGTCAGATGTCAATAGCTGTGTAAAGTACACTAGTAACCTCTCATATCACGTTAATATTTAAAGTCCTAAAGATTCTTCATCATCAAGCTACGGAAGGAACCCTTTAGTTTCCACTGTGCGTGGTACGCACTTCACTGCCAATATTTATTTATACTTACTTATTTATCGATTGGTTATTGGTCAACCTAAGTTGTTCAGGTCGCCCGTAGGCCTCTGACTTGACTTATCGACTGTTGTCTTATTGTCAACAGCCGGGACCGACTTTTTACGTGCCCTCCGAAGAACGGAGACGCTCGGTTAAATACCACTATGCGATCACCCATCTAGTGACTGACCGCGCCTAAAGTTGCTTAACCTACCGATCGTTTACCGATCAGCGGGTGCACTCGGCTATGAGCGTCTCCAATTTATTTATTTATATAGACTATCTAACATTAACAATTTTTCTCATTCCAGATAATGCAAACATTGTATCACTTCATCGCGTTTCTGAACGACATTTTTGGATCCAACGCGAAAACGCCAAAGAAACCTTCTATAATCCGACGGATTAAAGACACCCTCTTCACACTGGCCTTCGCGACAGCGGTTTACGTATCTATCGCATTTTGGAGCATATACGCCATTGACAAGAAGTTAATTTTTCCGGACCACATAGAAAAGTTATATCATCCTAGTTTCAACCATGTCATGCACACCACAGTAGCTGTTTTCATAATTATCGAATTATTAACATCTTATAGAAATTATCCATCAAGAAAAACCGGTTTTTCTATAATGTTGGCATTCTATACTACTTACATTATATGGTTCTTTAATATCTATTTCACAACCGGTGCATGGGTTTATCCGGTTTTTGAAGCATTAAATTGGCCGTTGAGGATAGTGTTTGTAATACTAAGTTTCGGTGTAGCAGTTGGATTTTATATCCTGGGTGAGAAGCTAAATAATTTAGTTTGCTCGAATAATAAAGAATTGTATGCTAATGGAACTAAAAATGGAATTAATAGTGGTAAAAGGAAAGGAATATAGACAATAAAATTTGAATAAATTTTTTATTTATTTATTTTTATTTTTATTTTTTATTTTTATTTTTATTTTTATTTTCGTTCTTAAATGTAGAATTTATTAAAAAAAGTTTTTAATCCAGCTGTAAGAAAACCTTTTTAAAGTGTTCAAAAGTCAAAATCAGACCTTATAATTTTCAAAGACCTATCCAAAGACAACTGAAGTTTTTTTTTTCAACCCTCATTTACATGTATTACTCTAAAACCTACCCTTAGTTTTTATATGTATATTTTAGGATTTCACTACATAATTGTGTAGCGATTCGTAGAACACATTTATTTACCTGGTTCCTGAGATACAGTTCATCTAGTTCAGGAACCAGATACTCTAAATACTGTAAATTGTTTGTATTTTGCCAATAAAGAATTTGAATTTGAATTTACTACAGTTTGTATAGATAAAGCCCCTTGTTTCCGAGTAAAATGACTGTGACATACGAACGGGCACACAGATATGACGAAATTTTGACGTTCTGGTTTTGCTATTTGGCTGCGGAACCCTAACTACTTATAATTATTGTTTATGTTTAATTTATATTGTTCAATCCAAGATTTAATATATTTTTGTTACAACGTCGTGTGAATTTTTATTTTAAACGCAACTGGTTATACGCTGGCTGACCTCGAAACGCAAGTAACTAGCAGCAACTTCACTTAATAAAATTGAAAGTTGATGGACAACACAATTGACACGGCCCCGGCGGTCCCAGGTTCGTTTCCCGCTCAAGCAAATGTTTGTATTGATGTCACAAATATCTGTTTCAGTCTGGGCGTTTGTCCTTGTGGGTCTCCCCATCGTGGCTTGCAGAGCGCGTTAGGCTGTCGGTACCGGTTGTTATCACATAACATCTGATAATATTCGTTAACGATTGATAAGTAAATTGTTCTTATCCAATGAGTTGCTGGTTCACCATTAGTGTTGCGGAGGTCAGATGGCAATCGCTCTGTGTAAAAACTAGTAACCTCTCAAATCTCGATAAGAGTAATAAGCAGACCCTGGGTAAAAACTCGTAGAATACCGGGAATAATGCTAAGAAGAAGAAGACATTTAAATAAGTAAATATTTTATTTAAATACGTCAAAATAGTAAAATGTTTAGAATATAAAGAATTTAGTTAAAGTGTGTCGTGTCTCGGGCATCTGTTTCTTCTCATGTGTAGTCAAATTTGTTGGCGTGTCTGTGAGTCTGTTGAAAGCTACATTTGCATGAACTAAAGTTGTGATGTGTAAAATATCCAATACTTGATGAAAATTTCTGATGACGTCACACATGTCTTGTATCATGTACGAGCCATTTATGTCTCTAAATGATTTATATTCTGTAAAAAAGAAATACATTTAAGATTATATTCTTAGGAAGTCAGGAACTTCAACAGGTTCGCATCATAGTTTGTCCTTGTCATTGTGTATGTTTCCGGACCCCCGACACAGAATATAACTATCTTAATCTTATACCGTTGAGCGTGTAGCGTTCACTTATTTATTTATTTATAATCATCATCACAATCGTCATCATCATCATCATCATCATCATCATCATCATCGTCATCGTCATCGTCATCGTCATCGTCATCGTCATCGTCATCGTCATCGTCATCGTCATCGTCATCGTCATCGTCATCTTCATCATCATCATCATCATCATCATCATCATCATCATCATCATCATCATCATCATCATCATCATCATCATCATCATCATCATCATAATCATCGTCATCGTCATAATTTTTTACACATTTCCGTTAAAACGAACAATTGCCATTGTCAATTTAGTCCGGTGTTGCGTTAATAAATAAATAAACTAAATAAACATTAGACACTCAACGGCCCCCATTAGGATAGTGATATCCTGTGCCGGGAGTCCGGAAACACATACAAAGACAAGGACAAATACACCCAGACCGGAAAATATGCTTGCATGGTCAATAAACACATTATACTCCGAGCGAGAATCGAACCCGCGACCTGTGCGTTTAAGGCAGGTTCGCTGCCGCTGCGCCACAACGTCGTCCAATCGTCGTCGTTAATGTATACAACGATAGAATAATGGTTACATTGGAATTCTTGATTTATTTCTCTTTATTTCTCTATATTGCGGGGATTTTCTACTCAGTCACTTTGAACCAATTTTGACCCCAATTATATAGATTTTATTTTGTGTGTTTACTGTATGTGTGATCATACTATATTAGCTTCTGCCAGCGGCTTTGCCCGCGTGAGATTTTAACAAAAACTTTTAACTCCCATCTCAACCTTTTAGGCAGTAAAAAAGTTTAATTACTTGTTTCAACGCCTTTTCGGTCTATTTGTGGTGGAATTTTAGAACATGGTAAAATACATTCTTATTTACCTATAATTTTTAACTTAAAACAAAATTTAACTATCCTAGTTTAAATATGACGAGAAACTTTCACCCCCTTTTTAAAATTCAATCCTTATAGGGTTCACCCCTTTCTAAGCCTAGGGCTGGGCTGGCTGGCTGATTATTAAAGATAAAATAAGGTTTCTATTACATATCGTATGCATAGCAAGTCTATGGCTATTAAAGATTTATTTATTTACGTAATATTTATTATTTTTATCTTTTTTATTATCATTATTATTATTCTTTTTTATCGATTGGTTAGTGGCCAATCTAGTGTCAGAGTTGTTCAGGTCGCCCGTAGGCCTCTAACTTGACTTATCGACTAATGTTAAATTGTCAACAGCCGGGACCGACTTTTTACGTGCCCTCCAAAGCACGGAGACTCTCATTAAATACCACTATGCGATCACCCATCTAGTGACTGACCGCGCCTAAAGTTGCTTAACCTACCGATCGTTTACCGATCAGTGGGTGCACTCGGCTATAAGCGTCTCATTATTATTATTGTTTATTCATTACCATTTGCACTGGAGTACTGAACAAGTATATCCGCATGTGTGGGGATGATATGGGACGCAACATGACGGCCATCCAATTCTAGTCTGCGTCCGCTGTCAATTGATCTCCTCTACAAGCCTGCAACATAGATGCAGAAATCTTTTAAAATCAAGATTTAACTGCTGTTAGGCTTGTGAGGCCCGATGGGTCTGGTGGCAGGGTTCAAATGTGGCACCCGTAACCACCTTGCTTTGGTGAAAATCTCGTGAAGTGACTGATGTCTGTGAACTTCGCATCTCGCATTAGTTAAGACACTACTAACTGCTCGTCAATCGCATTTCGAGGTCAGCCACTGTATAAGCTACTTCCGGACTTTTTTTAATGTTGGCAAACAAGCATACGGTCCACCTGATGGTAATTCGTTGCCATAGCCTATGAGCGCTTTCAGCCCTATTAGTAGATGCCACTCACGCGTTGTCAACCTCGGGATACCTTAAATCTCCTTTGCCCAGTAATTTCACTAGCCTATGCTTTTCAAAATAAATAAATAAAATATCGAGTCGGATGAAAAATATTAATATAATTTTTAGAGCCTCAATAGCTCAATAGAAGGGCCGACCTCGCTCCGTTAACGCTATTGTCGTACTCGCACTCCCAGCGCAAGCTACGAGCTTATTTGGAGGGGCAATACGAATATTAGTAATGTCGTGTAAAAAGCATTGCTAATATTCTTTATAAAAAAAAATCTTTGGTAAATACAATAAAAAAGGGCAGGTTCCACCGAGATTTGAACTCGGATCGCTGGATTCAGAGTCCAGAGTGCTAACCGTTACACCATGGAACCGGTTGATACTAGTTATCTAAATAAAGTCTAGATTCTTCGATAGAAATTTTTACGGGCTTTTCAAACGGCGATTTCAGTAGGTTACTTACGTAAGTATTATGTAAATAAGCAATCTGTATATAATAAGCAATAAGTAAGAACCTATTTACTATATAATACTGATAGTGTAAATATTGTTGACACCGTGGTGGCGTTGTGGGTAGCGAGTCTGCCTTTAATCTCGATGGTTGCGGGTTCAATTGCCGCTCGGGCAAATGTTTGTTAAAATTTTTATTTCGGTTTGGGCGTTTGTCCGCGTGGGTCTCCCCACCGAGCCTCGAAGAGCACGTTAAGCTGTCGGCCCCGGTTGTTATCACATAACATCTGATAATAATCGTTAACTCTTGATAAGTATATTCCGCTTTAAGATTTACAGCACACCATCCCATAAGAGCCTTTTCACACGTGCCGGTTACCGGGTATACGGTAGCGAAGTGTATGGGCATGTATGGTGGTTTTCACACGTAGCGGCGTAATTTTGCTCGGCAAACGGTCGCCGGGTGCTCGCCGCACCACTGTGCGTATGAGCTACTAGATTCAAAATTGAGTCGTGTGAATGCGAAATGAGTTACCGGACAGTCGGCGCCGGATACCCAGCAACCGGCACGTGTGAAAAGGCACTAAGGGTGGAACAAATAATGCGCACACGCACGCGATTGGATAAATGATATCCGCCCAAAGCAAAACACCTCTAACGCTTCCTTCTTATGCCCTATAAACACTTTTAACCGCTCTGCTCTCGCATCCCCCTTTTTCTGCAGCATTACCTGTATGAAGATTATCTTTGGTTTCCCAACAAGGCTCGGGTGGCAACAGTACAACATTTCAGTAACTTCTTGAAAGTGATACGGCCTGTCTGCAGCGTAGATATCACCACCTCTACCACCGTGCGTCAGGAAAGCGAAACACAGGCACGAAGTCGATTTATGATTTCGACTTGTAACTGAAATGGAATAGATACTATATCAGTGTTGTGATGGGACTAAGTTCTATGAACTGCTACAGGGTTTTGTTGTGAAATAAAAAAATATTTAAAAATGAAGGGTAATGAAGTCCGTACTTGTAAGTGATGGTTGAAAAAAGTAATTTCAGCATGCGGCAACGTATAGTTGACGGAGTTGTTGAGGTATATGTATATTAGTCATAAAAATTGTGTCTTTAACTATTGAACTATTGGATATAAAATTTTGGAATTTGAGGTTGTAGAACATCATAAGAACTTTTAACGATAATTATTTTGAAGTAAGAACGTACCTTACGTTAAGAAATTTCAAAAATATATAGGTTTTACCCATAACCTTCCTGTGTCATATTATTTTTATAATTACGATGAAATTGCAATTTTTTATTTGCCGTCGCTTTTAATTCGTTAAAATCCTAAATGTTTCGTCAAGTTGCGGAACCCTTTAGCTTCCACAGTGCGTTCACCACGCACTTGACTGCTAATTTTATTATTTATAATTATATAATTTAAAGTAAAATATTGAATTTATTGAATAATAGTAATACTTAAGCTGGATTTCAGAACACTGAATAAATGAATCTTAAATATGATTCCATATTTTACTGTAAAAAAAAGTGTCAGTAAGCATTGTGTCAGTAGAAGGGTTATGTTTTTGATAAAATTAAAAAAAAAACCAACCACGCTCTTTTCACACTAAAATTCAGTTATTTCTTATTTACACTCTTCTTAATTTTTTGATCTATTATTTATTTTTCATTTTTCATTGATTTTTTTTTAAATTATAGCGCATGACCAAGTATAGGACCTATTTAATACGTTGGATTAGAAGGCAATATTTGAAAAAGATGTCATTCTAACGGAGCGTCACATGATGGTTACTTCAATATTTCACCATGCTGAAAATTATTGTTATACCCCATATAACAGGATGAATCGTTGAAATCCGAGTTACAGTGCTGTGGAATTTATTGTGTTATTTAGTAAAGGGATTAAAAGTATTGTTGATTACAATAAGTTGTTCGTAATGTTAATTTGCTACTTGGATAAAATTCATAAAGGCTCCTATCCTTAGCTTAGTTTGATCCAAAACGAATACTGATAAAACCACAACAACGTTCCTTACTAAGTAAGAAAATTTTGGAGGTCAAAATCATATCCAAAGTTTCTGTTATATACATCTAAAGCTAATAATAAATGTAACTTACGAACTTTCATCCTTTCTAGGATATCGATGTAATCCAAATCATCGTAAACTATTACTTTATATCCCAAATCGTCAAATAATTCTGTCAGCTTAGTAACATCTTCCATCGTACCTGTCCTGACTTTCGGACGTTTATACCTAAAAGAGTTATTTTCAGTTATTTAAATGTAATATAAATAAATGGAATTCCCGGCGGCATCATCTGAGCATAAGGTTTACTTTGATACATATAACTCTCTCAATAAAAGTTGAACTATGCGCAGTAACACATTTTTGGGTCTCAACCGAATGCGGTATGAAGGGGGCCGATGCCATTGTCAGAACTAGACCAAATTAGAATGGACTTTCCACACGGAAAGCACCGGCTTTTGAGTTAAAAGAAAATTTAAAGGCGTCGGGATGTGACGACCCCATCGCCCACTGTTGGGATAACCTCTGTCACAGCAGAGATTATTCCACCAGTGCAATCAGTCACACTGGTGGTAGGTCTTTTGTTGCAAGAGGCCGACTAGGTAGGTACCACCGCAGTGTCCAATATTCTGCCGCCAAATAGTAGTGCTTAGGCACTACTGTGTTCCGGTTTGAAGGGCATTGTACGCTAGTGAAATTACTGGGCGAACGAGATTTAAGAACTAATATCTCGAGGTTGGCAACGCGTGAGTGGCACCTACTAATGGTGCTGCAAGCGCTCATAGGCTGCGGCAGCCACTTACCATCAGGTGGGCCGTATGCTTGTTTGCCAACTTCTAACATAAAAAAATTCATTTACATCGGTTCACCTAGTCGAAAGTTATGGGGTAGCAAACATAAAAAATAGAGTCGAATTGTGAACCTCCTCCTTTTTTGAAGTCGAGCTACACACACGACTAAGATCAATTTGCCTTCGTGAGATGAAACAACGGTACAATTATTAAAGTTGAGCAACGTTGGTATTCAATGATTGTCTATTGTACCGGCGGTAGGCCGTCTAGGTAGGTACCACCGCAGCGTCCGTTATTCTACCGCAAAGGTGTTATTCAATGATTGTATTGTACGTCGCTTGCGGTTGGCCGTCTAGGTAGGTACCACCGCAGTGTCAGTTATTCGATAACAGTCGATTACTGTTTCGCTTTAAGTTGTAGCTATTGTAATTAATAGGCAAATGGGATTTAAGAACCAATATCTAATATAAGACACCGTTGTGGCGTTGTGGGTAGCGAGTCTGCCTTAAGCCTCGACGGTTGCGGGTTCGATTCCCGCTCGGAGCAGATGTTTGTATTACTCGTACAGGCATGTTTTCCGGTCTGGTTGTGTTTGTCCTTGTCATTGTGAGTGTTTCCGGACCCCCGACACAGGATATAATTGTCCTAATGGGGGCCGTTGAGTGTGTAGCGTTTATTATTATTATTAATATCTCAAGGTTGACAACGCGTGAGTGACACCTATAAACGAATCATGTTGCAAGCGCTCATAGACTACGACAACCGCTTACCATCAGGTTGGTCGTATATTTGCTTGTTATTTATTTATTTCATATGGCACACAGAACAGGTAGCAACTACAAGTAATTTCACAGTAACATGCACTTAAAGTTTTAAACAAAGTTGCCACCTAAGAACATGTGTACACATCTTAATGAAATACTGAGTTAGCTACAGTTACTTATGAACAAATGACATTGAGGAGTACATATGCATAATACAATCATTAATAGATGTTTTTTTTTTTGTTTTTATAGAACGATAATAAAATAAAATAAAATATTGTTGAAAAAGAAAAACAAATTAAATTCATTATTAAGTTATGTACAATGTTTTAAAAATGAAACAAAAATTTTACATTATGATGAGGATGTGTATTGCTGAACAGTTTTCTTAAAACTGCCAATATTATTATCAAAAAGGTCTATGTTGTTATTTGTCGCTGCAATGTCATTAATAAACTAACTCCGTGACATAACAATAATAGTGTTGTTTTGTACTTACCCGAAATATCTCGTTTTTTTAAACTCGTAATGATTAAATATAATCATATACTTTTTACCCGTCATATCGTAATACAAATTCTCAAGTTCTCCTCTCGAAATCGATTCAACTTCATTGCTTCTGAAATTTAAATTTTGCAAACATTTTACTTACTTTGTAGTAGTAGAGCAATGTTTCCCTGCAGAAATGGGCCGTCTCGACTAGGGAAGTACTACCCTCTCAAGGAAAAGTTGTTGCGTTTCGTGTCGTGAGTGGGAGCGCCGGAGGCCCAATCACCCACCCACTTTACAGCCCTTCCTTTTTCACTTCTCAACCTTTTCCCCTATCCCTTGGGTTGGCAACAAGCATGTGATACTTATATAATATATACTAGAGACTAAAACTAATGTTAAAAAATACCTAAATGTCATATCTCTAAGACTCACTAAGTTGCAATTTAGCCTCAATTTAGGTAATTTATATTTTGGTTTTGATAAAATAAAATTAATAAAGAATAAACATTACCCTGGGTTTGTAGGATTCGAATATACAATGGCATCTGTATTAGTTTCAATCATTTCCTTTAAATAACTAAAAAACACTATAATATATATTTGAACAAAGCAAAATCGTGATGTTCGCAAAAAGTAAAATGATTGACTAATATATCAGATAACAACTTATAATAACTGGATAAGATAAAATTATATCAAAGAATTATCAATATTAGCAATTGAAAAGTGAGTGCACTCTAAGAAACAAAGCTAGGGCTGCCATTCGTCTAAGAATCGAAAAATATCTTCCCTATTTTTAAACGGCGGCAACGCATCTTTAATCCACATTCAGTGATTATAATATGTAAATCAATATCACTTTTAAAAATACATAAAAAAAGATATAACCCCTTGAGCTTGTTTCGCCGGTTCTTTTCAGGTAGAGGCTTAATTTTGGAGCCGGTGGTAGAATCTGACTTTCAAGAAATAAGTGTAATGCTTTTTATGTTGAATTAAAATATTTGATTTGATTTGACATGTCCTCAGCTGTTGCAGATAGCGGCAACCGCTTAACATCAGGTGAGCCTCCTGTGCGTTTGTCCCCTTCGACATAAAATTAAAATCGGCCAAGTGCGAGTCGGCCTCGTGCACGATTGTCTATAAAAACAACAAAAATCTCGTTTTATTTTAATTGAATTATTTCTTTTTAAAGTGAATATAATTAAATATTCTGTGAATGTTACAAACGTCTACCTGTTGCTGTTATCAATATCGCATATAATAATATGCAAAAAGGACATGTTTTTTGTATTGTCTCCTTAGATATATATTTTATTTTGTTTTTAGTATTTATTGTTATAGCGGCAACAGAAAGATATCATCTGTGAAAATTTTATTATGGTTCATGAGATACAGCCTGGTGACAGATAGTTCGACTGTTTTACCCTTTGGGTACGGAACCCTAAAAAATTAATAACAGACGACAATTGTGATGTGATTGTAGCCTGTCTTTAGCTGTTCCATACCCTTTCGGCTAATGTTTGTATTGATCTTTGAAATATCTGTTTCTGTCCCCACTGTGCCTCTTAGAGCACGATAAGCTGTCGGTTATCACATAACATCTGTTAATAATCGTTAATTATCGATAGGTAATTTGTACTTATCCAATGAGTTACTGATTCGCTTTTTGGTTTGCGGAGATAAAATGGCAAACGCTCTGTGTAAAAACTAGTTGTCTGTCAGATCGGGATTAGAGTAATAAGCAGACCCTAGGTAGACCATGAGACATTCATAGCCGAGGGCGCTCACTGATCGGTAAATGATCTGTGGGTAAAGCAACTTTAGGCGCGGTCAGTCACTAGATGGGTGATCGCATAGTGGTATTTCAACTGAACGTCTCCGTTCTTCAGAGAGCACGTAAAAAGTCGGTCCCAGCTGTTATCAATTTGATGACAGTCGACAAGTCAAGTCAGAGGCCTATACGACTTGAATAACTCTGCCACTAGGTTGGCCACTAACCACTCGATAAGAAGAAGAAAGTAGACCTAAGACTGGGAATAAAGCTAAGAAAAATAAATAATGCAACAAAGAAATTAGGTTAATATTCCACGCGATGGTACTTGCTGGGCGCCGCTATTCTTCTATAACAAAGTGAAATGCACCGGTGACGCTGTCAAGGCCACTAGGGCCAACAGCAATAAACATTCGAAACAAAAGTAAAATAAATACTTACAGCATTAAAAATAAAATTTATTTATAACTTATCATACATACAAATTATTTCAAAACTTATAAAACACCAAATTCCTTTTAAAAGTAATAATATTTTAAATAAAGCCTTTTAACTATCATTATCCTTTCAAAGCTAAAAAAAGAGTATGCACCAGCCTTGCACCCTTCGTAGAAAGGGACTTTATAATATTCGTATAAAAAATATTTATTACTTAAAACCTTAAAATCTGGCAAACTACACAGCTTATTAAATCCATCATACTTTAAATTATAAAAAATAACGTTAAAAATAAATGATTTAATAATACAAAAAACTTTTATTATACTTTATTTTTAGGTTGTCCACAATAATTTTTTTTTCCGCAGACACCTTATTAAAATAATATTCACTATGTCACTCGCACGACTGAGACGTCCCACCTGCATCCGGTGACGCTGTCAAGGCCAGTAGGGCCAATATCAACACAGTCATATTAAAAATAAAGGACGACTGAGATTGATCTTATGACACTTCATATGTTGAAATCCGTCAAAAGATTAAGCTATAGAGCGTCACAAAGTACAATACATACGATCCAAGAAAAACATTAACCTAAATAAAAACGGGCCAAGTGCGAGTCGGACATGCTCACGAAGGTTAAAATTTAGTACTTACCAGTTTTCGCGAAAATCTAAATAAGCCCATTGCTTTTAATCGTGTTGACTCAGGACCTTGTTTTTAATACACCTAATATATATTATATATTAGATAGTACCTCAGTATCTCGTAAAAATTGTAATTTGCTAGGTCCACACTTTCTTGAGAAAACCGAAACTTAAGATAATGAGTTTAGAATTTAAAGAATTTCGTTAAAGTGTGTCTTGTCTCCGGCATTTGCTTCGTCCTATGTATAGTTGCAAGTGGTGGACAGTATGCTTCTCTGTGGAAAGCAACTCTTCTATGAACTAAAGTACTTATGCGTAATATATCCCATACATCGTGGAATTCCCTGATGACGTCACATAATTCCATAATCAAGAATGAGCCGTTTGCGGTTCTAAATGATACGTGCTCTGAAAATAAGCAATAAATTATTTTAAAAAAATGTTTTAAAGAACCGCAATAAGTTCGTATGTGAAATAACTTATTCGATTAAGTTTATAATCGGCTTCAAAAACTGGGGAGGTTCTATACTCGGCTGTATGTATGTATTTTTTTTATTTGAAATGATATACTTTGACATTGGTTTCATTGTAATATGGTCCGGATCTGATGATGGGATCTTGGAGAACACGAGAGAGCATTTTATAGGTACAATTTTATAGGCATTCTGTGAAAACGAAAATTTGTTTCGATTAGGTCCGAAGTTGAGTTAACTACAACTTTTAGTATGTAAAAATAAATATAAATTGTTGTTATCACATCTATTACTTGAATTCTAAAAGTCTAACCCCCGGTTTCTCGAACGTTTATCAAATTAATGTCAATTTAACATACCAAATATAGAAAGCTCATTGGTTAAAGATAATCGATGATCAACAGGCAACCAATGAGCGTTTTGTATTTGCTATGTTAAATTGACATGAGTTTGATCAACGTTCGAGAAAACGGTGGTTAATTCGACCAATTCGAAGTTTCAAATCTATACATATTAAATGCTTTGTCCCGAATGACTGACGGATCAACGCACAGCCTAAGCCGCTGATCATAGTGACTTGAAAATTGAAGGGGTTATTCTTTGTTTAAAGTAGGCATCCGATAAGAAAATATCTCCAGAAATTCTACTCCTAAGGGAGTAAATAGAGGAGGCCGGCGTCGAGATGTGACGACCCCATCGCCCGCTGTTGGGATAACCTCTGTCACAGCTGAGATTATTCCACCAGTGCAGTCAGTCATAATGGTGGTAGGTCTTTTGTTGCAAGAGGCCGGCTAGGTAGGTACCACCGCAGTGTCAAATATTCTGCCGCCAAATAGTAGTGCTTAGGCATTACTGTGTTCCGGTTTGAAGGGCACTGTACGCTAGTGAAATTACTGGGCAGACGAGATTTAAGAACCAATATCTCGAGGTTGGCAACGCGTGAGTGGCACCTACTAATGGTTCTGCAAGCGCTCATAGGCTACGGTAACCACTTACCATCAGGTGGGCCGTATGCTTGTTTGCCAACTTTTAACATAAAAAAAAAAAGGCGAAGTTTATATGGTTTATATAAAAGACAAAGAGAAAAATTATATCAGAATTGTTGATTTATTTCTGTTTTAAAAGTCGTGTTGACGACTTTGTGGGGCTGCAGTAGCAAGCAAACCTGCTGGAAGCGCCACAGGTTCTTCAAATGATATACCATTCACTTTCTGCGCATACAACTACTTTATTATTCAATCTTTAGGTGCAATATTCAGTCATCATCAAAATGCACGGAGGAGGTTTTTTTTTAATTATTAGCCCTAGGGGCCAAGAATAAATTACGTCACACGAATTTCATGATTTTTTGAACACCAAGACACTTGACCCCCCTATCCTCGTCCCTGTCACAGCTGGTCACAGAAGCCTCAATAGCTCAACGGTTTGAGGGCTGACTCCAGTACGTTACCGCGAGAGTTGCGTGATCGATCCTGAACCCCTTGGGCAATTGTCGTACCCACTCCTAGCGCAACCTACGAGCTTATTTGGAGGGGCAATAGCAGTATTAGTAATGACTTCAAAAAGCATTACCAATATTGTTTAGGAAAAATGGTGAGATTCCCCCGTCACTAGTGTGACATCACATAATTTAACTTTTAAATTTTCGTTAAAAATCCAATTTTGCATTTAAATATATCGGTAATTATAGTAGATTTTTTCCGGCGTCGGGATGTGACGACCCCATCGCCCGCTGTTGGGATAACCTCTGTCACAGCAGGAATTATTCCACCAGTGCAATCAGTCACACTGGTGATAGGTCTTTTGTTGCAAGAGGCCGGCTAGGTAGGTACCACCGCAGTGTCAAATATCATATATTATGCCTCCAAAGAGTAAGTGCTTAGGCATTACTGTGTTCCGGTTTGAAGGGCACTGTACCCTAGTGAAATTACTGGGCAGAGGGGATTTAAGAACTAATATCTCGAGGTTGGCAACGCTTGAGTGGCACCTATTAATGGTGCTGCAAGCGTTCATAGGCTACGGCAACCACTTACCATCAGGTGGGCCGTATGCTTGTTTGTCAACTTGTAACATAAAAAAATATATATATATAAAATGTGGCGTCACGATACTCAGGACCCCTCCTATCCCTTGTCACACAAATTCAAATTCAAATATTTTTATTCAACATAAAACGCATTACACTTATTAGTTGAAAGTCAGATTCTACCACCGGCTCCAAATTTAAACCTCTACCCGAGAAGAGCCGGCGAAACAAACTCGAGGGGTTATATTATTTTATGTATTATTTTTTTAATGCCAAAGTAGTTTACACATTATGATCTCTGAAAAGCCTGGAGTGACTGTCTCATTTCCAAGGTGTGGTGTCCTCAAGGAAATCACTAATTTTATAATAGCCCTTACCACACAAATGTCATTTGTCCACTCCCTTCGGGGGAAGAAGCCCTACAAGGTACAGCTACTAGTTTCAAATATGCCGAACTGTACAGTTACAAATCTTGTTGCACTTTACCTCCCACACTGGCGTATAGAAAGAATAAATCCGCATGTGCGGGGACGACACGGGACACTCGACCACCATCCATTTCCAGTCTGCGTCCTCTATCGACGCTCATATCGTTTCCTCTACTAGTCTGCAATGAAGAGGCAGAAATCTGCCCGGCGCGTCAGGTCAAACATTTATTAAGTTATAGAGTATAATATCATTGTTTAAAGTTTCTTAAATTAAAATTTAACCCGTCAAATCCGGATAAGAGTAATAAGCAGACCCTAGGCAAAATAAAATACCGGGAATAATGCTAAGACGAAGAAGAAGAAGGCTTGCGCTTGACCACAATCCTGCCTGGTGGAGAGCAGTGACGTCGTCTAAGTTGGAGCGCACTTACCGAGAAGATGCCTAATCATTGTAGTTTTGAAGGTATTTATCTTATAGCTGGTAGGGAACATGGAATCCGGGAGAGCGTTCCATTACTTTGCGGTTCGTATCAGAAACGTTAACACTCGAAAATTAAATTCTCATAAATTACAGTGCTCAGATTTTGAAAAGCGTCTGCGCTGTTAGTTTTAGGAAATAATTTAAATTTAAAATAATAACTTAGATCATTTATACCTATGTTAAAAATGGTCTACGCATAATAATCATGTTCAGTACTTATAAAAAAATTAATGAGACGTCTTTTTTACAATATAACATCGAACATAATTTTTTAAGTTTTCGTACCTAAACAATTCGTTTTTGTAATCAATTAATACATATATATTAAATTAGAACATTTACTGTAGTACAGTAATGCTCTTTCAAACACAATTTTTTCTGGCTTGACCGGGGATTACCTTCTCACAAAAAATCAGCGTAAAATAATCCAAATAATCAGTAGGTACTGTTGCGTTTCTCCCACCCCCTCTGTTCCCTTCCTTTTTTCCCTTCTTATTTTTTCGTCCTATCCCTTGGTTGGCAAGCACATGTGAAACTTCAAGTATCGCGCGCGATCCTAGGTTGCGGTGACTGCTTTCCATCAAAATACTAATAATCAAGCGATATGGTATAACCACTTGGTTTTATGGGTCTCATCAAAAAATAGTATAAAACAAGAAGCTTGATACTTACGAAAAATATCTTTGGTTTCCCAACGAGACTTGAGTGACCGCAACCAAACATATCCGTTAGATCCTGTAAATTATACGGCCTATCTGCTGCGAGGATATCTCCACGTATTTCCATTGTCAGGAAAGCGAAACAAAAGCATGAAGTCGATTCATGATCTTGACTTGTTACTGAAATTAAATAGGACCATATAATTGGAAGGCATACTACCATAACCGTCGCAGGAGCAGTGTAGTAGGAATAGGCGTCGGGACGTGACGACCCCATCGCCCACTGTTGGGATAATCTCTGTCACAGCAGAGATTATTCCCCAGTGCAATCAGTCACACTGGTGGTAAGTCTTTTGTTGCAAGAGGTCGGCTAGGTCGGTACCACCGTAGTGTCAAATAGTCTACCGCAAAGTAGTAGTGTCTTTGGCATTACTGTATTTTGGTTTGAAGGGCATTGTAGGCTAGGGAAGTTACTGGGCAAAGAAGATTTAAAAACAATATCTAGAAGTTGGTACCTACTAATGGTGTTGAAAGCGTGCTCATAGGCTACGGCAACCGCTTAGCACCAGGTTGGGCCGTATGCTTGCTTGCCAACTTAGTAACATAAACAAAGAAGATAAAATTGTGGGGCCACCAGGGCTCAACAATCTACAAATTTTCCGCCAATGACATTTGCCAGGCACTAAATTAAGTCAGCTGGTGTGGAATAGTTATAGGTCAGTCGATTGCCAGAGTCTTCTTTTTCCTAGCACTATCACAGTGTATCCAGGGTCTGCTTATTACTCTTATCTACATTAGACGGGTTACTAGTATTTACACAGAGCTGTAACAGAACAGAGAGAACCAGTAACTCATTGGATAAGATCAAATTATTTAACAAGACTTAACGATTATTATCAGATGCTATGATAACAACCGATACCTTAACGTGGTCTCCGAGGTACGTTGGGGAGACTTACAAGGACAAACGCCCAGACCAAAACAAATATTATAGCAAATAACTGCTCCGAGCGAGTCGACTGCCATAGTCAGAATGGTGTACCCTGTGTACCAAAATAGTGACGTGGCTGGCTTGTACGTGCCACCACCTTGTACACGATTATAACTACAACAACATCGCTTAAAGGGTTGTGATGGTATAGTGGCAATAACTTGACGTACTGATGGACATTTGTGGTACAAAGTGTTAGAATAGTAAGCGAACATTAGAAGACAGTACCGGCCTCGGTGAACAGAGAAAATTAAAGTGGCCCTGGGAGTCACTGGACACAAACAGCTGAAGCTGGATGAGGCTATATTTTGTAGTCTACGACTGCCTACTTATGTTCCACCTCAAGATTCTGAGCACCAATTTAATTTCCTTATCAAGACAGAACTCAGGAGCCCAAGTATCGTCCTGAGCTCTCGTGTTGGTCATCTTTCGACGGCAACATCGATATATGCTTAATATAAAAGTAGGTTTTAAAGATTAATTTCACTTACAATCTTCCATTACTTTTAGTATTTCGTTGTATTTCAAGTCGTTGTAAACTATAACTTCATACCGCAAATCTTGGAATAATCTTCTCAGCATATTAACATCTTCCATTGTACCTGTTCTGACGTGAGGAACCGAATACCTACAAAAATTTAAGGAATTAAAATGCAATGTGAAAATAGAAGAGTCACTCGCGGATAAGTTTTTTAAACTTATTTATTAGCTTCATTACATGTATGTAACAGAAACTTTGAACATGATATTGATCTTCTTCAAAACGTCGGATTAAATCGAAATTTTGCATACGTATCAAGGACTGATGACAATTTAATAATTTAAGAAAACCCACCAAAAAATTATCGTTTTAAAAACCTAAAAAAACATGCTTTTATAGAAATCCAACTAAAAAATAAATAATAGTTTAACAAAATTAATAGTAGCGTAAAGAATGAAAAATGTTTTTATTGTAAAAAGCGTAGGGTGCTTTTTAAGACATTATCAAAATGATAATCTTTCTACTCATATCTGACAATAAAGTACTTATAACTATGCACACAACACTTTTGACGGGCAGTGGCAAAACAGCAATTTCGCTAACACTACCCCAGGTTGGTCGTCTGATTACAACTCGCAGTCTGCTATAAAATTGACCACACTCAGACCAGTTACTGTAATGGTTCTATTTTACAAGTGTATATGACAGAATATTTAATTTAGTCTAAATTTAAAACTTTCGACAAAGTTTTTTTTTTTTTTTCTTTATTATTTTAAGGGGTTTATTCTATTGTAGAACATGTCACCCCCATAGTGACCCTTATACTAAATTACAAACGACGCTTAATTCCTAACTTAACTAAATTATACAGTAACATGGCTTCTTCCGAACAGGGCAAAGCCAAGATACTGGTGCATGATGCAAAATCAAAATTATTTAGCTTTAATTTTACTTGAACCCTTTCTGCTTCGTTTCGTACACATTCCATAATTATGTGGAACACATCTTCTATTATTCCGCATTCAGTGCAATATGGCGACGGTTCTTCTCTCATAAGGTGTCCAAACCTTCGACAATGTTTAGCAGTTGTTCTTCAATGTTTATAATAATATAGAGATATTTTTCTCTTACTCACCCGAAGTATCTCGTTTTCTTGAAGTGGTAATGATTAAAGATAATCATATACTTTTTACCCGTCGCATCGTAATACAAATCTTCAGAAGCTATTCTCAAATGTGATTCAAATCCAGCGCATCTGAAATTTTAATGTTAGCAACTTAATTTCCAGTATTTTCACTTAAAAAGTTTTTTTTATCGTTAAATTGTTCACGTGTAATATATGAAATTGTTGAATCGAGTAAAAGAAAGTATCTAAATATATTTGAATTTCTTGAATTTGTATGCTTATTCGTCTGGTTCAAGGATATGAAAAATATAGTGTTCTGCGCAATTCATACTGTCTATCTTGTCAAAACTACAGAGTATGTGGATGTCAAGCTCCTTCGAGGCATGACCTAAGTCCACCTGAAAGGCCTTGGGTCTTTCAGGTGACTCTGTTTCACATATGGCTCACAAAACTCGACTTAAGTAACGATAAAGTGCCACCCACTACTGGATTCAGTACGGCAGTTCAGTTTCGTGTTCTTCAACTGTTATTCCTTACTGGATAAATGAACGTGGATGCAGGAAACCCAACCTTTACAATAACAACCATCCCCAATAATATAACTAAAACTCTTTTGCCAATTGGACCTAGAACTTAATTTTTTTCTTTTTATGTTACTAACTTACGCTCGCCTGATGCTACGCGGTTGCCGTAGCCTATGAGCACTTGCAACACCATTAGTAGATGCCACTCACGCGTTGCCAACCTCGAGATTTTGGTTATTAAATGAAACACAGTACACCAAAACACAGTAACGCCAAAGACACTATTACTTGAATATATGACACTGTCGTGGTACCTATCTTGCAACAAAAGACCTACCACCAATGTGACTGATTGCACTTGTGGAATAATCTCTGCTGTGACAGAGAATAACCCAACAGTGGACGATGGGGTCGTCATATCCCGACGCCTGTAATTTCACAAATGGGGGCCGATCTCACGAACACGAAAGGTTATTAACCCTACCTAGTAGTGACTATTTGTAATATAACAAAATTATTTTTATAAAAAGACGTTAATTTTATAGCGTATGAAATTACCCTAAATTAGAAGGACTCGTAGATTGGCCCATCATCATGGCGTCAGCACCAGCTTTAGTCATTTCTGTATAATATATTATCCACAAGATAAAAGCGTGATTGATACACGAACTAAAGTGTCTGACTAATATATCGGAAAATAGCTTCTCACAGTTATCTGTATAGATAAGGAATATATCGATAAGATAATGAAAAGCTAGCAATAATTGATGATTGTTAAGTAACAGCTAGGGCTGCCATTTATCCAAAGTCGAAGAATATCTTCCCGAATCTCAGCTGAAAATTTAGACCCTTTCTCAATTTTCGTTTTCTTGTACTTGTGGAGCTCGTTTTGGAGATTCAAAAGTTATTTTTAGAGAAAAAAACGACTTCAAAAGATCGATAAGGGAATTTTATTTGTTTCGTATCAATATCTCGAATCCATCTTGAGCCAAGCACAACTCCAGAAGCATTAAAGCCATGCTTCATGCAGCAAAAATGGGCCAGGCTGACCGGTGAACTACACTCTCACTGAAAATCGGCGTAAAGTAACAGTACTATTGCGTTTGAGATGAATGAGTTCCAATCTCCCACTCCCTCCTCCTGCCATCCTTTTTCCCTACTCATTGCATGGGAGACTTTATCGCACGCATTTATAGTGTTACGGGGAACGTTATCACAGGGGCATAAGGTTCAAAATCGCTTGCTACTCCTTTTGTTTATTTCTACGACCGCCGCGCGGGTTCGAGAAAGATGTATTCTCGAAACATGTAGAATAGCGTTCCGCGGACGGAGCTCTCTCGAACCCGTGTCCGCGTATATAAGCGGCCCGGCGCGTCGACTGATTCATTCAGTTCTGAGCAACGAGCGAAGACACTACAAGTGATACCAGTGAACAAGTGCGATAATTAGTGACCTCGGCTATTCTTTTGGACTGTGATTGACCTGTGATTTGGACCTGTTGTTTGTGAAGTTCTGTTGTTTAATCTAGACCTAGAATAAAGTCTTGTTTAGAGCCATCAGGTGTTTGTTTCCAAATTAGCGAACCCCAGCTCGTAACAATAGGTTGCAGTGATTGCTACCATCAGGCGGACCATATTGTTTCACAAGCATCATGAAAAAACCTTTAATGTTATATCCTAACAAAACTTGTAAGTAGTGTTTAAGTTTATAATCTTAGTATCCGTATTATAGAGTCCCCACTGTGCCAATATAAGCAATGCCAGCTTATCTCGTGCCTACGTTTTAAGCCCTGTGCTTCGTCTTTAAGCACGCTGGAGTGTTGTGACCATGATATTCTGAAGTAGCCGCGGACAAGAGCGTGGTTTTATATATTTTTTGTATAACTATTTTATAATTATTATTTTATATTAAATATTATTATTTTTATTTATTAGTATATAAATAAATAAAATTGAAGTGTCTCTTTGGAATTCCAATAATAACAACCTATCACTAAACACATGAAATTATATACGGTTCCTACATAAAAAACGATATAGAATTTTTTTCTTGTGTGTCTGTTTATTCCGGCTATTCTCTAAAACGGCTGGACCGATTTTAACGCGACTTTCACTCTCAGACACTCGCAGATCGTTGATGTTATAGGGAGGGCTCCGTGCAATAACGAAAAATAGGTCCACGACGCGAACGAAGCCTGGGGCGCAGCTAGTAGAAATTGTAAATTATTAATAATAATAAATAATAATAATAAATAAACGTTGCACACTCAACGGCCCCCATTAGGATATTAATATCCTGTTTCGGGGTCCGGAAACATTCACAATGACAAGGACAAATACACCCAGACCGGAAAATATGCTTGCATGGTCAATACAAACATATTATGATCCGAGCGGGAATCGAACCCGCGACCTGTGGTGTTTTAATTGTATAAATCAGAAACAATTGCGTTATTTAATCTTTATGCATTCATTGTTATTATAAGTGGTTTTATCATTTTAAAAATGACCGCAATGATTTCATTTTAATATTGGTAGGCTTTTCTTATTAAATGATAATCATTTAACACTACAACTTCATAGGTAACTAACAACTTCATAGGTAACAACAACAGGTGGGTACTAAATACAACTTCATAGGTAGGTAACAATTTCACCTATAAAATGCGCAAATAAGAATTTTTCTTGGGCTTATGCAATGCGACAGAGTACAAGAATCATCAATTATAAATCTTTTTTTTATTCAAATTATTTGGCATGTAAGCGTTCGGTAGGTGCTGATGGTAAGAGGTTGTTGCAACCATTCATGTTAAGACGTCACTCAGGGTTTGCCAACCTCGAGATATTGGTTCTTAAGTGTCTATTGCCCAGTAATACAGAGTCCTTCAAACTGAAACACAGTAATGCAAAACACACTATACCACTCTACGGTAGAATATCTGACACCGCCTACTACAACTATTAGATAAAAAACCTACCACTACTACTACTACTATTCAATATAAGATTTAAAGTATTATCATGAAGCGACCTCTGTGGGAATTAGCTTATAATCTCACTCTGACAGCCATTCCTATCTATACATATTGTAGTTTTACATAAGGAACATAGATGGCGCTGAAACAACATCTTCAACATAATTATAAATAGATCAAAATATCCATAACAGTAATTTATTTGTTTAGGACGACAAAGAAAACAATCACTTAAAATTTATAAAGTCTAAATTAAATATTAGGAAAAATAATACGAAATAAATGTAGTCTGAAGTGTCTGTTGTTCATGTGTATACGTTTCACTATAAATAATATATTAATATTACCAGGACTTTTCCTTTCTTATTAAATGTCTCAGGCGTACTATAGCTTATATCACTTACCCGGGAGGGCACATACCTATTGTCGGAGCTGACTGTCGGTGGCAGGTGAGGGGCCATTGATCTCCCCCCATCATTTATATTTTTCCCAAAACGGTTATGTATATAAGAATTGGAGTGGACTACCTTCAACTCATCTCCGATGACGTCCTTAGCCGTGGTTCGCAGGAGGCACCCTAAGGATGGAATCAAATTTGAGCCCCGTGAGGGCTGCGCTTTATCACGGCTGAGTCTCTGTACTCGCCCCCGCCCGGTGACGCTGTCAAGGCCAGTAGGGCCAACAGCAATACACATTCCGAAAAAAAAACCTTCAACTACTCGTAGGAGGTGTCGAAGCTAAAGGAATATAATTATTATTTCATCACCAAAGCGTACCGTCCTCGTTACCGTCATCAGGGCCAATAGTTACGTCAAAATCAGCTGTGAGTGTTCTGCCATCTTTTTCTGCCATAGAAAAATTTCATCCTGCGTGCCAATTCTATTCTATGGTACTTCAAGCTCTTTCACTGGCGTTAGTGTTCCATAATAAGCATCAAATTAATAATTATGCATTGAAAAACTGTATAAATATTTATTAAGAACTTTATTCGAGATTCAACGAAAGGTACGATATTATATTGAAAAATTATTAACTTGTGCTATCTTTATATATATAATTCTACTGTACGTGTGTATGTCACTGAACTCCTAAACGGCTGGACGGATTTTGATGAAATTTTTTGTGTGGATTGCAGTGGTTTCGAGAATATTTAGATTCACAATTGGATCCAGTAGGGGGCGCTACTATCGGATCTCAGTCTTTTTTTTCTCGGGGCATGACAACATCTGCCGGGCCGTCTAGTATTGGCGTTACTTTCATTTTGGTGTTTGGATGGTATTAGTTTTACTATTGTTGAATTTAGTATTATTTTTTTTTAATTTTTTGTACTTACTTTATGCATTTGATATACTTTACGTGTATGTAACAAATATACAATTAGTGCCTATATCAGTATTTGGATCTTAAGCAATTGTTAAATAAACGTTATATATATGTGCTGTTGATGTATTTAAATAAATAAATAAAAATAACTATTAAATTATGTTTTGCAAAACTATAGTCACCCTACATTTTGAAACTAAGTAAGAGAAAATAAAGTATTAAGTTTTCTATTAACTCCGCGGTTGTCGCAGATTATCGCCAGTAATGTCAATATGGATTATGTTACTAAGATATAATGGCCATTAATAAGTTTGGAGGTTTCTTTGTAAAAATATATATGATTCTTAGTAAAGTGATATATAAATAGAATTACTATATACTATGGATCAGATCTTTCGGCTGTATGTCATAGACTCGTTGGTACCCTTTCGCAAATTCAACACCAACGTAATGCAACAAAGTCGCGTGCTTGCTTCATTCGATAGTATCTGGATGACCGATTTTTTTTTAAATTATAGTTAGATACGAATTAAATAATGTCTTTGTCATTTTGAATGATTCCGGACCCCCGACACAGGATATAATTATCCTAATGGGGGCCGTTGAGTGTGTAGAGTTTCAAAAATAAAAAGAAAAAAATGAAATTTTTCAATCTTACCGACATAAAAATAAAAAAATGTTTTTTTAAGTGAAACTTCTTTAGAATCGTTGTGATTTAAAACCGGATGCAACGGAAAAACGATAAGTAAAAGACACATACAAAAATGTGTAGGATGAAGCCGGCCATTTATTTATTTTTTTATTTATATTCATCTCATTCTTTTGTCGATTTACTGAAGTTTCACTTCGATCGTGTGTGAATCGCACACACACACTTTTTTTTTTAAATAACGGTGTTGCCTGAAAATATGGAAAAAACTACATTTTCTAAAAATGAATTAGGAGATCTTTTTATCGAAATTCCCTGCATACTAAATATTATGAAAATCGTTAGAGCCGTTTCCTAAATTCAGATTATATATAGGTACATAAGAATTACTCGTTTAAAGGTATTAGATTATCTTATATTTTGCGAAACATTAACGAATGAAGTTAGCTTTATTAACATTACTTGTTCTTGGAGCTTAGTTCTTATATTAAGATATTAACAATGTAGAAAATTTAAATTTAATATGATTATAAGAAGAAAGCGAATAAAACAAGAATTACACATTGACAATTTTAATATTGTTAACTGATATAAATAACAATGAAACGGCAATTTAACTGCAAAACTCATTGAATAGATAAAGAGCATTACGCGGAAAACGGGCAGCCATTTTAAATTTTATCAACAACAAAGTGTCGAGCGAAAGATTTTAGACTTCATTTCTTTTACATTAAGAGCTTCTTTAGGTAGAAGTAAAATTTGTGAAGAATATTCTTAACAAAACACGGATTAATTCAGTTCGAAGTTCAGGTAGAGGTAACAAGGGCCACTAAAATTGTGTAGGCTATTACGATAGGGAATATTTCATTCAGAGGGTGATTTGGGGACGGTGTTTTTTTACGTAGCGTCGCGTTATTTATTTTTCACTTCCTTAGACACCGATTGTATTCGAAATTTCGTTAATGTTTTCGGCAATTTGTATTCAAATTTAGCTTTGAATTGCTTGTGATAAATTAAAAAAAGACATTACGCTACAAAGTCTGTTTACTGAGAAAATTTTTATCGTTGACTTTTTTAAATTACGGGATATAAAAATAATTCAAAATTAAGTTTGATACGGTGTAAGTTTAACACTTTATTGTACACCACAAATTAATAAAAAAACATAACACACATATGAACAAATTAAAATTTGCATATACTGCGGTCTTATCGCTTAGAAACGATCTCTTCCAGACAACCTTATGGATAGGAGATCTGCAAGACATAGTGGACAGTGTTCATATAAAATAAACATACATACAAATAACTACATTCTATTACTTCAACACAATACACACGATAAATAATAATAAGTATTTAATAATAAACGAATGTATATTTAATATAAACTAATAAATATAAAATACATATAACGGAAATCAAATTGTCATCAGTCGTCTAATTAGTCCAGGAGATAGTACATTTTAACAGACTTTTTGAATATCTTCAAGGACTTGTATTGTCGTATAATCAGGGGATGTGCGTTCCATAATTTTAAAGCATACACTGTGAAGGAAAGGTTTTAAAATTTTGTATGATGTGTGGGCATTCTTAGCATTAGCTGCTGTGATGTTCGCAGGTCTGCAGGTAGCCCACGGAATACGAATCGCTCATTTAGATATCCAGTTAGCTTTGGGCTAAATAACACACGATACCGAAGAGAGAGAACACGTGTATCCCGGCGACGTCGTATTGAAGCCACTTGAGTTTTTGACGAAATATAGATATGTGGTCATATTTGCGTAAACCAAATATGAACCTTATAGCGAGATTTTGAAAGCGCTCAAGCTTGTTAAGTTGGCATTCAGTTAAATTGAGATTTTATTGAGATAGAGAGAGCTTTATTGAGATAGATAAGTTATATGTTTTATAGTATTATTACTCTGTAGTAATGAATGAAATATTTACTTTCATGTTTTTTTACATACTATTATTGTCTAAACATTAAAGATATTACGAAAAAAATAGTTAAAAATGATTCGGATATCATCCGCCTGCTTTAAGCCTCAACGGTTGCGGGTTTGATTCCCGATCGGAGTAGATGTTTTTTATAAATATCTGTTTCGGTCGGAGCTTTTGTCTTTGTTGGTCTCCGTGCCGTGCCAGACCCTAGGTTAATACCGGGAATAATTCTAGGAAGAAGATCATCCTTAGGAGCTCTTTACTGTTAATATCTTTTATGGATGTGTGTATGTCTATTTCTGTGACTGCAAAAAACACAGCATAAGCACGTGAACGTCGGTAACTAAGTTTTATTCTTTGTAGAGTTCTAAATCTCCAACTTAATTGGAATGATTACAAAATTTAATTACAATCACTCCGGAAGTAAGTGTTATCGATTAAAAAGAAATCATCAAAATCTATGTTTTTTTGTTTATGTTACAAGTTGGCAAACAAGCGTACGGCCCATCTGATCTAACTCGGAGCCGAGCTCCGCTACCCACTAAAACTCCAAGGTCGCATCTAGCGCCATAGTGGGGGATCACCGTAGCATTCAACCGCGACGCCCCAGCGCTTGCCCCGAAGGGCCCACCAGGGGTGGCAATATAGTGCCCTCATACATACATAAAAATACATACTATACATATATATAATACATGCCTTTCGGCCTCCGTCCGCGGCGGCAACATAGTGCCGCCATAAATACATATAATACTTATATACCAATACGTGATTTTTTTTAACGAGGTTGTCATCCTCTCCACCGACCGGGACTGGAAGGCCCCGGCAAACCCAACCAAGGGAGCCCTGAGTCCTAGGGCTCCCCCCGCCGCGACTAACTTTTTTTTTTTTTTTTTTTTTTTTTATGTTAGAAGTTGGCAAACAAGCATACGGCCCACCGGATGGTAAGTGGTTGTCGTAGCCTATGAGCGCTTGCAGCACCATTAGTAGGTGCCACTCGCGCGTTGTCAACATCGAGATATTAGTTCTTAAATCTCGTTCGCCCAGTAATTTCACTAGCGTACAGTGCCCTTCAAACCGGAACACAGTAGTGCCTAAGCACTACTATTTGGCGTCAGAATATTGGACACTACGGTGGTACCTACCTAGCCAGCCTCTTGCAACAAAAGACCTACCACCAGTGTGACTGACTGCACTGGTGGAATAATCTCTGTTGTGACAGAGGTTATCCCAACAGCGGACGATGGGGTCGTCACATCCCGACGCCTTTTTTTAATGAGGTTGTTTCCCTCTACGACCTACCGTCGTTATTTTTTAAAGAGGTTTTCTTCCTCTGCCGCCTGACCGGGGCTGAAGTCCCCGGTTGAGCACACCACCGGTGTCGCAGGAGCCGCTCGCAGTCCATTCTGATAAGCAGAAATGTACCGGAGCGACCCATACGACACCACCCTCCTACGCGCGGTCTGACGTAAAACGCCCCACGCCCGAACCGTCCGACCCTGTTAGCTTCACCGGGCAATCGAAGGTGCCACCTGCACAATCGACTCCCGGCTACTGAGCCCTCCCGGCACGACAAGCCCAGGGTAGGGGTCCAACAAAAGACCTACCACAAGTGTGACGGACTGCACTGGTGGGATAATCTATGCTGTGACAGAGGTCCCAACAGCGGGCGATGGGGTCGTCGTCCCGAGGCCGGAGAAATCTATCAAAATACAAACGTTACAAATATCGCATGAAATACACACCGCCATTAGTTAGTTCTTTTTAAAATCGGTTAAAGAGATAAATGAACAAATGAATAATAAGAACCACATAGTTATCGTTTCAACATAATTTAATTTAAAGTTCAAACTATATTTTAATAGATGAGATTTCCGGGTGTGTTCAACCAATGTTAATGGCCAATTCCGGCCAATAAATAATGTCGGCCATTAGTTTTTTTCATGGATATTACCGAATTAACGCAATTAAGACAAAGTTGCAGAATTTACGTTATCAATTCGGATCTGTGTTTCTAAATGCAATTTAACTTTCAAAATTTATAAAATCATCTGTGACATTACTTAGTATATAATCATATACTTATTATAAATGGACTCCCGATGAAGTCCCAAGCTAGGCTCGACCTCGCAGGGGCCCTGGGACGGATTCAACTTGAACCCCGCGTGGGCTGTCCATCTCTTACCGGCTAAGGTCTCCCGACCTGACCCCCCACCGGTGACGCTGTCAAGGCCACTAAGGCCAACAGCAATAGACACTCTGAAAAAAAAAAATATATGGACAGGTTCTTCTAAACTAACAATATGTCTAAAGATTCTCAATTTAAGTTAAAAAGAAGAAGTAAAGCTAGGAAGTAGAGAAGGAGAAGAGAGCTCCGGCCAGCACAAATGGGCCGGCTCCATCGGGGAACGCTACTACACTCTCACAGAAAATCGGGCTAAAGTAACAGAGTACTGTTGCGATTCGCGCGATAAGTGAGAGTGCCGAAGGCCCAATCTCCCACCCATTCTGTTCTCTTCTTTTTCTCTTCCATCCTTTAGGTTGGCAACGCTCATGTGGTACTTCAAGTATGCGCGTTCATAGGTTGCGGTGACTTACCATCGGGCGGACCGTATGCTTGTTTACCAACCGTCATGAAATAAAAAATTAATGTATGATGTGAAATTTTGAAAACGAAAAAATAACGAAGTATATGTATGTATACATTGCTTAAACATTTTTTTATTTAATAATAATTGTATATTTATTCTTTATAAAGCTGTATAGATCGTTTTATTGTTGAGTTCTTCATATTTATAGAGTTGTATAATATGAGTATTGGTTTATGAATTTGATTGCATTTAAAGTAAAAAATAGTTCGATTGGGGGACCGCTGTCAGGAAAGACCTTATGTTTTTCTTTTTTTATGTAAGAGGGCAAACGGGCAGGAGGCTCACCTGATGTTAAGCAATCACCGCCGCCCATGAACATCTGCAACACCAGAAGGCATGCAACTCAACTCCGAATGTAATTCGAAATGAAATCTATATATTTCAATGGGTTATATTATAAAAAGAGACACAGACAGAGAAAGAGAGTGTTGAACACCTGGCTACGGACTCACTTGCTCGATACACACGCACACACAAAACATACGGCATTTCCTTACGTGATGATTTCTACGTAATTCGCGTCAAGGATCTTCGTTCCAAAAAGTTTTTACATTGAACGATGGCACAATAGAGTTTTTGGGATAGGAAATTGCCATTAAGATTGGTCGTTAGGGTAATCAAACCGAAAGCCATTAGAGTCGAAAAATGATCTTAATCAAATTGTCATCAATCAAACACTGTCCTTCCAAGAAAAAAGTTATATCCGTAAAGGAAATAAAGGTAGTTATCAAGAGTCGATTACAATAATTTGGTTTATATTATAGGCGAGAGCGGCAGCAAATGAATAGAAAAATTTCGATACCGACTTCAAAACGAAAACCAAATTTTTGTGAGATCTTTAAACATTTTAAACTGTGTAATGATATCGCAACCCGTGAAGTATTTATTAGTTTAAGTTCTGGTGGCCATTTTTGGTCATCGTCAGCAGAGACACTTCATTCGATGTTGCTTTTCCATGTGTATTAAGTGACTTATCTTTTTTTCTTATACCAATACGGTGGCGGTCAATCATACGGCCAGAGTGAGTCAGTGTAGGTCAGGAGTCTAGTTTACTACGACGTGGAAAACCGGTCGAGCTGACCCATTCATGCTGAAATTAACAAGGCTCTGTCATGAGAGGAATCTGTATCAGCTATCTGTTTAACATACCCAATTGTATTCCTATTCACGAGTACAAAAAAAGTGTGTTCTATAGAAGCAAAAGACTATGTTCCCAGGCAGTCACCCATCCAAGTACTGGTCGCGCCCGAAGTTGCTTAACTTAGGTGATCGGACGAGAACCGGGGTATTTAACGTGGTACTGATGTTGGCGTTTCAATATAATAAATAATTAATCGCAAGCAAAAATTCTCACATGCACTTATAGAATTAGCGTTCCGTGCAATAATAATTCTACAATTTCTTTGTTTTGTTGTGTGTTATTATAGCAAATAAATTTATTATTCATTCATTCATTCATTCTTTCATTCATTCATTCATTCATTCATTCAATAAAGAAAAAATCTGTACATGGCACGGGCGGAGCCTCGGGGTAGCTAGTTCACAACAAAAGAAATAAGGTAATCGGATCGAAACGGAATACCAGTTTATTGCTTCTTGAAGGCACATTGCTTTCTTTGCGATCGACACTCTAATTCGAAAAAGGAAATTGAATAGACCTCTAAACCGTCGTCAAGTTTGAAGGTTTTTATATGACCGGATTAAAGTTTGGTTCTAAATTCGAGGTTTTCCGCTCTTTGCTTTTTAATTTTTTTTTTTATTTGAGGTCAAACGAGTAAATAGTGCTTATGGTAAACGGCCACTATCTACCATATATTTTGTAGTAGTAGATGTTCCATGCTCCTTTCAGCATATAAAGGCACCAACATAACACAACACAACAAAACACAACACAACACAACACAACACAACACCATTAGTAGGCGCCACTAACGCATTGCCAACCATGAGATATTGGTTTTTAAATCTCCTTTGTCCAGTAATTTCACTAGCCTACAGTGCCCTTCAAACCGAAACACAGTAATGGCAAAACACTGCTTTGCGGAAGAATATTTGACACTGCCTGTCTATGGTGGTGCATAATTAGCTGACCTCTTGCAACAAAAGATCTACCCCTAGTGTGACTGATTGCACTGGTGGAATAATCTCTGCTGTGAAGTAGACTCCAAGAATAAACTCCAAGACTTTCATAAGCATGTGACTGCACACATTGTAACAGTAATTTGGAGGAACGCGCCATTTTATTGTAATTTACGTCCTGTTATAGTTTCAATTGCAGTATCGTCTTTTACCTACCCATATATTTAAAAAGTTCCCAGGAAGTGAACGAGACATCCTTACCATTTCAACTAACCAAGTAGACAGTGTAACACATTACAAAGTAAAACAATACACTCAGGTGGGACGGACCTTTAAAAAAACACGTGTCGAGAAGTCCCCGACAGAGGAAACTTTGCAGCGTTGACAAGCGCGGGGCTGAACAATATTAATGGTCCTTCGAGTCCACGCTCCGAGAAAATGGAGTCACTTCGAATACACAAAAAGTTTTCCATCGATAACATTTTTTAATTTAGTGGAATTTTCAGTGTCTTATTTCTGGTACATTGTTACATTAATTACTTTAATAATCTAATTATGTTACGTAAGAATCGCGGTCTCTTCGCGTCGGTGTAAATTAAAAGACACAATTGTAAAACATTAAAGAAGTGCATTTGAAAGTGCGTAACTTCAAAGCTATAAATTTTTTTTTCTTCCAAACTATGGATTACTAAATAATTGTATTCAACTGCCCGCGGCTTCGTTCGTGACTCACATTTTAACGAGGCATTTTTAATACAATATTAATGTACTTGGTTCCCCATACAAAGTTTTATCTCCTATTTCAGCATCTTTAGCTTTGATTTCGCGACAAGAGACAGCCGGAATGATCGATGATGCTTACGTATCTTAATACAAAGTAGGTATTTTCTATACAAAGAATGCTGACCGAAGCATATATGTAAATTCAGGCCTAAACTTACGTTCAATCATTGCAAAATCTTTCAATATTGACCCCACGCGTCGAATAATATTGTGCAAAGGACGTCTAAAAGGTCATATTTCAATTCTTCTGGTTTTTTCTATTAAATAATAAAATACTGTATTGAGATTATGTTTAATTTCTAAAGTTTTGTTGATAAAAATTTTTACAAAACAGATTCAACGGACCAGCGCTTACTAAATACGTTATACAAAATATAATATTGGTTTCTTTCACATTTCATCAATGAATGCTCCACCAATGTGGAGTAAAAATGCACAATTTCCTGTGCATTTCGAGAGGACTTGAATTTTCATACAGAGCGCAGTGCAGACAGTAGTCTAAAGCTTAAATTCAGTAGAAGTTTACATCAATAAGTTTTTTTTCATGTCTTTTATTTTATTAACATATTGCATTTGCATATATTACCCGCTGTTCCGTAAGCGTTTTTTTACATTTTTATGTCATGACAGTTGGCAAATAAGGGTACGGTCCGCTTGCGATGCTTCAAGTATCACATGCGCTTTGCCATCTCAAGAGATAGAAAGGAAGAGATGATGAGCTAAAAAAGGAAAGGAATATAGGGGATATGAGACTAGGCTACGAAACGCAAAATTACTAATACTTTAAGCCGATTTTCTGTGATACGGCAGTACTTGGACGGTCGAGCTCTGCTATGCTATATGCTCTGGCTCTGCTATCATTAAAATATTAGAAAGAATGATATCTTTATTAATATTAAAAGTATTTGAATATGATGAAACATAAATTTTTACTTAAACTTCAAGCAATCAAATGGTGAAGACCATATCATCACTTTGTAGCGACATCTACACGCAACATACGTACGCGATAGAAAGACAAGATTGTCACAATGTCGCATCAAGTTACAACGACACCTACAGGGCATACTACGCAACGAAATGGACGACCAACGAACGTCACGTTCCTAAATCGCGCTATCAAAGTTTCCTACCCACTTGAGGTATATATACAACTTTCCAACGTAAGTCGTTGGGCTTCGGCCCAGGGCTTCGGTCCGCCAGGCAAATATCACCCGCCTGGTCGGAGGATCTTCCCTTCGTGTTGGATACATTTCTCACACGTTGTCACCTCCACAACTTAAAGTTTTGCATTATACTATGAGAAGAGAAATTATACTTATACTATGAGAGAGAAACAGAGATCAAAATTCTAGAATAAAGTTTAGGAATTTTTGAATTGTCTTTTCTAATTTGACATAAAATATACGTTTTTTTTTTTTTAAATTTATTAATCTCAAAAACACAATATATATATTTTTCACAATATTTTCTCGCCAAACTAGAAGTTTGATGGCGAGACGCGCCCTTATTTCATACTTAATTATACTTAACCTATTATACAATATTTATTTATTTATACAACTATAATTATGCATCTTACTTTACAACTAACTTTACTTAATTAAATACTATTTATGCAATTAATGAAATAGTGAACTAAATTTTTGTTTTTATCTTTTATTTATTTATTATAATATCCTAACACCTTTTATCCGAACGATAAATACATAGCGTCGTTATTTATGGCTTTGTTTATATTAATACAAAGCTCTTGTTTTTTTTCGAATGTGTGTTGTTAGCCTTACTGGCCTCGAAAGCGTCACCGAAGGGTATATGAGGGAAGGGTATAGAGACGGGACGTGAAAAAGGACAGCCGGGGCTTAAATTCAGAATTTGATTCCGTCTTTAGGGTAGGGTCCGGCGAGGCCGAACCATGGCTATGGACGTCATTGGAGATGGAGGCAGCTCTCCGAGAGGACATTGCTCTACTGTATTATTAAATATACATATGAATTAAAAAAAACGAAAAAAATATAATAAACATAAATGTCTTGCCTAATGTCTGTACAACGTTAAAGCTCGAAGAGCAGTTGCTTCCGATTAGAGATGTCGCCGAATTTTCTGCTCTCAGTTTGCGGGCAAATTCACTGCAAATATAAAACCAGTCCGCTCGAAAACCATTTTTACTACAAATTTATTACAATGTTATCTTTAGGAAATAAAATTTTAAAACGAACAGATTAAGACTGATAATATTATTGTAATTACATAGAAGTATCTGGTACATTAAAAACGATTTATATAATAATAAAAAAATTGCGAATTCAAAACTAAAAGCCAAGAAATATTAATAAATAATAAATATTTTGTACAAAAATCGATTCTTCTTCTTGCTAGCATTATTCCCAGGGCCTGCTTATACTCTTATCCTGAACTGACAGGTTACTAGTTTCTACACAGAGCGATTGGTCCTTGCGTTTGATCTGACTTCCGCAATCCGCAGGGCAAACCAGTAACTCATTACCCAAATTACCTAACAATAGATAACAATTATTTTACCAGATGTTATGATATCAACCACAACCGGCTTAAAGTGCTCTCCGAGGCACGGTGGCGAGACCCACAAGGACAAATGCCACTGAAATAGAAATAACAAATATCTGCTCCAAGCGGGAATCAAGGCAATGATTTCAGAAGAAAATATTTATTTCTTCCGTTTTAGTTTTGAAGTCAATCATATCATCGCACGAAACGCATCAGTACAGTTACTTTACTTAGATTTTAGTGTGAGAAGGTAATACTTCCTCTGTCGAGCCCATTTGTGCTGGGATCATGGCTCTACTACCGTATGTTATATAAGAAAGAAATAATTGTTGTGTTTTATACACACACTAGCGGCCCGCTCCGGCTTCGCACGTGTATAAAATATATAGTCTATGTATATGAAAAAAATGAGGATATACATAAGAGATAGACATATACCATCGCGAAGTTTCCTGTAGACCTTTTCAATGTGTACAATACTTAGTACATTATTTTGATAAATCTCGTAGAGTTCAGCCTGCGTTTGTTGCAATGTAAGCGGAAAAAATGTAATTATTTAAGACTTCACATTAGAAACCTCAAAAATGTCAGTATTTCTCCACTATTTAATGGATGTTATTATACATATAAACTTTCCTCTTTAATCACTCTATCTATTAAAAAAACGCATCAAAATCCGTTGCGTAGTTTTAAAGATTAAAGCGAACATAGGGATATGGGGACAGAAAAAGCGACTTTGTTTTATACTATAATAATAATAATAATAATAATAATTCTTTTATTGTACACCACACAAGCAGAGAACTTACAAGAAAGAATGTTACATAATTAATGCAGGCACAATAAGGCGGTCTTATCGCTGGTTAGCGATCTCTTCCAGACAACCTTATATGAGCAAAGAAACAAAATTTTAAATAAAAAAGCGGAAGGTGGTGCTTATAATAATAAAAATTAAACAATAATAAGTGAATAAAAATATAAATAAAATATACGTAACGAAGATTTCATATAATATGTCACTAAATTACAGAGAACCGATTAAGTAAAAATCTTTTAATATTTTCTTAAATGTAGTAAGACTGGGAGATTGCCTAATAACCAGAGGTAACGAATTCCATAATTTAATAGATAAGACAACAAATGATTTTTTATAATAAGTCGAATTGTGTGCCGGCATTTTAAGAATTAAGCGACGACTGCATCTTGTGTCACTACTACTATGAGAATCGAAAAATACAAATTTATCTTTTAAATAGGACGGACTATTGGCACTAAATAAAACACAATAGAGGAGGGATAGTGTATGAAGATTCCGGCGAAGACGAATGGGTAGCCACTTGAGTTGTTTACGAAATTCGGATACGTGGTCATATTTTCGTAAGTTAAATATGAACCGAATAGCAACGTTCTGGAGTCGCTCAAGTTTATTTAGCTGTTGTTCAGTCAAATTAATATAGCTTGCGTCAGCATAATCGAGTATAGAGAGGAGGAGAGTATTTGCGAGCATAACTTTGGTGGCAATAGGAAGAAAAGAGCGCAGACGACGTAAAGAGCCCAAGGCTGCAAAAGTTTTTTACTTAATTGTTTGAGCTGTTGAGACCAAGATAATGTCCTATCAAAGTATATACCTAGATTTTTTACGGTTTCCCTGTAAGGTATAATAACACCGTTAAATATAATAGGCGGTAAATCTTCCCAAACAACTCTGGAGATTATATTATGACCCCCAATAATTATGCATTGTGACTTGCTGGGGTTAACTTTTAAACCAAAAGAATTACACCACTCTTGTATTTTGTGTAGATCATTATTCATTAAGGTGACAGTGTTATGAAGATCTCCAAGAGTCGTTTGTCTGTAAATTTGTAAATCGTCTGCATACATGTGATAGGGAGAAGTAATGCAATGAGTTATAGTATTTATGAAAATGGAAAAGAGCATAGGTGACAACACGCCTCCTTGTGGGACGCCGGCAAAAATATCACACCAGGATGAAAAGGATTCATCAAGATGAACACGTTGCCGGCGGCCTGTAAGGTAACTATGAAACCAGTCAATCGCTGAAGGAGAAATATTAATAGAAGCTAACAAACTCAGTAAAATATCAAAATCGACTGTGTTAAATGCATTCGTAAAATCTAACAATGTCAGAATGGTGAGCTGTTTGCTGTCTAAACCCATTCGTATGTCATCGGTAACTTTTATCAAAGCAGTGGCCGTACTATGACCACTACGGAAGCCAGATTGGAAAGGATCAAGGAGGTTATTTTTATTAAGGAACATATTTAGTTGATGATAAATTAATTTTTCGAGGACCTTAGATAAAAAAGGTAATATAGATATTGGACGGAAATCAGAATAAGTATCAGGTTTGGTCTTTTTGGGGAGTGGAATAATTTGGGCATGTTTCCAGCTTTCTGGAAATGTCCTGGACGAAATGGATTCATTAAGGATGTGAGTAATGATGGGAGCAAGTAGGTCAAGAAGAGGAATGATCATATTGCGACTAGTACCGTCACTACCGATGGCATTAGAGGAAATAGACAGAATATTCTTCTTAACATCCTCCTCAGAGAATTGAGTAATACTAAACGGTGGAAAATTAAGAGTTGGCAAAGATGAAAGAAAATCAAGTGTACGTGATTTGCTAGTACCGTCAAGGTGATTTGAAGAGGAGGAAAAATGTTGGTTTAACTGTTCGATATCAATCTCAGTTGTAGAAGAGTTAATAGATTGTTTTCCAACTCCTAAAGAATGTAAAAATTTCCAGACTCTTGTAGCGTCGCCGTTTTCGACTTGTTTATGGATATGGCGTCGTTGTGCATCCCGACACAGTGTATTGCAGCGATTTCTGGCTTTTTTATACTTGTCACGGTTTTCATCTGAATTATTAACTTTTAATTTGGCCTTTGCCAGATTTTTCTTGTTTATCAAGGATTTTAACTCATCTGTAAGCCATGGCGCAGGCAGATGTTTCATTTTAACAGGCTTGAGCGGTGCATGTTCATCAAATAACTTTATAAGTAGTGTATTAAATTTCGCCACCTTATCGTCAATTGTGGGTTCTAAGACGACTGTAGACCAATCTATAGCCTGAGCATCTTGCGTTAAACGATTTCTATCTATACCACCAAAATTACGTCGCCGAAGAGTTTTAGCTTTGGCCTTTGAAGGCCGTAAGTTATAGGAGAGATAAATCAAGTCATGGTAAGAGAATGCATCAGCAGAGCACTGACCATGCTTGGAAACAAAATCTGGAGATGAGACCATTATAAGATCAAGAAGGGAAGGGATGCAATTAGGGAGTCTATGCGTTGGCGCAAGAGGAAGAATATCAATGTTACATGCATCTGTTAAGGACAATAGCTTTTGAGATCGATTGTTGGCCTTCAGTAAACAAGTATTGAAATCCCCCATTATAATGATATGTTTATATAAAGGACTTAGGGATTCCAAGAGATTTTCAAATGAAGCGAAGTAATTAACATTAATTGATGGACTATAGAACACACCTAATACAATTTTAGAATGTGACAATTGGATTTCCAGAAGCAAATGCTCCGCCGTATCAGCAGGAGGTGGTTGAGCTGACGAACTAATTACTTTAAAAGGAATATATGATCTGAGATAGATCGCCACTCCTCCACCACCTTTACCGATACGGTCGTTGCGTAACAGATGGAAACCAGGCAACGAATAAGAAGAACTGGGAAGACAAGGTTTGAGCCAAGACTCAGAAACTAAGATTGCATGCACATTTTGACATTGAAATGACGCAAGCATATCGGGATAATGAGCCGGAATACTTTGAGCATTGATATGAATCACATTAAAATATTTGGAGGAATGGAAAAAGTAAGAATTAATAACGTCATTAAGGGGGAGAAATGTTGTACTATGATAACTATCATTGCTAGTTAGTTCGTCATTTGAAGACAATGAATGGAATTCGTCACTCTGTAAACTGCAATTCAACGACATATTTTAGTATGCTATAAATACGATAAGAATATATATTATAATATTACGTATTTAAATAAAAAATAAATACTAATATAATAATAAACTATATATAATATAAACTATATATAACATAAACTATATATAAATAATCCAATGTTTCATTTACCCACCAGCTATCTGAAAGATATCACTGTTTTACAACTATACAAAACAATATTAATATTAATCATCTTTTGCTAAATCCATGATATTATTGCATTCACAAAACTATAGCTATGGAAATATTGTATCTATAAACAAAACATAGACAAAAAACAGAAGTACAAAGCGCTGTCAAACGTCAAACTAATTGCGACTGACAAGTGACATTTCATATTAGTAATATTAAGGTAATATTTGACATTTTATTGCAAGTTAAATAAACAAAGACAAAGCATAAACACAAACTCGTTATGAGAAGGCAAAGAATAACTTAAAAATAAAAAGAAGATCGTATAAAAAACATAAATAAAACAAGTGTACGTTACGGGATTAATACAGCAATCATTTCCTGAGGTTTCTCTTAGGACGCAAGTTGGAAGTGGCCTTTTCTTTAGAAGAGACATTCGGCGCTGGTTGGGTTTCTATAGCAGATGAGCTTGGGATCAAATCTAACTCTGCTATTGAGAAGACGCGATGTCGGTTACCATCGGGGCTAAGAACTATTACAGCCCCGTCTCTGGTCCAGCATTTCTCCACACCAAAGCGTTTCCTTGCTTGCAGAAATGTCTCATGCCGTGCTTTTGTAAGGAATTCGGATAGAGTAATCCCAGAACCCTTGAGGCTACCTTTTGCAAACCAGATTTTCTCCCTTACAGAAATGTCATGGAATTTAATAAGAATGGCCCGAGGTCTGGTCCCTTTCTTAGCATGTCCTAAGCGATGGCAGCGTTTTATGGAGCCAATAGTTAGCTGTGGCATCTTGAGATGTTTAGCTAGCAGCTCTGAAGTATATGCAGCTGTGTCTTCATTATTTTCTTCAGCGACACCATGAATTAAAAGAATTTTCTTTCTTGACCGCATCTCAAAATCATCACACTGCTTGGTCAGTAGCTTTACTTGCAGGTGTAAACTCTCAAGTGCACTGAGTACAAAAGTTCTGAACGTTGCAAACTGCACCTCGATGCTAGAGGTTGAACTCAGTGGGGAAGAAGCTGTTTTAAGTTCCTCTTGAAATTCTGTCATCCTTACATTAAAGTGCTGTGTCAAATCCGCAATAGTGTTTTTAATAGAATCCATTTTGAAGTGATAATGTGGCTAAGTTTATACCACAGGTAAAATTTGTAAATTGTTTTGTTTTGAATATTAGAATGTGAAGCTGGTAGGTTTATTTATTTACTTGCATAATTTCATGGATAGTAATTAATTTTAAATTAAAAGTAAAATCGGAACGAAAAATTTTTGCTATTACTTTAAGGCCTACTCACGTTCAATCGGTTTAGGTACCGACTACTTTCGGACCCATTGGAGGTCCTTCATCAGGAAGAGTGGGCTACGTTGTTTCCGTCTCGCACTATATATACCAACGAGCTCCTGCCAGCGGCATCGCCATCGTGAATAACGATTTTAACCCCTCATTTCACCTTTTCAGTTCCATGAAACATAGTTCCATGCGTCTACAAAATCCTTTTCTCCTAATTGATTACCTATGGGTTGAATTCCGAAACATTGTTTCCGTGTGCTGACGTTCCGCACCTTTTTTTTGCAACAAAACGGCTTGACGGTTGGCAAACGATGAAGTCCACCTGGTAGTAACAGTCACCGCAATGGATGAATAAGAGGAGGTAGAAGATTGGGTCTCCGGCGCTGTAACTAATCACACGAAATTTATAAGTATAAGTAATGTGTGTAATGAATGTATAATGTACGAGATATGACTGTATGTCTGGTATCAACAAACAATCCAATCGGAACGTTTCTCGTCGCAAGTCGGCTTTCTGAATGCTGCAACTGAAAATAATCGACATTCTGCAATGGTTACGGGCTTCTTTTCTTTTTCGGAATGTGTATTACTGTTGGCCCTTCTGGCCTTGACAGCTGACGCTGTTAATCGCTGTGCCTCGGTGTCCCGAGTGGGGGTGGCCGAGTACGGAGCTGGAAACGGGGCAGTCCTCAGGTCAGGGTTTCAGGTCAGGTCAAATTTTATTTCGTCCTCAGGGTGCCTCGCCTCTTCAAACCAATTCAAAAACACAAAAGATAATAAAACTATAGAAACACGTATTTCATCACCGAGTTTACTATGCGGTGAAAAGCAATTCCCTTTGATCGATGCGGTACCTGTAGAGTTGACAAACGGGGCCGGGTCAATTTGTACTGCGTTTCATTGATTGACTATTTTCTCGGTTTAGGTATTATTAGCTTTATATGATGATTCATCACAGAATGAGAATATTGAAAAGGATGAATTAAAATGAATTGGGTATTTAAATTATTTTGGTTCCAGAGGGCAAACAATTGTAGAACATGATGCTAAGAGGTCGCTGTCGCAGTTGTTGACAACTGTTGTGGCAAAGCGGTAGCGAATCTGCAATAAAGAGCCACGAGGCGCGGGTTAAATTCCCGCTCGGAACAGATGTTTATATTTACAATATACCGTACATATTTTGCCATATTCCGTTCTGGATATTGCTCGTGTCTGTATACGATCCCGGACCCCTGACACAAGTATTTTTTATCCAAATGGGGCCGTTGAGGTCTACTGAACCCTCAAGAGAATTCAATTTTTTAATTTTCTTTCAACATTTTTAATAACTCGGTTTTAGAGTAAAGCTTTTAGGTGCACAAGGTTTTATATTTATATTTATTAAGTACAACATAGAACCCTGTAACAGTAAGAAAGGAGGCAAGGGGCGACGGGACCTCGCAATGCTTTAAAAGAATGATTGATGATGTCAGCTTTAGAATTACGACACCATAAAAATGCGGCAATTTGTATGAAAAATGAAGTGAAATTTGTCAGTAAAACTCAGTTATGAAACACAACAATACAACAATACAACAACATGAGTAAGAACATATTTATGTTGTAACTAGCTATGCCCACGGCTCCGCTTGCGTTATGTAGTTTATTGATGATCTCACGGGATACCAATATTTTTTCGGGATAAAAGTATCCTATATGTCAATCCAGGTAATAAGCTATGTATGTACCAAATGTCATAAAAATTTGTCCAGTGATTTTTACGTGAAAGCGTAACAAAAATCCATCCATATATACAAACGAACTTTCATGTAAATAATATTACCAATAATATCGAAAATTTGTTTTGATTTGAATTTTAATAATAGTTTTTCGTAACAATAACTATATTATTAATTATGCCCGCGACTTCGCCCGCGTGAATAGCGTGTTTTATTGGGGTACTTTATTACATTAAAATAAATGGTTACAGATACAAACATTCATTCCCTATTTCACCCTCTTTAAAGTGGCGTGTATGTCCTTGTCAAAAGTCCAGCCTTAGAACGAAAACGCCAGGATTAAAAATTCAAAAATTTAGTTATCAGCGTAAAATTTCAGCGCCGGGATGTGACGACCCCATCGCCCGCTGTTGGTATAACCTCTGTCACAGCAGAGATTATTCCACCAGTGCAATCAGTGACACTGGTGGTAGGTCTGTTGTTGCAAGGGGCCGGCTAGTTAGGTACCATCGCAGTGTCAAATATTCTGCCGCCAAATAGTAGTGTTTAGACATTATTGTGTTCCGGTTTGAAGGGCACTGTATGCTAGTGAAATTACTGGGCAGAGGAGATTTTAGAACCAATATCTCTAGGTTGGCAACGCGTGAGTGGCACCTACTAATGGTCCTGCAAGCGTTCATAGGCTACGGCAACCACTTACCATCAGGTGGGCCATATGCTTATTTGCCAACTTATAATATAAAAAAAAATACTTAAAACGAAATTCTCAATGAAACGAAATTGTGCGTAAATAACTAATAAAATAGTACAAGAAATAATATACGAAAGATTGTAAGGTATCAATATTTAAAAAACTTATTTTCTTGATTCCTAAAAAGTCGCTTTTTTGAGTTACGCCGTTTTCATCCTAAAGGTGTGATATGTATGTCCCAAATTTCATTCAAATCCCTTCATAAATCCCGTTTTTCTTGATTGAGTAACAAGCACAAACATCAAAACATCCAAACATAAAAAAGCGACGAAAACCAAATTAATGTATTATGTATTTATTTAAAACAACAATGCATTTTTTTTACTTAAAGTTAAGGAGTCATAATATCCAGATTACGTGATCATAAAACAGTGACTTCTCACAACCCCTTTTTTATATTCAACCCCATTTGTATTACATTTCCCTACGCGTCGTATTTGCTTAAATTCATACGCCACCCCGAGGTCTCGTCATCCGTGCGACATCAAAATGTTATTACGTACTGTCAATGAATGGGTTAACCTTGCATGGTATGTATGGAAATAATTCTAATTTTTCATTTTGTTCTATGACGACGTTGTGGCGCAGCTGTACCGAAGCTGTCTTAAACGCAATCTCGGGTTCGATTCACGCTCGTAGCTTAATATGTTTGTATTGACCATGCAAGCATATTTTCCGGTTTGATTGTATTTGTCCTTGTCCTTACATATGTTTCCGGAACCCCGACACAGGATATCACTATCCTAATGGGGGAGTGAGTGAGGAATGTGGAGTGTGCAGCGCTTATTATTATTATTATTTTACACTAGCTCTGCCCGCGATTTCACTCGCGAGGTCAACAGAATTATTGTTTTTAGGTTTCCGTAGCCAACTGGAAAAAATGGTACCGTTATAATTTCTTCGTGTCCGCCCCTATGTCACACCCATTTTACTACACATTGTCTACACTAAATTCAGTAAATAGGTGTGTTCTATGGATCGCTACATAATTTTGTGTAGAAATTGTAATATATATAAAAATTAAGCATATCAATCCATACAAAAAGTGTCCTCGTATCTTTTGAACTATGGGATTCGAAATTCTAGAAACATTTAGGTGGTAAAACATTAAAAAAATATCTGAGATATATAAGTTTTTCCTATAACCTTGTTTTTCATATTATTATTTACAATTAGTATGAAATTACCAACTTATTTTTGCGGTTGATTTTAATTTCTTAATAATGAAAGTCCTAAAGAATTTCATAATAAATCTACATCAAGAGGACACAGACCGACGACTGTATTTTTATATCCCACATGCTTATATATAAAAAAGGTGCACTGAAGGGTCACACGGATCGACAAAAGTGATATTTATTGCTAACTTATTCATTATAATGCGAAATTTGCGTGAATAAATAGTGATACTTGATTTCCCAAGGGCCTCTAACCCGAAAGTCCCGAAGCGAAGGCATTTTATCGATTTCAGAACGATATATTTACGTGATGGTATGCGTTTATTAACTAAAACCTATAGATTATAAAATATTTTAACGATTTTAAGCTAAAAGAACAATTTTTTTAATATTAACCTTATTGAATAAGCCTATATTCTTATTAAAAATTCTACTGATTATTACATTTTATTATTCAGCAATAATTTGTAGTCAATCCGATTTCTAAAAGATATTACACCGTATTGACCTCACAAGGGACTGTGATGTGACTTACGTATAAGTATAAACCCACGTGGTTATATCAGTATTCATTTTGAATCAAATTTTTACCCAATTGTGACTTATAAGCCACGAGTGGTGCGATTACGTACGTATTCCTTTTATACACTTTGCTTACTATCGCTGTTTAAGCTATTCAATACCCTTACTGGTACATGCGAACGTAGCAATGTAATATGAAAATTACGATATTGTCATGCTTGGCGGATGTAGTAGTAACAGCTTGGGTGGTAAGGTAGTAGTAGGTTAATAAATTATGAAGATTTCTGTGGAAGGCTTTATTTAGTCGAAATACAATATTTCCTACGTTTATACAAACAATATACAAATATTTTCTACATTTTAAAAACTAGGGGACAGACTCATATACCCAAAAACCTTATTACTAATTTCGCTTGCTCAAAATTTTATATTTATTATTGAGTAGCAGGTTCGATTCCCGTTGGGGCAGATGTTTGCATTGATCTTAAAAATCTGTTTCGGTCTGGACGTCTCTCCTTGTGGGTCCCCCCACCGTGCCGCGGAAAGCACGTTAAGCAGTTGGTCACGGTTGTTATCACATAGCATCTGATAAAAATCTTAAAGATGGCAATCGATGTAAAAACTAGTAACCTGTCAAATCCGGACAAAAGTAAGAAGCCGAACCTGGATAACTACTCGTATAATACCGGGTATAATACCGCATAATAATAATGCTAGGAAGAATGCTAGGTACCTGAAATCGTAAGTTTTAAAACTAGCTGACGAATATTTGTCGAATTTCATTTTAACTTACTTTGATAGGGACCGCGAAATTAATATTAATATTAAATTCATCTCGGCGGTTTTGCGGATTAAAGAGCTTGGTCGGTTTCGCTGTGGACGCTGAGCTGTGAAACCTGTGCTTACTAGTAGTACTAAACAGACAGTTATGTCCGTCTGTCCGTCCGTATGTCACAGTCATTTTACTCGGAGACTGTGGGCTCTATCTCAAACTCAAACTCAAAATATTCTTTATTCAAATAGGCTTTTAAGCGCTTTTGAATCGTCAAATATACAGTCTGTTATGTCCGCCTAAGTGAAGCTACCGCCGATTCGGAAGGTAGATTCTGCAGAGAAGAAACGGCAAGAAACTCTACAGTTACTCTTTTCAAAAATAATCACATTACATTTGTCAAATGTACAATTAAGATATATATCCCGCATGAAACTCAACGTATATTAATTCCATGCCACATTATCTGCAATATATTCATTAACGGAATAATAAGCTTTATTTAGTAAACACCGCTTGATATAAGATTTAAATTTCATAAGTGGTAGATTCAAAATTGTCTGCGGAATTTTATTATAGAAGCGAACACCTTGCCCCAAAAAGGACATACTCACTTTGTGAAGCTGAAAACTTGGTGTAACAAGTTTATCTTTTCTTCTTGTATTAAAGCAGTGTCTGTCACTGTTTGTGTCAAACAAATCAACATTTTTATGAATATAAAGGATATTGCTAAGGATATACTGCGAAGCAACCGTCAGTATGCCTGCCTTAGTAAACACATCCCGAAGAGAGTCTCTAGCTTGCAAATTATAAATCGCCCGAACAGCTCTTTTTTGAAGAATAAATACAGTCTCAATGTCTGCAGCATTACCCCAAAGTAATAGGCCATAAGACATAATACTGTGAAAATAACTGAAGTAAACTAATCGAGCAGCATCGATATCACTTAATTGTCTAACTTTCCTAACCGCGTAAGCAGCAGAGCTGAGTCTTCCTGCAAGGGATGTTAAATGAGAGTTCCACTGAAGTTTTGAATCCAGTGTTATTCCTAAAAATACTGTATTATCAATTATATCAAGATTTGTATTATTCATACTTAAAATAAAATCTTGTTTCTTAACATTTGGCATTGAAAATTCTACACATTTTGTCTTCGCCGCATTCAAAACTAGGTTATTTACAGTAAACCATTGTTGTACAAGCGATAAAGAATTGTTTACATCGTCATAATTATGCTTATTCCTGTCAACCTTAAATATTAGGGAAGTATCATCAGCAAACAATACGATATCACATATACTGTTTACATAGAAAGGCAAATCATTAATGTAAATCAAAAATAGAAAAGAGCCTAGAATTGAACCTTGTGGAACGCCCATTTTTAGTACAGATCCAGAAGACTTTATTCCATTAATTGATACCTGTTGTAATCTATTAGATAAGTATGAGGCAATGATTTTAAGAGCTTTATCAGTGACACCGTAATGGTTCAATTTATTTAAAAGCGTCTCGTGTACAACACAGTCAAAAGCCTTAGACAAGTCACAAAACACACCAATCGCATTCTGTGACTTCTCCCAAGCGTCATAGACATGTTTTATGAGCGTCACTCCAGCATCCAATGTAGAGCGTCCTTTGCTAAAGCCATATTGTTGGTTGTGAAAAAGGCTATTTAAATTGAAATGAGGTAGAAGTTGGTTAAGTAAAATTTTTTCAAATATTTTACTTAATGATGGGAGTATGGAAATTGGCCTATAGTTACCGGGATTAGTTTTATCGCCATTTTTATAAAGTGGTAAGATTTTACTGCATTTCATCAGGTCAGGAAAACAGCCTGCATCTATACATTTATTAAATATAAAAGCTAAATATGGAGCAATGCTGTATATTGTATTGTTTGTTAAGTGAACTGAGATACCCCAAAGGTCATGAGTTTTTTTAATATTTAATGTTTTAAATGTTTTAATAATATCTATTGCATTAATACGTTCAAAGGAAAATTTTGCATGGCATTCAGAGACATTATTTTGTAATATTTTCAAGGCCTCAGAAGGAGTTGATCTTAAATTACAAGTTATCTGTGATGGTATTTTGGAGAAAATAATTCAAATTCATTTGCTATTTCTAGTTCCGTATTCACAATAGCGTTATTTATATTTAATTCAATTGTCTCTTTTGTTTTGTTCTTCCTCATACACCATTGATAATGTCCCATGTTACCTTAACCTTATTTTCTGACTTCATTATTTTTCTGATTATCTATACGAAATTTAGTAAATAGGGGTATTCTATGAACCACACCACGATTTTGTACTGTATTGTGGTACATTACTCCATTATTTTTTGATCTAGTAAGTTGTAGTAAAGCCATTCTCCATCCAGCACAAATGGCTGCCCGCCCGCTGGACGGGAAAGTACTACCCTGAGAGCTAACTGAACTTTATTTCTTGACGGTTGGCCAGCAAGCATACGGTCCGCCTGATGGTATGCACTCAGCGCAACCTATGAACGCTTGCGATACTTGAAGTATCACATGCGCGTAGCCAACCCAAAACACAGGAAGGATGGGATGAGAAGGAAACAGAGGGGATGGGACATTGAACCTCCGCCGTTCTCACTCATCACATAAAACGCAACAATACCTACTGATACTGTTGCCCATTTGTGCTGGGAAGAACTCTACTATCGCTAGGTCCTATTTAATTGTAATCCAACAGTTCGGAAGTAAACAAATATTATCTCTATAACAATATACCGCATCCGACATCGCTTAAGAGATCCGAGAGCGTTTATAACGAAGCGCAAGTCGCCTTTTTACGAAGCCACGTCAGAACCTCGCCGGCGGTGAAAATTAAGTGCATTGCAATTTACAGCGAGAACGTTTTAATGATTTTTCAAAAGATTCAGGTGCCGTGGGATCAATGGGTCTAAGAATTTCGAAAATGATATATGAACTTGGTTGCAATTTAAATTAACGTGTTATCTAAATATTTGACGGAGCTAAAACATGCCAAAAGTTCATCGACCTCTGCCACAGTACATGATTTTTGTATATCATGATGGTTGGTAAACAAGTATACGGTCAGCCTGATGATAAGCAGTCACCGCAAAATATGACCGCGCGGGATACTTGAAGTATTACATGCGCGTTGCCAACCCAAGGAATAGGAGGGAAGGATGAGAAGGAAAGAAGGAAGATAACAGCTAAAATTTGAGCCCCTGTGAGGGCTGCCCCTTTGTCATGGCTCTATGGAGTCTCTGTACTCGGACCACCCGCTCGGTGACGCTGTCAAGGCGGTAGGGCCAAGGGCCAACAGCAATACACATGCCGAAAAAAAAGGAATGGGTATTGTAATTTTCTGTAAGCGGGTAGTACTTCTCCGTTCGAGCTGGTGAGCTGATGCTGGTGTTCTGTTCTCAATCGTCATATGTTTGTATTAGTCATACATATTTAGATTTTACGAAGTTGTGGTTTTGTTTGTGTGCTCGAATACTTTTTATTTTATTAAGTATAATGATAACTGTAGCATTTTATTTTGTCACCAACATTTGCCCGTGACTTCGTCCGCGTTGACCTAGTTTTTTGGATAAACCGATGATTTTTTTCATAAAGAAAATCTATGTAATTGTTATAAATGGTAGGCAGCGGGATCATTTTTTCATATTCTTATAAAATATATTTACCTAAAATAATTCATTTCCAACACCAGCAAACACATTTAAATTGCATGCATTCCAATTTATATACCATGAATACACCATGAAAAAACCACATTCATAACTAGTTTTGTAAACAGTTCACAGTCCTGTGGTTCACAGTGTAGTAACTAAAAAGTTTTCTATAAAAAATATTCTAAAGTTCATTGACCTGAAGTTTTTAGTTCACACATGTAATTAAAACACAAAATATTTCATACGTGTACACTTTAGCGTTCTGTTTTCAAGGAAAACATTACCCGCTCTTTTGCCCTTTCGCTAAAAACGTTCATTAATCCACGCTAACGAGACGAAGTTGAATTTGTCAAATGATCCCGCTTTCCCTCCATTTTACTGCTGTATAGTCTGTGGTCGCGTAAAAACGGAAAGGTCAACGAACTATGAATTTGCGAATGTACTAAAAAGAGGCTCTTAAATTTTTTTCTAATTTTTGTGTAAATAATGTATTTAAAGAATGAAAATTGTATCCTAGCCAACATTATAATTGTGAACGTGTGTTTTATCGATTAAACCTCGAAATCAATTATAAAAAAATGGGGGATGAAAGTTTAAATAATAATTAAATACAATCTTAAACATAATACGCGGGAAAGGGACAAAACATTTTTACAAATTCAACGATATGACGTGACATTTATTCATTAAACAACATTGTTAAAAATATCTTTAAAAACCTCATATAATCTCATGCAAAGACTGTTTTCATACGCACATTCTATAGAGCCATTGCAGGGGCCTGCAATTGAATGGGGCTCTGCCGTCATCCTGGAAAGCGGTAACGAGGTGCATTCAACGTCCTTTGAATATCGACTGCCGTAATCATCTCGCGTAGTAAGACCATGCATTTAGTTATTTGAAGAACTATTTTTCATCACGATTATTTGATACAAAATTTTGAATTTTTATTATTTTAAAATCTGTTGAACTACTTTTTTATCACTTTTGCCTTGTCACTTATGCGTTTCCAGACTCGACTCACTAGATACAGTGTTTTATTAATGCAAAATACACTACTGTTTCACGGTAAAATATCTGACACTCTGATGATGCTTGGTACATACATAGCCCAGCGTGTTGCAAAACCCACGAACAAACATAAAATATTAGTATCCCACTATAAAAAGAAATATTTAATTGTCACATCTCTTTGTGTGACCGTTTGTTCACCTCAAATTTATTTATATACTTATATATTTGCAATCTTTTTTTAAAATATATAAAAAGGTTTTTTTTATAATAAATAGATAGATTGTTATGTAGTTAAAAATGTTACAAGTCACAATCCGCGGGCTAGTAACAAATAAAATAAAATGTAACAGGACTGTCCTATCATATTTTTACATGTGGCTACCAAGTGAGTGTCGCTATGACGTGTCTCGTTTTCATATCGACATTCCGAGGCATATGATGTAGACTGTAGTAGATGGTTCTTGTAAAATCTGACTAGCGACGATATATTACTTTAATAGTCTTACAAGTACCGTAAGGTCATTGCAGATGCGGGAGATCGACCTATTTCATCGACTAAATGTTGGTTACTAGAGATTATTTACATGTTTAGATGTGTGCTATTTTATTTTATTTATATACATGACAAGGTATAGAACCTATTTAATACATTGAATTAAAATGATAATATTTGAAAAGATGTCATTCTAACGAAGCGTCACTTTGATGGTTACTTCAATATTTCACCATACAGAAAATTATTGTCGTACCGCATATAAAGAGACGAATTTTTGAAATTCAACGTAGTAGTTACAGTGTTGTGCAATTTATTGTGTTATCTAGTAAAGGGATTAAAAGCATTGTTCGTTACAATAAGTTGTTCATAATGTTAACTACTTGTATGAAATTGAAAAAGGCTCTCAAGGCTATCCTTAGCTTAGTTTGATTCGAAATGAATATTGATAAAATCACAGGCATGGTTTTATACATATATAAAAGGAGAAGACCTGACAATCATATCAACGCCCAGCCAATCACAGATTTGTATTTTAAAACGCATACGAACAATAAAGAGATTTTTCGAAATTCAACCCTTAAGGGGTGAAAAGCGGTAGTAAAAAGTAGAATAATAGCTTGTGTAACAATATGGGTCAATACAATATTTGGTAGTTATTACCCATCCTTACTACTATTATAAATGGTAAAGTAACTGTCTCTCTGTCTATCTGTCTGTCTTTCTGTTTGTCGCGCTTTCACGCCAAAACTACTGAAGCTTTAAATGAACTTTGGTACACAGATAGTCTAGAAAAGTTGTCTTGAAGTATCGTCACTTTTAGAGCTAGAAGCTTGAAATTTTTAGGTTGTTGATTCGATATAAATACATATGACATTCAAAGTTTATTAAGTTTTACCCCAAAGGGTGTAAAATAACAATAGGGAATAGGCAATACATGTAGGAAAAATTATCCGATTGTTTGTTTATTAAAAAATATTCAAGGTGATGTATCCGAACGGATTATAGGGTGTGAGTGGGAAGGGGATGTGGGCTCTCGCTCTCTCTCTCTTGGCAAGGGCCGCGAACGAGGTACGATGTGTGTGCGCTGCTGTAATTTTTTTGGTGAAAAGTAAAATATATAAAATAATTGAAACGGTTTTTTTATTCGCCCTCTCATTCCTACATTCATGCAGGTAAAGTCGCGGGCAGAAGCTGGTTGTTATTTTAAGTAAAAAGTATAAAAATATACCATTTGAATGCACCTCACGGGACCACAATTAAGAAGAGCTTCGAAGTCATAAATTTAGCAAAGTCCTTTGAAATTTTAATGGGGATCGCATCGGTTCGGAAATTGTAACGGCAAATCTTATCAAATGGCCCTTAATTGCTACTTAAAGACAAACTCTACTAACTTTTACATTCGTTCCGAAATCGTAATGAGTTATTTGTTTTAATTAAAATAATTGCATTCTGGAACTGTTATATCCATTGTCTAGCAATTTTCAATACTTATTAGAAAACCAAATAGATAAATTTTTATGATAATAAATGAAGTAATTGTTATGCCTGTACAGTGCTTTTGGAACTGATCTGTGCAATGAAAGGCACACATACACACGTAAACCAATAAAGAACTCTGACCCTAGGTTAGCCACTAACCACATGCCCAGAAGAAGAAGGCTTATCAAATAAAGCATCAATAACTCAACGGTTAAATGGCGGACTCCGCTCCATCAGCATGAGAGTTGCGGGTTCGATCCTGATCCCCTTGGGATACTTGTACCCACCCCTAGCGCAAGCTACGAGCTTATTTCGAGGGGCGATGGGAGTATTTTCTAAAAAAAAAAACTAAACCTGTACAGCAGTGATGAAGACCTTCAATTAAGCAAAGCCGTGGTAAGTTTAGCTATGGCACACCTTAAGGCTTAAGTACAAAATCAGTCCTTATAAGTTGATACTCAGCGGCCTACAAGATGTAGCAGACTCGGAGCGGCGTAGCAAGACTAGTAGACTTTGTGTGTCAGTGAGTCACTAAAAACAAACGCACCAAGGACTTTTTCGGAAATGACTGCTCCACATGGTTGTCCTCTCTAGGAGGTTGGGGATCTAAAAATAAATAAACGCTACAAACTCAACGACCCCATTACGATTGTGATATGTGTCGGGGGTCCGGAAACACATACAAGGACAATGGCATGGCAAATACAAACATATTGTTACGGAGAACCTTATTACAGGGGCATAAGGTTCACAATCGCTTGCTACTCCTTTTGTTTATTTCTACGACCGCCGCGCGGATTCGAGAAAGATGTATTCTCGAAACATGTAGAATAGCGTTCCGCGGGCGGAGCTCTCTTGAACCCGTGTCCGCGTATATAAGCGGCCCGGCGCGTCGACTGATTCATTCATTCAGTTCTGAGCAACAAGCGAAGAAACTACAAGTGATACCAGTGAACAAGTGCGATAATTAGTGACCTCGGCTATTCTTTTGGACTGTGATTGACCTGCGTTTTGGACCTGTGATTTGTGTAGTTTTGTGTGTAATCTAGACCTCAATAAAGTCTTATTTAGAGCCATAAGGTGTTTGATTCCAAATCACCGAACCCCAGCCCGTAACAATATGCTTTGAGTGGGTTTCGGACTCGCGACCTGTGGCGTTTAAAGCAGGTTCGCTAGCACAACGTTGTCAAATATTGAAAAAATTTACAGACTCTGAGGCGTTACCAGACCTGTAATAAATAAATATCAACAGAATTTTCGTTACGACTTTGTTTCGAATTTATTAAAATGCTGTTAAATAAAGTAGTTAAATATTTTATTGCAGTGTTAACCATAAAAGGAACAATTTTATTATTCAATTGTTTTACGAATATCGCCTTTCTAGTTATTATGTTTAAATAGAAGGTTCTAACAATAGACATCGTTGTGGCGTTGTGGGTAGCGAGTTTGCCTTTAGTCTTGTCGGTTGCGGGTTCGATTGCCGCTCGGATAGATGTTTGTTAACAGTTCTGTTTAAGTCTGGGTGTTTGTCCGTGATCGTCCCCTCACCGTGCCTGCTGAGAGCACGTCAAGCTGTCGGTCCCGGTTGTTATCACATAACATCTGATAGTAATCGTTTACCCTTGATAGGTACATTGCTCTTATCCAATGAGTTACTGGTTCGCCCTTGGGGTTGCGGAGGTCAGATGGCAATCGCTCCGTGTAAAAACTAGTAACCTGTCGAATCCAGTAGAAGGAGAGAAGTTTATAACAGCTATAAGTGTCTTTGAATTAAAAGTTTATACCGAAGTGAGTGAGTGAAAGCTTGTATGAGGAACCAATTATTGATTTTTATATTCCCTTGAAGATCCTTCATTTAAAATCGGAGAAACCTATATAACATAATAATTGTCTGAGCTAATAAAATTGAAAGACCTCGCAGGAGGCACTGTAAGGGCGGAATCAATTTGAAACCCCGCAAGGGCTGTCTCTTTTTCACGGCTGGGTCTCATTACTCGGATCCCCCACCCGGTGATGCTGTCAAGGCCAGTCGGGCCAACAGCAATATACGTTAAAAAGGGCTTATTATTTTTCACCCATTAGACTTCGTAAAAGTAATTGTAAAGTCAAATACAAACAGGCGTACAAATAGTAAAGTAAACGACACAAACTTAGCTTTTTATTATTTCTTAAAATACGACAAAGTTAGTTTTTAGGGGTAACCTTTTTGTGACGTCACGGCCTCGTCGGAATGACGAAATTCCAAATAGAATTACAACAATAAACGAAGATAAAAGGTTCATAAAATAAAATCTTTCATGGGTTTAATTTCCACAAAAAGGCTTTCTTTATAAATTTATATTTCCTGTTTTTTATATATTTCACGGTAAAAGGGTAAATAATTACTCTAAGGGACATAAGTCTCAATAGCTTAACGTGAGAGTTGCGAGTTCGATCCCGACCCTCTTGGACTATAGTCCTACCCACTCCTACCGCAAGCATTAGTCATGACTTAAAAAAGCATTGCTAATGTTATTAATTAAAATAGTATCGTATATTGCCAAGGTTATATTTGGAAGAAGATTTCCATAGGTCCTTTTTATTGCGATGGTGACAAAAAGCGTAACGCCATTCTGATGGAGAGCAACCACTGAAACTTAGGGACGCTCACAACACCAAAAGATTCAGGTCCAATGAAACCATGTATATTAAGTTAATTTTAAAAGAAACCGTTTAAGTCAAACAATCACGACTGACGAATTGAATTTACGAAAGTGCCATGGCACCGACGAGATTTTGACATCTTGGTTTGTATGAATCTTTGCATGCTATTTCTTACCAACCATATCTAAACAAGCATACAATCCCCCTGATGGTAAGCAGTCACTGCAACCTATGAACGCTTGCAATACTACAGAGAAGAGAAAAAGGAAGGAAGCAAAGGGGGTGGGAACCGCACCAGTATTATTTACGCCGATTTTCAGGGAAAGGGTAGTACTTGTCCTCATGTTACAAGTTGGCGAACAAGCATACAGCCCACCTGATGGAAAGTGGTTGCCGTAGCCTATGAGCGCTTGCAGCACCATTAGTAGGTGCCACTCACGCGTTGCCAACCTCGAGATATCGGTTCTTGAATCTCGTCCGCCCAGTAATTTCACTAGCGTACAATGCCCTTCAAACCGGAACACAGTAATGCCTAAGCATTATTATTTGGCGGCAGAATATTTGACACTGTGGTGGTACCTACCTAGCCGGCCTCTGGCAACAAAAGACCTACCACCAGTGTGACTGTTTGCACTGGTGGAATAATTTCAAATGTTGTACTTTATCTACCGTTCCATTCAAACGCCCATGAATCTTCGCAACGCTTCGTAAAGCGCTTTATGCTAAAATATATAACTGCACTGCTTCAATTTTAGCAAGCGACAGTTGTTCATATCAGGGTTGGTAAACTTCGCTCTTGAATTATTCAACATCCACACTTGACTAGCATACATTAGCCTAAAATATGTATTCCATATTACAATAATCTAGCCAGGCCATGATTTTCGTAGTAAGGATATAACATAAAATGTCTTTCGAAATTACTAACTCTATAAAGGCAACTGTATACGGTTTTATAATAGGATCCCAGAAAGCGTTCTGAAACTTTCTTAAATTATTAATAAATTTAAAAAAAGATCAAGGGACGTTTTGTGGTAAGGGCTATAATAAAATTAGTGAATACTGTGAGAACACCACACCTTGGGAATGAGACCGTCAATCCAGGCTTTTCAGAAAACATATTATATATATTACTTTGACATTAAAATAAATAATACATGAAAAAAGATACCCCTGAGTTTATTTCGCCGGCTCTTCTCGGGTGGAGATTTAAATTTGGAGCCGGTGGTAGAATCTGACTTTCAACACATAAGTGTAATGCTTTTTACGTTGAATAAAAATATTTGAATTTGAAATGTAGACTTTCACCAAATTTTTCAATCCATCTATCCATCTAAATAGCTCTGAATTTCTAATTTTGTGTTTTTAATTGAACTTGTGCTTTATGATTTAGAAAAAAATCGTGAGGAAACCCGCATATTTTGAAAGAAATTCTAAGACAGTCTATTATACTACATAGACTGTTTCTATAGAAAATCATTGAAAATAAGTTTTAGGTGCCCTAACAAATGGTGAATGATACGCCATTTTGGAACAAAGCACACAATTGTTAAAACTGTAAAATGTATTTACATTTTCTCTAGTCTTTATTTTGTTTTTTGTTGCGATTATTGTTTTTCATTTTTGGTTTTTTCGTTCACGATATAATTAGTAAGTGGAGCAGCGTTTTGGGTTAAACTTCTAATTATTTTTTTTCTTTATAAGAGCTCTAGAGCTAAGAGAGCATGCTCAGCTGTGAAAATAAAATAAAATAGACTGTGGTTGTTAATAACTTATATTTATATTTAATTTATGCAATTCCATTGTGAGTCAATGAATTGCCTTTAAAAAATAAATTGAATAAAAAAGAGGAAATCTCATAAAAAAACATAAAATGTAAAAAAATTGCCAGTCTCGCATAAACGTTGTCCTGCCCCGAAAATCTGCGACCCGATAGCAGCGCCCTCTACCCGGTGAAAGTTTTTGATATATTTATATAGGATTACAAAGTTATTTATGCAGTTGGTGTATCTAGAAAACTGGACCGATATTACAAAATATTTTAGTTTTTCATTGATTTATACACTAAACACTAATTATATTCTAAATTTGAAGCTTCCATGTCTGCTAGAAGTGCCTTAGAGTTTTGATGATCAGCCAGTCGGCGAGTAACAAAATTAAGAAATTTGACTAGTTATACTTCTTAAACTACTCTTTCAAATTGCATAAAATTTAAAATATACCGTGTTTATACAATGGCTGTTTGGTGACTGAAAATTCAGGCTTTTAGTTTTAGCCACAACGAAGTTATAAGAGGTGGAAAATTATCGAAGTACCTATCTAACTACAAATGTAACTTTGTAATCCTATACATTTATATGCGATTACAAAGTTATTTATGCAGTTGGTGTATCTAGAAAACTGGACTGAAATTACAGAATATTTTAATTTTTCTTTATTTATACACTAAGGACTAACTAAATTTTAAATTTGAAGCTTCCATGTCAGCTAGAAGTGCCTTAGAGTTTTGATGACGGTCAGCCCAAAATTATGAAAGTTTGACTAGAACTACTTATTCGAATTGAATGGAATTTGAAATATATGTTTATACAATACCTGTTCAGTTACTGAAAATTTAGGCTTTCAATTTTATCCATAACGAAGTTATATATTCGTAAATTTGTAATCCTATACTACTTATTTATCGAATCTAGAAAACTGGAATTTGCCTTAGAGTTTTGATGATACCGACTAGTTATAATTCTTAAACTACTTGTTCAAATTGAATGAAATGATATACACCGTGTTTATACAATGCCTAATTGGTTACTGAATATGCATAAAAATTTCATAAGAATCGGTCAAGCCTTTTCGGAGAAGTATGGGAACGAACATTGTGACACGAGAATTTTATATATTAGATTTAGTTTATGCAATTCCATTGTGAGTCAATGAATTGCCTTTAAAAAATAAATTGAATAAAAAAGATGAAATCACGGGCACATGCCAGTTTTTAATAAGCGTCAATAATCCATCCATCATACTCTCAAGATTGAAAATTTACGAATAATCAACGAAAATTACTTTTTCTAAACGTGAAAATTCAAATGAAAATCATGCATCTTTTGAAGGTAATAATATTCTAACTTTGAGTCTTGCTAAATTATAGAAGCAATAAGACGTCCCGTCGACTTTATGAAATTGGTATTCATTTTTTACTTTAAAAATTTCTCTGGTATTTAAGTGGGATTTAAAATACGGGATAGAAGTAATAGCGATATTATTATTATATTTTCTCAAAAGTCCTTGATCAAATCCTTACGAAATACATATGAAAACATAATTATGTATCCAAGAAACCCAAATTCGGTTAATACTAAAGGTGGAAAAATCGTAAAAATCCAAGATGTCGGCTAGAAACCGGTATAATGGTATAATTTATTGTTACAATTGGTATAAGATTAGTCGCCTTAATGGAAATTATGAAAAACAGGTTGTATAAATCGGCCTAAACTAATAGTAGATATTGTTGCGTTTCTTTTGACGAGTGACAGCGCCGGAGGCCCAATCTCCAACCCCTTCTGTTCCCTTCCTTTTGCCCATCTCAACCTTTCATCCCTAGGCTACACGTATATGATACTTCGATTATCGCAAACATTCATAGGTTGCTACAACTGCTTTAAATCAGTGAATGAAGTGTGAATAAGGAGCTATGCTTTTTGCCAACCGTTATGATAATTATAAAAGAAAATGTTATTCAATACTAAATATTATCAACTTTTCTTCTGTAAACATTATTCAGCTACAAATCAAATCAAATCAAATCAAATATTTTTATTCAACGTAAAAAGCATATAAATTATTTGTTGAAAGTCAAGATTCTACTACCGGCTCCAAAATTAAAACTCTACCCGAGAAGAACCGGCGAAACAAACTCGGGGGGTTATATCTTTTTAATATATTATTATTTTTTAAATGTCCAAGTAATTTACATATTATGATGACTGAAAAGCCTGGAGTGACTGTCTCATTCCCAAGGTGCGGTGTCCTCATGGTATTCATTAATTTTATAATAGCCCTTACCACACAAACGTGTCTTGACCTTTATTTTAAATTTATTAATAGAAAGTGTCTGAACGCTTTCTGGGATTCTATTGTAAAACCGTATACAGGGACCTTTAAAAGAGTTACTAATTTTATGCAGTCTAGTACTAACTACATATAACATTGATTTATATTCCATCATTAAACTCTTATGTCTTGCAACATATCATTTTTAAAGGCGACGAGGCGGGAAAAAAATTTGATCCGCTCGCAAGGACTGACCCAGTTTTTCCCTCATTAAAAGACCCTACACTGTGCTTTAATTTCACAAATGACTCGCCGTATCACGGTTAGACTTGGTTATAGTGAACGCCGCGCATAACATACCTGTATATAATTAAACTTGTATAATTCTTCCATAATGTTATAACACTTACGTAAATAAAACGAAAGTATGATTGCGAGTGTGGGCACTATGTGTGTTGAAAGTGTCTTTGTATCCTTATCTTTTCCTGTATTTTGTAATAATTTATTTGTAGAGTACCAGATAGTGTTTTGGGCAAGCCAAAGTAACTCAGTTTTTCTGTCTGTTACGCTTTTACACTTAAATCACTGAACCGATTTGTATAAAATTTAATACAGATATTGACTAGAAATTAGGAAATGACATGTATGATTAACGCATTCAGGTGTTTTATAAAATATTTTATTTTTTAAATATTTTCAGGTTTTTTTTACTACAGTAATTAAACACCATGAGCTTGAGTTTCATTCGCAACACTCTTTTTTTAAAGAATGTTAGTAAGCCTTTTTGAGTCATTATTATTATATTAATTACTCTTTAAATATAAGATTAAAGTCAGAAAGAATCACACTTCTTATAAAAATGTTCACGACCCTCACCAGATTCATTTGGATTTATTCCAAACCACGCTTGGCAGGAGTATCAAAGTATCACAGTATCACAGCCTGGTTTCTAGTATCTAAGTTTCCCTCATAATATACGTAAAAATAATATAATGACGTCGTTGTGGCACAGCGGTAGCGAACCTGCGTTAAACGTCAATCGCGGTTTCTGTATTTACCATGCAAGCTTATTTTTCGGTCGGGGTGTATTTGTCCGTGTCGTTGTATGTGTTTCCAGACACAGGATATTACTATCCTAATCGTCGGTCGGTCGGTCGGTCGTTGAGTGTGCAGTGTTTATTTATTTATTATTTAATTGGAAAATTAAAAAAAAAATAATTACAAACCATCTTCAACCGCCTCTGGTTTAAAGCATAAGTTATAGATACAAAACCTTTTAATAGGACCATCCAAAAAGTGCATCCTATCCGACAAAAACGGAATCATAAAAATCGTTCTAAGACCGTTGGATATAAACAGTGTAAGATTGTCCCCAGTGGCACTAAGAAAGCCTTATCTTAATGTTGACATATAGCTTGATAACTTCTTCATCCTAGCATTATTCCCGGTATTTTTATGTACCCAGGGTCTGCTTATTACTCTTATCCGGATTTGACAGGTTGTTAGTTTTTACACGGAGCGATTGCCATCTGACCTCCGCAACCCTAAGGGCGAACCAGTAACTCATTGGATAAGAGCAATTTACTTATCAAGAGTTAACGATTATTATCAGATGTTATTGATAATAACCGGGACCGACAGCTTAACGTGCTCTCCGAGGCACGGTGGGGAGACCCACGCGGACAAACGCCCAGACCGAGACAGAAATTTTAACAAACATCTGCCCGAGCGGGAATCGAACCCGCAACCGTCGAGACTAAAGGCAGACTCGCTACCCACAACGCCACAACGGTGTGTATAGCTTGATAACTATAGAATAATTATCAGTCAAGTGTGTTGTGGACCACAGTCGAAACTACTGGATTCCGCGGCTTGATGATGAGGAACATTAAGGACTTAAAAAATAATAACGAATTAAAATCGATCGCAAACTTTAGTTGGTAATTTCACAGTAATTATTAAAAGTAATATGAAAGACAAAGTTATGGGAACAACTTATATATCTCTAAAATTTGTAGACTTATCTTCTTCAAACCAAATGTGGTTGAAAGTTTATTTAGACCTCAAATTTTTCTAGAACTTTAAATCTCATAGTTCAGAAGTTAAAAATTGTCTCCCACCGGACACAATTTTTATGACTTTAAGAGCTTATTTCTTTATATCTCAATCTCAACAACTACTGACTTAATGAAAAAAGGCAAAATCAAACCTCCTTATCATTTTGAAAAACCTATCCAAAGATATCTCACATGTTGCCATAGGTTGAATTTTTTTTCAACTCTCGGTTACATGTATTGACTGCTACCTCTAATTTTTACATATTTTAGGATTTCATTACAAAATCGTGGTGCGGTTCATAGAATACACCTATTTACTAAATTTGTATAGATATAGCCAAACAGTCTCCGAGTATGACGAAACTATAAGGGTTCTGTTTTTGCCATTTGGCTACGGAATCCTAAAAATCACGTAATTTAACGTACAACCAAAAATGATTTTTCACTGTTCAAAAAACCTCTCCCAATTCCACTGCGATCCCGCGAGCAGGTTTCGCCGCTTGAATAAGTAATACCGTCAATTTAACTTGTGTAATGATGTCGGATGTGGCCATCTCGTGGGGAATCTGTGATAGAAATCGCTTTTTCCAACCTTTATAGCCTTTTGTGGGTTGTATGTATTGGTTTTAAGGGATATAGGCATTTTTACTTGACTAAATTGTCGAGTGTTTATTTCAGTTTAAATTGTTTTATCTATAATATACTAGCGAACCGCTTCGGCTTCGCACGGGTGTAAAATATATAGCCTATGTCTAATGTCATTCACTGAAAAAATGATTAAAATCGATCCAGTAGTTTTGATTTATTCATTACTGCCCGTGGCCCGCACGCGTTAAATGTAATTATTTACGACATCACATTAGAAACCTCAAAAATACCAGTATTTCTCCACTATTTAATGGATGTTATTATACACATAAACCTTCCTCTTTAATTACTCTATCTATTAAAAAAACCGCATCAAAATCCGTTGCGTAGTCTTAAAGATTTAGGCATACATAGGGATATAGGGACAGAGAAAGTGACTATGTTTTATACTATGTAGTGATGTAGAGGCAATTAGTAATGGTTGTTGTACTGAATAATGATTAATGATTAAAAAATACTAACAACATAATTAACTTGCAACTGCCCGCGATTTCGTCCACGGTTACCAAACAATTGGCTCCAGAGAGAAATGAATTGTAAGTAAATAATGTTCCATAAAGCATATCTATATCGAATTTCAATTGAAAACGTCCTGTAGCAAGTTTTTGTTCAAGTTTTTGATAATCCAACAGGATCCGAACATAAGCTTTCGGCGCGCTTAATTTCAGCTCTCTGAGTTTATGGGTATATCTAATACCTTTAAACGAGGAATTCTTGTATATATATATATATATATATATATACAAGAATTATTAATATATATACTATATATATATATATATATATATATACAAGAATATATATATATATATATATATATATACAAGAATTCCTCGTAAATGTCAAAATATATATATATATATATATATATATAATTGGGATCTCAGAAACGGCTGCACCGATTATCATGAAATTTAGTATGCATGGGTTTTCGGGGACGATAAATCGATCTAGCTAGGATTTATTTTTAGAAAATGTGGCTTTGTCCGTGTTTTCGTTGTCGACACGCCATCTACTATCAACAAAATAAATTAAAAATGTCAAAATATATAAATAAATTCACAGCGCACTTGAGCGACCACGCGTTGCTATGGCAACAAGGATTTATTGAACTGAATCGAATGACAAACATTTCTACAATGACAGTTGACGTTTTCTTTAATTTTTATGTCACTGACTGACAGCGATGTGTCCATTAGAATTTAACAAAATACTCAACAATCCCAATTTTTGCGGATATAACTTGTTATCGAAATCATTATTTTATTATCCAGGTAAGGTTTCAATCGAGTCTACCGTACCCTTCACGACTTTCGATTTACCAAAAACAAAAAAAACCGAGCATAGCTCGGTCAACCAGGTACTTAATTATAAACATAATTCCAAAAGGATTTTTCCGGTTTAAAAATTAGCCTATATCTTAATCCAAGTAACAAACCATTAATGTGCAGGCACATAATTTGTCGATAGTAAATGCTAAGATTAATAATATAAGTTAAAATCGGTAGTATATATAATAAAATAAAACAAATTTAATAATCAATTAAAATAGCTTCGTTAACTAACTATCCAATTCCTACAATATAATTGTTGCAAAAATAGTTAAATAGGAATAGTACTCCTTAGCTACGATATCTTTTTATGGTGAAAGTCTTTAATTCTATACGAGTATTACCTATCTAAAGTAAAGTGGCCAACCTAGTGTCAAAGTTGTTCGGTTTGCCCGTACAGGCCTAAAACTTGAATTTTGGACGATTATCAAGTGCACGCCGAAGCACGGAGACGCTCATCTGAAATACCCCTAACACTATGCGGTCACCCATACAGTGACTGACCGTGCCTAAAGTTGCTTAGCAGTGAGCGCACCCGGCCACATATCCAAAGTAAAAATAACCACGTGCTTGTTCAACATTATACTGTACGCTTTAGCTTAACTACATGGGATATAACCGTATAAATCTGGTTTAGGATCACGCCTGTACAATAAGTTGTGTTTATTATAAGCGATGAGTCAGAGTAGCGATGCCAACTTGGAATTAGTTAATAATTAATTCAATGCTTAGGATTTTGTACACTAAAAGATTCGCAGGACAAATACTTTTTCCTAGTAACAGAATATCTGTTATGTTCTTCTGTTTTTGAAAAACAATTCGTTGTTTGGAATAATAAAAATCGAGGGGGTAAAATATTAATTTTGTAGACCTAAAATACTCTTTCGTAATAATAATAATAATAAGAACAAAGTAACTTTCAGTAAGTAAGGATACTGAGATATTGAGTTAGTAGTTGAGTAAAATTGCTTAAAATTATTCATTGCCTCCACGGGTGATAAGAGGGCTGGTTCATTTTTCGCCCTAATAATCGGAATTGCGATTCAACGAGGAAATGCAGCTAGCATTCTTGCCACCATTCCCCGTGGACATGATTTGTACAGTTTTAATTATTTGTAAATATAGTTAATATTGAATTGATTGAATAATATTTAATATGTTTTAATATTGGTTGTAAATAAAAATAAAACTATATCTTTTACAGGCAAAAAAATACTTAAAATAAGTTGGGTAAATGAATAATTTAATGAAATAATTTAATAATGTTAGTACGTTGTGATTATAGACCATTGACCAGAGAAACCAATATTATTAGTGTAGACAAGCGATCTGTTGCGAACTGGGGCTATGCTATTTATTCGATGGACAGTTAGATTTAATTTGAATGTTTTAACTTTTGGAATCACAGCTGTGACAACTATTGCAAAATTTACAAATATTTACGTGTTTATATTTGCAACAAAAGTATTTATAACAGCTTCATAGTTATCAGTATTTACACTTACCATTGTGTTATATACGACCGTTGTGGCCTGTTGGTAGCGAGCTTACCTTTAACCTCGACGGTTGCGGGTTCGATCCCCGCTCGGGCAGATATTTTCATGGATCTTACAAATATCTGTTTCGGTCTGGGCGTTTGTCCTTGTCCATGTGTTAAGCTCTCGGTTCCGATTGTTATCACATAACATCTGATAATAATCGCTAACTCCAGATATGTAAATGGCTCTTATCCAATGAGTTATTGGTTAGCCCTTAAGGTTACGTAGGTTAGATAACAATCGCTCTGTGTAAAACTAGTATCATGTCAAATCCGGAAAAGAGTAATAAGCAGACCCTTATACACTGGTGGTAGGTCTTTTGTTGCAAGAGGCCGGCTAGGTAGGTACCACCGCAGTGTCCAATATTCTGCCGCCAAATAGTAGTGTTTAGTCACTACTGTGTTCCGGTTTGAAGGGCATTGTACGCTAGTGAAATTACTGGGCGAACGAGATTTAAGAACTAATATCTCGAGGTTGGCAACTCGTGAGTGGCACCTACTAATGGTGCTGCAAGCGCTCATAGGCTGCGGCAGCCACTTACCATCAAGTGGGCCGTATGCTTGTTTGTCAACTTCTAACATAAAAAAAGACCCTGGGTAATATACTCGTATAGTACTGGAAATAATGCTATGAAGAAAAAGTGTAAGGATGTTGTCATTATTATAACAACATAAGCATTTATAGGAACAGTCCCAGCAGTTTCTACCGTCAAGCATTGCTTATTTTAAAAGTTAAGAAAGAGCCCAAGCATTTTCACGATACTTGGTTTGACCACAGCATTGTTGATCTAAGAGAATTCAATGTCTGTTTTATGTCAATTATGCTTTGGCTCTTAAGGCTCCTTTTTGTTACAGTAATTTTTTTATGTCACAAGTTGGCAAACAAGCATACGGCCCACCAGATGTTAGTAACACCAGGTAGCCGACTCAGTAATCAATTATATACCAAAACTTGTAGTTACAAATTATCATTTCTTTTTTTAACAACCCGGGGCACATGACAATACTCTGATGGTAAGTGCAAGTTACAGAAGTCAAACTGCACTAGCCACCCTCCCCTGCCTACCCGCAAGATGCACGCCTTGTTTGAAGGACCCCAGTTTATAAGTAGAAGAAGAATACAGAATGACAATCCTGCATCACGACTTATGATTTACACTCTATTTTAAGTGTCAATATTAGTCGTAAATAAAACAAAAGTTGCATCACAAAGGTTATGTTAAAATGTTGAAGACGTCAGATGGCGTTAAATTCGATTTGAAAGTCCATGGTAAACCGGGCATTGTTTATAAAATCGACCAATATTTTATCTGTAGATCGACACCCAGTTCGTGGTTTGATATTCAAATCGCACCTAGGGATTGGCAACAAAAATATCGATATATCGATAAATTATCGAACGTTTTGGAAAAGATTTTCGGGTTACTTTTTTCTAGATTTTTTATTTATTTCATGAAGGTTGGCAAACCAGCATTTGTGCTGCCTAATAGTGACCGGTCACTGCAATCTATCAATGCTTAGGACACTTGAAGTATAACATAAGCATTGCCTACCGATGGATAGGAGGGAAGGGATAAGGAGGGAAAAAGGAAGCGATCAGAGGGGGTGGGAGATTGGGCCTCGGGTGCTTTCACTCATCGCACGAACTGCAACCGTACTCTGAAAGGTTAGTGTTTCGTAGTTAAGCTGTACATGAACTGGTCTCTATACATTTTGTTTTTTTTTGGAAATTTGAGTGATTCGTTTAACATAAATCAATAATTTCATACTAATTTGATATTGGAAAAAAAAATATCGATTATCGACTTACGAAGCTTAAATATATCGGCGATATTGATTATTAAAAAAAATATCGATATATCGGTTACTGCCCAAGCCTAATCGCATCCATTTGTTATGCGAACCAGACGGCTTTTAACATGATCGAGCGAAGGACGGCGGGACGAAACGGATTTAATGATTTTGTGTAGGTCTTCTTAATCCTTGTTTTGTCCGCCATTGTGATGTACGTCTATTGTTACTACGCTGACTTCCAAGCAGATGTTATCAGTAGTTTTGAAGAGTAATTTAGTACAAGTTTCGATTGTTTAACTTTGGAAGGTAGTATGATTTTAGTCTATTGTTATTAACATGTTAAATGGAGACTTTAATAAAAACTTTTCCCATAACAATGACATAGTATCTAATATGACAAAATACTACCATTTACTTCCCACTTCGTCTGCGTTGAATCAAAACTTTTTGTCTACATTTTTAGTGATGTAATTTCCAAATGCTCTCTTAGCAAACACCAACTTCAGACATTAGTAATAATTTAAATCAACCAAGTGGGTACCGCACCACCGTAAAATGAAAATATCAAATTTTTTAAGGTCCGCTTTAATTGTGAGATATTTTTTTGAAATTATTTGTTGTGGTAATGGCAACAGAAATACACGTTCTGTGAAAATTTCAACGCTCTTCCTATTATGGTTTGTGAGATACAGTCCGCTGACAGACGGACCGCGGGAAACGAAGGTTTATAATAGGGTTACGTTGGCACACTTTGGGTACGGAACCCTAATGCCAATTGAATATTATGATAAATTCAACATTTCCCATACATAATACTGTCTTTCTGATATTAAGTGTGAAAATAAATGGCTTATTAATAATTGAGATCGTTTATTTTTGAGACCAAAATATAGCGAGACATCTGCTCGCTGACGAGCTTGTCAACTTATTATTAATCACTCTGGAAAATTGGTTCAGTGTTTCTCTAGGGTGTCTCAAAAGTTGAATCACCTGTGTATATACACAGGTGATTCAACTTTTGAGACACTATACTTATATCTGACTAGTTTTGTTCACGATTTTCATCATGTAGAATTAGAATTTATCCGACTTCATTGATAAAAATTCTGCATTTTTTTTGGAATGTGTATTGCTGTTGACCCTACTGGCCTTGTCATTGAGCGAGGGGATGGCGAATATTGAGACCCGGGGCGAACAAAAGACTGCCCTCATGGGAGCTCAAATTTGATTCCGTCGTTAGGGTGCCTTCTGCGAAAACGAACCACGGCTAGAGACATTACCGGAGATGCCAAGGTGATATTATCTGAACATGTCCTTCCATGCAAACAAAATTGTTGACCTGTTAAAGATTCCCTGATGCTCCTTCGTAAATTCAACATTGACGCAGCAAAACGAAGTTAGTGGCAAGCTTGCATTATAATCGAATGAAATTAGCGTCACAAGCTTGCAACATAATCTGATAAAATTAGCGTGGGATGGAATTAATTAATTTACAAAGGACTAAGCCCTCATCGCTATAGTGGGTCATCATGGGGTCGCTTGTATAAACAACCATGACGATGTGCAATCGTGTATAGTTAACCCACACCAAGTCCGTAATACCGAGATCGAAGCACTACTCAGTACATCAGAACACGGTACAAATTGACCCGGCCGTGTTTGTCACCACGACACAGGATCACTCAAAGGGAATTGATTTTCACCGCTTAGTACACCCGCACTTTAGTTAAATCGCCCATGTTTTAGTTCTGTTAAACTGTTGACTGTTGTTGATGTGCAACTAGTTAAATATTTTAATTTATTATATACGTATGATGACGTTCTGACGTTGGGTTCGGTTCCGCCCAAAGCAGATGTTTGTATTGACCATACGGGTATGATTTCCGGTCTGGGTTTGTTAGTCCTCATTATTATGTTACCGGACCCCGACACAGGATATAACTATCATAATGGTGGCCGTTGAGTGTGTAGCGTTTATTTATTATTATTTATTTAAAGTTATAATTTGCTTTCAAAACTTTATAATGCTATAAAACAATTTTTTTTTCCGCTTGATGGTAAGCAGTCACTGCAACGTATGGACGCTAGCAATAATTAAAGTATCACATGCGCGTTGCCAACCTAAGGAATAGGAGGATGATGAGGGAAAATAAAGGGTACAGAGGTGTGGGAGATTTAGCCACTGACACTCTCACTCATCGCACGAAACGCAACCTACTGATACTGTTAGTTTACGACGATTTTCATTGAGAATTAAGTAATTCTAAAATCGTCGTAAACTAACAGTATCAGTAGGTCAAGCTGGCTCAGTTGTGCTGGGAGAAGCATAAACAACAAAAAAAGACATTTATCAAAACAATTATGATTTTATGAATAGCTACCTCAATCTATTATTTCTCCAACTTAGTGATATAATTGAGACAAACATTCTGTATTATTTTACTAAGGGAATTATCTTGGGAGTAATTTGATACTTGTTTGTAAGACACTTTCGTGACTTGGGGCTACACAGAACATGTTATATTGTTGTAGGAGTAATTATTCCCTAGAGGGCCGCTCACTTCCACGTTGTCATAATCGGCGTCAAGTAACAGTATCATAAGGTACGTTTCGTGCGATGATTGAGACCGCCGGAGGCCCAATATCACACCCCCGTTCAATTCCTTTTTTTGCCTTCTCATCCCTACCTTCCTATTCCTTGGGTTGGCAACGCGTTTATGATACTTCAAGTATCACGCGTTAACGGGTTGCGGTGACTGCTTACCATCAGGCGGACCGTATGGTTGTTTGCCAACCGTCATGACTTAAAAAAGGAATCCATTATAGACTCGGAGTCTACAAAAGTCATGAACCGCCACTTATCACTTACTGTGGATAAGATTATAAGATTAACACCCATTTTATAGATAAATAAACACTTTTTGACCATTCCCTGGTGGTGGTAGATCTTTTGTTGCAAGAGGCCAGCTAGGTAGGTACCGCCACAGTGTCAAATATTCTACCGCAAAGCAGTAGTATCTTCAGCATTACTGAGCTCCGGTTTGAAGGGCTACTGAAATTACTGGGCAAAGAAAATTTAAGAACCAATATCTCGATGTTGGCAACGCGTGAGTGGTTGGCCACTAATGGTGTTACGCGAGCTCATGAGCTACGGCAACCGCTTACACTCAGGCGATGTGTATGCTTGCTTGCCAAATTAATAACATTAAAAAAAACTACACACTCAACCGCCATTAGAGAAGTAATATCCTGTGTTGGGGGTCCGGAAACACAAACAATGAGTTCAAGCAAATTTAGACCAATGCGTACATCTACCCCAAGCGGTAATCGAGCCCGCGACCTGAGGCTCTTGAGGCAGGTTCGGTGCGCCACTTTAACTGACTTTTCCTGACTTCAAAAAAGCAGGAGGTTCTATGTCCGGCTGTATAACTTTCTGCCGATATTTTAGTCAGCACCGACTTTTGAAGACAATTTTCTTTAGAAAATATTTATTATGCAATTTGCTAGGGAAGCTAATTGGTTCCAACGTTATTTTGAGATTTAAGATTTGAGATTTGACATAAGCTATGTTTAGAGATATAAACAAATAAAACGAAAGCTTTTAGCTTTCTTTTTGTTTGATTGTTTGACCGTGTTTAGCTTATAAGTGGTTCAATAGTTTTTGTTTAATTTTTCGGTTTGTTAAAGGATTTAATAAATACGATTAAATAAAAAAATAACACTAAGACCAATAATTTGGTACATATTTGAAAAGCCTATATGTACATAATATTTAGAAATACATGGATGCAAAGGTCATTACAATATAAGCTCATATTTTGAGATGCTACTTTCATATCCCCGAAGTGCCTGATCACATACAATTTTTTATTGGATTACCTCGAAAGCAAAATTGTAAAAAATAATAATATCCATATATATAATTGAAAAAAAATATATATTTTAAATTTATTAAGAAAATAATATATATATATGCTGCTTGTCAACGCCGTTGAAAGAGAAAGAGTCATCTACGACGCAAATAAAGTCATGACATACCAATTGTAAATGACGTTTACCAAAAAGTTTATTATACAATATTCCTTAAAATTACCCGGCATGCGACAGGGTCGCTAATCACCGTCGGATATCCGGATCAGTTGTTAATGGAGCAATGATGATGTATTTGACAAGCGACATTCCGGCGTCCACATTTTTAAGGCGCCATAAGAAAAATTGTACCGGGAAAACTATGATTTTTTCGCTTCTATTTTAGATAAAAAGTTTTATATTTTTAAATTTTTATTAAAATTTGTGGTTCCAATAAACAATCTCAATCCATTTTTACCGGTTTGAGATTACTTTTGTAATGTAAAAATACGAGTTTTAATAACATATTTTTAGATCCTTATATCAATCCAAAAATGCGATCTACCGATCTCTCAATTCGAACACTAGATACTGAAACCACCCGTAGTAAAGTATAAGAAAAGGTTCTCGAAGAGTAAAATTAAATATAGGTATAATTACAAATAGATTTTGTTTTAACTCATATTTGTCTTGTGTTCATTTTCGATTATTTTTTTACGCAAATTATATATTAGTATTCATAATTTATTATATATTATGTTACTAGGAGACCGTGCCACGAGAAGCAACAAAGAATTCTACTTGATTTTTTCGATCACTTTCAACCATTTCACACAAAACCTTGAGATGCTCATAGCTGCGTGCACTCATTGATCGGTAAATGATCGGTGGGTTAAGCCATTTTAGGTGTCTAGTCACTAGATCGCATAGTAGTATTTCAACTGAGCGTCTCTATGCTTCGGAGGGCACGTAAAAAGTCGGTCCCAGCTGTTGACAATTTGATAACAGTCGATAAGTCAAGTCAGAGGCCTACGGGTGACCTTAACAACTGTGACACTAGGTTGGCCACTAACCACTCGATAAGAAGAACAAGAATACAAAACCTTGACAAATATGTAGTAAACTTACAGATATGTTTCTATAAAATAATTAAACTGTTTATAATTTGATTTTGTATAAATTGTATCGTTAAGACAGCTAACAATTATATTTTTATGTAACAACAAAAGCCTTTGCCGTAGTTTTAGTATTCGGAATATTTTAATAGATAAATCCTTTAGATCATTTATCACTAAGATCAAAATAAAGTGGGACATCTGCTCGTAGCTTGTCGACTTGTTATTAATCACTCGAGAAATTGGTTAAGCGCTTAGTAATTTCGGATACTTCAAATCGCGTCCTAAATTTAAAAAAAAATCCAACCATTTTTTTTCTTGTCATGGGATGGAAAACAAGCGTATACTCCATCTAACGGTAAGCTGTCACCGCAACCTATGAGCGCGATCCTTGAAATATCACATGCATGTTGACAACCCAAGAGATAAAGGGAAGGGATAAGGACACGCGCTTTAACGCTCTTTTCTGAGAGAGTAGTACAGTAGGTACTAGGTAAGTCTCTGGTCGAGCCGGCCCATTTTTCTGGGAGGGGCATGGCACTACTACTTCTACTGGTACTAAAGGTACTAACAGTGTTCTCGATTTTAAGTTTCATAGCGTTGATATTAATGTTTTGATTTTAAAGTGTATTTTCTAAAATTTTCTTATATAACGTTTCTCTGTCTGATTCTTATTTGCTAAAAGAAAGGCTCCTGCTGGAAATAGAAAGGCTCTTAATATACAATAGTAAACTACATATAACACACAATTCATTCTACAATATCCATCAAAATTAACGAGTTTTCACGCTGGCGTGTTTTCAAATTTGAAATCATTAATCATTTAAAAATTACTCGGTACCTTCGTCCCCTACCTCCTCTGATAATTTTAGAGGGTTCTATGTTTTTATTAACTCCCATTTAAGTTTGTAACCTTGTGTAAGTAGAAATTTGTACCCTAATACCGAGTTATCACCGAGTTATAACTTGCATGTTAGACTAAAGGGGACTTAAAACGTTGGAATGAGTCTTCAATTTTCAATATTTTGAGTCTACTTAGATGATATGACTTTTCGATTTGCGATAAGTATTTGAAAGGCACTTAAAAAGTTGATGAACTTGATTTAGACTAATGTACGAATAGATCAAACAATCAAATTCAGATTCATTTAGATGATACTCTAAATATATTTTTAAAAATCATTAATTTTCTTAACATATTTTGAGAAGGCTGTTAAAAATTATATACTTTGGAAATCATAACAATGACGTGTACTGTATGCACATTACTAAGGGCGAACCAGTAACTCATTGGATAAGAGCAATTTACTTATCAAGAGTTAACGATTATTATCAGATGTTATTGATAATAACCGGGACCGACAGCTTAACGTGTTCTTCGAGGCACGGTGGGCGACCCACACGGACAAACGCCCAGATCGAGACAGAAATTTTAACAAACATCTGCCCGAGCGGGAATCGAACCCGCAACCGTCGAGACTAAAGGCAGACTCGCTACCCACAACGCCACAACGGTGTCTACTGTATGCACATTGTTAAGCTTATTAAGTGTTGACGGAAAATTATGTGAAAATATATTTGACGACTTTGTGGCGCAGCGGTAACGAACGCCTTAAGCGCCTAACATTGGCGTATTTGATTCCCACTCAAATGTTTGTGTTGATCATACAGACATGTGTTGCTTTCTGGGTTTGTTTGTCCTTGTACTTTTGTAGGTTTCCCTATCCCTCCGACACAAGATATCACCATCGTACTGGCGGCCGTTAAGTGTTGTGAAGGGTAAGACGACGTGAGAAACGTATCCAACACGAAGGGAGGATCCTCCGACCATGCTGGTGATATTGCCTGACGGGTCGAAGCCCTGGGCCGAAGCCCAACGACTTACGTTGGAAAGTTATATATAGCTCAGGAGCGTAGGAAACTGATAGCGCGATTTAGGATCGTGACGTTCGTTGGTCGTCCATATCGTTACGTAGTTTGCCCTGTAGGTGTCGTTGTAGCTTGATGCGAGGTGTGACAATCTTGTCTTTCTATCGCGTTACGTCATGTTGCGTGTAGAGGTCGCTACAAGTGTGTTTATTGTTATTAATTTGATCATTTAGTGAAAATGATAATTATTTATTGTTCTTGTGAAATGCAATTAGAAATGTTAGTTACAAAATATTTTTAAAGAAATCGTTAATAGCTAAAAACATCGTGGGGTAACAAGTAAGGGAAAGTTCTATATTTATTTGTTTACGAATTTTCATACTGAGAAAAATATTAGTCATTAAACTGAAGCACTCTTGAATTTAAAACAAACTGTGTAAGAGAAGTGAAATATTTAAGATGCAAAATGTTAATGTAGCAGCAATTAGGAAGCAGTAGGTAGTTAAAAACTTGATAAATGTATATTAATTTTTCTGCAAGATTTCACTCTAAATAAATTAATGAATGACTTACAGCTGTCAGTAGTCATAACTTAGTCAGGTTAAGTGTATTGATAAACTTTTTGTCACGGTAGGGGCATTGTCAGACCAGTGCTTTGACGTTTTGGCATACGCTCTTATACGCGCGGTTCTTGTCGCGCTTTAAAAAGCTGATCTCGCGCGTATACGGGCTTATTCCGGCGTGTAAGCTCGAACAGGTAATAGTAATATATCTTGAGAGTGTCGTCTTTCGAAGCGCGTCTCGAAAAATGCCGAAACGACCGTATACGCTCCAAATAAAAAAATCACTTGTCTAAAACCATTCAGCTTGTAAGCGGTCAAGGCTCGTACAGGTTAAGCGGATGGCAAAAAGCGGGCCTATACGACCCTTAAAAACGAGTGTTTACGCTTGTATAAAGTGGTGACCTAAAACCACCCTTATGACTAGCTTAAACGTGGATGGTCACGAGCTTTATTACCATACACGCACGTGCTCCAATGGTGGCAACCACCCAGTGGTTGTGCTTGATTGAATGTGGTCTTTTTTTTCTTAAATGGGTAAACTCGTGACCTCCATCGACCGCGAAGGCATAGACAATTCCGTCAATTCCGTCAGACATAATTTTTGCGTAACTTTAACTTCTTATTTTACGCAGCGCACGCAACGGAAGCTCTCAAAAGGAATATCTTTTTCCATTGTGTTCTTATTGATCGTAGTGTGTATATAGCCTTAAGTTTTCTTCGAGAAATGCTCTATTCAACACAAAAAAAAATAATTTCAAATCAAGTAGTTCCTAAGATAGGCGTGTCAACAAAACAAACTCGTCAGCTTTATAAAATCATTATATGGTATAGAAGATGACTTGAAAAAACGTTGATAATAGTCTTTAAAAAAATCAACCAGCTTTACCCGGTACACGACACGGTCGCTAATGACCGTCGGATATCCGGATCAGTTGTTAATGGAGCATAGGTGATGTATTTGACAACATTCCGGCTTCCGTGTTTCAAGGGTCTCGTTCGTAAGTAATTTTAACAACGTTTTTAACGAACTGTTAATAGCTTGTAATAACTATAATTATAAACCCACGACAGTGGTTTTATTAGTATACATTTTGAATCAAACTAAGCTAAGGATAGCCTTGAGGCTTTATTTATTTTATTTTAACACTTTATTGTACACCAAAATTTTAAAAAGAAAAATACAACACACATGAACAAATTTAAATTTGCACAAAAGGCGGTCTTATCGCTTAGAAGCGATCTCTTCCAGACAATCTTAGGGATAGGAGATCGCATGAAATGGTGGGCGGTGTTGATATACAATAAACATACATACAAATAACTACATTCTATTACTTCAACAAAATACACACGATAAATAATAATAAGTATTTAATAATAAACTAATATATATTTAATATAAACTAATAAATATAAAAGTCATTTATCACAGATCAGCTTTATCAATTGCATCCATCAATTCTGTAGGTTTAAGTATGTTTACTTTATGAACAACTTATTATAATCAACAATGCTTTTAATCACTTTACTAAATAACACAATAAATAGGAAAGAACTTTAACTACTGCGTCCGATTATGAAATAACCGTCGCACTACCATCAATGTGACGCTTCGTTAGAATGACAGCTTTTCAAATATTGTCGCCTCGACGTCGTTACGCCATGCACTAACATATATATTAAATATAATTTTCTAAGTGTATATTTAACAAATTATCGACATTTGAGAACGTTTATTGTTAGTTAGGGTATTTTACCGTGGTAGTCCCATATATTTTGGATTGTTCCCATATTAACTTTAACTTTAAACGCTACACACTCAAAGGTCCCCATTACGCTATTGATATCCTGTGTCGGGTGCTCTGGACAGGACAAGGAGAAACACACCCAGAAATACAACAACCTTTATGGTCAATACTAAAATTTATTCCGAGCGGAAATCGAACCCGCTACCTGCGGCGATTAAGACAGGTCTGCAACCGCTGTGATACAACGTCGACGTATATCACCAAGACCAAGACTAGCTCTGCAAAATATTGAACGAAACTTCATAAAACATAATTATTTCAATAAAAAAATATTAAAACGTTCTTTTAAAGGAATAAAGTCTAACTGTGGCATCAGTTCCTTCGCGAACAAAGAAGTTTGCCAATTCTTTTCTTTGTCTTACTTCCAAAAAGTGGAACTCATTGCCGGCTCACGTGTTCCCTCCTTCCTACAATCTGGGCTCCTTCAAACGAGGCGTGAAGAGGCATCTTGCGGGTAGGCAGGGCAAGGGTGGCTAACACGGTTGCATTCCGCAACTCTGTTAGCCGCCTTCGCGTTTGGACTTTATTTTCACTTACCATCTGGTGGAGTAGAGTCATCTGCCCTACTTTCCAAATAAAAAAAAAATTTTAAAAAAAAGTAATAAAATATAAAAAAAGGTATTCACACACCTATCATTCAAAATTAAGCCATTTTTTACGTTTGAATGTTGTAAGAAAGAGGTTACTACTAGGGTGACAAATAAATTGTTTAAATACGACGCGTGGGGTTATGTTATATAAATGGGGTTGAATTTCAAATTAAGAGGGTTCTTTATAACATCACTATTTAAGGTCATGTGATCTTGTTATAACTCTTTTAACCTTTTCTCAAGCATTGGGTGTATACATATTTAATAATTTGCTGATTATTATATACCTGCCTTAAGCGCCAAAGATCGCGGGTTCAATTCCCGCTCGGAGCACATGTTTGTATTGACCATACAGGCATGTGTTCCGGTCTGGGTGTGTTTGTCCTTGTCTTAATGTATGTTTCCGGACTCCTAACACAGGATATCAATATCGTAATGAAGGCCGTTGAGTGTGTAGCGTTATTTATTTATTAATACTTTTTGCGACCTTTTAATGGGGGAATAGAAAGGTAGCATAAGTATAAAAAACAATGCAGAGTCCCTGGTTATAATTAACCCTTTACTTTATGGAGTTTCGTTCTATACCTCAGCAACTCGGGACCTTAAGAGCACAACCTATCCCGCAAACAAAGAATCATTAAAATCAATTAATAAAAACAGATGAATTGACTACCCTTTCGTTTCAAAAATTCTCAAAATTCTCAAAATTTTCATTCCGCATATTTTAAGCGAGAACATTTCACTTCATTTTTTATACAAATTGCCGCATTTTTATGGTGTCGTGATTCTAAAGCTGACATCATCAATCATTCCTTTAAAGCGTCGCGAGGTCCCTCCATACCCTACATCCTGTCTTACTGTTACAGGGTTGTATGTTGTATTCAATACATAAAAAATAAAAAACGTTGTGCGCATAGAAAGTGTTATTCTAATCATTTCATATATTAGCCATTATACTATTCGTCTAACTATTAAATATGAGAATTTATTTATTTTGATTAATTTTTGTGTTGTCGTTGCCTATGAGCGTTTACAACACCTTTCCTTTTTAGGTGTTACTCACGCGCTGGAAACCTCAGATATAAATGTGTTCTTAAATCTACTTTGCTCAGCCCGTCTGATGGTAAGCAGTCACCGTAACCTGTGAACGCTTGCGATACTTGAAGTATAACATGCGTGTTGCCAACCCAAGGAACAAGAAGAAAGGGATAAGAAGGGGACAGACGGGTGGGAGTTGGGCTTCCGGCGCTCGCATTCGCACGAAACGTAACAATACAATTTACGCCGATTTTCTGTGAGACGGTAGTAATTCCGCGGTCGAACCGGTCCATTTGTGCTTGGTAAAGCATAGCTGTAGTGCCTATTAAACTAGCATTAAAGTCCTTCAAACCGAAATACAATAATACAAAAACAATACTTTTTTTGCGTCAGAATATCTGACACTGCGGTGGTATCTACTTAGCCGGCCTCTTGCAATAAAAGGCTTACCACCCGTCAAAATCCCGTCGTCGGGATTTGACAACCCCATCGCGCTCATAAGCTACGGCGCTCACTTACCATCAGGTGGGCCGTATGCTTGTTTGCCAACTTGTAACATAAAAAAATTAAAAATAAAAGCCCTACCACAAATAGTACCATACCATAGAAATCTAAGATATTTTGTAACATCTACTGGTATATAATAAATGATTAGCTATGCAAGGTACAGACGTTTGCATTATCCAGATCTGTACGAAAATTCAACTCATTGCGAAGACTCACAGGAAATTATGCATTTCCATTTTACATTCGCTGCGCATTTCCGATAAGAGTGTAGATGTGAATTGAGTGAACCAATGTATTCACTAACTACGATATGGTATGGTTTCGTATTAGATTTTAAACAAGGGTATCCAACTTACTATATATTACAGTAACAAAAAATTAAAAATAGGCAGTCTGCCGATAGAGCTGAATTTTTTAAGTCCGTGGCTTCGCCCGTATTGGAATAGCAACATTTAATTTATTAAATATATTGTCTATGATAAAAAATAAATCTTATTATTTGTATTGATTAGATTCACAAGTAGTTAGTTCTGTAAATTAACGTAGGTGTGGGCGTCCGTGTCTCGCTCCCGTGACAGCTATCAATGTACATAGCAGTGAAGTTTCACAGATAAAGTAACAAAGAAAGATAGCTCGGTCAGCCGCGAGCCGCAGGAGCACGAAGCTTCGCCGATAGCCGATCTCCCTTCCCAGTTCCCCGCAGTCACCGCGCAGCGCTACTGGCGACCAGACCCCTACGCCGAACATCGACGCGCTCCATACAAAATATCCTTCAATAGCCAGACCCCTGAATAGCGTTTGTAATAAAACAAACTTCATTTCGAATTACATTCAGATTTGAAGAAAAATCGTAAAGAACTTTCTTCCTATAGGGGTTCCCCCAAGCGCATAATTTTTTTATTGTTAATCTTACTTTTCGAAAAACTTTCCTCAAAGAGTACAACAGGGATGAAATGTTGAATCCACATTCTTACCACAATTTGTATTAAACATCTCACAAACGTGTATGTGTTCGCAAACGTTTGCCACAAACCGCCTTTGATTTGTGTCGCACTCAAGTCTCAATGGAATTCGCAACAAGCCTATACAAGCCGAGCGAAACGCCCTATCTACTTTGGAATCTAACATGGCTTTATGACGCAGTTAATGTGTCATCCATCATTTATTAAAAGTGATTTGTAACATTAACATTAAATAATTTCGAATGCTATTTACTCAAAAAGTTTTTGAAAACAGTTAAGCTTGAATCTAGACCACCATCACAGTAGAGCCATGTTTGACGCTTTTCACAGAAAATCAACATAAAGTAACAGTATTAGTAGGTACTGTTGCGTTTCGTGCCATTAATGAGAGCGCGGGAGATCCAATCTCCCCTTCCCCGTCTGTTCCCTTTCCTTTTCTCCTCACATCCTTCCCTCCTAACTCTTGGAGTGTCAACGCGCATATGATACTTCAAGTATCGCAAGCGTTCATAAGTTGCGGTGACTGCTTACCATCAGGCAGACCGTATGCAAGTTTGCCAACCGTCATGAGATAATAAAAAATCATATCCCAGGAGTATCATGGCAATCCAAAAGTTCTTACTTAAACGACATCAATATGTGGGAGAGATTTCGGGGTGTTACCGAGAACCCATCATCAGAGTGTCTGGCGGAGCTCGCTCTCAGGAAAACCAATATTTCCTGCTGTAGCGGAGATGTTATAATAAAAGATTATTTATTATTATTGACACAGCCGAGAGGTAGTGGATATTTAATGAGACTGAATAAAATACATTGACTTACTAAGAATAAAGGAATATGATGCAATACGTGCATTGCATCATATTCCCAATAAGGAATGATAATCTATATTTATTATTAGTAGGTACACCTGCGTATCCTTTGCAAGCGTTATACACGATAGTTGAGACCACGCTGACTAAAATAGTATAAAGTACTTTATCTAGTAACGGATATTATAATTATATTTGTTGGCACATGACGAAGTATAGAACCTATTTAATACGTTGAATTAGAAACACAATATTTGAAAAGGATGTCATTCTAACGAAGCGTCACATTTTTTTTTTTTTTTATGTTAGAAGTTGGCAAACAAGCATACGGCCCACCTGATGGTAAGTGGCTGCCGCAGCCTATGTGCGCTTGCAGCACCATTAGTAGGTGCCACTCGCGCGTTGCCAACCTCGAGATATTAGTTCTTAAATCTCGTTCGCCCAGTAATTTCACTAGCGTACAATGCCCTTCAGACCGGAACACAGTAGTACTTAAGCACTACTATTTGGCGGCAGAATATTGGACACATTTTATAGTTACTTCAATATTTCAACATACAGAAAATTACTGTCATACCGCATGTAAAAGCACCAATCGTTGAAATCCGACGTAGTAGTTACAGTGCTGTGCAATTTATTGTGTTAACTAGTAAAAGGATTAAAATCATTGTTAGTTACGATAAGTTGTTCATAATGTTAACCTACTTGAATGAAATTCATAAAGGCATTATTATATTCATCTTTAGCTTAGTTTTATTCAAAATTAATATTGATAAAACCACAGGCGTGGTTATATATGAATAGCAGTAATTTGACATAAACTATTTGACCGCAAAATAAGCACCGAAATTTCCCCTCAATTATGCCAAAAGACATTTGATGTAAAAAATGTTATCGATGGAAAACTTTTTATGTATTCGAAGTGACTCCATTTTCCCGGAGCGTGGACTCGAAGGACCATTAATATTGTTCAGCCCAGCGCTTGTCAGCGCTGCGAAGTTTTCTCTGTCGGGATCGGTTCGACACATGTTTTAAAGGTATGTCTACCTAAACATTGGTTTACTTTACATATTTCTGTTGAGTTATTCTTAGTATTATGTTCGTTTGATTGGAAAGAATTTGTTTGACGTTAATGATAAGTGCTTACTGAGATTTTTCTTGATTATTTTTTCTTGTTGGCTTTGTTGAATTGTATGCTTAGGCACAAAGTGTGTTAGTCACACGAATAAATTGTAAATGAAAAAAAAAATTAAAATTATAAGATTATTAGAATGAAAAAAATTGGTGCCTCTATTTATCATTGTCTTCTTTTGTCGAAATATTTATTTTTAACTATTTTGAATTCGGTTTTGTATAAAAATGTTTTTTTTGTACCTTTTTGGCGGCAAAGTCAAAACAAACTAGTTAAGCTGTTTGATTTTTTTATGTTTTGACAAAATGTCTATGGGAGGAATCTGAAAATAAATCTTTTCCAAATTTTCTCTATTTGGAGATTAATCGTAATAATTAAATAATTGAAAACAAACATAATAAAAAAAACCAAATAGAAGCAGAATGGTACACGAAGCTGCACTTCAGACGTACGCAACAGATGAGATCGGAATAATTGCTTCAAAGTCTCGACCCGAAGAACCCTAATAAAGTTTAGAACGAGCACTTTTAAACTACGAGTCCTTTACTGCCTACGATATTTTCTTGAGAAAAAATCTTTTTATTTTTTATTTATTTGGCTAGATGGATCTTAGAAGAAAAGTCAGTAATTGATGTCTTAAATTATATTACACAACAATTAATAAACGTAGAATTAGTAGGTACTGTCACACAAGTAATAACTAATAATAATAATAATAATAATAATAATAATAAAATCTTTATTCGTATATAAGGATTGAAAAGCATACATAACTACTTAGTGTACTCAACTTAGAAATCGATAAAAATTACAATTAATTCGATTTTTAATCAAAAAATATATATTAATGGCAAGTGTACAGTCCGCTTGATGGCAAGAAATTACCATAGTTTTTTAGTCCGCATAATAAACAGTATTACGAAGTACCATTAGTGTTACGAAGAACCTTATTACCAGGGATATAAGGATCAAAATCACTCTCACCGGTGCTCTCTGTCTCTTTTCTTGGTAACGTGTACGTTCTAGAAAGTTGTATAACATTCCGCGGATGGAACTTTCTGGAATCCTCGGTCCGTGCTATATAAGCGGGCTGACGAACTGACGGAGTCATTCAGTTCTAAGTGAAGAGCGAAGAAACTACACGCGATACAAGTGATCAAGTGTGAAACTTAGTGACGTCAGCTGTCGTTCTAGACTAGTATTGAGTTCTGTGTAACCTTATAGTACAGGCGATGTCATTAAAATCTCACTAAAAGCTATTAGGTTTTAGTTTCTTTTTTCGTCGTATCGTAATCGTGTCGTTATTATTAAAGCGATTAATGTTCGCTTGAGTGGCCACTACTATTCTTGTGTTCTTTTTATTTGAGATTAAGCGATCGTGAAGTACATTGTTGTTTGTATAAGCGTTTCTGTATTGTAATACGCTACAAACATTTAATTTAATGCTGCCACCATAATACTTCTATTTGTCATAATATAAAGAGTTGTTGATGCGCCATAAAAATAAGTACCTGGTTGACCAAGCTATGCTCGGTTTTTTTTGTTTTTGGTAAATCGAAAGTCGTGAAGGGTACGGTAGACTCGATTGAAACCTTACGTGGATAATAAAATAATGATTTCGACAACAAGTTATATCCGCAAAAATTGGGATTGTTGAGTATTTTGTTAAATGCTAATGGACGCATCGCTGTCAGTCAGTAACATAAAAAATTAAAGAAAACGTCAACTGTCATTGTAGAAATGTTTGTCATTCGATTCAATTCAATAAATCCTTGTGCGCTGTGAATTTATTTATATATTTTGACATTTTTAATTTATTTTGTTGATAATAGATGGCGTGTCGACAACAGCCTGAAAAAACGGACAAAGCCACATTTTCTAAAAATAAATCATAGCTAGATCGATTTATCGTCCCCGAAAACCCATGCATACTAAATTTCATGATAATCGGTGCAGCCTTTTCTGAGATCCCAATTATATATATATATACAAGAATTCCTCGTTTAAAGGTATTAGATTATAAGTGTTAAGTATATAAGTTAATCTGCCTTAAGAACTTCGAAAGCGCGATTCAGCATTTTTTACGAACTCTTCTTTGCTTTGTGTGAAAAGCGCGATGCAGGATTTTGACGAACTGGTCTTTGATTGCGGTGTTGCGTTACATACTCATAGTCATTGGGATATTAATTGTACGTTGATAAATACAACAAAATACAGATATTTTTAAACTATCATAATACTGGAAGTTTAACAATTTTTAACACTGAAAAATAAAGTGTTTTGTATATTTTTTTGTATTTTGTATTATTGTTAGTCGAATTCTCGGAAACGGCTTAATGTGTCTGAAAAGTCAAAACTTTATTCTATTAAGGAAAAATCAGAAGTACTCATGCATGATTTGGTGATCACACGAAACTGAAGAAGATCGTCCAGTAAAGGAGCAAATTAACCACTATTTATCAAACTCAAACTCAAACTCAAAATATTCTTTATTCAAATAGGCTTTTAAGCGCTTTTGAATCGTCAAATATACAGTCTGTTATGTCCGCCTAAGTGAAGCTACCGCCGATTCGGAAGGTAGATTCTGCAGAGAAGAAACGGCAAGAAACTCTACAGTTACTCTTTTCAAAAATAATCACATTACATTTGTCAAATGTACAATTAAGATATATATCCCGCATGAAACTCAACGTATATTAATTCCATGCCACATTATCTGCAATATATTCATTAACGGAATAATAAGCTTTATTTAGTAAACACCGCTTGATATAAGATTTAAATTTCATAAGTGGTAGATTCAAAATTGTCTGCGGAATTTTATTATAGAAGCGAACACCTTGCCCCAAAAAGACATACTCACTTTGTGAAGCCGGAAACTTGGTGTAACAAGTTTATCTTTTCTTCTTGTATTAAAGCAGTGTCTGTCACTATTTGTGTCAAACAAATCAACATTTTTATGAATATAAAGGATATTGCTAAGGATATACTGCGAAGCAACCGTCAGTATGCCTGCCTTAGTAAACACATCCCGAAGAGAGTCTCTAGCTTGCAAATTATAAATCGCCCGAACAGCTCTTTTTGAAGAATAAATACAGTCTCAATGTCTGTAGCATTACCCCAAAGTAATAGGCCATAAGACATAATACTGTGAAAATAACTGAAGTAAACTAATCGAGCAGTATCGATATCACTTAATTGTCTAACTTTCCTAACCGCGTAAGCAGCAGAGCTGAGTCTTCCTGCAAGGGATGTTAAATGAGAGTTCCACTGAAGTTTTGAATCCAGTGTTATTCCTAAAAATACTGTATTATCAATTATATCAAGATTTGTATTATTCATACTTAAAATAAAATCTTGTTTCTTAACATTTGGCATTGAAAATTCTACACATTTTGTCTTCGCCGCATTCAAAACTAGGTTATTTACAGTAAACCATTGTTGTACAAGCGATAAAGAATTGTTTACATCGTCATAATTATGCTTATTCCTGTCAACCTTAAATATTAGGGAAGTATCATCAGCAAACAATACGATATCACATATACTGTTTACATAGAAAGGCAAATCATTAATGTAAATCAAAAATAGAAAAGGGCCTAGAATTGAACCTTGTGGAACGCCCATTTTTAGTACAGATCCAGAAGACTTTATTCCATTAATTGATACCTGTTGTAATCTATTAGATAAGTATGAGGCAATGATTTTAAGAGCTTTATCAGTGACACCGTAATGGTTCAATTTATTTAAAAGCGTCTCGTGTACAACACAGTCAAAAGCCTTAGACAAGTCACAAAACACACCAATCGCATTCTGTGACTTCTCCCAAGCGTCATAGACATGTTTTATGAGCGTCACTCCAGCATCCAATGTAGAGCGTCCCTTGCTAAAGCCATATTGTTGGTTGTGAAAAAGGCTATTTAAATTGAAATGAGATAGAAGTTGGTTAAGTAAAATTTTTTCAAATATTTTACTTAATGACGGGAGTATGGAAATTGGCCTATAGTTACCGGGATTAGTTTTATCGCCATATTTATAAAGTGGTAAGATTTTACTGCATTTCATAAGGTCAGGAAAACAGCCCGCATCTATACATTTATTAAATATAAAAGCTAAATATGGAGCAATGCTGTATATTATATTGTTTATTAAGTGAACTGAGATACCCCAAAGGTCATGAGTTTTTATAATATTTAATGTTTTAAATGTTTTAATAATATCTATTGCATTAATACGTTCAAAGGAAAATTTTGCATGGCATTCAGAGACATTATTTTGTAATATTTTCAAGGCCTCAGAAGGAGTTGATCTTAAATTACAAGTTATCTGTGATGGTATTTTGGAGAAAAATAATTCAAATTCATTTGCTATTTCTAGTTCCGTATTCACAATACCGTTATTTATATTTAATTCAATTGTCTCTTTTTGTTTTGTTCTTCCACATACACCATTGATAATGTCCCATGTTGCCTTAACCTTATTTTCTGACTTCATGATCTTATATTTAATAAATTTGGATTTAGCACAGACACACACTGCCTTAAAAACCCTTGAATATTTCTTAACATATTCCAAAAAACTTGAGCTCTGATTCCATTGCCTCATACTATATAATTCATATAATCTATTTCTGCTTTTATATATACCATCCGTTGCCCAATCAGAAAATTTTATTTTTATGTCCTTAAATGTACTTTTAGTTTTAAAAGACTTTTCAAATTCATTTACAATTAATTTAAAAAAGAAGTATAAAGAACATCTGGATCATGCACCGTCAAGTTTAACCCAGACAATCCTTGAGCCACAGTACCCTTAAAGCAACTGACCTTATTACTTGTTATAGGCCTATATATGATTTTTTGTTTATTTTTAATAATATTATCATTGATAATGAATTTGAGGCAACTATGATCTGAGCTTATATTATTAATTATTGACTTGTCGGACACCTGACAGCGACAAGTATCAAAGTCGTCAGTCAAAGTATGTTTGGCCGATATTAATTTCCTAAAAAATCAAATTATTATTAATACAGCCATGTCTATAACGAAGTTGTTATGCTTAGGGTTGTTTCAGCAATTTATAAGAGCGTTTAAGATCGTTTTTTGAAGACCGTTTAGGCGTGCGTTTTATCACACGCGCATCTCGTAAGAGCGTTGACGCGCTTATACGCTCTTATAAGCGCGTTTTATATACTACTGACACTTACCACTCACTCGTCTTAATAGATCAACGGTGGAAAGGCCGACTCCGCTCCGTTAACGCGAGAGTCGGCCTTTTCGTCGTACCCACTCTTAGCGTAAGCTTCGAGCGTATTTGGAGTGATAATAGTAATATTAGTAATTCTTTAAGCGCGTATGCCGAAATTCCCGTATACGCTAAAGAATTAAACGATAGTCTGAAACCGCCCTCAGGGTTTCTTTATTTTATTTATTTATATATTTTATATATAATCATAAAAATGTTTAAAATTTTAGATAATAGTCTCGCATATAATCATGAATTTCTTATTTTTTTAACCATTAAATTAATTTAAGAAAAAAATTAATTTAAGAAATATTTTTTTAATTTGGTCTTAAATGTGTATTTATCCGTTTAACATCGTATATTCGCTGGTAGGGAATTAAGAAGGTTCTTAGTTTTGCGTAGCGCATTGCGGGCGGCAAGGTTCTACAGATGCAAACGCTTGCATGCACGATATTGTTTCCCACGCGCAGGTGCAACTTACCCGGTGCAAGTGCTAACTGCTAACTAACTAGAAACTTTAGTCAAACGGTATTAAACCTTCGCCAAACTCGAACAGATACAAACTATGAGATTTAACTTAGTCGTTTATAGATGGAGCGATTATTAATAATACATAGTTTGAATATGTGCTCTCACTACTATTGTAATATATTCTGAACAATAATTTTAAGATGTAATATAATTATGTGTGCTCACGTGTCCCTCTGTCTTATAATCTGGGCTTCTTCAAATGAGGCGTGAAGAGGCATCTTGCGGGTAGGCAGGGCGAGGGTGGCTACGGTTGCATTCCGCAACTGTGCTAGCCTGCTTCTCGTTTGGATTTTATTTCCACTTACCATCAGGTGTTGGAGTAGAATTATCTGCCGTATTTATAAAGAAAGGAATAGTTATTTATTTAACGTTTTAAAATTTAAACGGTAGTAGAGCCATGCTTCTGTAAGCACAAAGGGCCGGCTTGAACGGGGAAGTACTATCCTCTCACAGAAAATCGGCCTCAAGTAACAGTATCATTAAGTACTGTTGCGTTTCGTGCGATGAGTGAGAGCGTCGGAGGCCCAATCTCCCACCCCCTCGGTTCTGTTCATCAGTTATTAAAATATTAAAAAAATGAAAAAAAAAATCACATTTACGAGTATCATTTTAGTATAGAATAATCGATTTATTAATATTTTGTCTACCTCCATAGAATAAATTTAAAATATAGTTTGTTTTGAATAGTTAATATGTTGTTATATTTTTAATATACCTTTTGACATTTTAACTGAATAAGGAGATAATAAAAATGACAATATTATATATACATACATAATACACGACATGTATTTATCATAAATTGAAGCCGCAAACGCTTGAATCGTCGCAGAGCGATGTACAAGCAGTGACCCCAACTTCCGGATGTGACAGCTGGTCAGAGAACGTTGTGAAAATATGAAAATATTATCAATTTATATCTATTAATTATTACACATTTCGTATATACAGGCTAGGGATAACCTTTATAAATTTAATCCACTACTTCTAGCAGTTTAAGTGGGTTAACTTTTTAAAGAACTTTATAATGAAATCTACAATATTTTTAATCACAACTAGGTAACAATCAAAAACCAATAGTAATAGGAATTCAACGATTCGTCTTTTACATAGTACGCTGGCGGTTTTTTTTATGAGGAAAATTTATGGTGACGCGACATAAAAGTGCCCATGACTTCGTCAACGCGGATTTCAGAATTTTAGATTTTTTTGGATTAGTGACAAATAAAAAAAATCTGGCAAGTGCGAGTTGGACTTGTGCTATCGGAGTCGCGATTATTTCTTTTATTTTCTTTCACAGAATATCACACTTTTATTTTTATTACCTTATTTGAGGTTCTACTAGTTAAGCTAGATCTCTATATGGTATGAGCACCCAGACAACTTAGAGGCCTATCTTAATTGGCGTAAACTATGTATTTATGGGAGACATTGTGTAATTTTCGGAATGTTTCCGTATTTGCGCTATGACCTTGCTTTTTGCCAAATAGTGATTATAGGTCATCGGGTTTCTTTGTTACCCTTTGATGTACGGAATCCTATAAATATAAAATGATGGTCTGTTACACTAAAGAATAAAGTAAAGATAGAGATTCATTAAAGAAAAAAAAACGATTAAAACATGTAAACGCTCATAACTGATTATTGGAATCGTCTGACGTAAATTGTTGAAAGCTGTTTTAATTCGTTGAATTCGGTACCAATTTTTAAAATTAATGAGTAAAATAATTTATTGGCTGATTTTGGCAATCAGCTAATTACCAATGGTCGTCCACATCCCGCGGTCTCAGCTATTAAAATATGGGTTGAATTTTATAATAAATTGTGTTGAAACGATTATTACTGAGGTTTCATGTTTGTGTTACGTAGGTATTATAGAAAATTATGTTTTTTTTCTTTATGACTATGTTGGAAGGTAGGCATATACCCACCTGATGGTTGTCGTAGCCTATGAGCGCTTGCAACAGCGTACATTTGTAGATGTCACTCACGCCTTGTCAACCTCGACATGGTTTTAAATCTCCTTTGCTCAATAATTTCACTAGTGACATTTCATTTCAATAAGAACACTGTGTCCTTCACACCGAAACATAGTATACTGCTTTACGGTAGAATAACTGACACTGGAGTGAGACCCACCTAGCCGGCTTCACGCAATAGAAGTCCTATCATTAGTAAATAATGTATAATAGCACAAGTAACATGCTATAATATAAAATTGTATTGATTTTTAGATCCGTGAAACCGGGTTACTTATTTTTTTTAATTAACTATAATGGGATCCACATACCAATAAAAGTTTTAATTACATGAAATGTGTTGCGGCCAGACGGTGCGTCAGGGAAAGATCTGTGCTACAAGGCCCAAATTCCCAACCTTTTCATCGCCTAATCCAGACTTGTTAGAAGTTTAATTTGTAAAATATCAAGTCGTACACAAGAAATAAAATTATATTTTTATTTTTACCGAAAAGTAATAAGATACGCGTTTCAGTTACACTTGAGTTCACAGCAGAAATAATTATATTTTTCACGATCCCTGAAAAATACTATAAAGAATATATTTGATGCGAACATGCGAACAATTCATATTTTAGCTTTGAGCCCTGAAAATGGGTGATTTCTTTTTTTTATTTCGTATGTGACATTATTATTTTTTTACTTTCGAAAGCCCAAAGTATTAAATTTTTGCAAACGAAAAGTATGCGTAATGAAATGTTATTCATTCTGACGGATGATTAGCGTCTATTTCCCAGTCTATAGTTCTACTATTTTAAAAAATATCAATTGCATTGAATTAACTACATCCTACTAATACATATAATCTTATATATAAAATTCTCGTGTCACAATGTTAGTTACCATACTCCTCCAAAACGGCTCGACCTATTTTGATGAAATTTTGTGTGCATATCGGGTAGGTATGAGAATCGGTCAACTAAGTGATAAGGGTGGTCCACCCAACAATTTTATTTTTCATTTTTCATTTTTTGGCCAAAATTTTTATTTTTTTAAGATGTGGCATTAAAAAATACATACAACCCTAAATTATCACCCTTCTACCATCAACCCCTATTTTTTTTAATAGCGATATTAGTAATACAATAATTTTCACCAGTGTCACTTCTGTTCACAATTAGACTCAGCTAGGGAGCACTGCTATCGGGTTCCAGATTTTTTTCGGGGCAGGACAACGTCTTCCGGGCCGGGCAGCTAGTAAATATATACATTTGTATGTTTAGATGTTGTTACTCAATGATGCAATAACGGCTTAACGGATTTAAGACATGTCACAGTTTTTATCCTGGAAAATGTAAGGTTCCAGTGGGATTTCTAAAAAAACGTACTGCAGTGCGTATCCACTTGGAATTATGTTCGGATGTCTGTTACTCATTGATGCATAAACAGCTTAACGGATTGGGATGAAATTTTGCACACAGATTCTGATACTAGGTACTGGACACCACCACCACACCTAATAATAATAGTACCACATATCATTTTTTTATTTCAGAAAAGGCTTTCATGATAGGTCACGACCCCCAGTATAGGAGTTTCTTATTTCTCTCTGTAGCCAATACGAAGGTCACCGCGGACGTAGTCGCGGGCAGATGCTAGTAGTTAAATATAAAGTGTAATAAAGTATCTGAATAAGTAATCTTCACGTATCGCAAATAGCGCATAGCGCCTGTCGTCGAAGTTCTACACCGCACAAAACAGTGAAATGCGACAATAGCGAATGTAAATGTATCATGCAAATAAATTGAAAGACATTCTCAACTGTACATCTATAGAAACAGAGTCGATATTTGTACAATTATTCAGCGGGGTCACGCAAATTGGTAGTCTGCAGTACATTTAGGAGTAAATTAGTGGGTAGCGGTTTGTCGGCTGTTCTTTCTTCCTTAAATTATCGTTTAATGTTAGTTATTATATTAGTTTTCGGTTCTGTTTCGTACTGACGTGGTAATTGAAGGTTTTATACGTTGTTTTTGAAATAGGATACGTATGTTTCATAAATGACTATTAAGTAATCACGCGATTTTATTTCGTTATACATTTCGTAATATTTTCTTGCAAGATCATTGGATCATAGCACTATTGTGGGGCAGTGAGTCAGCTTTGAGCCTCGAAGTTTGCAGACTCGATTCCCGCACGGAGCAGAGTTTTCTTATAAATGTTTGTTTCGATCTGGGCTTTTGTCCTCGTGGGTCTACCCACCGTGCTTCGTAGAGTATTTAAACTATTGGTCCCGGTTGTTATCATAACATCTGATAATAATCGTTAACTCTTGATAGGCAATTTGCTCTTATCCAATGAGTTACTGGTTCGCCCTTTGGGTTGCGGAGGTCAGAGGGCAATCGCTCTGTATAAAAACGATTAACCCATCAAATCAGGATAAGAGTATGAGCATACCTTGGGTAAATATAGGGAATAATGCTGGAAGTAAAAGCGTCTGGATCATAGCATTATCTCAAAAATGTAACCAACAATCGGGCGCTTAAAAATAAAAATATTTAAGAATATACAAACATTATTTCATTTGCAGAACGGCTATTTATTGTTTGATAATTTCATATAATATCTTTTTAAGAATTCACTTCGCCTTGAAGATTTTTTCCGAAACGAGTTTGGTCGATTTTCCGTAATATATTTATACGCGGTATCCTTTATTTGCACAGAAATAGAGTTATTATAGGAAAAAGGGAGTGTTATTATGTATGAATTCAGGGGCTGGGATATTATAATATGCATTGCCTTTAAAAAAGGTACTTTCATGGGTAACCAATAAGACAGTTTTACATAACAATACGTGGTTTTGATTCTAAATATGATCCTACTAATGTTATAAATGTGAAAGTTTGTATAGTTCCTTAAATGTAACTTGAACCAAAATGGCCGCTTCTGCGCAGGTACAATAATGGACAAAAATGTTAGACAAAAATATTGGTTTCGTCTTATTTAAATAGATTATTTATAAAGTGGGAAAACGGAATTAAGTATATAATATAGTTATTATTTCTTCTAAATTTAATTAATTATTTATTTATTACCGTTATTTATTACGTCAATAGAATAAAACAAATAAATATTATCAAAAAAAGAAACCTATATATATAAAAAAAAGTTAATGTATATTATTAAGAGTGAGACAGACTTCTTCGTATCTTCTGCAGTATTATTCAGAGAATTAGTTATATTATTTTCTTTTAAAAATAACTATAAACGTCAAATACCATCCTTCTCTCCCGTCTCTTTAAAGTTGATTGTGGTCCAAGCATTATCTTGAAATAAATGTTAACACACTTGACAAAACTAATTTATATTTTAATTAAACTTTTAATAATTTATTATTAAAGAACTAAAACAACCGTGAGCGAGTGTACTAAACGCGGCCACCTTCATACCGCATACGGTTGAGACCCAAAACGTGTTACTGCGCATGGTTCAACTTACATTTAACAGACTATAATGTGATTTGTAATAAGTAGTAGAGCCATGCTTTTCCGGGAAAGTACTACCCTCTCACAGAAAATCGGCGTAAAGTAACAGTATCAGTAGGTACTGTTGCGTTTCCTGCGATCAGTGGGAGCGTCAGAGGCACACCCTTTGTTCCCTTTCTTTTTCCTTCTCATTCCTCTCTCCTATCCCTCGGATTGGTAATGCGCATGTGATACTTAAAGTATCGTGCGCGTTCATAGGTTGCGGTGACTGCGTACGATCAGGCAGATCTTATGCTTGTTTACCAACCGTCATAAAAAAATTTAAATGGCTATTTATTTTTAAGTAAAAAGCCATTTAGCGTTTTAAGGGTTCCGTAGCCAAATGGCAAAAACGGAACCCTTATAGTTTAGTCATGTCCGTCTGTCCATCCGTCCGTATGTCACAGTCATTTTACTCGGAGACCATTAACACTATCTATACGAAATTTACTAAACAGGTGTATTGTATGAACTGCACAACGATTCAGTAATTAAATCCTAAAATATATAATAATTAAGGGTAGCAGTCCATACATGTAACTGAAAGTTAAAAAAAATTCAACGTATGTCAACGTGTGAGATATCTTTGGATAGGTCTTTCAAAATGATAAGGAGGTTTGATTTTGACTTTTTCATTAAGTCAGTAGTTGTTGAGATATTAGCTCCTAAAGTCATAAACTTTTGAACTATGGGATTTAAAATTCTGGAAAAATTTGAGCTTATAGGACATCAAATAAAATTTAAACCACATTTGGTTTGAAGAAGATAGGTCTACAAATTTAAGAGATATATAAGTTTTTCCCATAACTTTGTTTTTCATATAACTTTTAATAATTATGACTATGAAATTACCAACTTAATTCTGCAGTCGATTTTAATTCGTTATTATTTTTAAAGGCCTTAAGATTCTTCATAACCGAGCTGCGGAATCCTTAGTTTCAACTGTGCGTGGTCCACAACGCACTTGACTGCTAATTATTTAAAAATTAGTTTTTTGAAGTCATTACTAATATTACAATTTCCTCTTCAAGTAAGCGTGTAGTTAGTGCTAGGATTGGGTACGATAAGAGCCAAAGGGATCTGGATAGAACCGGCAGCTTGCGTTTTAAAAGTCGGACCTTCTACCGTTAAGCTATTGAGGTTTTGATCTTAATAAGAGCCTCAAATACTCATTTTAGTACCTTAATAAATTCTCGTTTTTCAGTTTTATGATCTTATAGAGTTAAAACTTGTGTTGTAAATAAGCTTATAGCTACTATCGATGTGATCTGTGAAATAAAGATAATATTTTATGATATAGCTGCGCCCGCAGCTTCGCTCGCTTTGTGTACTGATTTTGCTTTATTGCACGGAATGCTAATTTTTTTTTTCAAAAATAAAACTAGCCTTAGTTATTCTTTATAATATCAGCTAATTGTCAGTGAAAGTCTCGTTAATATTGGTCCAGCCATTTAAGACAGACAGACCGACAAAACTATAAAAATCTTTTTTTATGTAAGTAGTCTATATACTTTCATATGCGTTTTGTGAAAAGCTGTTGTTGTTTGAAAAGTTTGAAATTACAAACAGACAATTTAATTCTATTTAAACGCAACACACTCAACAGCCACCATTAGGATATTTATATCCTGTGTCGGGGGTCCGGAAACACACACATGGACAAGGATGTATGGTCAATACAAAAATATGCTCTGAGCGGGAATCGAACCAGCGACCTGCGGCTCTTAAGGCAGGTTCGCTACCGCTGCGCCACAACGTCGTCTTTGTATAGATTCAATAAAACAAAACTTGTCAAAGATGAATTTTATTCTAATTAAATATAAGTGGAAACATGAATTATTATAACACGAATCTAAAGAAGGAAACGCTAGTATAACCTTAATTACCAAATTACTTATACAAAATAAAATGTCTTTCATGTTATTGTTAAGAAAAAATTTAAAAAGAAAAAGTTAAATTTCACAGCATAACATACATAATGCAAAATATATTTCGATTTTTGTTTCATGGCAACATTCAGTGTGACCAGAATAGTAATCCTTTATTTTAAAAAGTTTAATTTAATTTCTTGTCACACATAAATAAAACTTTTCGCACCGAATATACCTAATAGCATTTTTCTTGTAACAATTACAAACTATGAAAAAAAAAACATAAGTTTACATTTTACGTTTATATTTTATTTTGAGAAGGCACATGAAAATTTCTTATAAATTAATGAATAAAACAAGCAAAGCGACAGAAATTATATTTTTATTACTAATAGAAAGCGAAAGAAATTATGATTTAAAATGAATAGTCTCTGCGACAAAAGATCGCAACGTCTTCCCGTTATCCAGTTACACATTTATCATATTATACATAACACAATGTATATAAACAACCTTATGGACTATATAAAAATACAACAATATTCACCGGTGAAGATCATTTGACTTTTCGTACGAGTCAAATCAGCTTCGCGTTTCGTGATATGCCACAGATTACATAAATATTTTTTTTATAGGCTACCCTTTATTTAAATTCAACCATTAATAGAGACGCCATTGAAAAATCAATTTCGAAATTAACTCAAACAAAATTAACAGTTTTTTTGGGGTTTCTTAGACAAATGGCAAAAACGGAACCTGTAATATTTTTAATATAAACACAAAGAGGCATCTGAAACAATATAGATAAAAAAAATGTTTTGATAATTTTAACAGAAACCCCAAATTTTAACAAGATTTGTTCCCAAAACAGACAAATATTTTTGAAATCAGGGTAAATGGCATCAAAATACCTAAAGGCTCTAACACCAAGCATAATATGTACAGTCGTACAATATATATCGATTGTGCAAAATGGAGTAAGTGTGAAAAAAATACAAGATTCTTATCAGTCACAAGCCAAATTACGTGAAAACAAAAAATCAAACACTTACTCCAAACCCAATTTCAAACATACATTTTAATAAAATTAAGTATATAAATACATATATGTATATATTATGCACGCTACGACTACACTACGAGTAAGAAAAATATATAATTTCCCATAGAATTAATTTATGAAAGCTCGTGAAAATATTTTTAGAGTTACAAGAATTGTCTTTTATATTTTAATACTTACTAATACACCTAATAAATATTCTAACAAATTTTAGTTTAAATGGAAAATTTTATAATAAGGCTGAATTTTTGATACAAGATACTTTGAAGAATCTATGAAAGGAAATTTGCTCTGAGCTCTCGAGAAAATTCAACGAACTTTTCTAGTTCTATCCGTTTTTATGTTATAAGAAAAACAAAAAAAAAACGTTCTTCCTAGATCAAAATTTCAGCCTAATTACAGAAATTTCAAAGTCAGTGCTTATTTGACTGAACTAAAATAAACCTGTGATAATGTTATGAAAAAAAAGTGTGATAAAATTTCGTTTAAAAACAATCCTAAACATGATAAAACTTCTTCAAATGAAACTGGTATCGCTATCCTAGAAACACTCAAAACTTATGAATTATGAAAACAAAACAAAACCCTTATCCATGTCTTTAAAACTGCTGCTTCGATCTGCACTCGAACCGAAATCTAACTTGATTTAAACCACCCCTCTTTGGATACACATATTTGGTTTTTAACGAAAGCGATTTAACAGATTGGAAAATAAAGGATGTCTTTTTAAATTAGACGATAATTTTATGCGGAATATAAAAATAAATGCTTACACGAATTTCGACCAATAGATCGGAGGACAACGAATCAATAAAAGAAATTACGTAATTTTTAACGTGAAACGCGATTATCTCTATGTATTTAAAGTACAAAATTCTCCGGATACACCTATTATATTCTAGTCGAAACTATGGAAGCCAAAAACGTAGCGGCGTCACTAGCGCCGCACACAAAAATGCGTATATTTTTATTAATTTTATTCCCTTAATTATGCATTTATTTGTTATTATTATTTTACAGAGATAGCCTTTCTATAAACAGTGGTCCTATTTACGATTTTTTTTATTAAAATACTGCAGTGGTCCGAATTTTTAAGATGACTGAACTTCATCCGAATTTTTTTCTAAGATATTTTCAAGACTATATTACATTTAAGTATAAAACGAGAACTACGCAGAAGCATTGTTTTAATGGTGAAATTAATAGAAACAAAGAAAAATATCGATTGAATTTTGATGATTGATGAAAACATCGATTTTGTAGAAGAGCTATCCCGTATACGTGACGAAGATGATTCTGATACATTAATTCATGATCGTGGTTCAGACCCTGCCTCGTTAAAGCGATTAATCTATTATAACGATAGTGATATTTTTTTACAAAATTTGTTATACAACCCTAATTCTACGCTACAAAAAGCGTTAAGAAACAACCTAGACCGATAGGAACTGAAACGATGAAATAAAATCTAAAATACACGCTAATCAAAAAATAAGTTCTAAGAGGGTCTACTATAATTCTGAAAATAATTAAAAGAAACTCGAAAAGTGCAATAATTGCATTTAAAATAATTCTCACTTACTCTAACTTACACTTAACTATAAAACCTACCTCAGCATAAGATAAAACAGCCAAGTTATTAATCTGTTTCGATATTTAGGCTCGTAGTTTCATTTAACCAATCTTCAAAAAGCGCCTCGCTTTTTACTTATTCTGTTAATAAATCATCACATACGTCACGATTTATATTAAAGATTGTATAAACCACATTATTTTAATCATTTTCTGTTTTTTAAAATACAATTCAACTAACATGTACCATCTATGTTATAACATGTCCAATAACGTTTTCACAATATATATCATTAACTACTTCTTCTTTTTTAAGTTTTCCATCAAAAACACCATTAATAAGATCACATTTATTATCTTTAACAACAGTTACATCAATGTTATAATTTTCTTTAACGATTTAATTATTTACTTGGATGTTTCGTTTGATATATATAAAGATGCAGCGAGGCGCTTCTGCAGTGGTGTCAAAACGTGTAACTATGACGTCTCCGACTCCTCCCAATCGATGCTCGCCCATTGTGGAAGTTCCGTCTCGTATTCCCAACCGGGCCCCTATACAAAAATCGGATAAATCATTAGTATAAGCTTTCAATGTAAATTATACAGAGAAACCAGAAAAACTCTGTCATAGCAGAGATTATTCCACCAGTGCAATCAGTCACACTGGTGGTAGGTCTTATGCTGCAAGAGGCCGGCTAGGTAGGTACCACCGCAGTGTCAAATATTCTGCCGCCAAATAGTAATGCTTAGACATTACTATGTTCCGGTTTGAAGGGCACTGTACGCTATTGAAATTACTGGGCAGAGGAGATTTAACAACCAATATCTCGAGGTTGGCAACGATTGGCGTGATTGGCATCTACTAATGGTGCTACAAGCACTCATGGGCTACGGCAGCCACTTACCATCAGGTGGGCCGTATGCTTGTTTGCCAACTTGAAACATAAAAAAAGAAAACCCATTAGTATAAAACTTTGTCCCATCAAACAGACAAAATGTCACAGAGTCGTTGGTGCCCTGGTTCCCCTTCGTAAATGCAACATCAATGTGCGCTAACTTAATTCAGTTATGTTGCGCAAATCATAACTGAATCAAGTTAGCGTGTGACTAAGTCCATTCCTAATGTATTTTGTAGATTCATGTATTGTTCTTTGGGTTAGGGTGCTGTAGTATTTGTTAATGTAACTGAAAATAAATTAGGACACTTGACGGTTACTATTCTTTATAAGTTCCTGATTCAATTATTTAAAAAATACAATAAACAATTTGTCTCTTTACTTACTTAACGTTAGTTATAATATTTTGAAATATTTTGTCATTTTTACAATTCAATCAGACTTGGTTAACATTTAGATCGCTTTTACGCCGTGAAATAAATTTATATGAAACACTGTTCCCAAAGGTTTTAATCCGAAGTCGTATAAAGTTCTTACATAATGTTTATAGCGCTGCGCTATATCGTTTTGAACCTTGGAGTAAGATCGCCCGATGCCTTTTGAACATAGATATGTATTGAGTATATAGTGCATCTATATAATAGTGATATTGGTAAAAATTGAAAGATGAATCAGCGCCACCTACGAATTGGTTCGAGCTGAATAAATTAAAATTGCGTTTGTGCGAAAGCAAGAGTAAGAATGGGAAAAAGAAATTGAACAATTCAATTGCATACGATGGTATTTAGTTCCCAGTACGTAGATGACGCTTTAATTTTAAACATTTCCTTTCATTTATGACATCTAGACGCGCCATTTAGTGTACAATCCAAATCTATGTTTTTGAACTATCGTAATTTACAAACGATATTTCGTATAGTTACATGATATTTATGAGTTTTGGCGATATGTAATGGACTTTTGACTATCTTGATATGAACATGTTTATAAGTTGATTAAATTAGAATCTTGTGCACATGTTACTTTATTCCTTAAAAGTTGTTACAATGCGTAAAAAACAGTAAGAAAAATTGTATAGGTAACGATTGAGATATATATATATATTGATTATATATATATATATATAATTTGTTATATTTTCTAATTTTTGTCATTTTGTCTGCGGACAAAACTAAATATATTCTACACCAACCTTGTACTTCCATGCGTGTAGGTACATGACGAGGTCCCTGGGGCGCGGGTCCCGGTAGCGCACGCGGCACTCGTAGCAGTGCGGGTCCGGCGTCAATGCGTCCGTCCCGGTCGAGCTACCAGCGCCACTGGTCACGCTGGTTGCGCTGCCAGGGGTGCTCGGTGGCGCGACGGCCGTTGTGCACCCAGTCTGGGTCGCCACTGTCACTTTTTCTGACTGTTAAAGTAACATACATTATATCATTTTTTGTTCTAATTTTTCTTCAAAGAATCATCAAACATTTAATTTGAATGAGAAGTGTAATTTTTTCCAAATACCTTAGCGTCATTGGAATCATCGTTGAGTCCAGGTGACGGTGACGGTGACGGAGCGTCTAGTGGCGCCTCTGACGCGCTTGAAGGACTCGCCAGGGTCGCTAGAGAGAAGTATCATTTTTAAGTATTGATAGATACTTTAAATTGATATGGAAGAAACTATGAAAGAACTCAAATTTGAAAATATTTAATTTAATATCCAACTCCTAAACTAGATCCCAAACTAATTTTTTTTTAAATTACCCGGCCAGAATAAGGGCCGGCAATTGTCGGCGTGCATACAGTGTCAGAAAAAAAAAATGTACTGTCATGATTTGTAAGGCCTTTAGGCTAAAGGTATAACTTTTAACTTTCAAGGTCTTAAAAGTTTTAGAAAAAAGGCGATGGACGGCGAAGTGATATTGTTTGAACCCAGTTTTAAAGTTTCAATATGAAAAAGTAAACACCAACAAAAAATAAGATAGTAGCTATGATAATGAGATAAGAAACCAATAAAATCACAATTTTTGAAGAAACAATTGAAACAGTTCACTTACGAGTCATAATTGTTGATGGTGTCATTCCAGGAGCTGGCGATTCCAATCTTGGAGATGATTCCCTCGACGCTGGACCTTCGCATTCATCTTCACCGACTGCAGATTAAAAAAAATATTCTTCACTCATCGTTATAATATTTCTTCTGAGAAAATACATAAAAAGGATTATAAAATAAGAAAATAGTATATTTAGAGGTCGTTTCAAAAAATAATTGTGTATTGTATTACAAAAATATAAAATAAATCGTTATTGGTATCTTGTGCGTCTATGCACCTTTCATCACATTTATGAACTGTGCTCATAGGAGAAAAATTTGAAATTTCAACGACGATGATTGATTGAGCCATAGCCTCCTTAAGCATATTGCACCAGTATAATTACAAACTTATTACCATACTTTTAAGTTTTACTTCTATTTGTCATATAAGAATCCCTTGCCGTGTCGTGCCGCCAATGAGCACAGGGCCAATGTAAACCCTTTACAGGATAAAAATATCCTATATATTTTTTCACATACTGACCTTTATCGTCAGATGCAGGTTTAGAAAACAGCAAATCGTCATCGGCTGCATCTACACCCAGCCAGTTCTCAGCGTTGTGGATAGCGATTAAGTCTCTTACTAGTTCTTCGTCTGTCTTACCACCGGTGTCACCGCCCTTGCCACGGACGGGACCGAACACAGGGTGATTGTATAGTGGATCATTTACTACTGGGTAACCTGGGAAAAAATAATTGAACCTTTAATTAAATAATTGACTAAACGACATTAAAATTCAAATGCATTGTAAAGAATTGGCAGCATTGGTTCTTTAAATTCCATTTATAGAAAAAAGAAAAGGTTAAAAATCGTTCAGAATTATTATAACTTCTTGAAAAAGATAAAACATACACAATAATAATTTTAAAAACATATGGAAGCTGTGGACAGTACAGCAAAATAAGGAAGTGTTAATATAGATATAGTGAAGAAATCATGACAGTTAATAATATAGTACAGTAATTTAAGTAAAAAAGTCGACTATTTATTTCTATCTTATGTTAAACTAAAAAACAATAAACGTACACATATGATTATTTCAAGCGAGGCAATTATCATATTCATACCTAAATATTGCAAATGTACTCTGATCTGGTGCATTCTTCCAGTTTTTGGCCGACACAGTACGACACTCGTATTTGCTCCCACGTTGTAGCCCAATCGTTTGAAAATAGTCGAACAGTCCTTGCCTTTTGGTGACACCTTACATACGCCGATTTTGTAGCTTACAACTTCTATTGGTTCTTGACATTCAATTTCCTCACTAAATTGAAAATATTTTCTATTGAATAATTGTCGTACTTAACTTTTTACATTAATATCCTTTAAAATAGCTTTGTTACTGGTTGTAAAGGTAGAGTAGTCTAAAATAATTATTTTACACTCCTAATTATTTATCGTTTTGTTTTAAGGTTCATTATTTGTTTACTTTGTAAATATTTAAAAATGTAGAGGTAGAAACTGGATTTGTTCTACTTTATGGTTTATTAATATACATATTAAAGATTTTTCTATTTGTACTTGTGCTTACTACTCTCCATAATGGAGCAAGTTCTAATGAGATGAAATTCTTCCCACAATTCATTCAGAGTATTGAAAAATGATCTTAAGCCCTAATGGATCATCCACGTCGATAAAATTACGCAGTGCAAATATTACTAAATAAATATCGGAATAGACAGTAACACAGATTGCAATCAGATATATTATTTATGTAAGCAAGCTTTGCATTTCATATTTATTTAAATTAACCAAACAAACTTACTCTGGAAACTCGCCGTCCACTCGACAAACATATTCCTTTTGCACCTGTCGATTCCTTATTTGATGTTCCATTTGCCTTGCCTTCTTCGGACTTCTCCCGAATAAAAGGAGACCTAAATACATTGAATGAGTTAATATTAGGTAACGTACCCACATTTCGTGACCAGTGTGAGTGAGGGGGGTGGTCGTCTTCAAAATAGTACATCAAAGAGCCGGTGGCATGTCTTAGGTTTATGCCACGTTGTCAATAGAGATAAAAAAGAAAAAAGGATTAAAAATGTCACGCAGCAAGCACCGTCTTAATAAAGACAAATAGAAGCCAATTTTTTTACTGTTTTTTTACATGAAAACTAGAGAGAGAGGGAGCTACAAAATTACAAAAATGGTCACGTAGTATGGGTATGTTCTCTTACACAATTGATAATTTTATTTTTGCAGTAATATTTTTTAAATAATACCAATATAAAAATAGTAACAATTTTTATAACATTTTAAGGTAATAAAGTTTTAAATTAATTGCTCACCCGACGTTAGCCTGTCGAGCCTGTGAATGGTCCTGAGGTTCTTGAGGTTATATTCCTTAGCGAGTATAAACACAACAGTGTTGTGTCGATATCTACCGCAAGGATGAACCTGTCGAGTCATTATTATAAGATAAAACACAACACGACAGATCTTCGCAATGGTAAGACAGAATATGAGAAATAGACAAATGTAAGTTAACATTGTAAAATAATAATAATAAAGAAAAATATATTTAAATGGTAAATAATAAAAAAATAATAAAGAAAAAGTATTTAAAAATCATTTATAATTTCGTTTATAATAACATTTTAAATTTAGTGCAATGAAGTAAGCAATAAGATAGCAGCCAATAACTAAGTTAAAGTTAAAGCGGTGCTTAAGCCAAAACAATCCTATAGTGGTATTTTAGTTAACCCGTACTATATTGTAGGATTTAAATCGTTTCAGTAAGAAAAGTGCCGGTATTCATGCAACTGCAATCGTGTACGAAACTGAATGTTAACTTTAATTAACATTTAACATTAGTATATTTCAACTATTGTTAATTGTGTCGATCATCAAATCAACAATAGAATAGAAGATTTTTATTATTTGATAAGAGAATTATAATAGCGAGGTTAATCCTGCGTTGATGAAGAAATGTTTACCAATGAATTCATTGGACTAGCGTTGTCACTTACAAGTGAGATAAACGCAGATCGTATATCATATCTTGTAGATCTTGGGAGTAATCATCGTTCCAAACTTTTTGTGCTGATCACAGTCTTTGTCAGACCCTGATACTGAACTTTTAACCACATGTTACTATATAATTTCAGCACTAAATAATTTCAACGTTTTTTTAAACATTTAAAGTTATCTCCATTAAGAATCAATTATGAAGCTATCGCAAAACTAAATGAGGAATTAAGAAAAAAGATAAAAATTGAATCATTAGAAACAGAAACTACATTCTTCATTGAATCAGGGCCTGACATAGAATCAAACGGTCCCAACGCTGACTCACCGGCAACGAGCATGGCTTGTCTAGCACGAGAAGCTCTTCATCCACGTGTATGATGCGCAAGGGACTAGCGAGTACTGGCGTCTCGTGCCTGGCCCGCAATGGACAGAATATTATATTAACAAGCCTAATGATATTTGCGTTTGGGTGTAACGTTATTAATTTTGTTATCTTTATAAAATTTAATTTTATTTAGTTAAAATTTAAAATTATTATTAAATATACCAAAATATTAAATTAAATATATAAATATTTTAATATTTTTAATAAATAAAATTAATAGGATTGCAAAAGTATTGATTTTCTAGAGTCAAAAAATATGACCAATTTAATGAGTAATTTAGAAACTACTGATATTTCAAAACTACACAATACAAAACGTTTTAAATGACATTTTAAAATGAAGATATAGATAGAGAAAAAAGTTTTATATAATAAATAATGCATATATAAAAGAACAAAAAGAAATAAACAAATAGACTCAAAGTCTCTTAAGTCTGTGTTTGTCGTTCCACTGTACAATAATAACACATACACAATAATAAATTTTGTTAATTTTACATTTTCATGTAAATTTTATTCAACTTATACACTTGAAATTTAGATATAAATAGCCAATGAGTCCAAATGAAATAGTCATATTGGATTTCAATCAATTAAGTCTAATTGATATGAATTTCAGCGAAACCGTCAAACAGAGAAAGATTTTAATGAAAATAAATTCGCAATTAACATAAAATCGCCATTGCTCTGACGTCATGGGCTATTTTAAGGTTCGGAATTAGTGTAATAAAATATAAATGATAATATTTCAGTTTTATATAGCGAAGCTGAAGCAAATAAAAATAAAAAAATCTAAAAACCACAGACTTAGTAGGTTTCATAGACAGGTCCTTTGCATATAGGCAAAATGTCAAAGACTCGCTGGTGCTCCTTCGTAAAACCTTCGAAATGAAGTTAGTCACAAAATACCTTAGCGTGTGGCTAATTTCGTTTCGTTACGTTTACTTAGAAGCGCAAGCGATTTTTACATTTCGTCTGTATTGAAGGGCATATCCATAGTTTATATTAAGTCAGTGATAACAACAGATGAAAATAACACTATAATGAAAATTCGAGAAGTGGCTTCACGCTCAGACAGTAATAAAAAAATAATGAAGTCTTTATTTAATGTATCGTATATTTCAATAAAACATTAATTGCAAAAAGAGATTAGAACGATGTATATTATAAAATATATTTAATAGCAAATTGGGATTTATATTATTTTAATAAAATTACTGAACTAATGAGATAATAATTAATCGCAGCTGAAGGAATCAAGGGGTCTACTCTAAGGGTGCAAAATGCATATAGATATTTCACAAGATGTAGTTTCATACTTTAAAAGAATTTTTTTCCAGAATATTCATGACTTGAAATAAATTTGTAGTGAAGTATATGTTACATTTTAATTAATCAGTAGACATGTGTGGTAATGTTAAGATAACTTCTTTATTTCTATAAATGTACTAACATCGAAACAGTCTAAAAAAAGGTTATTTACAATTTCTAAAATGCATTATATATTGAAAAAATTTCGAGCCTATTTTTGTAATCTTTACAAATTAATTGCACAAAAACCTATTTGAAAAGAATGTCTTAGCGGTTATTGAGAAAAATAATAAAAATAAACCAATTTATTCCGATTATCCGCCGGAATATGTAATAAAACCATATTTTAATTTCATCTTTGTTATTTACGATCAACTATTAATAACAGATTCTCTTTTATTCCGTACCTAATTTTTTCAACGAATTTCTAGCAATAAAAGTTTTTATAAAAATAGTAATTTATTAATAAGCATATCAGTCATCTTTGGACATTGTAAAGTAGCAACAATACATCACCCTACAATTACCTCACTCAAGGACCTCCCATAGTGGGGACAGAATCAATCAAGATTGGACACGGTCAGCCATTACTGCTAACATAGAATAAAAATAACCATTTTGGCACGAATAATAAATAACAAAGACATCATGCCTTTGGGCTGAATAATTTGTTCTCATCACGTTACCTTGATAACACTAATTTATTAAAAACGCTCCAGGCTTACGTGAGCCATGTCTGAAGAGGTCTGGATTCATAAATATAGAATGCTAGGTTTTTCTTTTATATGGTCAAAAGTGAGCTTTATTATAATTTTCATTTAATAACGACTCTCTTTTAAAAATATTTTGTTTGATACATAATTACATCGACTAGTGGAATGTAATTGCATTTCATTTAATGAGTGTTGAAGCCGAATCTTAGCCAACATATGATCTATCTTTTATATTCTTTCCTTCATCCCCTTTTTTCCTACTTTCTTTTTCCCACAATTTTAGGTGGCATAGTTATCGCACGAGCTATTAAGCATATGTTACATTTTACATTACTTTGAAAACTTTTTCTTTAAGACAAAATGTTACATTCTATTTAAAGTTCGCGATAAAATATAATACCAAAGAAACACACGATTTATAGTTTTCCGATATGTGATAGTAAATTCTGTCAATCTTGAAAGCGAGATGTGATATTTTTAAGAAATTCACCGCACCGAAAACAAAAAGTTGCAAAACAGTTTCTGTTTGAAGAATATCCATAAATTTATTATTTTCATATCTTTTCGAACTACCTAAAGCGTGCTATAAAATAATATCTTCGAAACGGATCGTAAATATTAAAATATTATGTTCTTTGTTTATTGATATCACGTTTTATCTAATATCTTTGTTACCAAAACACGTACAGAGATACGACTTTTAGAATTCAAATGTAACCATAATTTTTATCTATCTCATTCAATAGTTTAGTATCTTGAAATGAAATTTTTCCACACTAATCATATGTTGCTACTTTCTTTCATATTGCTGGTCCTGAGTACGGTTCATAACATCGCAATATTAGACGTACTCCATCTCCGAGCGCTCGAGCTTATTTCTTGGTAAAGGCATCACTTTGCCTAAAAGCAAAAGGACTTTCAGAGACGTTGGCTTTTACCGACAAGGAAAGCGAATTTTGGCATGTTACACATAATTGGCGACATTCATGTTAAAATTATAAGATCCAAATATTTTAAGTTGGTTCTAGTAATATGGTGAAATATGAGTACCTAAAATTTTGGATTGTGTTGTTATTTATAATTACACTAAGTACTTACCTTAACATAGATGTTTATTTAACCACAACCAGGTAAATCTATTTAAAAGCAATAATACAGTGAATCAACTACTCAAAGTCAAAAGCCATATTTGCAGAGGGGTAGTCATGCATAGGACACAAGTAAAATTGAACGTGGTAGAAGCGAACATAACATGGCTGTCTCAATTGCCACTTACGGGGATAGAGGCTGGTTTGTTGACAACCACAATGTCCTCGTCGATATGAACGAGGGTGATCGGTTGGCTGGTCACCGGTACTTCGTGCCTGCAACGATACACACGTCAGACCGTCGGCTCGTTGCCAAGGATTTCTGAGCATGGACATGTCTAGTGCTTTTTTTTTGGGTTGCAAATGTTGCTTTCTAGGATACCAACTGCATTTTTCACTTTAAATGATTTCAAAGTTTATTAGATTAAAATATCAACAAGGTATTATGTATAAGCTAAAAAAGCTAGATATTGTTTGAAAAAAGAAGTAGTTTAAACTGATAACTTAAAATGAATCTTATTTATTTACATATTACAGTTCTTAACCCATATCGTTAAATTATTAATAGATCTTGTTTACATTCCAAAGATAATCTCATGATAATCTCCCATTGATGTATGTGGGAAGAGATTGGTAGGAACGACGGTTGGATTTATAAATAATCCCCGTAATGGAATAACCGATTACGCAGGTGGTATCCTAAGATATAATAAAGCAAACATGTTGCTCAGTATCCAACGTATCTTGTACCATTAATCTGATCTCTTGGTATGAAATACAGATAAGACGAGACCAAACGACAACAAATGAACATGCGTGAGCGAAGTCGAATATAAGTTAGAGGATTTGTAGATACGATTTCTTGTCTTTTAACTTTACGTCAATGATGAAAATTTGGGATCAAATGCAATATTTAAAAAAATGAAACGTCAAAAATTGTGAAATATATTAAGAGACAAGAAAGCCTTTTAAATAGTTTTGGATAAACTAAATTCCATCAAAGTTAAATTCTATAATCAATACGGTAAAATATGGTACAAATTACTTGTTAAGGATTGATAATAAAATTTAGTGTACATACAGTATAGAATACATATTTAAGTGCACTCGCATGCTCATCCGGTGCTCATTCGATTTCGAAATTCAGGAAAACTTCCAGAATATTCAAACAAACTAAAGGCTTGTGTATACAGACAAGCTTTAAGTTTCTCTCTAATGCAATAATACAAAATCATTAGCTCCAAATTGTTTTCCGAACGAAAATTTTCAATAATTTTTATAATCAAGAAAACAATTTGAAGCTACCATTACACCGGTCTATACAAATATAGTTCCCTTGTAAGTTGAGGTGAAAGACAAGACAGAAGATTGTTAATGTTAAATGTAAGGTCATTAAGAAGTTTTGTTTCATATAAATTATAGTACAATAGATACGTGACGAATGTTTCGCGTAAATACTTGGAAACTTTGTGTCAAAATTTTACGTACTACACGATAAACTATATCTTGTAAGCTATCTACAAGAGTAGCCATAGCTATATAATGGATTGTAAAAGAGATAGATAAGATAGTAGTACCTATGGACGACGTTTGCGAGCAAATCGTTGTGCTTGAGTCGATAGTCAGGATCGACTCTATCATAGTTGACAGTGAGAGTGCCAGCTCTGATGCACCTTTCATACTCGGCGGCAGGATGAGCTCTAAACTCCCTTGCAAAGACGTCAAGGATTTTTTCCCCCACCCATCTTCCTTTGGTGAATGTAGTAAATGTGAAGTAATAAGGATAAACTTTTCTGAGGCCTGTAATTTTAAATTAAAATTTATAAACATTATTAAGTAAAAGCCAAGCTGAACGAAGTTATTTCATCCTACAGCTAACGTAAAAAGTATAGTTCACTTGACATTAATATTGTAAGATCATATTTTCTTAATAGAACAGGCAAATTGTAACAAGTACATTTTAATCTTGCCCTGAAATGTAAGAAAGTTAACACAAAACTGAATTGGCGGTCTCTTCAATTTTAAATATTGACCCCTGAGTTTGCAAATGTAGGTTAAGTTGCATGTATAATGCTCTGGCAATAGCACCGAGCCAAGTATGAACCTTTACAACAAACATGTTTGCAGATTATTCTACTATTACTAATTAAATAAGTTATGGCTAGTCATGTTAAAGTTGTAAGCCTCCTTTAGACGTGCTGGTATTTCGGAAAAGTTTAACTACTTAAAACTTGAATGGTATGTTTATATTTCAAAGATATATCGCACGTTTAGAACGACGCAACAATCAACAAAATAAGTTTTAAAATATTGACACTTGCACAATCTCTCGTATATTATATTTTCTTAGTTATTTACGCTTGAATACGGCTATATTTGGACTGTTGTTACATTGAGAATTTCGTTTTAAGTCATTTTACGCTGATAACTAAATTTTTGATTTTTTTTTAATTGTGGCGTTTTCTTTCTAAAGGTGCAATATGTAATGATTTATTATTATGTCGTAGAATAATGACGCAGTTAGAACTGATTGGTCGTTATGGAGTTCATATTTATTGTCAAAACAATATTCATAAATAATATATATAACAAGAATCGAACCATTCTCAATATAGTAAGATGTTTCGTTGTATCTGTCGTCGGTGAATCCGGGCCTTTTCGCCTTCAGCGCCTTTGTTTCCAGTTTCGCCTGAAACAAAAAAAAACACCACTTAAGAATATGCAAGATACTACTTTTTGGCAAACAAGCATACGGTCCGCCGTAACGTAAGCAGTCACCGTAACCTAGGAACGCTTGTGATACTTGAAGTATAAAATGCGCTTTGACAATCCAAGAGATAGGGAGGAAGAAATAAGAAGTGCAAAAAGGAAGGAAACATAGGGGGTGGGAGATTGAGTCTCCGTTACTCTCACTCGTCGCAAGAGATGAAACAGTACCTACTGATACTGTTACTTTACGCCGTTTTTCTGTGGGAGGGTAGTACGTCACCGTTCGAGCCGGCCCATTTGTGCTGTGAGAAGCATGATTCTACTACTTTAAAATAAAAAAAGACAAGACTATTTTAAATTGATTCTAGTTTGTAAATATCGAAATCTTCAATTTCCTTTCGTTATTTAGTTACTAATTAGGAATTTTCGTTTACGTAATAACCACCATGTTTCTTATAAATTCTATTCTTTTCTATTTAAAATAATAATGTTAAAATAAACTTAATAAATGTTAGGTCGTATGAAATTTTACATACAAATAATAATTATTCATTTCAAACAGAACCTGACAACCATTTAAAAAAAATATCATTCAAAGTGACATGGGTTTTCTGGGTCGGCAGATAAATCTTGGTTATGATTATATAACATTATAATCTTTGGTAAAATAATTGGATTACATATCTGAATATTCTTACAGCAACAAAGATCTGTGTAATTTTTATGATCAAGTATTGCTCTACAAGGTTGTGTGAGTAACAAGACCAAATTGTATTGCACTACTACGTCATTTTTTTCTGATTGTGTATTGCTGTTGGCTCTACTGGCCTTGACAGCGTCACCGGGCGAGGATGGCTGCGTACTGAGGACCCAGCCGAGAAAGAGGGACAACCTTCGCGGAGGTTAAAAGTTGATTTGGTTCATAGGTGGCCTGCGATGCCGCACCACGCCTATGGACGTCCTCGGGAATGACAACTACTGCGACGTCAGATTTGATATTACAAAATCGCTCTTACTGAATCCACACTAGTTGACCAGATACACTCATATTTTATGATAATTAGTTATAACGATTAAGATCAATATACTACCATTTCTTAGGTATAACATATTTCAAATGTACTTCATTTTTCTCTTCCTGACCCGCAGTTTGACAGACCATGACCATAAAAGATCACTATCACAAATTTAATCCAGAGGATCAAGTTTTTAACAGAAATCCGATACACTTAAGTCGGGGAATCCGTACAACGGTGTAAAAAGACGATTATAGTACGAAAAATATCTCTATAAATAGGAAAGAGGATTATCATAATCACAAAGATAAAACGGATCCCCCTGTCGGGCTTTTAAAATATAATCCGTACAGAATATTGGGTTGTCAGAATATTCGCATTGTTGGGGAGGAACGCTTATAAAAAGTTTCCTAAGAGCCGACGGCGAAATGAGAAAAGTTTTTTTTTAACAACGAAACAATCTGCCTGCTAGGAGAATTTTACTCATCCCATTGTACACGTCTACACTTCGCGGATTACTACGAATTGTTACATAATAATAACGAAGTTGTTTTTGTTTTAATTCCGTGTACGTACATAGGGCGGTTTAGCTACAGCATTTTTACGAGCTTATTTATAAGTTCATTTTTCGAAGCGCGTTAAGGCGCGCCTTTTACAATACGCGACACTCATACGAGCGTTAACGCGCTTATAAGCGCGTAATATTGGTTTGAATAATATACTAAAGATGTTCGGAACTACCGTTTCGAGCGTACACGCCAGAATAAACCCATATCACTGCACGCGTGTTCGGTTTTTAGTAGCGCGATATGAAGCGCACGTGTAAGCGCATATACCGAAACGACCGTTCGAAAAAAATAAAGCTGTTCTGAAACCACCCATAATCATCAATTTTAGAAAAAAATTGTTTATATTTAAAAATAGATTTCCTAAACGACATGGTTTTTAAGATACATTTTAAGTTTTCTCAACTTTTAGCGATCTATTTTTAACACACAATAAAACACCAACACTGGAAATCTGTGAGCGTCGCTGTGAAGTTTTCTTTCTCTATTTTGCTGCTGAATTAATTTTTTTTTTATGTTATAAGTTGGCAAACAAGCGTAAGGCCAAAATTGTAAGTGGGCGCCGTAGCCTATGAGCACCATTAGTAGGTGCCACTCACGGGTTGCCAACCTCGAGATATTAGTTCTTAAATCTCCTCTGCCCAGTAATTTCACTAGTGTACAGTGCCCTTCAAACCGGAACACAGTAATGATTAAGCCCTACTATTTGGCGGCCGGATATTTGGAACTGCCGTGGTACCTACCTACAACTCTTGCACGTAGGCCTCTTGCAACAAAAGACCTACCATCAGTGAAAATCTTCTTCTTGGATTAAATGATATTAAAATTATTTATTCACAATATATAGCTGAAACTAATTTTAACGCTGTTTGAGTGAAAAATTACATTTACGTTATACCATCAACCTTTTTCGATATTAATAAGCACTAACCCAAAAATTGAATCATTAAACATTCAACATTACGGTCCCACGTTAAATAAATCAATTAAAAATTAATTGAACTAGTGTAGTTCATGTAAACATTGTCGATACGAGATTATAGGCTTTCGGATATATTTTACGAAAATGGGAGCGACTGATCGATCGTGTCGACGAATAATATTCAATACATTAACTTGAGATCTAAAGGCGTTGGGATGTGACGACCCCATCGCCCGCTGTTGGGATAACCTCTGTCACAACAGAGATTATTCCACCAGCGCAATCAGTCACACTGGTGGTAGGTCTTTTGTTGCAAGAGGCCGGCTAGGTAGGTACCACCGCAGTGTCCAATATTCTGTTGCCAAATAGTAGTGCTTAGGCACTACTGTGTTCCGGTTTGAAGGGCATTGTACGCTAGTGAAATTACTGGGCGAACGAGATTTACGAACTAATATCTCGAGGTTGGCAACGCGTGAGTGGCACCTACTAATGGTGCTGCAAGCGCTCATATGCTACGGCAACCACTTACCATCAGGTGGGCCGTATGCTTGTTTGCAACAAACTTCTAACATAAAAAAAAAAAAAAAGATTAACATTGTAAATTACAAAGGGGCTAATTCTACGAGAGCAGATTTATCTGATAACATTAGGTAAAGAACAGACTAAAAGAACGAGGTTTTTATGTTTGACACATGCGTTTCCTTATAACATCGTTGTGGCGTTGTGGGTAGCGAGTCTGCCTTTAGTCTCGACGGTTGCGGGTTCGATTCCCGCTCGGGCAGATGTTTGTTAAAATTTCTGTCTCGGTCTGGGCGTTTGTCCGTGTGGGTCTCCCCACCGTGCCTCGGAGAGCACGTTAAGCTGTCGGTCCCGGTTATTGTCAATAACATCTGATAATAATCGTTAACTCTTGATAAGTAAATTGCTCTTATCCAATGAGTTACTGGTTCGCCCTTAGGGTTGCGGAGGTCAGATGGCAATCGCTCTGTGTAAAAACTAGCAACCTGTTAAATCCGGATAAGAGTAATAAGCACACCCTGGGTACATAAAAATACCAGGAATAATGCTAGGATGAAGAAAAACATGCGTTTACTTAGCCGAATAGCAAAAACGGAACCCTTATAGTTTCGTCATGTCCGTCTGTCCGTCTGTCCGTCTGTCCGTCTGTCCGTCTGTCCGTCCGTCCGTCTGTCCGTCTGTCCGTCTGTCCGTCTGTCAGTCTGTCCGTCCGTCAGTCCGTCCGTCCGTATGTCACAGTCATTTTACTCGGAGACCATTGGCTCTATCTATACGAAATTTACTAAATTGGTGTATTCTATGAACCGCACAACGGTTTTGTAATGAAATCTTAAAACATATAAGAATTAAGGGTAGCAGTCCATACACGTAACTGAGTGTTAAAAAAAAAATTCAACATATGTCAGCGTGTGAGATATCTTTGGATAGGTCTGTCAAAATAATATAGAGGGTTGATTTTGACTTTTTTTATTAAGTCAGTAGTTCTTGAGATATTAGCTCCTAAGTCATAAAAATTGTGTCTCCCCCCATCTAACTTTTGAACTATGGGATTTATTTACTATGAAATATGAAATTACTATTTTTTATTTATTTACTATGAAATTACCAACTTATTTTGCGGTCAATTTTGATTCGTTATTATTTTTAAAGCCCTTGAGATTCTTCATAACCAAGCTGCGGAACCCTTTAGTTTCAACATTGCGTGGTCCACAACGCACTTGACTGATAATTATTTTACTAATTAAATGATATATTAGCAGTATTATCAAATTAAATAACAATATCTTTAACCTAATAAAAACGACCATATCTTTTTTATTTTAGAAAAGTATCGTGGGTCTTATGTTGTTTAAAAAAAACCTCCGTTAAAAAATCTAATGTATTTAAATTAGGTAGGAGTAAAAGACTTAGTTGTAAATTCATCGCGACCTCTACAGGACGTTTCGTGTTGATAATGAAAACAAAATTACCCCGAACCCTAGAACGATGCGAAAACTTGTGACTTTATTAAATTTCCTCTGAAAACTTTTCCATCCATACGTTTAATATTTTACATATTTCATAGATATGTATACTTAGATGATTGATGGATCGCTGCGTTGTATGATTTTAACAACGAATAAATTTTGGTTTTCGGTTGTGTAGCGCAAAATAAATAAACATTGTCTGAAAATTACAAATCTCTAACTATTACAGTTCGTATGTTAAAAACCATTTACAGACATACGGTCATACGGAATACGATTAGTTCTCTTGACCTCCCTTTAGACTAGTAACACGCTTGTGATACTGCAAGCGTCTATTGGCTAGGGTGACTGCTGCTTATGAGGTGGACAGTAAGCTTGTATCCAACCATGCTTGACCTTCTAATTCAGCTAATTAATTAACGCCGGTATTCTGTGCCAAGGTAGCACTTTAAACTGGCCTTCTCCCCCGATAACAGCCAAGTCTTTACTTCACATCCGTATATATAATCCTGTTAACCACGGTGATCATATATTATATGGTCTATTTAAGCTGTATAACTAATCAGACTTAAATAGATATTATATAGACTAGAAAACCATAACACTCCTTTAGGGGCAGTCGGATAAAAACACGTAACAATATAAATTCAATTCAACGATTGTTTTTAGAAATCTATAATAGGCTATTAAAACTTCAAAGGAACATTCTACAACGGGATACGATGGAATGGATATGTGCCAAACATTTGGCATGATGCCGCTTGATGCGTACATTTCAAAGATCGATGTGCATCTAAAACGTTTTAGGATTTTAAAATATGGCCTCATTGGTATTCATTTTGGCAATGTGTTCTGCTCGTTTTTTTTACTATCCGAATGCTGTTTTATTACGGCTATTAAGGCGGTTTCAGATTAGCGTTTTTTTTTTCTTGAACGTCTCGGCATACGCTCTTGCAAGCGCGCTTCACTTCGCGCTCAAAAAGCCGAACGCGAGTACACATGTTATAACGCTTAGACGCATGGCCGGATTTAGGAGAGGGCAAACGAGGCGACAGCCCTGGGGCCGCCACAAAAGAGCTCCCACAGTAGTCCCTATTTACTGCCTATCTTGAAGTCATATCTCAATGGCTCAATGGCTGAGTGGGGTGATACTTGCCCGCAGCTTCGGAGGCTGGTTATTCGATTCTATGTCTCAGCTATTTATTGTTATGCATTGAAAAACTCGACCGAAAAAAGTTGTTCATTTTATTTGGAAAATAATTTGGGGCCTGGACTCCACAACTCTAAATCCGGCCCTGCTTAGATGAGATTAGAAGTGCGACAAAGCTCGTACGAGTTGCGCGTATGTTGAAAGGCGTGCCTTTACGACCCTATACGGACTTCTACGCTTGTATAAAATGGTCTGGTCTAAAACCACCTTTAGGTTTGAAAGCAGAATTCACACTTTTCCTTACTATTATTATACATACTGTTATAATAAAAATTACTATCAATAACATGTCTACGAAATAGGTATGTTTTAATTGATCGGTAAATTGATAGCGGAATTTATCGCGGTTTATTGTTAAAATTTGAAAAGAGATTTATAAAAAAAAAAAAATGTGACCACAGATTATAACATCAACACAGATGCGAGATTTTATACAACAATATAACAATTATTAATAAACGAATCTCATTCATAAGAATGTTCCTGTATTAAGTCAAAAAATTCGAAAAACAGAATTTGTCCTAAGTTCGATATTTACGTGATTACAAAAGAAAAACATTTACATCAGTTCGCAAAAACACTTGAAGCGTCGCCTTTCATTTGAATTATTACATGCGAAATTCAATCTTACACACTAAGACATAAGTTCGAATATCATTTACATTGATTTAACCTCTCCGTGGGCGATTATATCTGCCGATCGGTTCCGTGATCGGAACCATTGAAAGTGTATTCCGAGCTTAATGTACATTGAGGAAAACGAAATGTCTTTATTACAAACGTATCTCGGTTGTTAGGTGGTTTCTTTGTCTTTATATACGCAGGGTTTTTTATTCTGAATGTGTTTAATTTTTTTTTTATTTCATGACGTTTGGTAAACAAGCGTACGGTCAGCCTGATGGTAAACAGTCACCGCAACCTGTGAACGTAATCCGATACTTGAAGTATCACATGCACGTTGCCAATTTAAGGAACAAGAAGAAAGGGATTAAAGAAAGGGAATAGAGGGGTGGGAGATTGGGCCTCTGGCGCTCTCACTCACGAAACGCAACAGTACAGTTACTTTACGCTGATTTTCTGTGAGAGGGTAGTACATCCCCGGTCGAGTCGGCCCGTTTATACTGGGAAAAGCATAGCTCTACTGCCGTAAAATTGGCCTTTAATTATTTTAAAAGTGGTAATGGGCGAAGGGACGAGCACTGAGATCACAATGACATGGGGACTACTTCATAGATTAAAGTCATAACAATGGTGCCCCCTTTTGAACTATGGAATTTAAAATTCTGGAAAAATTGAGCTTAAAATTTCAACCACATTTGGTTCGAAGAAGATAGGTCTACAAATTTTAGAGTTAAATAAGCTATTCCCATATCTTTATTTTTCATATTTCTTTTAATAATTTCTATGATATTACCAACTTATCTTTGCGGTCGATTTTAATTCTTTATTATTTTTAAAGCCCCTAAGATTCTTCATAACAAAGGGTTCCCCTTTAGTTTCAACAGTGCGTGGTCCACAACGCACTTGACTGGTAATTATTTTTGACAAAAAGTAAAAATAACAACTAACCTTCTTTAAATCCTTGTTTACATCAGAGTCCTCGGCTTTTCTCTTCTCGCAGGACAGTATACAGTTCTTATTGCTATCCTTTTCACCCTGTAACAAAAGAATAAAATATTAATTTTCCAGTGAAATAATTCTGTGAATTAACCCATTTCCAAGCCCTTAGGCCAACCCTTGTTTTGATAGCCCAGACCCACAAAAAACATACTAAAAATTGTTTTGTACGGTTACAATATAATTTTTTAGATATCATAATTTATGAAAAAAATGTCACATACACAAGCTCCTGTTATAAACCAGGGCTTTATTATTAATGAATGAAATTGGATATTAATTTAGCGAAGCGGACGAATTATAATTGTTAAAACTATTTTTTGGAACGAAGTTCCTTAACGCGGCTTACGGGTAGTGCGAAATCGTCACGTAACGAAATGCCGTATGCTGTGTGAGCGTGTGCGTGTGTACACGATGAGCACATGAGCAAGTGAGTGCGCAGCCGGGTGCACAACTCTCTCTCTCTTTCTCTGTCTCTTCATATAACCTATTGAAGTATACAGATTTTATTTCAAATTACATTCAGAATTAAGGTTAAGGTTACAGCACTAATCAACTGGTGTACAGCTTATATACGACTATCGACATCACTACATAGTATAAAACAAAGTCGCTTTCTCTGTCCCTATGTATGCTTAAATCTTTAAAACTACGCAACGGATTTTGATGTGTTTTTTAATAGATAGAGTGATTGAAGAGGAAGGTTTATATGTATAAAAATAGTGGAGAAAAAAAAAATTGAGGTTTCTAATGTGATGTCGTAAATAATTACATTTAACGCGTGCGGGCCACGGGCAGTAATAAATAAATCAACACTACTGGATCCGATTGTAATCATTTTTTCAGTGAATGACATAGGCTATATATTTTAAGCCTCATTAGTTTACTCTCGTATAGTCCATCATATAGTTTTTAGATAATATATACAAAATAATCTATACCAACATGAAAACCTAAAAAGTTTGTTTGGTTGAACGCGATAATTTCTGAAACTGCTAAATGGATTTGCAAAATTCTTTTTGCATTTGATAGCACACTTCTCGAGGAAGGATATAGGCTATATAACATTAAAATATGATAGATAGAAGTCGAACAATAATAAGGAAAGTGACGGCAGGCAGACGTCAAATTAGTAATAATAACGAAATATATTTCGTTAAATTTAATTTTAAAAACTACACGCTTTAATATAGATTCGTATTGTAAATAACGAAATTATGAAAGTTTAACCTCCCGATAAGATTGTACGTATGGGATGCGGCCGACGCACGCAGCGAAAACTGATTCCCCTCAGGGATACACTCAAAGTCTGGTTAGAATTTCATCGGTGGAAAATATAGGAAAAATTCTTCCATTCGCCGTATCCGAAACCCCCCGGGGAACCGTACAACCGAAGCCTTGAATCCGTCGAGGTTAATAACCTTACCCGGATTAATATTGATTTTATTGATGTATAATCGAACATTAGATAAATTATACATATAAGACCATATTCCAGAATGAAGGTCATATTTCAGAAGAGTGAGATTTGTCCTTTAATTCTATTTTTATAATTTGTTATTACAGCGGCCATAAAAATACACAATTGAAAATTCCAACTATTTATCCATCACAGTTTATTAGATACATAAAAAAAAACGTCAAAAATATTAACAACATTGTATGGAGATCACCTTTATTTATTAATTTCATTTTATTTTTAGTATTTCTTGTTGTAGCGGTAACGGTTCGGTAAGGCTTCGAATGGCACTGTTTGGGTGAAGAACCTTAAAACTATAATACACTCCTCTATATAAAACTGCTCTTATAAGGATTTTATAAGGATTCATACATTTAAAGTAATAGAACCCTAAAAGCAATATCATCTTTAAATAGACCTAAAGCTGTACATATGTACACTCAAGTACACAACGCATATACAAATTGAATGACAGAAATTTCAATACGAAATGAAAATGCTATTATAACATAAATCCTTGTACGAAACGCTGTGAGCAAATTCAAGATATTTCATTAGGTAGCTTCTAGCTGAGATATTGCATTAATATAGAATTTCATTTATCCTTGGCGGGGTAGGGGTAGAGGGGCGAGTTCGGATACCGCGTTCGTCTTAGGTATTCGTGGGATCATCCGCGGTGTCGGTCAGGTTTCGAATTTATTGGCATTTCTATGAAATACCGAAATTGTATTTACATTCATAGCGGAGTTTGTTTTATGATAAGGCGTAAATATTTTATTACGAGTAGCAATATTATTATAATTTCTTTTCATTATAGCTTATTTGCGTATTAATAAGAATTCTTGTTTGCAAACTTTTTAATTGTATAAATATAAAGGTGTGGTTTGTTTCTAACCTTTTCACGCCTACCCTTCAGAACCGATTTTTTTTATAAAGACTATGAGCAATGACGACATTGTGGCGCAGCGGTAGCGAACCTCCCTTTAGCGCCACAGGTCGTGTATTGACCATACAGGCATGTTTTCCGGCCTGGGTATCTTTGTCCTTTTCATTGTGAATGTTTCCGAACCCCCGAAACAGGATATAACTATCCTAATGATAAAAATCTTTAACTCTTAACAAGTAAATTGCTCGTATCCAATGTGTTACTGGCTCGCCTTTAGGGTTGCAGAGGTCAGATGGCAATCGTTCTTTGTAAAAATTAGTAACCTGTCAAATCCGGACAAGAGTTATAAGTAGACCCTGGGTAGGAAGAATAAGCAACTCATATGTTGTTACAATTTGTGTAAAATTCCATTAAAATATAATAAGTATAGAGACGATAGTCGTAAAACAACTTACAGATAAAACTGTTACTTTATTACTTTAGACTGTAATAAACTATTTAACTACTATCGTCAATAACAGTTTATTTATAAACATATATAAAATAGAAATGTCTCTGTTAGTTTGTTCGTCTTGTGCAGTACGTCATACGGAAATTGGAGGTCGATTTGTGTGTGTGGGAAGGTCTACGGCCCCTTCTTTCTTCATCATTTTACCTACCCTCTTCTCGTATTTTTGTGAATACTTGCTGTGGTAACTGCTTCACATTACACAATAAAATAAAATAAAACTCAAGCTACACGAGGCACAAAAACTTTTTGTCCACTGAGTAACCCATTTCACAAATAATTACAAGTATAGGAAAAAAAATAAAAAAGTTATAAATTAAGGTAAGTTTTCGAAAAATCGAAATTCGCGCATATCTTTTTGTCGTGAGAACTCAGGACTTCGATTTTTATACACCCGATAATGACGATAGACCTCAATATCTGGTATAAATTTTAATTTGCTACTTATAACGGTTCCGTACCTCATAAGGTATGAGGTACGGAACCCCAAAAACAACTTTATTCATTATTAATGTGATAATGAAAAAAAATCCACTTCATTATAAACGTACTGTACAGTATGTAAATTTTTGTTAATGATACTAGGTAATTGCTTAATAATGACCACGCGATGTCACTATTATCCGGGACCGATGGACGTCGACCATACACGGAGTTGTGTCAACCGCGCTGAACACACTCATTGAATGAATGAATACTTAATTTGAATGAGTGTTAAATCATTCAGTGAATGATTTACTACAAGCACGTTGCACCATTGTGTGTATAAACGTCAATCCATACAAAAAAAGATATTGAAGTGTCTGTTTGCAATTCCAAATTAACAGGTTTTCACTAATACATATGAATGAATTTACGGTACTTACATGAAAAGCAATGTTAAAATTTTTGTCTGTCAGTATGTTTGTTCCAGGTAACGGGTGCAACTTATAAATTAAAAAAAAAATATTTAGCAAAATATTTCTTTCTTTTCGTATGTATTCCTTTTATCAAAGGACCCTTATGTGGGCGAAGGACCCTTAGGTGGGCAAAAAGTTTTTGATGCTATTAGTATTGCAAGCGTATACAATATGAGTTCACCGATTATCTTCAGAGGAACCGGTGGGTTCCAAGCTTTGTGGTACATCGTAAAGTGAGAAAATAATCGAGTATAAATAGCGTATTTGACGCTAACAAAATATTTGCTTCCGGGGAACCTAAGAACTGCCGATATTAAAAGTGGAATGTGATGTCATTGATATCTGTTTTTATTTTTTTATTTCGCACCACAATGGTGGCAAGCAAGCGTACGGCCCGCCTGGTGGTAAGCGGTCACCACAGCCTATAAACGCCTGCTACTTCTGGGGGTAGCGCAGTCGTGTTGCGGACCTCTGAGGAACCTTTTCAACTTTCCCCTGAAGAACCGCATACTGTAGAGTATTCGGAAACCTCGGCAGCTCATTCCACAACAGCAGGGTTCGCGGTAAAATAATTCCTTTTTTTTATTTGTTAAAGTTGTGTTTGTAGTAAAAAAAAAATTCAAAATTGGTTCCTAAATTTTGTTATACTCATAATTTTACACGTCACTACAGACCGTGAGCCTAGGTACCGGTATACGGTATACATACTAAGCCCTCGTTCCGTTCGATGGCATTTCTATAGAACTATTATATCTGAGGGTGTGATCGGAGGTCAGAATAGCGAATCAGGTCAAAAGGAATCGACATTGAATTAAATTGACATTTGTTTACTCTGCCCCTTGATTCTGAAGTAAACATTATATTCTTTTATGATAAAACAATTTGTTGTTCATTTTAATAAAAAGTTTCAGCTTTTATCAATTTAATGATAGATTTACATAGGGTAAGTTACTGACTCCAAATTCAGCACAAACGCGACAGCACTAACTCCAAATAATTTTTTTTTGGTGATGGGGAGGAAATCTAGTACCAAATTCTCGGGTTCCTGGGGAGGAGGACCGGATTATGTGGGGTTCCATGACAAGTGCTCGGTGGCCGACCTTTGTGCGTTTATCAGGTTATGAGAACTCTCGCAGAAAGAACAAACGCAACCTGACAAGCACTGTGCTCTGCTCGTGGCTGGCGGAGCTTTCTCCTAGGGTGTGGTTGCGAAATGGTTGCGGCAGCCTTCCTCCTCAGGACCACTCAACACGGACGCACAGGTTGCCCACACAAAGTACAGTGTCCTTCAAACAGAAACACAGTATACTTTGATACTTTGCGGAGGAATATCTGATTCTGCGGTGGTACCTACCTAACCAGCCTCACATATAGTATAGTTGTTCTATTTCAAGATGGCGAGTGTGGTATACTTGTAGTTGTGATGTGTATTGATACTATGTTGTAGTTGTGATATGTATTGATACGTGCTCTTGTCAAAGTTGAAAAACAATAAGCACTATTAGCCCGACCGGTGACACGAACGAATCCGAGTGCTCCCGAGCTCCACACGACAAAGACCAACTTACCTTCAGATAAAACAACAATAAGAATGTCAAAATATACACATAAAAGACGACAATCTCTTTTTATAAACATTAAACTTCTAAAGCCCAAAGAGGGAAAAACGTTTGTACAAGGAAAATAACGTTTTCTTTTCCTACTTAACGTAAATGCTTAACATAACGTATTCGATAATTTAAAAGAAGCCCAACCCTAAGAAATGGTGAGCGATTCATCTCTATTCATTCTTCGGTCTGTTCGTTTATAATATTAATGTAATAAAATATTTTTATCTCTGTCTTTATTTACAGCCATCTCGCTTAACATACACACGTTTTGATCAAATATATTGTGCGCTATTACGTATAATGCGACATAGTGAAATAATAGGGGTTGTGTCATTAAGATTTATAACATAATACTTTACATAGGAAACACGACGTTATGGTGTATTAGTAGAAAGCCTCGACGGTTACTGTTTAGATTTCCGCTCAGGCAGGCATTAATCTTACAAATATCTGTTTTGGCTTGGGAGTTTGTCTTAGTGAGTCTTCCCACCGTGCCTCGGAGAGCACGTTAAGCTGTCCTGGTTGTTATCACATAGCATCTGATAACAATCGTTAACGCTTGATAAATTAATTGCACTTATCCAATTAATAACCTTTCAAATCCGGACAAGAGTAATAAGCAGACCCTGGGTAAATACGCCTATAATACCTCATTTCCTTGAATAGCTACATTGCTAATATTTTTTATTAATGGATTTTGTATACAAATATACTTAATTATATACAGAAGTTATGTATAGACGGTAATTTTAAAATAGCTGCAACTTATAATAGCAGGCAACCTTTTATTACAATGTATTTCTTTATTATTAAATCACGCAATATCGTGCAAATGCTTGCAAAAACTTACCTATGTCATTACATAAATTGTGCTAGGTCAAGGTTCATGTAACGGATGAAATAATACAAATAATATGAACACTTAAATTCACCAATAAAATGATTCTTCATGACAAGATTGGGCCTCCGGCGCTCTTACTCATCGCACGAAATACAACAGTACTTTTATTTTACGCCGATTTTCTCTGAGAGGTTAAAACTTTTCCGGTCGTGACGGCCCATGTGTGCTGGGAGAGGCATGGCTCTTCTACCTAGTTTTTTTAAGGTTATACTTCTTTTGGCGCGTTTGGGAAAAATGATGAGAGTAAATTTTTACGATGCGCGCGCACACCGTCACAAAAACCGACCCTGAAGTTTCAACATTTTTTTGTGATACTTAAATAAATAAACTTCATTTAACTAGATAATGAGTTATAATAAAACTTTCAATGTATTAAATACCTGTTTTCTATTGTTTGTGTCGTTTTTTTTTTCAAACGTAGAATAAGGCGAAAGATAAAAATTTTGAAAAGATTTTTATCTTGTTACACCAAAGAAGTATAACTTCTAACGCGTGTACATAAGTACACACACACTTTTTTTTTGTCTTCCTATTGATGTTGGCCTTTGCCTAGACTCGGCCAGTATGAGATTAGTAGCCCGCGCAGGACTCGAGCCCAGGCTTGGGAATCGGGAATAGATAATAATATTGAATAGAAGATGGGCTAGGAGGTAATAGCAAAGTGTGGTTGGGTTTCGGAACTCCATACCCTACATTCGGGTAATGAAATACAATAGTACATAAACTAGTACATAGTATTTCATGCTGATATTCTTTTAAGTACCTTATTCTTTCCACGGTCGACCTGATAACAGAAAGTCTACATTAAGAATATTACGTACCAATAAACTTACTTCTGTTTTACGCGCACTTGAGACGTTCATAGCCGAGTGCATCCACTGATCGGTAAACGATCGGTAGGTTAAGCAACTTTAGGCGCGATCTGTCCCTAGGTGGGTATTTCAACCGAGCGTCTCCGTGCTTCGGAGGGCACGTAAAAAGTCGGTCCCGGCTGTTGAAAATTTAACAACAGTCGATAAGTCAAGTTAGAGGCCTACAGGCGACCTTTTTTTTTTATGTTAGATGTTGGCAAACAAGCATACGGCCCACCTGATGGTAAGTGGCTGCCGCAGCCTATGAGCGCTTGCAGCACCATTAGTAGGTGCCACTCACGCGTTGCCAACCTCGAGATATTAGTTCTTAAATCTCGTTCGCCCAGTAATTTCACTAGCGTACAATGCCCTTCAAACTGAACACAGTAGTGCCTAAGCACTACTATTTGGCGGCAGAATATTGGACACTGCGGTGGTACCTACCTAGCCGGCCTCTTGCAACAAAAGACCTACCACCAGTGTGACTGATTGCACTGGTGGAATAATCTCTGCTGTGACAGAGGTTATCCCAACAGCGGGCGATGGGGTCGTCACATCCCGACGCCTATAACCTGAACAACTCTGACACTAGGTTGACCACTAACCAGTCGTTAAGAAGAAGAAGCGCACTTGTTAACTCTTTGTATCCTAAGTCTTAAACCAACTGTAGCAAACCACGCTATGAACAGGTCTCTTAACAATTGTTTTAAAAACAATGATTTAATTCGGAAGTAAAGAACGGAACCTCTCGACAGCCGTCGGGGGATTTTCATTATTAATGGCGGAAAGCGAATTACAAAGAAAGTGTGATGAAAAACTTTTACTCTCGAAAAGTTTCTATAGAAGCGGAATTGAATGTGGTTATATTATTACCTTTTTGTGGATTAGTCTGATTTTCTTTGTTGTTCTTCTTCTTGTCGTGTAGTTTGTGGCCAACTTAGTGCCAAATATGTTTAATATTTGGCACTAAGTTGGCCACAAACTACACGACGCCATTAGTTACGTCAGTCAGTGAATAATACTGACATTAGGTTGGCCACTAAACACACGATGCCCAAATTCCTACCACCTTCGTATAATCTCTCTCGCAGCAAGGATTATTCCACCAGCGCAATCAATAACTCTGGTGGTTGGGTTTTTTGCAAGAGGTTAGCTAGGTACTAGAGCAGTGTTAAATATTCTACCGCAAGGCAGTCGTGTCTTTGGCATTACTGGCACTGTAGGCTAGTGAAATTACTGGGCATAAGAAAATCAAGAACTTATAACTTAAAGTTGGCAACTGGTGATTGGCACCTACTAATGGTGTTGCAAGCGCTCATAGGCTACGGCTGTCGCTTACAATCAGGTAGGTCGTATGTCTGCTTGCCAAATTAGTAACATAAAAAAACCTTTGATCTCTCTTTTTAGAATTTTTTTCGTTAGGTTAGCAAAAATCTGGTAGTGAAATGTTAAACAATCTTCAGTTTTCCCACCATCATGTATAAAAAGTAACTTAGAATTTAACAAGCTAATGTCAGTTGTATGTTTATTACAAACAGTCCCTTATTCATAGTGGCAAGGACAGTTACATAATATATTATGCGGACGTAAAGATGTTTACGGGAAATTATTTAACACGGACGAAGCCTACGGTAGCTTACGGTAGTTGGTAGTTTATAATACCAGAAATAGGGCGTTAAAGTAGACTCGACACGTCACATAAGCACACGTAATATAGCGCGTAACCCCGACACGAATGAGCTCAAACAGAAATGATGAGCGCTCGTAAATTATTTAGAACATTCACGAGTTGCCAGTATTTGTGACAATGTTTTCAACTTCTGATATTTAGTTCGCAATGTGGCTTTGTCATTTTCATTAGATGTTTTTTATTCAGCGTATTTTTTCTTCATCACTTAACTTACTAAGTAAAAATTCGATCTACTTGTTGTAACTACGTTACGTTGATTGACAACAGCGATGGCATCATGTATTGCCACTTGATAAGACATTAATAAGGTATACCATAGGATAGGAAACGTAGTCTTTAACCGTACGTTGAAAAACTCGTAAAATGAGTGCTCGTCAGTCACTTTTATAGGTCAACCAGTGTGAGGTCAGTCAGCTTATAGCTAGTTGCATTGCAAGGTCGGCAACGCACCTACACGCTATCTGGTGTTCCAGATGTTCATGGGCGGCCGTAGTTGCTTAGTATCAGGCCCGCTTGCCCACTATGACATAAAAAACTTCTTCTTATCGATTGGTTAGTGGTCAACCTAGTGTCAGAGTTGTTCAGGTCGCCCATAGGCCTCTGACTTGACTTATCGACTGTTGTCTAATTGTCAACAGCCGGGACCGACTTTTTACATGCCCTCCGATTCACGGAGACGCTCGGTTGAAATACCACTATGCGATCACCCATCTAGTGACTGACCGCGCCTAAAGTTGCTTAACCTACCGATCGTTTACCGATCAGCGGGTGCACAAAACTACTGAAGTGGACACATGCGTAGTGCTCACTTACGCTTTTAAGCTATCAATCACCGTAACCTATAAACGCATGTATTAGCAGTAAATTTATAGGGGACTCAAAGAAGAAGATCGAAGGGAATTAAAAGGCAAAATGAGAAGAGGGAGTGGCTTTGCTTCCGACGCTCCAACTCATCAAATTAATCGCAATAGTGAACAAATCATCGTGAAGTTCTGTAAGTCACAGCGGCTCAGGTGGGCAGGGCATTTGGAAAGGATGGATGGCAATAGAGCAGCTAAAGCGATACTAAAGTGGATACCCCAGCAAAAGAGACCAAAAGGACGACCCAGAAAACGTTTTTTTTTTTTTTTTTTTGTTAGAAGTTGGCAAACAAGCATACGGCCCACCTGATGGTAAGTGGCTGCCGCAGCCTATGAGCGCTTGCAGCACCATTAGTAAGTGCCATTCACGCGTTGCCAACCTCGAGATATTAGTTCTTAAATCTCGTTCGCCCAGTAATTTCACTAGCGTACAATGCCCTTCAAACCGGAACACAGTAGTGCCTAAGCACTACTATTTGGCGGCAGAATATTGTACACTGCGGTGGTACGTACCTAGCCGGCCTCTTGCAACAAAAGACCTACCACCAGTGTCACTGATTGCACTGGTGGAATAATCTCTGTTGTGACAGAGGTTATCCCAACAGCGGCCGATGGGGTCGTCACATCCCGACGCCTTTATCGACGACGACGAAAAGATTGCAATGAAGAAGATCTGAGAGCAATAGGCAGATGGACAGCTTGCAGGACAAAGGCGAGAGACAGAGCGAAGTGGCGAACCATCGTGGAGGAGGCCAAGACCCACAAAGGGTTGTAGCGCCATAGGAAGAAGAAGAAGTATCGACACTGTTACTTCTATGAAATGTTCTTTAGGAGGGTAGAACATCCTCGGTCAAGCTTGCCCTTGAATTATAAACACAAGCCTCTACTTCGAGAACTAGTACTACCTTAACCTTAGCAGTAACCTGCTTTGCAAAGAGTCAATTGGAAATAAATTACAAACGAAATCTTTTTTATAATGAAACCGAAAAGAAACCACTTACAACCTGAACCGGGCAGTATATTAGAAAAACAATAGCGAAGCGCAATATATTACCGACTCAGTTATAAATCAAACAGTCCAATCTGAAAGTCCGAGGGATCTTGGAACACAAGAAAAGAGATCCGTTCAGATAGCCGCTTTGTTGTGGTTTTTAACTTATTTACACGAAATTCGCTGCATATCATATAGGAAATATTTTATTTACCGTAACAAAAATCATCGATCAAAAAATTAAACAAATCACCGCAACTGATGATCGCTAGCGATACTTGAAGTATCACATGCACATTGCCAACTCTAGGGATAGGAGGGATGGGATTAGAAAGGAAAAAAAGAAGTGTACAGAGAGGTTGCGAGATTAAGCCTCCGGCGATCACTTGTTGCACGAAACCCAACAGAATGAGAGGGATTTCCTATATCTCTGTTCCCAACTCTGTATGCCTTCGCATCCCTTTTAGAATGCGCTTGTGATACTTCAAGTATCACGCGCGTTCATGGGTCGCGGGACTGCTTACCATCAGACCGTATACTTGTATTTCATTATAAAAAATGGAACCATAAAACCAAAAAAAAAAAAACAAGAAATAAAATTTCAAACGCAGAATTCATAATTTTAAATAGAATTTGGTGCGACAAAAGTTTCGAGGTTTTTCGATCGCTAGGGTCCGTGGAAGTGTAGTTTGAATGAACTCCGCGAAATGTTGTTACTAAGCTATGACGAAACGGAGTCATATGTCGACGACACACACATGAATCATGACCAACTTTAACTTACTGCCTCCGCAAAAAGCTAGGGTCGGACAGCGGTTTATTTATTAAGAACGATAAAAAATCTATTATAAAACTTGAACTATAGAATAATATTAATCTTGGCATACATACAATAACACGATGAATTGAACTTATAAAGGAATAATATCGATTTATTTTAATATTTATCTATATATTTAAAAGGAGAAGACCCGATTGTTTTTTTTTTCAAAATGGTGGTTTGTAAACCGTAAACGAGCACTAAGAAAGGATTTTTCGAAATTCAACCCTTATGGAGGTGAAAAGGGTGTTAATTGTTGGTATGAAAGTCCGTAATGTAGAAACAAGACGCATAAAACTTTGTTTTTGGTGAACAATTAAAGATAAAAATCAAATTCAAAGTCAGGGTTAAAATCGTCATTCAAGCGGGCAAAGTCGCAGGCAAAATCTAGTAGTATGTATTTGAAAATCGAACAATAATATATTCATGTTAAATTCGTAATATACACAAGGGACATTTATCGATATTCAAATTCACATCCCTAGCTGTTGTTGAAAACATCCAGTATTATTGCCCGGAACGCTTCAACGGCAACATTTGTCCACGAGATCGATACCCGCCCATCCCTCATATTGACCGATATTGATGTGGAAATCAATTGTGATGCTACTCAAGTGTGACCTCCCACTTTTTACATAATCCTCATAGTGAAATATATTTTAGCGTCACTATCTTTTCAGATATTTTGTTGTAATATTAATGTAATTAAATCAAAATTATTTTTATTCTAGTAGATAGAGAAGAACCGACAAGAAACTCGATGGTTAATTTTCTCTTCTCAAATAGTTGAAATTAGGTCTTTTCAAATATTTGGAGATCCAGGAATTTATCGGAAACAATATATTTCTTAATAATAAAAATAATATCGTCAAATACGCTTCGTTCTTGTACGATCAATAGCCTATTTTTTCACCAACAAATTTAATTTAGATCTTGTGAAAAGTTACGTTACCTAAAACTGCTCAATAACATCATGAAATTCTTTCAAGTTGTCAAGGAAAGGAGTACATTCTTTACATTTGACGACCTTGTGACGCAGCGGTAGCGAACCTGCCTTAAACGCCACAGGTCACAGGTTCGATTCCCGCTCGGAGCATAATATGTTTGTACCATGCAAGCATATTTTCCGGTCTGGGTGTATTTGTCCTTGTAATTGTGAATGTTTCCGGACCCCGACACAGGATATTACTATCCTAATACTTACTTATCGATTGGTTAGTGGTCAACCTAGTGTCAGAGTTGTTCAGGTCGCCCGTAGGCCTCTGACTTGACTTATCGACTGTTGTCTAATTGTCAACAGCCGGGACCGACTTTTTACGTGCCCTCCGAAGCACGGAGACGCTCGGTTGAAATACCACTATGCGATCACCCATCTAGTGACTGACCGCGCCTAAAGTTGCTTAACCTACCGATCGTTTACCGATCAGCGGGTGCACTCGGCTATGAGCGTCTCACTATCCTAATAGGGGCCGTTGAGTGTGCAGCGTTTATTCATTATTTATTTATTTATTCTTTTCGTCCAAAAAATAAGGGATAAAAAAATTAATATTTATTATAATTCTAAAACCAAAACAGACAATTTCGCACATGGTTGCTAGTTTAAATACAATACATCGAAATAAAACCTTTCCTTTTTATATTTTAATCGAAACACACTACCTAAATATAACTATTATATAAATATTACACAGAATTTATATAATTGTAATTGAAGACAACACAGAAAGTTACAACTTCAAAAACAATTAGTGGACCGTAGCCGGCATAACAACAGCCTACTAGCGGGGCCGGCCCATTAGCATAGTTGGGTCAAACCATAAATTATGTTTTTAATGACCCGCCCGGTCATTCACGGGTACAATTTATCATGGGTGAAAAATGGTACTATGTCAAGTCGAACTAGGAAGCGAAAGTGTTGCTTGATTTAGCATTTTGCGTGATTGTGATTCTAAAATACGAATGATTTGTATACCTTTATTATGAACACCGATATAAAGCTTGGACATTAATAGAACAGATGTTTTTCTAATTTCTAGCTTATCTGTATTGCACGGACCCTTATTTTATTTTCTAAAATAACAGTTACTCTTTATAACACCAGCTATCGGACTACAATTTAAAAATTGATTTTCTTTTGTAAGTACGGTATATACTCTCATATGCATTTAGCAAAAAAGCTGTTAATTTGGAATTAGAAACAGACACTTCAATTTTATTTATCTGTTTTGTTTCTATGTGATTGGAATTTGTTTCGTGTTTGAAGAAGGAAAACATGGTAAGGAAATGGAAATAAGATATACTGATACATTCCGCAGTGGAGTATTTGCAGGCTTAAATAAAGAATTATAGGCGTCGGGATGTGACGACCCCATCGCCCGCTGTTGGGATAACCTCTGTCACAACAGAGATTATTCCACCAGTGCAATCAGTCATACTGGTGGTAGGTCTCTTGTTGCAAGAGGCCGGCTAGGTAGGTACCACCGCAGTGTCCAATATTCTACCGCCAAATAGTAGTGTTTAGGCACTACTGTGTTCCGGTTTGAAGGGCATTGTACGCCACTGAAATTACTGGGCGAACGAGATTTAAGAACTAATATCTCGAGGTTGGCAACGCGTGAGTGGCACCTACTAATGGTGCTGCAAGCGCTCATAGGCTGCGGCAGCCACTTAACATCAGGTGGGCCGTATGCTTGTTTGCCAACTTCTAACATAAAAAAAAAAAAAGAATCTTTTACTTAACCTGTTTCGTTTATTGACTCATCACTATCTTTAAAAATCTTTAAAACTATGCAACGGATTTTGATGCGGTTTTTTTTAATAGATAGAGTGACTGAAGAGGAAGGTTTATATGTATAATAACATCCATTAAACAGTGGAGAAATACTGTTCTTTTTAGGTTTCTAATGTGATGTCGTAAATAATTACATTTTTTCCGCTTACATTGCAACAAACGCATGCTGAACCCTACGAGATTTATCAAAATAACAGAAATGAATAAATCAAAACTACTGGATCTATTTTAATATTTTTTTTCAATGAATGACATAGGCTATATATTTTATACCCGTGCGAAGCCGGAGCGGGCCGCTAGTTTTTACATAATTCGCAGATTTATTATCTTACTATTTTCATAAAAAGTGTAGATCTAAGTGTATATTTTTCACTTTTAGCAAGAAATCAAAATCGTTTTCGTATGATAATCCAAGATAATTTTGTACGTGACGTGCGTTCTAAAAATATTATTTTTAACTTACAAGGCTAGCAGCGATAGAAGTAGCATTATTATATTATCTAGTACATTTTCTAGATAAAACGGCTTAAAGCACTATCTATTATAGAGTACTGTAGAGAGATACTCATAAAAGAAAAAGAAAAATGCCTACAATTTCAGAATGCTTCGCTTCGGCATCGTAACGCTACGATCGATCGTAACCGCCTACGACGCTACGCGTAGCCACGCTACGCCGAGCTAAACGATCCCCTGGAGACGAGGTAATAGTTATTCCTGTAATTAGACATAAAAGTGGAAAAAAAACTGTTTTGTAAAAGCCTTTTTTATTTTTCATTTAAAATTTATATTCACTATCACTATAATCTTAAAGTATACTTTCTCACTTGAGTAACCAGAGTAAGAGGTGTAGAAAAAATTCACACCACATATAAATACAGATTATTCGCTTCAAGAAAAATTTGAACCCATAGCTACAAAAAATAGTTGTCCAAATGCATTAATGAAAAAAAAATGTAAACAATGAACATGCTATTTACTAGAGATCTATGTTTTTTATTTTTAACTAGCGACCCGCCCCGACTTCGTCCGAGTGCATAGTAAATTGTTCCGTTCATCCCATTACCGTGGGAGTTTTAATTCCGTTCTTGGTTCTTCCACTTACAAACTATCTACCTGTATACAAACATTAAGTTATAGATTTTTTTCCATTCGACGGGTAGGGAAGTTCTCCCTACCCGTCGATTCCATAAAAACCTGGTATTTACTGTAAAAATTAAAATTTACTTTATATTTAATATTTTCTGTCATAAGAACCTATACAATAACAAACAAACAATAACAAACACAACAAAAAAATAGTGAAATCGGTCCAGCCGTTCACGCGTGATGGCGTGACCAAGGGATATAGGGATTCATTTTTATATATTTTTAATTAATAATCTAATAGCAAATCCCCGAATTTCCCACTCCCTTTATCCCTTTACCTTTTCTCCTATGGCTACCTGCTTTACTATCTTCGGAATAGCAATACAGAAGGCACTAGTTCACTAACCGCTAACCATTAGGCTTGCGTACCATCGTGTTATATAGTATATAGAAAAGTACAACTGGGAATATAAATAGAAAACAATGTAACGAAGTTAGTCGCGGGACAGTTGATATTAATAACACGATTAAATTTAACGTAGGTACAGCTTTTAAGAGGAATTTAAACCACAAAATCGTTCACCTCCGCGAGGTTAATGATGCCTATTTTGCGCTGTTTAAAATTCTATTTGTATACTTTTGAGGTCTTTATTCTATTTCTACGGGAGTCATTCTAATAACGTTCAGAGTCAAAGAATTATCTGTTTATTATAGGAAATAAGACAGTGTATTTTTTATTATTCCATTAGATTGGAAAGCAATACGACTCATCTGATGGTAAGAAGTTGTGTTAGTCTATAAGCGCTTGCAACAACTTTCATTTGTGTGTGTCACTGACGCATTGCCATCCTCGAGATATTGGTTCTTAAATATCCTTTGACCAGTAATGTCACTAGCAACAGTGTCCTTTTAACCGAAAGTGCTGTCTTTCAATGTCACTACTTTGCGTTAGAATATCTGACACTGTGGTACCTACCTATGGTACCTACTTAGGCAGCATACAGTAAGAGCCCAACCAGCAATTAATATATTGATTTAGAATATCATAAATTTATAGCATTTCAGCTTCTTCAGCTGATAACCTGTTTAAAAAGTTGTTAATAGTGACAGAATTTGAGAAACTTGATTGAAGTGAATAAATAAACGACTCACACAGCGACCTCATCTGGATATTAATATCCTGTACCGATGATTCGCAAACACATATAAACATAACCACCCAAACCGAAACATATAATTATGTTAATACGAACATCTTCCCCGAACCGGAATCGTGGGCATCGGTGTGAAAAAATATAACAAATTATTATTAACAATGTATTTTCGTAAAACCATCTCTCGTAATCAACTTAAATGTCTTATAACAATAAAACAACATCTATGTATTACTCTTTAAATAACATTGTAAAACAAGTCGCTATATTCGAATACAATTAGAATTTATTTCAGACGCCTTTATTGTTTTCTCGGCAAAGTTAAAGCAACGAGAATTATTGCTATTGTTTTTTGAAAGGCGTCGTAAATAACAAACATACTAATGTTATTATTAAGACAAATTAAAACTTTAAAATACAATACTTAAGTACCTGAATGACCTAGCTTTGCTCAGTATTTTTTTTGTAGTTATTTTTAGTTGCAGTGATGAAATATGAATATTAATTTTGATTTCTCTAAACGAAAAAGAGGGAAAAAATAATCGGACTGAAGACTTTTGCACTCGAATCAGAGGTTTCATTCCCTGAAAACACGGGTAAAACGACAATTTTCTAAAAATTCGCCCCCGAAAACCCTTGCATACAAAATTTCATGAAAATCGAATACGTTTATTAGTATTAGATCATTAAGTTTTATTTTCTTTTTACAAAATTGTTTTGAATCGTTATTTTGTGGAAATGTAGATAAATGTTCCGCTTGAAGGTTACGACAGATACGGACTTAGACAAATCGTATCTGCAAGTAGTCGACCGCTTGTAAGTCTACTTCGATAATGGATCGACTTTTGGAAACTTTGTACGAAGTTTTTGGGTATTTTTAGTACGGTATAGGTGGCTTAGATCGAGTGGTTCGGAGTTAGGTTAAGTTACTTATTTTCATAGCGGCTTAAATATATTATTACTAGCTTCTGCCAATGGCTTCGCCTGGGTGAATAATTATTTAAATACAAACTTTGCACCCCTACGTTATCTCTTTAGAGGTGGAATTTAGAAAACATTAAAACGCGTGTTTTTTATGTTTAAGTGCTAACCGAAAACAAAGTTTCATTCTTCTAGTTTCGAAAATCCATTCAAACTCTCTTAGTTTTGAAATCCAAAAAATTTTATCATAGTGGCCGTTTGCATTTTAAGACAGTAACTGTTAGTAAATTCAGCTTTCTAGGTCCAGGAGTTTGAGATAGGCCTTGATAAGCGTATGTCAGTGAGCCAGGTTATATTATATAATAATATATATTAGAATATAAAAGAACTTAGCAATTACCTATTTGTCTATATTATTCAATAATACTCACTACTAAAAAGAAAAAAAAACAAATATAAATCGACAAGTAACAGACAAGATAAAGAATACCTTAATTACTAAAGCATTAAAAGTAGCCAACAAAAAAACTGCAATGTAGTAAAGAACGCATAACGATAGTGAAACTTATTTCAACATCTATAAATAGTTGAGTTGTATTCAAAAACGAAAGTAAATACACCTTATCGGGATTCAACAGTTGTACATTACAAATATAGTCAGAGCATGTCTTGTATGGGTTAGATCAAGATAGGATGTGGAGCTTACTTGAAAGGGCTAAGGGAGATACAGGTTAAGGCTGTGTGAGATTCTTTTAGTAATATTAGAGCCATGCTTTTCCTGGCTCGACCGGGAAAGTCTACCCTCTCACAGAAAATCGGCGTAAAGTAAGAGTGCTGTTGCGTTTCGTGCAATGAGAGAGACCCAATCTCCCACCTGATTTATTACCCTTTCTCATCGCTTACCGGTTTTCCTTTGACTGCTTACCATCAGTGTGGTCTGACAATAGACGTGAATACACCATAGCTACTGCATTGTTGATCATAATCAAGGATGTGACGTCTAATATGATTGCTTTATTCAAAGCTAAGATTATCTTTGGTCAGATTGTTTGTGAGGGTATTGGTACAATAGGAGATATCTTAAACGTGCAATCAATGTCTGGTTTGGTTGAAGACGAGGTTGCTTCGCTCAAATGTAACGGTTGGTTATTTTTACATCTATTAAGTCTATTAAAAAATCCAAAGTTTCTTACTAGTTTTATGTTGTCTGTCTACCTATTGGTAGGGTTACCGTTGTCAAATTGCTATTCTAAAACCTTCAAACTACATTTATCCGTTAGTCATCGTCTCTCGTACATCACGAATATATTTCCTGTCATTACAATCGTTTGATCCATATAAATCTTTTTCTTCTGCTACCAATCCTTATTTTGGATTTCATCATGTAAAAATACTTCATACTGTGCGATGCAACCGATTATGTTGAGAAGCTGTTTACTATCAATGCGAAGCGCTTACTTTTCAAAATTTTCAAGTTCAAAATATTTTCATCCAATTGTAAGATTACGCCATGCTTATTGAAGAGTATCTGTCGAGGGTTCCTCATTGTGCATAGTTTTTGAAATAGTTGTTTTTTGCGACACATTGACAGATACCCGTCATGGTAACTAGAAAATCAATAAAGAAGGAACATTGTCATTTTTATTTTGGTGATGATAAATATAGTAAAAACTATATCAAGAAACGCAGTTTATGAGTTAGAAGATTGATCCTTCACAATATCTCATATATTTTTCTTATTCTCACCCGCAGTTTAGTAGAAAAATCAAGGAATTTCTCCATAATTCTTAGCCTTTTTTTAAATATGTAAGTTTATTTTTTTCCTTCAATTTCATTGTATAAAACATTTACTAAAAGAATCTTAATTTTTTGGTTTATTTTTGTATATTTTATTTTTTATTTTTGTATAGTTTTATTTTTAAATAATGTAAAATATGTGTTTCCCAATGTTCAAATAAATAAATTAATATTGGACGAAAAAATTTTCAGCAGCAGACATGTCAACAACTTTGAGTCGAAACACTTTTCAAATTATTAATCTTCTAAGAAACTTATGTGACTCATATTACATGGATAATATCTCTCAGTGTAATCCTTATGAATAATTCATCGAGCGTTGAAGACATTAGTCCAATTAAATCACGCACGATTTACATATTCATATCTGTTTTGATCGTTGAAAGAAATAAATGACGAGAAAATAAGTGATTTTATTTTATTTCCTAAGTAAAATTACTTTTAGTTGGAATAAATGAATGTTAATGAAAATATTATAATAAAAATTTAAAATGCATCGTTGAACTGACTTACTTTCTTCTTGTTAAGTAGTAAATAAATCACTTTTAGTGCTTTATAGTTTTTGAGATCTTATTTACCCATAAACTATTGTGGCGCAGCAGTAGCGAACCTTTTTTTTGTTTTTGTTGAGAAATGCACTTACGCATACTAGGCAGTGGAAGTGTGGGACTTGGACGCCTGTTAGTCTAGCGGCAATACCCACTAAAACTCAGGAACCCTTATCGCCATAGTGATCCGTTATGGGGTCACTTTCGCAAACTACAGTCATTCAGATGTTTTCAAAGACAGATGTTTTTATTGACCATACAAGCATGTGTTCCGGTCTGAGTGTGTTTGTGCATGTTCTTGTATGTTTCCCAACCTCTGACACAGGATATACTATCCTGATGGGGGCCGTTAAGTGTATAGCGTTTATTTATTTATGATGCTCGCTATCATGAAATGGTCTTCATACAAAACGTCCGCAAAATAAGGTTCTGAAAGTAAAGATTGTAAAAATCATAAATCTCCGTTTACAATTTCAATTATCCTATTAAAGTATATGTAAATTGAATGTTCAAAAATCTTTTCATTTAGGCAAAAAGACATCTTAACATACGAAATCGCGTGACTCGATACCTTTTAAGTGGATATATCAGAAGCCTTTTTGGTTTGACGTTAGAAGGCAAAAGCGACAAGCGTTTTTATAATTTGTACCTTTTTCGGCATGAAACGGCCACTTCACCACGGAATTCAATGTGACGTAGTAGTTTTCGTACTATTGCATATGCGAGTGTGTGGGACTAACCTTTTTTCTTTTGTTTTCGCTGAGAAATGCATTTACGCACACCACTGCATGTAATGTACTCGTCAAGTACACTAGGCAGTGGTAGTGTGGGACTCGGCCGCCTGTTAGTCAAGCGGCAATACCCACTAAAACTCAGCGGAACCCTCATCGCCATAGTAGGACGTCATGGGGTCGCTTGCACAAACAACCATGAATGAGCGACTAACCTTGACGAGCAAAATCATTTTTTTGTTTACATTATAACAGTCAATTTTGACTGCCAAAGGTATGGTATTTATTTTAAAAACGTTTTCCGTTGACGTTTTTTTTTCTTAAACCATACACTGAGACGGTCGTGATGGTAGCTCATTAAGTTCAGAAAGAACCAATTCCGACATCCGAAGCGAGTAATTTGGCGATTCGAGTAATTCCAGATCATCGGGTTCTCGGAATAAGATGAAAAATACTTGGAAATTTAAAGAATAATGAAATGGATATAAAATCGTCCTTTTTTCAATTACAAAACCGCCAACGGCTGACCGTGATATTCGTTGGCTGATTTTCGTGTATATATTAACATATTATGTACTGAATCATTTTTAACCATGAATTATAAAATCATTTGACGTTCAAACGTTTTATATAATTATTGACTATCAACCATCCATAGACGTTGGCGCAGCGGTAGCAAACCTGCCTTAAGCGCCACCGGTTGCGAGTTTGATTCCCACTCGAGACAGATGTTTTTGTTAACCATACAGGCAGGTGTTCCGGTTTGGGTGTATTTGTTCATGTCCTTGGCTGTGTTTCCGGATCACCGATCACCGGATCTGCTTGTATAGTACAGTAATATCCTTTATATTACTATACTATACAAGCAGAATATTATGATGAGATAGTAAGCGGTTTTCGTAACCTATGAGCGCTTGCTATACTATAATTTCATGTCACTCACGCGTCGCCAACCTCGAGATATTTATTTTTTAATCTCTTTGGCCCAGTAATGTCACTAGCTACAGTATCGTTCAAACCGAAACACAATATACTTTAGCGTAGAATAACTGTACCATCTAGCCGGTCTCGTACAATAAAAGGCCTTCTAACAGTAAAATATATTAATACTCAATTAGTGAAATACCAAAGTATCGACAAGATTTTTATAATAGATATTTTAATAAGATTGTGGGATTTCTTTCAAATCCCCTATAAGCCCTCATTTAAAACGAGACAAACAATATTAAACCTTACGAACCCTAAACGATTTATTGTAAGATAAAAAATGAATCTACGGATTTTATACCGCTTGTTAAAAAAAAAATGATCGTTCATTCGGACGAATATAACATCGGTTACGTAGTAAGAAAGATTTAACGGCGGTATTAAAATTGTATAAACGATACATAAACGGTACACACTCAACGGTCCTCATTAGGGTAGTTATATTCCGTATCCCCTACACATACACAATTACACAATGACAAAGGTAAACACTACCAAAAAACATGGTTGTATGGTCATACCCAGGGCTATATAAATAGGGCGTGCCCTCGGGTCGTCGACGTGCAGGGTGGGGAACCTGTGCGTCCGTGTTGAGCGGCCCTGAGGAGGACTGCAGTCGGTGTGGACCCGACTGCCGTACGCGCTTGCTTGGGAAGCGCTGGGAGGCTTACCAGCACGCCCCCCTGGGACCGAGCTCCGCTAGCCGAAGCACAGTGCTTGTCAGGTCGCGTTGGTTAGTTCTGCGAGAGTTCCTGTAACCTGTCAATCGCACTGAGGTCGGCCACGGAGGAGGTTTTAGTGGGTCCTCATGACGTTACCATCTGTCATGGAACCCCACATAGCCCGGTCCTCCTCCCCAGGAAGCCGGGTATCTGGTAGCAGATTTCCTCCCCGTTACCAAAAAAAAGATACATCTGCTAAGAGCGGGAATCGATCCTGCGATCTGTGATGCTTAACCTACCACAACGTTGTCGTATGATATGACGTGTTGTAGCGTGCTGGTAGCAGGCCTGGTTAAGGCCTCGACTCTTTGTTATGAATCTGTTTCGGTCTGGGCGTTTGTTTTTGTTGGTCTCCCCACCGTACTTCGGAGAGCACGTTAGCTGTCCCAGTTGTTATAATAACATCAGACGATAATCGTTAACCCTTACTAAGAATAAAATAGGTAATTTGCTCTTATACAATGAGTATAAGAGTATAAGCATACTGTGGGCACATAGCGGGAATAATGATAAGAAATAAAGATTAAAATTGTATGATGTCACGAGCACTGGATGTCAATTGAACATTGTTGTATTCTTAAGTCGAGTAAGTATTCATCCATTCAGTCTTTTCATTCAGTCTTTCACTGAATTATCAACGAGTGCACAAGTGCTGGGACGGATGTGTCTGCGTTCGAAAATGTATGTGAAAGAATGAGAATTGAAACAGATCCATAATTCATTCACGAGTGATCCAATTTGGTTCCCTATTCCTGTGGTTGTTGAATGAAAATGGCTTAAGTGATTCAAAAAGTTTGATGTGTATTTTTACTCCTGATTCAATTCTTTATTTTTTTAATACGGTTTCATGTCTATGTAAAATTTACATCTATCTATCTATCTAATACCTTTAAACGAGGAATGCATGAATATATATATATATATATATATATATATATATATATATATATTTTATTTTTTTATATAATATAATTGAGATCTCAGAAACGGCTTTATTTTTTAAATTTTTAAATTTAGTATGCATGGGTTTTCGGGGACGATAAATCGATCTAGCTAGGATTTATTTTTAGAAAATGTGGCTTTGTCCGTATTTTCAGGCCGTTGTCGACACGCCATCTATTATCAACAAAATAAATTAAAAATGTCAAAATATATAAGTAAAGTCACAGCGCACTTGAGCGACCACGCGTTGCTATGGCAACAAGGATTTATTGAATTGAATCGAATGACAAACATTTCTACAATGACAGTTGACGTTTTCTTTAATTTATTATAATATGTCACTGACTGACAGCGATGCGTCCATTAGAATTTAACAAAATACTCAACAATCCCAATTTTTGCGGATATAGCTTGTTGTCGAAATCATTATTTTATTATCCAGGTAAGGCTTCAATCGAGTTACCCTTAATGACTTTCGATGTACCAAAAACAAAAAAACCGAGCATCCGAAGCACAGAAACGCTCAGTTCAAATACCACTATGCGATCACCCATCTAGTGACTGACAGCGCCTAAAGTTGCTTTACCCACCGATCGCTTACCGATCAGTGAGCGCATCCGGCTGTGAGCGTCTATGAAATGTTAAAGCAACGTTAAATATTTAACTTTAATGGATTATAATTATATTTAGTCATTTTTAACACAGCTGTATGACTTTCCTATTAATTTACTTTATTAAGTAACAATTTAAAAGTTTATTTGTCTATAAGTCTTATCACTCAAGTTTAGATTTCTTTTTACGTACGATGTGATTTAACAATATTTTATATAGAGCCTGTCATGGATATATATTTACATAGAATTACAACTTACACAGCACAGATCAACTTTTACCACAATATAAACATGTAGTTGTCCATGCATCAGGTCTCGTGACCAGCAATACATGTGTGGGCACAGTTTACGAGTGCGACTGTTAAATTACGATCCATGACAGTACAAGCAATAAACTAATGCAAGATAAAATAAGCTTACTTATATATTAAATGTATTGAAATTTACATTGAGTAGCTCGTGATAAACAATGTTATGTGATAGTAATTCTTGCATTGATGCATTTTCATTCTCTCACCGTGTACGCAATTTTTTATTATTTTACTAAAAAACAGAGTCAGTTTTACAATTGCGTAGTCAAATACCATTCTTATGTATGTGCCTATGTAACGTGCGTAGAATCTTGACTTTCAACAAATAAGTTATATGCTTTTTATGTTGAATAAAAATATTTGGTTTGATTTGATTTGATTTGAATGGCAACTTTAAACACAATTTTGACCTTCAGAACGTCGGATTAAATCGAAGTTTTGCATAGTTATCAGGACCGATGACAATTTAATAATATAAAAAATTGCGTCTTTCAGTGTTTTATTATTATTCCTATTATTCCTATACAAGAATAATAATAATAATAAAAAAACGCTACGCACTCAACGAATATATACACACATTAGGACATTAATGCCCTGTGTCTGGGTTCCGGAAACACACAATGACGGAGACAAACACACCCAGACCCGGAACACATGCCTGTATGGTCATTACAAACATATGCTCCGAGCGGGAATTTAGCTCCCGACCCGTGGCGCTTAAGGCAGGTTTGCCACCGCTCAACCACAACGTCGTATATCTTTGTCGATGGGGTCATTTATAATCGATAGCGATCAAATACCCCATCTAAATCCGTCTAAACGGAACAAAGGACGAGACAAACAAACACTCACGTCCCAAGAATCTGACCTATCGGTTTGGGCGTACGCCAGCAATTTAATTAATGGCTGTACATTTTGCTATTCAACGGGTAACTAATGCGTTTTGTCCGACAGTATTTAATTTCCAGTCTAGATGTCTATATATAATCTCATGAAAGATATCAACAATATTGTTGTTGTTGTACTTGATACTCGGTTCCGTACTCAAATGATGCCAACGGAACTCTATTACTAAGCCTTCAAACGGGGCGTGAAGAGGCATCTTGCGGGTAGGCAGGGCGAGGGTGGCTAGCGCGGTTGTCTTCGGCAACTGTGCTAGCAGCCTTCGCGTTTAGACGTTACTGCCACTTACCATTAGATGGAGTAGTCATCTGCCTTACATTTCAAATTAAAAAAAGGCCGTATAAATTCGTCCGTCCATCTGGCAGCGGGCTGTATTTCACGAAGCGTGATAGGTAAAGAGTTGAAATTTTAATAGCATGTCCATTTCTGTTGCCGCTACAAAAACAAAAAATAGGGGTCACACAAGACATACTAATATTTTTGAAGTTCCTTGCTGTATTTCATGAACTGTAATACAAAGGTAAATAATCAGAAATTTACACATTGTCTTTTCTATGGCCACTATTATAACAAATAAAAAAAAATACAAAATTAGCGGTCCCCAAAACTTAATATTTATATTCTACGGTGAATCGGACCCGTTTATGTACGAGTCCGATACGAACTTGGCCGGTTTTTTATTAAATTTCGACACGTATTTGTTTTCAACAGGGTATAGTAGAATCTAATCTATGAGAGAACATCAATCGTTCCTGAGCTAAAGGGTTCCTATTATTAAACCGTCGTCTATCCTACTTTTCAAAGGGCCAATTTTATCCTACCCGTCCTTGACCTTTGAGTCTAGTTAACAGTAATAGGTAGTCCATTGAATTCTCAGTAAATATTTTATTAAGAAGAAGAAAAAATATAAGAAACTAACATTTAAAAAAAAAGTTTAGATAAAAATATGAATGGGATAAAATTGGGCGCAAGCTATCCCGCCTGAATTACAGATTTACCAACAGATAAAACAAATATGTAATGATTGTTAGTGTATCTTAGTCTAACTTGCATTATGCTTATATGGTGTAATCTCATAATTGATAGGAAAGAAAAAAGATGTCAAATTAAAGAAAATGCAAGCAACATGTCTGATATCAAGCGGTTGTAAGCCCGTGGCCCGTAGCCCATGAAAGCATACAATACCACTAATTGTTAGGTGTCACTCACGCGTTGCCAACCTCGAGATATTAGTTCTTAAATCTCCTTTGCCCAGTAATTTCACTAGCTACAGTGTCCTTCAAACCGAAACACTGTAATGCAAAATACACTACTAACATCAAGGGCGTGACAAAGGGGTTGAAATGTTGTATATGGACAAAACATTAATGAAACGGGAAGCATGAAACTGTTTTTTGGCGAATAATTAAAGATAAAAAAAACACTTTATTTTTATTATTTTCCATAATTCCACCCCTGAAAGGTTGAAATGCTTCAAAATTTGTATTAAAATCGTTATTCAAGCGAGCGAAGCCGCTGGCAGAAGCTAGTATAATTATAAAAAGGCACAATAAACAGCAACTACAATAAAATGACTCGTACTTAAGTAGTTTAAATGTCAAAGTTATCGGACGAACCTAGTCTATTAATTTTTAATCTGTAACGAGTGAAGCAATAATAAAGTCATAAAGCAGCATTATATAGAAGCTATATAACACAGCAGTCATAAATGTTGCGTACGGAAAGTAGGTTGTGAGGTCCAAGCGGCAAGGTCAGTCGAGGCGTCAAGTGTTAAGGACGTAAGTCATAAACGCCTAGTTTAGTTAAAGTCAATTATTAAATTAAACAAAAAACCCGACTCCATTAATGATACCCCCTTAAAATCTAAAAGCAAGCTCTATAATAACTGCTATACTATAAATATTACTTTAATGTTATTAAAGGTACTGCAGACGGGGACAAGCTAATTCATCATCATCATCATCATCATTCATCAATTAGTAAACGGATGATGGTGTTGTAAACACGTGGGGAGTGCTTAAATTACGGGAAAATTTTAATATGATGTTTTATTACAATGCTTGTCCCCTCATCATAAATTGAAATCAGTCAAAGGGTTTAGCCTGTGAAGCGTCACAAAGAAATAGACATACATACATACGCTCGAAAAACATTACCCTCCTTCGGCAGTCAGGTAAAAACACCTCGCATTAAAATAACAGACTTTGTTAGTGAGCTATAATAAATAATAATAAACGGTACACACTCAATGGCTCCTATTAGAATACTTATATTCTGTGTCGGGGGTCCGGAAACATAACAAGGACAAACACACCCAGACCGGAAAATATACCCGTATGGTCAATACAAACATTAGCTCCGAGCGGGAATCAAACTCGCGAATTGTGGGGCTTAAGGCGGGTTCAAAATGAAAATAAGCTATGGTTTATTTTCGTTTGAAAGACGCATATAAATGACGCAGAACATTTTAGTAGTAGTAGAGCCATACGTCTCCAAGCATAAATGGGCCGGCTCGACCGGGATAGTACTACCCTCTAACAGAAAATCGGCGTGAAGTGACAATATTAGTAGGTACTGTTGCGTTTTGTGCGATTAATGAAAATGTCGGAGGCCCAATCTCCCACCCCTTATGTTCCCTTCCTTTTTCGCTTTTCATTCTTTCCCTGCTTCAAAAGGTTGGCAACGCGCAGGTGATACTTCTAGTATCACGCGCGTTCATGGGTTGCGCTGATTGCTTACCATCAGGCAAACCATATGCTTCTTAGCCAACCGTCATGATATAAAAATAAAAAAATACATTCCGTTTAAGCAAAATAGTGCTCAGAGTATAGTGTCAAAGCATAGTGTAAATTTTTGTGGATATCGCGATTTTACAATAGGGTCCCAAAAATTTTTTCTACTAAAAATTTAAAGATAATTTATTTGGTAAAGGCACAAAATCGAATACTTTGAGGAAACCAGTTTGTAATTGACGGTGTCGCTTCGGGTTTCGTTAAATGTAAACAAATTTGGTAACAAAAAATTACTCTCTGAATTTCACCGAGTCGGATTGGTACTTAAACACAATTTACAATTTCAATTGTACGTTAAACGCCGATCAAAAGGTTCTGAGTAATATTAATCCCATCAAAAACGTAAAATGTAAAAAAACACCAAGTCTCGCAACGCAGTTCTTTTACTACAAAAAATTGAAACTTGGCAATTGTACGGCACTTAAGTATTTTATTCAGTAGAATATGTTGCTATGCACAACTACCAAGTTTCAGTCATCATCACTGTAGCGACATCTACATGCAAAATGAAACACAAGATTGTCACAATCTCACATCAAGCCATAGCGATACCTACCTACTGCCATGGCGTACTACGCAACGATATTGACAACCAATGAGCGTCACGATCCTAAATCGCGCTATCAGAGTTTTCTACGCTCGTAACCTATATATACAACTTCCCAACGTAAGTCGCTGGGGTTCGGTATCAATCAATATCGCCCGCCTGGTCGGAGGATCCTCCCTTCTTATTGGAAGCACGTCACACATCGTTACCTATAAAACCACTGTACATTGAAACTTCTTGCTTTATCCACAGCAAAGTTACAAGGGGGCCAAAAGAAAAGATATTACGGCCGTGGTGTATGCTCAACTGATTTTTCAATATACCCAAAAAATAACAGTTTAGAATTTGTATTTTATTACATAGTTTTAAAGTCGTATACAATACAAAGAGCGAGGAAATATTAAATTAATGATTTATCGCAGGATCTCATCACATGGGTCGACCGCAAACATTTTACGAGTTACGAGAACGCGCCATATATGGAACAATATGGTATTAAACAAAATCATTGCTTTCGCGGTTACCTTTCCGACATAAACAATCTAAAAGAGCTTTTTGGCAATTTCTTTTTAAAAAATACCTTTCAAATTTTCGAGCAATATTTTCAACTTACCACTCTGTTAAGATTTAATATAATTCAAAGTTTTATGATTTTAGGGGTAGACTTAATGAAACTTTCGCTTTAAAGCTTTTAGCACGAAATTCGTTGGTCTTTTAATAAAAGCGAAATACATTATTTTATATAACTTTTATATTGGTACATAGCGTTGATGTTTGAAACCATAAATTGATCGGCTCGACTGGGGACATGTTAATAAATGCGTTTATTATTTTTTTTTACTTATTTTTGTTTACTATTTTACAGCGCGACCTTTAATTTTTATTTTTATAACTCTTTTTCCTAGCACTATCCCGGTACTTTGCCTAGAGTCTGCTTATTACTATTATTCAGATTTGACAAGTACTAGTTTTTTCACAGAGCGATTGCCATCTGACCTCCTTAACCCTAAGGGCGAACCAGTAACTCATTGGATAAGAGCAAATTATGATAACAACCGGGACCGACAGCTTAACGTACTCTCCGAGTCACGGCCAGGAGACAAGGACAAACGCCCAAAGCGTACAGATATTTATAACAAACATATGCTCTGAGCGGGAATCGATTTCGCGACCATCGAGGTTCAAAGCAGGCAGCAACCAGTACACCACAACGCTTATCATACACACACACACACTCATTATGATTGTAGTGGTCATACCCGCGATCATAAAGCGCAGAGATCATCTGAGGTTTAATGAAGTGATTTCGTGGATTCCAACTATGAGCAATAAAATTATTTTTACTACCCACAATAGATAGACACTTATTAAGTATAAAACCACGCCTGTGGTTTTATCAGTATTCATTTTGAATCAAACTAGTCTAAGGATAGCCTGGAGCCTTTATGAATTTCATGCAAGTAGGTTAACATTATGGACAACTTATTATAACCAACAATACTTTTAATCACTTTACTAGATAACACATTAAATTGTACAGCACTGTAACTACTACGTCGGAATTCAACGATTCGTCCATTTATATGCGGTACGACAATACCATCATTGTGACGCTTCGTTAGAATGACATCTTTTTCAAATATTGTCTTTCTAATCCAATGTATTAAACAGGTTAAATACTTCGTCATGCGCCAACAAGTATATTCTTTACTATTGACGTTTACTTTTAAGCACTAATGGTGTCCCTTGAACATAAATTGCGAGAAGCGAGCGATAGTTATCTAAATTGGCAACCAAAAATTTACCTTTGGGTTCTCACAAGTGTTGTTGTGACCCTTTTTCGTCTCTGTACAATTATCTGTTTTCAATCCTACTTTCGCTACAGTCTGTCGTCATATATTGACTATGTTGTTTTCATGTACTAACTATACATACATATTGTCGACGTTATGGCGCAGCGATAGCGAGTTTCGATTCCTGCTCGGGGCATAGATTTGTATTGACCATACAGACATGTGTTTGTCCTTATCGTTGTGTGTTTCCGGATCCCCGACACAGGATATACCTATCGTAATGTGTGCCGTTGAATGTGGGGCGTTTATTATTTTATGTATTTTTAATAAATTTAAGTATGCAATCTACGACATTTTGGTGCCACATTCGGAACTTGGCCTTAACATTGTACAATTTTAGTATCAACAAAACCGCGAACCTTTTGACGTGAAGCCACTCGCAAAAGCCAGGGCCAAAAACGTTGAAAGCAAAAAGGAATATATTCGTCGAAACAAACGAAACAGGAGACGTTATACGATCGACAAAAAGTAAAAGTCGATTCGGCTAACGAAGACGACCGAAAAAAAAGGCAACAATGCTAAACGGTGACGACTTTCGGAATGAAAATAAGGCCGCAAATGCCACGTTCAAAGGTAGTCAGGAATATTTCTGGGAAATAACTTTGTACAGTACAAGAGGTGAGATTTTTGCTTATTGGTTTAAGGGGCAGCTTTATGTTGACGTGACGTCATTAACGCAATAATCGTCTTCTTCTTCGTCCTAGCATTTTTCCCGGTATTTTACGTACCCAGGGTCTGCTTATTACTCTTATCCGGATGTGACAGGTTACTAGTTTTTACACGGAGCGATTGCCATCTGACCTCCACAACCCTAAGGGCGAACCAGTAACTCATTGGATAAAAGCAATTTACTTAACAAGAGTCAACGATTACTATCAAAATGTTATGTGATAGCAACCGGGACCGACAGCTTAACGTGCTCTCCGAGGCACGGTGGAGAGACCCACATGGACAATTATTAACGCAATAATCGTATTGTTAAATAATTATCAAGTGAGTTGTGAATAACGCATAGTCAAAACTAAACTTCGCTGCTTGATGATGAAGAATCTTAATGAAAAATGGTTGGCAATTATATAGTCATTATTAAAAGTAATATGAAAAACAAAGTTGTGGGAACAACTTACATATTTCTAAACTTGATTTTTTTTTCAATCTTCAGTTACATGTATGGACTGCTACCCTTAATTTTTATATATTTTAGAGTATCAATACAAAATCGATTAGCGGATCGATTAGCGGATCATAGAATAAACCTATTTACTAAATTTCATATAGATAGAGCCAATCGTCTCCGAGTAAAATGACTGTGTCATATGGACGGACTGACAGACGGACAGACGGTCGGACGGACAGACGGACATTTAGCTACGGAACCCTAAAAACAATATAATAAAGATTTTTTTTATTTTAACAATTTTTAAATAAATCATTCTCGTTTTATTAAAGTTTTAATACTTAATAGAGCATCCTAAGTTACTTGAAATTGATAAAAAGCTTTTCTAAGACTCCAAAGGGATTTGTATCATAATTTTAGATTTTAGCCGCACTTTGCTCGTGTAGTAGACGATGTGTCTGCAGAAAAGCGCTTTTAACGAATGTTAGGGTACGACACGCCCTCTACCGTTGTGCTGTTCAGGCTACTAATTCTAATTTATAATCAATATCGCTTCGTAACGAGAAACATTCGTTCACACAGCGCATTTACAGAATAAATTAACGCAACATTTTATTATCAACATATTTTATAAATTTTAAAGTACTATCAATAGGCGTGTGTATAAATTATATCGATAAATCACGATATCCATATTTTTATAATATAATCCATAATTATTGATGAAGTTATAATTACAAACAACTTTCGTGATTTCGACGGATTTATTAACTAGCAAAAGGAAATACAAAGCGTAGGCGGTGACATATCTCCAAGTATATGAGAAACGGATACAGAGACTAATACACATGCTATATGCACAATAAAATAGTATAACAATATTTATGAGAAGGTTATGGATGACAGTCCTTTGGTAATGGATGACGGTGCTTTGCGTTCTGTTTTCCAAACAATTAACTTTGATATTTTTACTCTCGAGAAATTGATAATCGATATTTATTTTCGAGTATCAAATTCATATTATTAAATTCATACTTGTCAAGCATCAAAAACAAACCTTCCGACTAGTTATGGTACAAGTACCAGTTGCTTTGCTTATTGTAAAAGAAAACACTTTATATCAATAATATTTATGCTTTTATTTTTTTTATTTGATGATTGCTTGCTATGGTTTTTAAATGAAAAAAAGGTCACAAGAACCACCAAAAGAGTCGATACATGGATATTTTATACTCGATAAAAATAGATACAGCTAAAAATTATCGATATATTAAATTCACTAGCCCATCCCTACTTACCAAGAATAAACAGAATAGTGTTTTTCTACTACAATACATCATAACACTTCCTCTATTATTAAAAGCTGCGGTGCATTTAAAGTATGTAAACATTTCAACATTGTCAGCGTGTACAATATACCATACCGCATAACATTGTAATTATGTTTCCTGCTTCTTAACCACTGTCGGGCATTTAACAGATTTTCATTAGCTTCAATAATAAATTAAAAAATTAACCTATTCATTACGCTAAGTTTTAAATGCTTTGAGTATGGCCTAGGGGCTACCATGAACTTTTATTGCGATACAAATTTATATGTATATGTCGCCGCGCCGATTCATCACTTAATTAAATAAGCATAGATAAGTCATAAAATTATTACGTAAATTCTTATTGTGAATTTACTTCATTGACATTTATAATAAAATCCATTTATTTAAGAATTAAAAAGAATTTAGATTAAAATTTGAGCCTGGCAGCCTTTATTTGTATTTTCGAAAAAATTATTAAAAATCGAAGCAATTTTGAAATATTGTTGAACGCTATATAAAGCAAATGATTTGTGTTGTGAGATCACTTTTGCTCCTGCCTCTTGACCAGAAACTCTGTAAGTAGTCTGTAAGGCACTTTTATTAAAAATTGTAATATTAATTTACTTGCTTTTCATTCCAAAAATCTTCTTGTTTAAATATGTGTGAATTTAGTATCAAATTACCTTACTTAATCTCATAATAATTAAAATCAAAATGTGATACGCAGCGTATTGCTATTATTGTGTTTGAAAAGCATAGCAGAATCGATGATCTATATAGGTTCAGCGGTTCTCCATATTTATTTTAAATAACCTCACTTCTGGTATGCGACATCAGAAGTGGGATAACTAACCCAATGCCTGAACTATTTTTTCTGTGCGTGATATTTCTTTTACAGTTTCTTCTACATTAAGCACCCGAAAGTTATCTGACCAAGTTGTTTGATAAGGGATTAAATCGCAATAATGATGGTGTGAACAGCATTCATGGTGGTGTGACCAGCATTCGCGGAGTCACTCGTTATCGCTTGCGCAGCAGAAACTCAATGTTACCGTTCGTGAAGTGGTAAATGTACTTCGCGGTAAGGTTTTCTGACTTGTTATCGGGGAGTGGACGGCCGAACGGTTTGTAAAATATACACCAGGATGATATCGGGGTGCGAACTAGATGGCTCTTGGTTTGCAGGGAGATGTTTTATCCTTCCATATCATAACGTTGCGCCCTAGCCCCATTGCCATTCCAATTCATCGAGCCATTACTATCTGAGACCACGACCACGATCTCTGTCTTAGACTTGTGTATCGAGAGCCCCAGTTCTGTTTTGACGTGTTTGAATTATCACTTAATACCATCTAATTTTTATTTGATATTTGTTTCAGAAGATTTTGTTTAACATCACTAGAACTAGCAGCGATTACCCATGGTCAGCTGTGGCGTGCTTCACAACCGGGTGAACAGTTGACCGTGTCGGCGGGAAAGAAGTCTCCTACTCGCCAAGATCCTGATGCAGGACCAAGTGAGGTCATTCTATCGACTCCACGAGAACGTGTGAAGTTAACCCATCAAATCAAAGCTAAGTAAAACTCTGTATTCTAAAGAGAACCTTAACAAAAATAAGAAAAAAAAGAGAAAAAAAAAAAAGAAAAAAAATCGAGAGCTTTAACTTAAATCTTCGAGAGTCCGCGAGGTATCTTCGAGTGCCCGCGTGGTATCTTCGAGTGCCCGCGAGGTATCTTCGAGTGCCCGTGAGGTATCTTCGAGTGCCCACGAGGTATCCAAGAGAACCCACGAGGTATCCAAAGAGAACCCGTGAGGTATCCAAGAGAACCCGTGTGGTATCTACGAGAACCCGTGTGGTATCTACGAGAACCCGTGTGGTATCTACGAGAACCCGTGAGGTATCTACGAGAACCCGTGTGTTATCAACTGTCATGCGTGGAGCATGTGTAGTATAATTATGTATTGTACCGACTGTAATACTCATTTAATTAGTCTCAGTGGTGATCACTGCAGTAACAAATTGGACTTAGCAACCTTAGGTTAAGTGAACTGTGGAAGTTCTTGGCCTCAAAAAGTTAATTCTTCTATTACAGAAAACATCAAAGTTCTAAACATCAAGAAGCTGGAGCGATGCAGAGCACGCATCGCACATCAGTATGGCCGTGTCGCCGCGCCGATTCATCACTTAATTAAATAAGCATAGATAAGTCATAAAATTATTACGTAAATTCTTATTGTGAATTTACTTCATTGACATTTATAATAAAAGCCATTTATTTAAGAATTAAAAAGAATTCAGATTAAAATTTGAGCCTGGCAGCCTTTAATTGTATTTTCGAAAAAATTATTAAAAATCGAAGCAATTTTGAAATATTGTTGAACGCTATATAAAGCAAATGATTTGTGTTGTGAGATCACTTTTGCTCCTGCCTCTTGACCAGAAACTCTGTAAGTAGTCTGTAAGGCACTTTTATTAAAAATTGTAATATTAATTTACTTGCTTTTCATTCCAAAAATCTTCTTGTTTAAATATGTGTGAATTTAGTATCAAATTACCTTACTTAATCTCATAATAATTAAAATCAAAATGTGATACGCAGCGTATTGCTATTATTGTGTTTGAAAAGCATAGCAGAATCGATGATCTATATAGGTTCAGCGGTTCTGCATATTTATTTTAAATAACCTCACTTCTGGTTTGCGACATATATAATTAAAATATATAGAATTGTTACTAAAACTTCATAGTAGACCCCCTGTTCTGTTAATATAATTTGTGTGTGTGTTTGTCGTCTTCAACGATTGTGAACCGCTTTTCTCTTTTTTTTGTCTATGAACTTTTTTTTTTTTTTTATGTTAGCAGTTGGCAAACAAGCATACGGCCCACGGCCGTACAATGCCCTTCAAACCGGAACACAGTAGTGCCTAAGCACTACTATTTGGCAACAGAATATTGGACACTGCGGTGGTACCTACCTAGCCAGCCTCTTGCAACAAAAGACCTACCACCAGTGTGACTGATTGCACTGGTGGAATAATCTCTGTTGTGACAGAGGTTATCCCAACAGAACTTATTCATTAACATGATCGGAAGAAAGATAACTAAGATTATATGATATAGAACAGATTCATAATACGATTCTTCTTTTTCTTCTTATCGAGTGGTTAGTGGCCAACCTATTGTCGGAGTTGTTCGAGTCGCCCGTAGGCCTCTGACCTGACTTTTCGACTGTTGTCAATTTGTCAACATCCGGGACCGACTTTTTACGTGCTCTCCGAAGCACGGAGACGCTCGGTTGAAATACCACTATGCGATCACCCATCTAGTGACTGACCGCGCTAAAGTTGCTTAACCTAACGATCGTTTATCGATTCATAATACGATTATAATCCACGACAATTTACATACATTGCGTAAATATTCAAATTTGAAAAAATGCAATTTAAAAATATTCCTCTTTTAGTATTCGCTCTGCACTTAACTTAAAAAAATCAGAATCAGTATTTAAATAACATAAAAACTTTAAATAAACTAGTTTTAAAATAATTTAACGTGAAATAAGCCTACCCTTAAGAGATTCAGTATCTCACTTCTTATAAAAACCTAAAAAGTTTTCTTGATAAAGATAATAAAAAGCTGAATTGGATAATATATTTCCCCGAATCACTACGTATACTAATTATTTACATTCCAAGACTGACGGATAATTAAATGGAGAAGAATTTTCACTGCTTTCTTAGAAGACTGATTTAGCTAAGAAGCAAATAGGCAATTTCACTGAGTATGACTGACTGATATAATCATTACATATAAGCAAAATTAAAGTGTTTCTTTGTAATGGAATATTTTTTTATTTTATTTTTATTTATTTATTAAGTCAATATTTATTAACAATATGTTTTATACTAAAGTCTTACAAAACCTGACAATTGGTTTATGGAAGTGTATACGGGATTTACATAAAACGCAATTTTTTAAATTTTTGTTTGTCTGTCTGTTTGTTCCGGCTAAACTCTGAAAATGCTGGACCGATTTTGACGGGACTGTCACTGGAAGATAGCTGATGTTATAAGGAGTGACAAGCGGGCGCAGCTAGTATTTCATATCATTAGACGCAATTCGCGTTACTAACCAGTTTAAGGTGTGAACCCACAGGTTAAGACAAATGTAACGACAGGTTACCTCTTGATATATAATAAGCTGTTTAGGTGACAGATCGTATCACAGTACAAACACAGGAAAAAATCTTTAAAAATAGATGCTTAAGAAACTAGACTTATTATATACTAACCAGTGGCTTCGACCGCGTAATCAACCCTAATTTCACCGCTTCAGGGCGTGAAATTTAAGAAAATGTTAAAACATGTGTGTTCTTTATAAAACAAAACCTGTTAAAACTCAAAAAAAATAATCTTTCTAGGTCCAAGGGTTTACGCTGGGCGTTGATATGCCAGTTGCGTCAATGATAAATTTACTAAGGAGTATCAGTGAGTCTTTGAATTTTGTCTGTATGGAAGGGCTAGTCTATAGTAATTAGTAAGTTGTGATAACATTTATTTCACATAACGAGATAATCCTCTATAAATCTTTGAAAATCATAAAACTTTCCCAAACGTGAGCTCACGTAAAACAAGCGTCGAAAAGCAAGTTACAAAGTACCACTTTTCATCAAAGCGAAACTAGCTCGAATTCCCGCCAACTTTTTGCGGCGGCCATTTTGCGTGCACGCACAAAAACATGGCGGTCCGGAGCGTTATTAAAATTTGTTCGTGTTGTTAAACCGAAAATAAAAAGTAAAAGTTGTTTTTTGAGTTTCGTTTGACCCTTATCAAAGGGAACCGAACGGTTGTATCGGACCGACGACGTCTTTGACAAAGCTATAAGAGGCTGATTGTCATCGATGAATCGACAGTTATTTTGTAAGAAGTATGATAGTATTGTACGCAGTGCGTATACGCTAAGCAGTGTTTCTCAAAGTTATAGGGCCATTATAGGGGTACGTTGATTGGTGTGCGGGATATGCGGCAAATTTGTCATAGTCACAATAGAAGACATAAGCAATGTCTTAGTTTGTTTGTTTTTGTTAAAAAAATTAAAGACAATCTTTTGGATACAGAAATAATTATTCCTTATTGATTTATCGTTTTATTTTCTTCTGTGTCTTAACACCCCCTACTACTCTAATTAGACGTAAAAACATTTTTGATATGGGTACCTTAGTCTATAAGTTTGAGAATGACTGCTCTAAGTTATTATTATATTTCTGATATTTTCTTTGACTCTACGTACAACAGGGTATCAGGGTAATGTTCTTATATTATTATAAAAATCTCATTAGTAGCACTTTTAATAATAAATTAATTTTAACCGTGACCTTTTCAAAAGATCAACGACATTAGGTTGTCAAAGAACTTTACGAGTCACCGCTAAATATCGTCACCAATTTTCAATTTCTAGAACCATTTGGTAATTAATAAACTGAATTTTCCTTTCGGTTTCGCTAGATTGAACGATCAAAGGAGCGACTCGGCGTATCTAATATTGACGACGTCGAAAAACAATTTTGATTTGTCTTTGAGAGTAAAATCTTTTGGTAATTTTAATTATGAAGGTAAGATTTTTATATTTCACTGGTGGTAGTTTAGGCGTGAAAACGTCACAAAAACAAACTCACATTCGCATTTATAATGTTATGATTAGAATATTTAAATTTAGTATTGTAGGCTTGTGAAATTATTAGGAGAACCAATATCTCGAGGCAATCGAGCTTACCATCAGGTGAGCTGTATGCTTGCTTGCAAACATAGTAGGTAACATGAAAAATTATTGTTTATCATTATTGATTACTGCGGCTTAGCCCGCGTAAATAACTATATGTATTTAATGAGGCGCCTTTAAGGTAGAAGTAATTGGTTCCCCATACGAATTTTCATCTCCTATTTCACACTCTTCAAATTTTGCTAAACGCCAAAAATAAACCTATAACCATCTCCATGGTCTCTTCCAAAATTCATCACCATTGGTTCAGCAGTATAGGCGTGAAAACGTCACAAAAAACAAACTCACATTCGCATTTATAATGTTATGATTAGCAGCACCGATGACCTACATAGGTTCAGCGGTTCTGCATATTTTGTAATTAGACAAAATGTATGCATTATAACTATCCAAGTGTATGTATCGAATAAAACAAGAACTAAAATCAGTTGAAAATTAGCGAAGATGTCGCGTAACAAACAAAAAATCACAATTAATAATCTTTTTTGAAGTCGGTATGTAATGTTGAAAACCAATTTATAATTTTTATCAAAATATAATTTTGTCGAGACTTTTCTCGAAATGTAATAAAAGATTGATAATGAATGATTATGAAATTCCTTACGAATTTTTCTGTATAATGAAAAATTTTCAAATTTTTTTCCTCGAGACATGTATTAAATCGTTTTATATAATATTTAAATGGATACACAGAATTACTCTCTTGATTCTAACATTACATACCTGGCGTTATTTTTCGTGTCGTCGTTTACATTTCAATACGAACGGGAACCGGAAATTGGTTTCCAAGCACTGTGAACGTTTACAATGATTTGTATCGGCTCGCGATCACTTAGGGATCAAACATTTTTCCCACCGTATTTTAACTTTTACAACGATAATGATAGAGTTCAAATTCTGATATTCTGTTTCGTTAAGGAGTGCCGTGTCTGTGGCAGTTTTCAATGGGAATTTGGGAGTATTAAAATTTATGTGCCGGTGATGCGTGAAGAGCGCTTACATGGTATCGTTCGTAATGATCCGAAAAATTGACGTTCCATACAATAGAAAAGTTCAAATGTTTTGTATTGTATTGCTTACTTACATTCACTTATTACATCCCGCAGCTCCACTCGCGTTATGTAGTTTTTGATGATCCCACGGCCACATTTTTCAGGGATAAAAAGTATATCCTATATCTTAATCTAGATAATAAGCTATGTGTGTACTAAATTTCATCCCAATCTGTCCCGTAGTTAAAGAGGAACAAACAGCCATCCATTCATCCATTCATCCAAACTTTCACATTTATAATATTAGTTACATTAGATAGATTGAGTACTACAATGTATTATTCACCTAAAATTATCTCAGCTTAGTTAAAAAAGTAACTTAAAAACACTCTTATCAAAATATACAAAATTAGCTATAACATTTATAGAGAAAAATATATTGATAAAGTGCAATATTATTATAATACACAAAAGGCTATTTTTTTTAAATTCAAAACATTAGAGTAAGAATGTGAGGAAAGCAATAATATCCAAACGTTGAGAAAATTCCTTCTGAATGGACTTACTGGCGTCGGGATGTGTCGACCCCATCGCCCACTGTTGGGATAGCCTCTGTCACAGCAGAGATTATTCCACCAGTGCAATCAGTCACACTGGTGGTAGGTCTTTTGTTGCAAGAGGCCGGCTAGGTAGGTACCACCGCAGTGTCAAATATTCTGTCGCCAAATAGTAGTGCTTAGGCATTACTGTGTTCCGGTTTGAAGGGCACTGTACGCTAGTGAAATTACTGGGCAAAGGAGATTTAAGAACCAATATCTCGAGGTTGGCAACGCGTGAGTGGCACCTCCTAATGATGCTGCAAGCGCTCATAGGCTACGACAACCTCTTACCATCAGATGGGCCGTATGCTTGTTTGCCAACTTCTAACATAAAAAAATAGTTTATAAAATAAAATTACACAACTGTTAGTAGGAGCTTACATCAGGATCAGAAGAGTAAGCGGTCAATGAAAGCTTGAGAAATAAATAGTGTCACACGCGTTGTCGACTAAAGAGGCATGAAGTTATGGAAGACAGCTTGTGCCAGCACTTTCGCCCGTTTGAATAACGATTTTAATACAAACTCTGGAAACTTCTATATTCTGGATACAATATATGACGTATGTATGATCTATAGAAAAAACTTTCAAAAATCAGACATAGAATCTTTCTAAGCAAATCATCCGAAAGTTGAACTACGATCAAACGTGAACATATTTCATCGCGTCCGATAGCATTTCTCTGCACAAAATCGTTGGCTAGTGGGTTTTAAATATGACTGCATGTTGTATGAATAGTTAACAGATTGGCACAGTGCCAGTGTGTGCAACCTACTTGGTTTACGGCGCAGGTCTTTTATTGCATCAGGTGGCGGTTTCAAGTGTTTGTATTGATTGATGACGAACACAACGCTGGTAGCTTGAGTGAACTTGAGCTGAATAAACCCGATAATCGCGATAGAATTGCAGAGTCATATAATATTAAACCTGGCATAATCTGTTTTATTATTGGAATATTTATACACACCCGTGCACACGTTGCTATGGCAACAAAGGATTTATTGAATTTATCAATTGATAGACATGTGTTTGACGTTGGCAGTTTGAATCTAAGCATTCGTTATGTTATTTAATTTAATGTATTTATATCACTTATACATAAATATAACTTTCTACAATCACTCTCCATATAAACTGGAAGTATACTAATCCTCATAGTCCTACGTGTGCGGGATGAGATAAAAAGCGGTTCTTCGTGTATTAATATTTAGATTGTTATCAAAATGGTTACATCTTTATAAAGAATTTCTTTCAAAAATAATAGGTAGCTCGAAGTGGTTAAGTGATTTTTATACTTCTTTTTTTAAACGGACATTTGTGATGGTAAAGTTTTTGTAAAAAGTCTGTCTAATTATAACTCGCTAATAAAATAATCAACAATCGCTGCGTCTAAAATGCTTTTGTTTGAAGAAATTACTTTCGATTTATTTTCTCTACAAAACGTGTTTTACCATTTGTTTAATAAAGATAATTGAATTACGTATTTAGTAATTTTTTTGTGATAAATAAAAACCATTTTTACATTAGACATTAGGTCCTTGACCCAGTAAAATATGATTCGCGATATCAAAATAAAGAAATCTCTCTCGACATTCAATCACTCACTTCCCCACAAACCTACTGCCTTCGTAATAACTTATTTAAAATTCGTCACGCGTACGTACGATGGCCCTTTTTATACAGGCAAATATAGGTCATATTCTTTTAACTATAAAGACTATAAGCTAAAGTGCGTTGTTTTATAAGTTTAGGCTTGAGTTTAGTAGACCCTGTACAGTCGAGTGAATTTGAACTTTAAAATTATAAACATAAGTACAATGTATGATTTTACATATCATGAGACTCTGGCGTCAAATATTTGCGTTCACCGACTCGATGTTCATCACGTGACTCGAATAGCGGAACGATTTTAAATCGATAATTGTATTCGGTTTCGCTATTGCTTCGTTTGATGTGAATTAATTCGATTTGGAGAATTTAGTCTAACTGAAGTCTTATATAATGTAGATAGTATACATACTTTTATAAAATGTAATGCTCCTCAATTTTTGGTATCAAGAGTGATTTGCTCAGGTGGTTCTTGTATTTACATTAGATCCAAAGCGGTATCCTTGGGTATTCACTCATCTAAGTTCATAATTATACCTAGTGGTGTACCACAGGGGTCGCTATTAGGCCCTCTTATGTTCATTCGAATCATTACTGTCATTCAAGAATGTTTTTACATTACGAATTTATTTGTATAACTTAATTTCTAGCATTGATGATTAAGAACTACTTCAAAGTAATTTAAGACTTTTGTGACAAAACTGAAATATAATAAGGTAGAACTTAAATGTTAATATTTTCTTTGATATAACCTACTAGAAGCTTCTACGTTTTTTATAATATAAAATTTCTTGATTTGCTTAAATTATTATTTGACCTACTGTCTTTCTAATATAAGAACATAAAAGAAATACAATGAAATAGGTAGAGCTTCTGATTTCATGTACCACGACAAATTTTGTTCATCTATAATATTGTTTTGAGAACACGTATTTCAATCTGAAAGAGAATTTTCGTCTCATGAATAATTTTATTTTGGCACATTTCATTACCAACAGTGTAAATATTTATATTTTGAGCTTATGGAATAAATTACTGTCACTTTATTGGTATAATTCTTAGGCGCCACTTCATAAATTAATTACATAATTTTCTTTCGTTTGATGCTATTAGGAGGCACTAAGTCGTCATTTAAATTCAATCATCATTTAATCTTGTTAATCATATAACTTTTATCCAAGTTCATGTTTTTTCGTTGTATGCCAGTCTGTTCATCTGTCAATATCACAGCCAATTTACTCGCAGACGGTTGACACTATTTACTTAGATGAAATTTGGAAGGGATTCATATTTTATCAACTGCTATATATAACAGTGCTTACACAAAAAGTTGTATAACACTTAAAACAAAATGGAGGTGGCGATTTATACGTGTTAAATTAAATGAAAAAAAAATAAAAAAATATGGCAAAACTTCCTGTGAATTAAAACTGCATAGAAGTTAAAATGACTTTTATAGTTTTTTTTTTATGTAAGAGGGGGCAAACGGGCAGGAGGCTCGCCTGAGGTTAAGCGATCACCGCCGCCCATGAACATCCGCAACAACAGAGGGCATGCAGATGCATTGCCGACCCTTAAGGAAGGAGTAGGCTCTTCTAATGAAGGTTCCCATAATGTATTTATACATAATATATAGATAACATATTTAGCCTAATATATTATGCTGTTCTTTAGTAATTAAAGGGACATAATGACTTTAATTAACATAGAGAAAAGATCTTAATTTTACTAACCCTCCACACGATTCTATATTTATTGGACCTTGACGACTTGACATATCAAGCTATAAACCGAAGAAATAATAAAGGCAGCACTAATATAAGCAATTTGTTTGATGAAAATAAACTACAATAAATGTCTCGACCAATCAACGATTCGGCTACTCGTATCTATTATAAGTTTGACGTTGACAGATGTTGTTGCAAATCTCGTTCCGCTTAATTGGACCTTGTCATGACTTAATAAGATTTTTAATGCTCCTATTTTTGGTGTTTTCAACAGTGAGGAATCGATTTTTTGAATTATTCATATGATACGAGGTTCGAAGCAATTTTTATCTGGATTAACCATGTAAGCGATTAATCTGTCAAGTCACGGTTTAACAGATACAATTTTTTGATTAAAGTATGTTGTTGTGTTTTGTATCGGTGCAGGTCAGTCTTAACGTGACTTAAACTTGGCTAGTGTTATAACTTTTGTTTTACAGAGATTCGGATTACCAGAGTTTGCGCTGTTGCTATACAACTTTGCAACTCTGCCTTTTAACGATGAAAAAAACAGAATACGCGTTGAAGGAAAATGTTCTGATGAGACCTTCATTTCTGCTTTGTTTTTTTTTACTGGTGTAAATATTTGCTGTGCATGTATTTCACTAAAACTCATTTATTTATTTATTTATTTTAACATTAAAAAAACAGCTATAGTTATATACAGATGTAAAAGTTCACAATTAAAAGTTCATTAGCCAATAAAATAAAAATAAAAAATTAAAAAAAACTCATAATATGGTAATAAAAATATAATAATAATAGACGCAACACACTCAACGGCCCCCATTAGGATAGTTATATCCTGTGTCTGAGGTTCGGAAATATACCCAAAGACAACGACAACCGGAAGACATGCCTGTATGGTCAATACAAACATCTGATCGAGGGGGAATCGAACCCGCAACATGTGGCGTTTAAGCCGTTCGCTACCGCTGCGCCACAACGTCGTCATTAATATATGTTTCTTCTTCTTATCGAGTGGTTAGTGGCCAACCTAGTGTCAGAGTTGCTCAGGTTGCCTATAAAGGCCTCTGACTTGATTCTTCCACTATTTTCAAGTTGACAGCACCTGGGACCGACTTTTTAAGTACCCTCTGAAGCACGAAAACGCTCAGTTGAAACACCAATGTGCGGTCACCTAGCTACTGACTGAGCGTCTCAAAATATATTATTAGTAATAGAGATTAGTAAAGAATACCAAAAAGACAACTTATTTTCATTCTTTATTGTTTGAATGTAACTTGTTAGGTTTCTTCCTTCTATACATAACGTACAAAAATACACACAGCGCGATCGATAGTCCTGTTTGGACTTATAAACACTAGGGGTCAGAAATAACACGATAAACAGTGCTCATTAAGGACTTGGCAGTATTGACAGTAAATAAAATGAGAGTAAAAACGAGATTGACCCGGCCCTTCTACGTTTCGGCTGACTACACGTAGTCGACGTTGACAGATGCTTCCACTTATTCCTTGCCGATAAATTGGGTTTCATCCCGACTCGATACACTTAAAATATTTAGTGTCTTATCTTTTGTACGATTCTGATGCAATATTGTTTGTACTTATGTTTTTGTATAAAAGATTCCCTGGACGGTGAAAACGAGTTATTATTACTCAAAAACGCTGTGAATAAAATTGATATCGGCAGTTACTTTATTTAAAAATATATAATCTGAATCAAAATTGTAAGTATGAAACGTACAAATGTGAGTCAATATGTTAATTAATTTATTTTGGATATTTACAAAATTATTTAGAGGTGCATGTAATAACTTTCAAATGTTATCTATCTTCGGCTGTAGAACCATGAACAATAGCGAAAAAACTGTTTTTTTTAAATCATCAACATCGGATCATAGACCAAATCTCATGGAATTGAGAAATATTCATTCCAATTTTTTCGCTCGTTCATTATTACTATAAACGCCAGATAAAAAATAAGACTATTTTAGTTTTGCAACGAAATTGCCACTTAAAATGAATATTGGTTAGCGAACTTTTAATACCTGATGTTCTAGTTTCATATTGAAAAATGTAAAAAACAAGTTAGTACAGCGCCAATGAAGCGATTAATAATCCTCGTACAGCATTACGGGCAACTGTAATATTGATTAAACATTAGGCCTAAGTCACAATGTAGCTTATACGTAGGTGCTGCAGATTTGAGTATAAATATTTAGTATCAATGAATGATATAACTTAAACCAGAAGAACTATTACTTCTTCCTAGCATTATTCCCGGTCTTACCCAGGGTATACTTACATTGGGTATACTTGTCCTGATTTGACAGGTTACTAGTTTTACACAGAGGAGGTCAGATGGCAACCTCCGCAACCCTAAAGGCAACCCAGTAAGTCATTGGATTAGAGCAAATTACCTATCATGAGTTAACGAGTTAACGGTGGGGAGAAACAGATATAGAAAGAAAGAAAGAAGGAAAGAAAAAGAGAAGAGCAATTCAATATTAGATTCATAAAAGTGAATTTACTATTAGAAAATATATCGCATAATATAAATACAATAAGAAAATCAATTAAATCAATTAAATCGCTGTTGGGATAACCTCTGTCACAACAGAGATTATTCCACCAGTGCAATCAGTCACACTGGTGGTAGGTCTTTTGTTGCAAGAGGCCGGCTAGGTAGGTACCACCGCAGTGTCCAATATTCTGCCGCCAAATAGTAGTGCTTAGGCACTACTGTGTTCCAGTTTGAAGGGCATTGTACGCTAGTGAAATTACTGGGCGAACGAGATTTAAGAACTAATATCTCGAGGTTGGCAACGCGCGAGTGGCACCTACTAATGGTGCTGCAAGCGCTCATAGGCTGCGGCAGCCACTTACTTGGGCCGTATGCTTGTTGGCCAACTTCAAACATTAAAAAAAAAAAAAAAAAATTCATTTTAAAGAAAAGTCTGAAATGTTTGTTCCATTATAGACTTACATACTTACTACTAGTACTTTGGTACATAGATTCAATTTAATAAAAAGCGTTAATCAACATCATAAAATTTAAATAAAATCGCAGCTGATAAACATCGAATCACAATATAGAACGACCATGTAGAATCTAAATATGAGCAAAAAGTATACAAGATACTGTGAGAGCGCTGATCAGACAGCTGAGAATCCACAGTAGTGGCATGCCCATATATGTAACAGATCCAACGACACTATCCTATTAATATAAAATCTCCAGTTTTTATTTTATTTCCACTCGCCTTTAAGAGCATCCTGTTGCAATTAATAATACATAATTGCATTTGTTTTTATCTATTTTATTATCAAATGGCTGATTTATTACTAGCGTATTCCTTTTTTGCTAACTTCAAAAAGAAGTAGGTTTGCAATTTTTTTCTATTATATTTGTAACTCGCTTACACGATCGATTCGATCGATTTGGATGGTTCTTTTTCGATTGAAACGGTGGTACAATTTTTATTAAGTCAACATCGATAAAGGCATCTTGGTCAAGTCTACGGACAAATAAAAATTTCAAAATCCCCACAGCAGACACATGATTTACCGCCGTCGGAACATGACGACCCCATCGCCCGGTGTTGAGATAATTTCTGTCACAGCAGATATTATTCCACCAGTGCAATCAGTCACACTGGTGGTACGTCACTTGTTGCAAAAGGTTGGTTAGGTAGGTACCACCGCAGTGTCAAATATAATAAAGTGAAGGGCACTGTAGGCTAGTAAAATTACTGGGCAAAGGAGATTTAAGAACCAATATCTCGAGTTGGCAACGCGTGAGTGGCACCTACTTATGCAGTGTATGATGCAGTGGATGAGTGTTTTAAGCGCTCATAGGCTACGGCAACCGCTTACCATAAGGTGGGCCGTACGCTTGCTTGCCAACTTAGTAACAAAAAAATGTTATTGTTACTATCGTGGTTACTAATTCAATCGAGAGATTCTGATAACATAAACACAGAAACTCTTTAGCTTCATAACATAACCATAGATTGTTTGTATGAATTTATGTACACCAAAGCTGCTACTGAGTTCGCCGATGAAGCCACAATCAATAATCCTTTGTATCGTTGTGATTATATTGAATGGTGAATAATGTATGTTATTACGACAGACAAAACGGATATAGTTAATGTAAGCTACACATTGTCTGTCGCAATGCATTGCCGAATACTTGAAACATATGGAATCTTTATAATAATATGACAATATTAATTTTGATTGGAAACATGCAGTGGTATAGTTGCAGAAATAGCAATAGCTGTCATATGTATAGGTCAAATTTCACCAATCGCTTAGTGGTCGGGATGAAGAATTTGATTGTCAATACAGAAATGTGTTCCGATCTGGTTATGCTTGGATTTTTTTTTTTATGTTAGAAGTTGGCAAACAAGCATACGGCCCACCTGATGGTAAGTGGCTGCCGCAGCCTATGAGCGCTTGCAGCACCATTAGTAGGTGCCACTCACACGTTGCCAACCTCGAGATATTAGTTCTTAAATCTCGTTCGCCCAGTAATTTCACTAGCGTACAATGCCCTTCAAACCGGAACACAGTAGTGCCTAAGCATTACTATTTGGCGGCAGAATATTGGACACTGCGGTGGTACCTACCTAGCCGGCCTCTTGCAACAAAAGACCTGACCTGACAACAAAAGACTGGATGTGTATGTTTCCGAAACCTGGAACACAGGATATCGCTATGGGAGCTGATGAGTATGTAATGTTTATTTATTATCAAAGTCAGACCAATTATCTAGTTCATTATAAGTTTTAATGAAAATATAATAAAAAAAGACACGATACTTTAGAACAACATTGTCATAGTTAAAATATACTAAGTTGAATTAAAACATGATTAAGTATTTAACAAAGTTTAGTGTGGCTCTTTGCTCATTCAAGGATCTCTCATTGAAATTTAGTCTTTAAATGTAAAGCTATAAGAACTACATCACTTTCGAGTGAAACAATAAAACGCTAATTTGCGGGCAAGTTAGCAAATGATCTCCAAGCATCCCGGCAATTACAACGTGATTTATAACTTAAATACTACTATTAAAGTTGGACGAAGACCAGACATCGATCAGGGAGATGCTAATTTTAGTTTGGACGGATTAATTTGAAGTCATGTGCCCACCAACAGCGCTCAGTTAAAGGAAAAAAAATTCTTACGTTTCAATAAAACAAATGGGCGGACTTGAGCTTAAAAGTAGTTATTTATTGATTAAGCGATAAATTACTAGCTAAAGATGTCATTACTTTTATTTTTATTTCGATTCGATAACGAAGACGGTACGATATATTTTCGTTTAATTTTTTAATGATCATGAGTTTATCGTTTTATTGTTAATTATCTCAAGATATACAGTTTTATTGTTACAAAATTATAAATAATTGAAGATACGTCGCAGCGATTACTTTTATGAATATCTTACTCGGAAAGGAATTAATGAATTGAACTACTTTTTAGTAGTACAGCCACGTTTCTCCCAGCATAAATGGGACGGTTCGGCCAAGGAAGTACTACCCTCTCACAGAAAATCGGCGTAAACTGTTGCGTTCCGTGCGATGAGCGAGAGCGCCGGGGGCCTAATTTCCTACCCTCTCTGGTTTTTTCATTCCTCATCCCTTATCTACCCCTCTCAACCAGAGGGCTTTTTACTCCTCATTCTTTCCCGCCTATCCCTTGGGTTTGCAACTCCCATTTTAATACTTCAAGTATCGTAAGCGTGTATAGGTTGAAGCATTTAATCTCATCCTTCAAATATTTTACTGTCATCAATATATATTTTCACACATAATTACTATACTAAGTCAGCTGACAAATTCCCTAACCGGCTACCGTCTAGATTTAAATCCCCAACAAATTACCGAGCCATTAAATTTGTCTACCGCTCGCTATTTATGATCGGGTCTGGTAAAATAGTTTCCATACATTTTCAGTTCATTCATTACCGAGATAAAGGGATTTATTACGTTGTATGTGGACTATTTAAATACCTTCAAAGGGCACGCAAGAATAATAAGATAACCTACAATTACGCAATACATCGAATACTCTACCCTTGAAGCTAGTGATGTCTAGCTTTCAGCAATAATGATTTACACGTTGCATAGAAATATTTCATCTAATCTAAACCAATATAATAAAGCTGAAGAATTTGTTTGTTTGTTTGGTTGAAAGCGCTAATCTCAGCAACGACTCGTGTGATTGAAAAAATCTTTTGTTTTGAATAGTAGCCGAGATTCAAAAAAATGTGGCAAAAAAAAAAACAATTTCACTGAGAGCTTCCGTTGCGTGCGCTGCGTAAACAGCCCATAAACAGGTAATCGAAGATTAGGAGAAGAGCATTTTTCTTAAAATATTTGGAATGGATATTTAAATACAAAATATTGATACCAACAATTAACTTTTGTAGTTTTATTCTTAACTTAACAAAATCAAAGTGTACATTTAATATTTTTCTAATTTTTGCTTCCTAATCTTCCATTGAAAGTATTGGGGAAATGTGATTTAATAAAACTTTGCCTTTAATAAAATGGTAATTGTATTTAAATAAACATTCCAAATATTTTTAGGAGAATATATTTTATTTAAATTTTACGGTACAAATACATTTTAGTGATGATATATTTTCCAAAAATGTTTAAAATCGGCTTTTACTGCCCAACTATTAATAATTATTTATTAATAGTCCAACTATTAACTACCAACGATCATTTTTTTAATTTTTATTTTTCAATTTTTAAAGTTATATCACGCATTTACTACCTGGATATGACCTGAACTAAACTGTATCGTAATAGAACTGTATACTAAAAGTTCATAGAAGCAAAGATATAATAAACACTGATATTTATGGAATAGATAGACTATAAAAATGTGAGATCTAAAATAAATATCGCTATTCATAATGTCGTAGAATATACGGGTAGCCATTTAAAGCTAGTGGACGGCAGATGTCTGGTATCTTTGTACTAAAAATGGAAAATAAACTCTAGTTTATAATGGTGACAACTGCGTGGATGTACACCCGTGTGATAGTAATAAAATAAAGAAGTCGTTCGGCTTTAAAGACGGTTTCTTTCAACTTTACCTAAGGGAGAATCTTCTAAGGCAGATGAAAAATTGATATACTAATATAATCTCTCCCTCGTAAAGATATCCGCACCACCGTAGGAAAAAATATCGAGTTTCTTATATGTCCCTTTAATTTTGATTTTTTTTTATTATACGGGCAAAAATATACACAATGTATGAAAATTCAATTAATTTAGCAATTAATTCAATCTATTTAGCTATTACAATCATAGGATATAGCAAAAGAGGAAATAAATGGACAAACGAACAGCGGAGGCTTAGTAATACAGTTTCGTTGACACTCGTTAGGTACGGAACGCTGAAAAGCAACACTGAGTATAAAATGTAAGGTGGTCATAATATGGTAGGACTTTTTTTTTTATGTTAGAAGTTGGCAAACAAGCATACGGCCCACCTGATGGTAAGTGGCTGCCGCAGCCTATGAGCGCTTGCAGCACCATTAGTAGGTGCCACTCACGCGTTGCCAACCTCGAGATATTAGTTCTTAAATCTCGTTCGCCCAATAATTGCACTAGCGTACAATGCCCTTCAAACCGGAACACAGTAGTGCCTAAGCACTACTATTTGGCGGCAGAATATTGGACACTGCGGTGGTACCTACCTAGCCGGCCTCTTGCAACAAAAGACCTACCACCAGTGTGACTGATTGCACTGGTGGAATAATCTCTATTGTGACAGAGGTTATCCCAACATGTGATCAAATCAAATCAAATATTTTTATTCAACATAAAAAGCATTACACTTATTTGTTTAAAGTCAGATTCTACCACCGGCTCCAAAACTAAACCTCTACCTGAGAAGAACCGGCGAAACAAACTCAGGGGGATCAGAAGCGTGAGTGAATATAAAAATATAATGAAAGGATATATACAGTAAAACATATTGAATAGCGTGGTCAGGCATTAGAACGCTTAGAAGCGTACAGCAAATATAATTATATTAATTGATGTAAGAAATTCTATTATGTTGCAAAACGATTTTTTGTATAACTACATTCATTATTAACAAATACTGAAAAATATCGAAATAAAGAAAAGAGACTCTAAAGAGGAGAAGAAAGAGTATATTCTTGAGAAGTATATATAGAAACTAGCGGCCCGCTCCGGCTTCGCACGGGTATAAAATATATAGCCTATGTCATTCACTGAAAATATGATTAAAATCGATCCAGTAGTTTTGATTTATTCATTACTGCCCGTGGCCCGCACGCGTTAATGTAATTATTTACGACATCACATTAGAAACCTAAATAAAAATAACAGTTTTTTTCCACTAATTAATGGATGTTATTATACATATAAACCTTCCTCTTCAATCACTCTATCTATTAAAAACCGCATCAAAATCCGTTGCGTAGTTTTAAAGATTTAAGCATACATAGGGACAGAGAAAGCGACTTTGTTTTATACTATGTACTGATACTCACTGAGGCTTTCTCTTGCACACAGACACAAACACTATAACATTACACGCACCAATAGTGTTGCTAAAAATAAATAAATCGCACAGTAGTTAAAATACATACAAAATGAAAGGTCGGTAATCATATCATAGACAATATAACACTCGACAGGAACCTTATAAGATCGTAGGAACTATTATACCCTCATCAAGCTTCAACCTTTTTCTATTATTTTGTTTATTCTTGAAGAAAACTAAATTGCTTTCCTTTTATTTCATTAGAATTTGGACCGTACTCAATGATAATAATAGAACTTAATCTACTTCACTAAGCATTTTAGCTTTTGAATTCCCGATTTGCAGATTGATTATATTTTTCTACAATGCTTTCTTTAGCTAGATAGACTGTTATTTTAAATACCAATTTACCAGTTTGAGTATTAATATCGATTTTGATAATTTTAGTAACTATAAGATCCTCTTCTTCTTCTTTCTAACATGATTCCATGATTCCCGGTATTATACGAGTATTTATCCAGGGTCTGCTCATTACTCTTGTTCGGATTTGGCAAGTTACGTACTAGTTTTTACACAGACCGATTGTCATTTGACGAACGAATATTATCAGATGTTATGATAACAACTGGGACAGACAGCTTAATGTACTCTCCGAGGCAAGGTGGGAAGACCCATAAAGACAAACGCCCAGATCGAAACAGATATTTGTAAGAGGCTAAGGGCAATACCAGAACGGTGTCAACAATAAGATTCTCCACTTAGTAGTAGCCTTACCTTCCTCCCAGATTGCGACTGGTGTTGCAAAGGTGGGGCGAGTAGCCTGAGCGGCGGCGGGGCTGGCGGTAGTGCCGCCAGCAGTGGTGGTACGAGTGGCACCACTCCACCCATTGGTAGCGCCACAGCGAACTTCTGAACACCCATCGTCCATGGCACAAACCACCCCCCACCCGCCTGCATCGCCCCCTCCCCGTACCACGCCAGCTCGATCAGCTTCCGACAAGCCACATCCACAACCACTGACACTATCGGTACCGCGCTGACATTTGACTTTTATTCACTTTCACATGTACCTGTGGACAAGGAAAAATTAAAAAATTAAAATATCTTCAAGTTCAAAAACTAAAATTATAATGATCACTAAAATTGATTTGAAATGTCATTTAGAAAAAGGTCACAAGTATATTTAATAAGATCGAAATAGTCACATGAAAATTAATGAGGATAAATAATTCATTCTATTTAAACATAAAGAAAAAAAATTATAATTAATTTTCTTATTGAAAAAATAAAATCGCCATTTCCCGTTTGCTCTGAATGTTACATGCACGTTAAAAATTTAGACATTAATTATCCCAACATCAAGATGGTCTAAAACTGGGTTAATTCCAAGAGCTTTTGCGGCCGCATGAAATCTTTCCGTAGTCCGTAGTTTTTTTCACGTTTACGTAATAACCTCATTTATTTTGAAACACGCCATCACATGACATCAAGGACGGCGCGTCTACGTTCAGAGTCGCACAATATATGCGCCAATTTTCCATTGACAAGTCGCACAAGCTTGACTGCGCAGTGTACAGTCGCGTAGTAAACGTTAAAGTTTTATGGGAAATATTTACAAAAATAAAAAAAAATGTTTTTAATTTTTATTACTTTTTGCGTATGCTCCATAAGCTATAATATATAATAATGTTGTTACAGTATGTTCCAAATAAAAATAGAAATGTACGTATAAAAAATTTAAATGTCAAAGTAACAAATAGAAACTTATATAAATATCATATCACAACAGAAGATATCTGTCTATCTATCTTATACCTTTAAAGGAGCAATTCTTGTACATATATAATCGGAATCTCGGAAACGGCTCTAACGATTTTCATGAAATTTAGTATGCTGGGGGTTTTGGGGGCGATGAATCGATCTACCTAGGATTCCTTTTTAGAAAATATTGTTTTGTCCATGTTTTCAGATATATGACTGTATCTGACATCTAATGGCGTGTAATAATCGTAATATTTGATTTAATGACCCAGCAAGTCAACTAGTAAGATAAACTGAAACTACTTCAGTAGATGGCGTTGTCAAATGTTATTGATATTTCATCATTATGTAATTCGTATCTTTCAGGTACTATTACATAATTAGAGTCTTATAAATAAAAAAGAATACTAAGAAATGATGAAACTAAATAATCTATTTTAAGAATGAGAAATAAATGCTTTTTCTCGTTTATTATATAAACAAATGCTGATTCCCAAGTATACAGAATTAATGAATTTGTCGAGGGATACTTCCAGATCGTAACATGTGGATCATTATTTTAGATCAAAGGAATTCTGTGTAAAATACGGATTTATTGGAGCGTAAAGACGAATGAAAATTGTCAGTTACTTGCTTTCTTAACGCGATTTTAATAAAGAATAAACGTTGAATTTGAAACGTATTAACGTAATCTCAAAGGTTCTTATTACATGTTGTATAACGTACATAATATATAGGATTGGGTAAAGAAGGACGACTTAATGAATAACAATAAGCTTCAGGATTAGAGGCAGCAGAGATTATTCCACCAGCGCAATCAGCCACACTGGTGATAGGTCTTTTGTTGCAAGAGGCCGGCTAGGCAAAGCAGTAGTCTTTGGCAGGACTGTGCTGAAGAGCTGTGTTTGAAGGGCGCTAGAGGCTAGTGAAGTTTCTTTGCTATTAGGATATTTAAGAACCAATATCTCGAGGTTGACAACGCGTGAGTGGTACCTACTGACGGTGTTGCAAGCGCTCATAGGCTACGGTAACCGCTTACCATCAGGTGGGTATGCTTGCTTGCCAACTTAGTACCATAAATAATCATCAACTTTAGTAGTAGTAGTAGTAGTAGTAAACTGCATCATGGCAACTACTGCGAGTCAGTAAATCTCTAATCTAATCACAACTAGTTTATTAATTTGTTTCAAGTAAAGTAAAAATATTTTTTTCTTCGTCCGTCTGTTTAATTATGCGTACTTATATAACAGGCTCAATCTGTTGTACTATGTCTGGGCAATAAAGGTTTCCAATGTTGGACAAAAACAAACGGGTGTTCTGTCTGTCTCTGAGGGCCAATATTTGTTAAATATGAAAGTATTTTGAAGATCCTTAGTTTAATTTCAAATCTAAATTGGATAGAAAACTTTAATATTTTTAAGTTTAAAGAAGTATTTACATATTGCACGTAGCGTGTACGTCACAACCAGATAAAGAAGCGGAGGTGTCAAGCCGCTTCCGTAGCAGGAAAAACGCAAATCAGCGGCAATTTATTTAAGTGTGCATACGAGTATTTACATATTCCCTCTTTCGAGAATATTTATAGCCAGTTAAAAATGAGATAATGATTTCGAAAAAGGTATAAATCCATCGAAGTGAACGATGGCAAATACTTGAATAACTCGCTTATAACTAACAAGCTTTGTATGAATAATATAGCCGTATTGATAAAAAAATGGAAATCTTTCTTAGAAGTGGCTTTATATATTTCAAGGTGAATAAATAATATAATACCGATCATAATATGAATAAAAGACCCTTGATTTTTTGACATAATTTTTTTTTATTTTTTTATTTTTTTTTTTTATATTAGAAGTTGGCAAACAAGCATACGGCCCACCTGATGGTAAGTGGTTGCCGTAGCCTATGAGCGCTTACAGCACCATTAGTAGGTGCCACTCACGCGTTGCCTACCTCGAGATATTAGTTCTTAAATCTCGTTCGCCCAGTAATTTCACTAGCGTACAATGCCCTTCAAACCGGAACACAGTAGTGCCTAAGCACTACTATTTGGCAACAGAATATTGGACACTGCGGTGGTACCTACCTAGCCGGCCTCTTGCAACAAAAGACCTACCACCAGTGTGACTGATTGCACTGGTGGAATAATCTCTGTTGTGACAGAGGTTATCCCAACAGCGCAACTGATAGAACATCTACATGATGTGACAGTATTCTTATTATAGTTTTTCTTTCGATAAGTGTAAGCACTGAAGGCTTAACTTCTCAGTCGTCTCTGTCCTCTTTATGCCTCTTCCTTTCTTTTCCTCTTCTTCTACTCACATTAAGCGGCAACGTACTTTAAGACCTGGTAGTTACTACTGTTTAAATAGGTTACTATTATTGCTTTTACATCACGTCGTAGACTTGTTTACCGCCTTCGTAGTGTAAAATTTGGGGACTATCAACAGAAGTAAAAACTTGAAACTAGTATACATATATAATTACATATGCCTATTTATGAACACAATTTGGCTGTCTGACGTCACTAGTTCGTCAGTGACGCATTCTCATAAGTTCTAAAATTGGGATTAAAATGTGGATTGAAGGATATTGTTCTATTAACCATCAATTGCGATGAAATAATGTTTTTTTATCGTCTATTAAATACATGAAGTGATTATTTTTCGCTCACAAATTCCTCTGAAGACGTTGATTGGCATATCGGATCCACTGTTAAACTCAAATATAATGAGCGAACCAGACACAATGACAAGCACACTATTTGTAATAATGTAGACAAAAGAAATGACATGACAGGACGGACGGAATATGAAGATATGAAAAATAGATTATAATTATTTGAAATATAAACTGTTGCTGAGGATAATGTAATAGAAAATACAGAAATAAAATTTTCAAAATTAGCATTACAGCTGCCATTTCAATTCATTGTGTCAGAATGTGGTTGAGATGACCGTTTCATTAAATTTAACATAAAAATTTTAAACTATAATTTTCATGGCTATTAATATTTCAAAACACGTAATTTTAAAAATACGTATAACATCCGAATTCTGATGCGAATCTGGAAATTCCAGTTCTAAATTTGAACCTTTAATAGGCCCTTATCTTTACGTGAGACCAGACCCTGTTTTAAATTTAAAGGCTTTTCGTAATAACCGGTCATTATGTTATTGAAGTTAAGGCTGCTCACTGAATTCTGCAATAATTATTATTGTTAAAAATTTCGTTCCAAACAATATGACAAGGTATCTTTTATTTTTTACGTTTATTTAAAATAAAAACTCTTATTGCGCATAAAGTATAAATCCAATAAAATATTACGGTGTAAATTTAAATTGACAATATATTGGCCGTGATCGGTCACGTTAATTATGTTACCTCTAAAGTCAGGACGTACTTTAAAAAAATATTAATAATAATAACATTAAAACTCTATCTCCCAATTCCCTTAGGGATAGATTCTTACTTAAAGTCATCCTTAAGAGGTACATATAGGTGTAAAATGTTTGTAGATTTTCAAACATGAAAAAATATAATAAATATAATCAAAAAGTTAGACGAAGATATAACGTATGAGGAATAAAATATAAACTTGCCTAAACTTAATACGTTTCATTCAAGTTGTCAGCTTTAAATATGAGAGGAATTGAATACTGTAGCTAGTAAGGTATTTTATGATAGATCGATTGATAACAATAGGATTTACTGGGTCATCGGACAGATACATCGAACTTGATCCTCCATAGCGGTAGAGTAAAGCTAGAGAGATCAACAATGGTACGTTGATTGTATTTGAAATTATTGGTAAACCAAACTTTAGTACACCAAAAATCAACGATAGATTTAGTAAGAAATATATAATTACACTCAAGTGTTTTTGTTCAAGCGATAAACCTGTTTTTAAACAAGAAAAATGTTAGGCAATAAGTGTTTTTACAAATACTTATCAATATTGTTTTGATAATAAAATACCGCTAAATATATAAGAAAAAGCTTTTTAAAACGCAATAATGTATTTAATTCATCGATAACGTAAGAATACTTGATACATATTAAAATTTTAAAGGTCAAATCACAAAAACAAATAAATCAGTTTGTTCAACCCTCCCCGCATTACGCCATGTTACGAGTACGTTTGCATTTATTAAGGACTAGCTTCTGCCAGCGGCTTCATCCGCGTAAATAACGATTTTAATACAAACTCTGAAATATCACTCTCCACCCCCTCAAACTTTGAACTTTACAAACTTAGAATGTCATATTTATTTATATAGAAAAGACAGCCTAAAAATAAGTTTTAAGCTTGTAGCCCTAAGATGATTTTATTGAAGCTACTGACGATACTGACATACAACTTTTCATCCCCCATTTTCAACCTGTTATAACGCTTTTTTCACATTAAAAACTAGCCTATGTCCTTTCTCAGACTCTAGACTATCTGTGTATCAAATTTCATGTAAATCGGTTCAGTATGTTTGGCATGAAAGCGCGACAGACAGACAGATAGAGCGAGTTACTTTCGCATTTATAATATTAGTAAGTATAATGAAATATGTCGAGCTAAGATGATAGGTACACATATATAAAAATCCCGTTGCATATTGAATCTGCTTACTCGAAATAAAACTAGCTTTATTACTTACTAGCGGCCCGCTCCGGCTTCGCACGGGTATAAAATATATAGCCTATGTCATTAACTGAACAAAATATTAAAATCGATCCAGTAGTTTTGATTTATTCATTACTGCCCGTGACCCGCACGCGTTAAATGTAATTATTTACGACATCACATTAGAAACCTGATTTTTTTTTCTCCACTATTTAATGGATGTTATTATACATATAAACCTTCCTCTTCAATCACTCCATCTATTAAAAAAAACCGCATCAAAATCCGTTGCGTTGTTTTAAAGATTTAAGCAAACATAGGGACAGAGAAAGCGACTTTGTTTTATACTATGTAGTGATTTAAAATCATTTCAAACATTGTCAAAAACAGGGAGAATATTGTTCCGAATAATCCTTTTAGAAGCTTCATTCACTAAATAGATTCCGATTAATCGGATTTTATTTGGGCGTTCTAGCGACTCTTATTATTGTTTACGGACGGGGTCTCATTGTTCTGTCAGAACCTAAACGGTTTACGTTATCAAAATTTAATCTCTTGGATACAATTCAAGCTTCAATAAAATCATCTTAGACAATAAATATAATGTTTTATGTTATAGATAAATTAATGTAAAAATAAATATATGTTATAGATAAAATGTAAAAATAAATAATTATTTCAAATGTAATTTTTTTACTTTGTGATATCTCGTTGATAAATTATTATAGTGTACATATCTTGAGGATTTGTTAGGATGCAGGTTATAACAACAATCGCTGAGTGTTTTTAACACGTTCTCCGTCCAATGAACTGCATATTCAGTTCAATTTTTCAACATTAAATGCACATATATCTATAAAATAGTTGAACAATCAACATAAATAGAAAAATAGTATTAAGACAATATAAATATAAACGCTACACACTCAACGGTCCCCATTAGGATAGTTATATCCTGTGTCGGGGGTCCGGAAACATACACAATGACAAGGAAAAATACACTCAGACCAGAAAGCATGGTAGGTTTGCTACCGCTGCGTCACAACGTCGTCAACACTATTAAATGTAATAAAATAAAATGAAGACAATCTGATGAGAATGAAATGGTATACGAAGAAATAGTAAAAGCTAATCACCTCGAATGTGATTGAAGGTATATTAAAGACATCAATACAGACCGTACAAAACCACATTCGATAGAGTGATTATTCGACCGGAATTTATGGCCTCCCGACCAATCCTACCCATATTCACAATGGGCATCATTTAGTGAATGTTGTATCGGTGAAAGACGTGGGAATCGAAACCATTAGGGGCCATCGATAGATAATGTAGTTCCAATGAAAAAATACATTTACAGGATTAATATAAAACATCTGAAACGAATTTACCGATATCTGTACCGAAAAGTTGACATTGATAGGGCATTCTGAGAATAGTATTTTCATTGAGCACTAGTTATAAGAATAACTATATTGAATATTTTTATACGACGACGTTTTGGCGCAGCGTTAGCGAGCCTGCCTTAAGTTCCACAGGTCGCGGGATCGATTCCCGCTCGGAGCAAATGTTTGTATTGACCATACAGGCATGTTTTCCGCTCCGGGTGAATTTGTCTTTGTCATTTTAAATGATTTCGGAACCCAACACAGGATATATCCTAATGGGCACCGTCGAGTGTGTAGCGTTTATTTATTATTATTATCCTAATAATAATTATTCTTGTCCTATCGAAAGATTCTCTAAATATAATAATTTTTATAACAAACCTAACATCATTAAAAACAACGATAAATTTCATTGAATTTAATCTTCCAATACTCTCCGATCTTATTAAGGACCTAACGAAAAACCTAAGAAGCGAGCAAATAAAAATATATACATTCGATCGTAAATCGGCAAACGAAGCGAAAGCATAATGTTTCCAAATTGCGACCGAGTCGTCCCACCGACTTTTTCATCCAAACTCGTTCATGTGCTATAAATTACAATAAGATACTCCAGAGTCAGCCGAAATAAATTTCGAGGTTTGACATTTGCTTTTTGGGTAAGGTTACTCGTGCACTCGACATCGGCTTCGGATAAAGAAAGATGCCGTCGATGCATTGCTTTGCTGGAAGATATTGAAAAAAAAAGTTTCAAACTTACATAAAAAATAACCTTATTAATAAAGCATATTATTCGTTAGAGGAATATTTTTACGATAAAAATTCTTGGACTCTTAATATGTCCGGATCTCCATCAAGAACCAAATTTTATAATAAACATATATTTGAAAAGAGTAACTGTCGAGTTTCTTGTCGGTTCTTCTCGATAGAATCAACCTTCCGAACCGTCGGTAGCGTTTGACTATTCAAAAGTACTTTTTAAGACAAGTAGACTTTACTTGAATAAAATAATTTTGATTTTGAGATATTCATTCAATCATCCGATATAAGCCCGGTAAGAAGGCATTCTTACTTTTTCAGGGTTCCGTGGCCAATTGGCAAAAAAGGAAACCCTTATAGTTTCGTCATGTCCATCTATCCTTCAGTATGTGACAGTCATTTTACTCGGAATGTATTGGCTCTATCTTTACTAATTTTGATAATAAGGTGTATTCTATGAACCGCTACAGGGTGTTGTAGTGAAATAATAAAATATTTAAAAACTAACAATAGCAGTCCATACATATAACTGATAATTAAAAAGAGATTTCATTTTAACTTTTTTGATTAAGTCGGTAGTTGTTGAAATATAAGCTCCTAAAGTCATAGAAATTGTGTGTCCCCCTCTAAATTTTGAACTATGGAATTTAAAATTTTGGAAAAATTAGAGGTTGTAGAACATCAGAAGAACTTTCAATGATATGATAATTATTTTGAAGAAGATACGTTAAGAAATTTCAGAGATATATAGGTTTTCTTATAACTTTATTTTTAATAATTACTATGAAGTTAAAAACTTATATTTGCGGTCGCTTTTAATTCGTTATTATTTGAAGTCTTAAAGATTCTTCATCATTAAGCTGCGGAACCCATTAGTTTCCACTGTGCGTCCACCACGCACTTGACTCGTAATTATTAAATACAAGCGGGCCCGGCAGACGTTGTCCTGCTCCGTAACAAAAAATTAAGTATAATTGAGACAGAAGTAACACCAGTGAAAACTATTGAATTACTAATATCACTTTTAAAAATAAGGGGTTGATGGTAGATGGGTGAAAATTTAGGGTTCTATGTATTTTTAATGCCACGGCATAAAAAAATAAAAATTTAAAAATCCAAAAACTAAAAATTAAATTTTGGGGTGGACCACCCTCAACATTTAGGAGTATGAAAAATAGATCCTGACCGATTCTCAGACCTACCCGATATGCACACAAAATTTCACTAAAATCGGTCGCGCCGTTTTGGAGGAGTTTGGAAACAAACACCGCGACACGAGAATTTTATATATTACATTTATTACATACCGCATAAGTATAGTGAAGCAAAGGCCTTAGACAGAAACATGATCGATAAGACGCGTTTCGATCGTCTCACTGAATACATTTTGGGAGTCTCGACGTTGAGCGCAAAAAGTTGTATAGTTTGTAAGGAATTAATATATAATCCTGTCGACCGGATTCATGTTTTATTGATTTTATCACTATCAAAGCAGCTTTTATCTATTCGAATAAATAAAGAGATAGAAGTGTCATTCTAAAATATCCATAATATTTTTTGTGAGTTGTTGTATCTTTGTCTGATAATATGGTATAAAAAGTTACAGCGAATACTTTTATTTACGGTCTGGTTTTAATTGCCAGTTCTAGCTAGAAGGTAAAATGCAACAATCTATCTTCTTCTTCTTCCTAGCATTATTCCCGGTAATATACGAGTCTTGACCCAGGGTCTGCTTGTTACTCTTGTCTGGATTTGACAGGTTACTAGATTTATAAAAGACTAGGGGCCCGCTCCGGCTTCGCACGGGTATAAAATATATAGCTTATGTCATTCACTGAAAAAATGATTAAAATTGATCCAGAAGTTTTAATTTATTCATTACTGCCCGTGGCCTGCATGTTTATTTATGACATCACATTAGAAACCTCAAAAAATATTTTTTTACTCCACTATTTAATGAATGTTATTATACATATAAACCTTCCTCTTCATTCACTCTATCTATTAAAAAAAACCGCATCAAAATCCGTTGCGTAGTTTTAAAGATTTAAGCATACATCGGGACAGATAAAGCGACTTTGTTTTATACTAAGTAGTGATGATATAAAATGCAACAATATACATTCCACTAAAAAAATTTAGTAGGTTTCTTTAGTGTTAAAAATTCTAATAATACCAATTTTCGAGGGTTTAGTGTGAGTGATATTCGATCAGCAAATCTCAAGGCCGACCACTACGTGAGGTCTTATATTTTTTCAAACTCCTCAAAATTCTCCCACGGTTGAACTTAATTTGATAATGTAATGGCGTTTTGGAATCCTTTTAAGAAATCGCATTTGCCACTAAAATAATACTGGTAAAACTACAGGTACATTCAATTAGCTTTAACAACATTCTGGCAATACGGTCATCGCCACTGCCCATGACATCATTCCAGATAAGAAAAAACTTAGAAATGGCTTAAAAATATAGTTGAAGTTGTTCTTACGTAAGTGATTACAAAAATACGATCTTCTGTGATGAAGAGCTAGGTTATATGAGTTTCCAGTTATTCTAGTACCCAATAAAGTTTCCTAGTTCGCCAATCTAAGTACCATTGAAATTCACAAAGAACCTATCAGGTAATGTTCTCCGCGTGTTGCAGATAAGTCTACACTCACTGTACCTACTTTGTAATTTGTCATTAGTCAAGATAGCACTATCTAAATGACTTTGGGCATAACTTTGAAATATGTCTATTATTTATCTGACTATTCCAGCATAAATGTTCTGTATTTTTTGTGAGTAATTTAATTTAAAAAATACATAAAAGTGTCGTTGGGAGCCGCTGGATGCAAGCGGCACAAGATCGTTCCCGGTGGCAGCATTTGGGCGAGACCTATGTCCAGCAGTGGACGTCCATAGGTCGATGATGATGATGAATTTAATTTATAAATTTAAAAGGAAAAAATAAGACTATAATAATAATAATAAACACTATACACTCAACGGCCCCCATTATGATAGACATAGCGTCAGTTGGGGGTTTGGAAACACACACAAAGACAAGGACAAACACACCTAGACCGGAAAACATGTATGGTCAATACGAACATCTGCTCCGAGTGGGAATCGATTCCGCAACCTGTGGTCTTTAAGGCAGATTCGCAACTGCTGCGCCACAACATCGTCTAATGCTAAATAATATGCTTTATATAATTAAAATGAACCATAGGTATGATACGATGTAAAAGGTTCATGTAGTAGTAGGTACATATAAAACCTACGTTCTCTTCCTAAGTATACGGCTGTAAAGTCGCATCATACTAAAATTGTCGGCATCGCTTTTACGACTGTAATAAAATAACACAATATATGTTAAAATTACAATTAACGTTGAGTTAAAGATTCTCTTCTCTTATTCCTGGTAATCCTTATTATTGGAATGTTCAGTTGATAGTACAACGTATGTACACAGACAATTACTACAAAGATTGAATGACACATTTCGTTTCGTTGAATGTGTTTCAACAGTGGAGACCCAAATTCCCATCTTATACAGGGATAGGCCTGATCCTTTAAATGAGCAACACTCTTGTGACACCTCTGATCTTGCCAGCGATTGTACATACACTCCATTGGATTGTAGTAATATTTAGACAGGCCCTTCTAAAAATTATTTATTTAAAATTACAAAGTATAAACGTTAAATAATAAATATTTTAATACGTACTAACATTACAACTAAAATACTATTTAGGAATAGTTTAAAACGTTTAAGGGATCACGTTTCAACATCACAACAATAAAATACCAATGACGCTATTAAAAGTTTTATTAACACAATTTCAATAACATATCCTTAAATGGCAATGTACCTGACGGCGAAATGAAGATTGTTAAAATCGATTCGAGAGTTTTATTTGATATCTCGGAACGGAATCGACCGATCGAATTGAGGTCTTTGCCCCACTATTATCGAAGAATCGGTTTTTAAAAATATAAAACGCATAAACGTACGCGTTATTACCTAATCATCGTTTTTTATCTGTTATCCGTCCGAAGCCAATCAAATAAATAAGCATGAATTTTGTTAATTACAAAAATTGTACGCTTCACGGAATCACGTTTTATAATGTACTGATTAATATTTTGTTGATTGAGGATTCATAAGGATCTGGAACTAGGTCTCTTCTATTATAGCAAGAATGTTATAATAATATATAAGCCAAGATGAATCCTCCTCCCAGCAGAAAAAAAGTGAGTTCAAAAAAGAAATTTAAAAAATGATTTGCTAAATGCGTGAACTTGGCAGAGCATTTGATTGAAAAAAATATATTTATTCTTTCACGAATTATTCCAGAACTATTTCTGAAAAGTATCAGGAACTATAGAACTATACTGCATGGGAATAGACCTCACTTTTTTTCTTGATCTGCTGGCAAATGCTCTGCTAAGATCACTGACATCAGCACAAATGGGTCGGCTCGCTTGGGGATGTAATACCCTGTCACAAAAAATCACCGTAAAGTAACAGTACTGTTGGGTTTCGTGCGATAAGTGAGAGCGTCGGAGGCCCAATCTACCAACCTTACTTTTTATCTTCTCGTCTCTTCCCTTCTATCCCTTGTGATGTGATAGTTCAAGTATCGCAAACGTTCATAGGTCGACGTGACTGTTTACAATCAAGCAGACTGTATGCTTCTTTGTCAATCGTCATGAAAAAAAAAACCACTAAAAACTGTTGAGACTCTCTTATCATGTCACTACCCCACTTAGCTTTACTTTAATCACTTGTATAAATGTATCTAGGATATAGTTAATTTAATTGATCGGGTTTCGACGGTAGTTTAACAATTAACTGTTGCACGGTAATCGATCATGTATCGACGAGTTTTACATAGTAATGATGGATTACAGAACGAGGTAACGTAATCAACACGTTTGTGCTGTCACGACAATGTTTACATGAATTTTATTAGCTAAGTTGTTGTTTTATATAGATTCACACGTGTTCTAGGACTCAGTCATTGCATAGGTACCATCGCTGTGTCAGATATTCTAACGCAAGGCAGTAGTGCATTTTTCATTACTGTGTTTCGGTTTAGGACACTGTAGCTAGTCAATGGAACCAATGAATGGTGTTGCAAGCGCTCGTAGGCTACGACAACCGCTTAACATCATCAGGTGGGTCGTATGCTAGCTTGCCAACTTAAAAAACTGTAACTTCGAAAAGCATCCCTTAAATGAATTACTGAATGAATAAAGGCGTCGGGATGTGACGACCCCATCGCCCGCTGTTGGGATAACTTCTGTCACAACAGAGATTATTCCACCAATGCAATCAGTCACACTGGTGGTAGGTCTTTTGTTGCAAGAGGCCGGCTAGGTAGGTACCACCGCAGTGTCCAATATTCTGTTGCCAAATAGTAGTGCTTAGGCACTACTGTGTTCCGGTTTGAAGGTCATTGTACGCTAGTGAAATTACTGGGCGAACGAGATTTAAGAACTAATATCTCGAGGTTGGCAACGCGCGAGTGGCACCTACTAATGGTGCTGCAAGCGCTCATAGGCTGCGGCAGCCACTTACCATCAGGTGGGCCGTATGCTTGTTTGCCAACTTCTAACATAAAAAAATAAAAAATTCACACGTGTTCTAGGACTCAGTCATTGCATAGGTACCATCGCTGTGTCAGATATTCTAACGCAAGGCAGTAGTGCATTTTTCATTACTGTGTTTCGGTTTAGGACTGTAGCTAGTCAATGGAACCAATGAATGGTGTTGCAAGCGCTCGTAGGCTACAACAACCGCTTAACATCATCAGATGCGTCGTATGCTAGCTTGCTAACTTAAAAAACTGTAACTTCAAAAAGCATCCCTTAAATGAATTACTGAATGAATAAGTTAATTAATTAATCGTTGTATGGTTTCTTCACCGCTTCCACAATACCCAACCATTTTCATCGGCAATTTGGATGTGATGGCACCAGTTTTATAGATCTATCTATAGATGATAGAGATCATATATCATTGTATTTATTTAAAATTTTTAAGTATAATATAAAATTTTCTATAATTCTCAAAATTAAGCTTTTATTGACAAAAAATATTGCAACATTTTTACAGTTATACAAATCATGTCAATGCGAACTACCTTTCCCCACCAAATCGGAATCTCAATTTCAACTTTCCCAATCCCGAAAACAGCAAGGCTCTCTACTACTTACAATGATATTACTGATTAAATACTTAAGTGGCGTGTTTTTAGGTAAAGATTTGTTTGCAGCGTTGAAGCATTGCAAAATTAAATGAAAAGACTATCACAAATAATCTTTTTAGATGGCTTCGAAAAGGGTCTTGATACGACTGACTTCAACGCTATATACTCGCCGGCTTTACTAATTTTTTTCATTAGATGAAATGATACACAACAAGGGGCGACTTCTTTTTGTTTTTTTTTTTTTTTTTAAGCAGCGATTATTTCATTAAAGTGAAACTTTTATTATATCACCTAAAGTTTTTGGTTTGTATTTACCATGTCGGATTATAGGCGGCCGCGGAGACTTCATTTATTTTAATTTTAATTTTTACTATTTTTATGAATGTATGTTTGGCTTCGTCTGTGTTTTGTCTTCGTTTATTTTCATTTTTTGAAATATTTATTTCATTTTATTTTTTTTTTCAATTGAGATGAAGAAGGCAATTTTAAATACCTTAAATCGAATAATAAAAAAATAAAAAGTTTGACTTGCATCGTGGTTTCATAAGAGCACACAGTTTATTTAATCACTATTAAAACTTCTGTTATCCTGTCCAGGTCGAATCTGCAGTGTTAGCGGTTGATTTGTGTCTTAAGTTTGAAGTTATTTTCAAAACTAGCATCTTAACTTAGTGTTTAAATACAGCGAAACCATAGAGTACATGAAACGTTTCTGCTTTATAAAAGTTTTATCGCATTAGCGGTCTGAGTGCGGAGTTCTGAAGTTTTCCCGCACGAGAATTTCGATACCACATTCATTTATGTTTGAAAATAAAACTATTCTAGCAGTTTATATTATTTACAGGCCTTGCAAAAGTTTGCTAGATATCTAAGCAATAGAAACTTGCTAGGATCATTGTTTGTAGTCATCTATCTACGTATTATAAAGCTATGGGCGGTTACAGGCCATTGTTTTATATATGCGTATAATAGAATTTTTCGAAGCGCGTACATGTGCGTATACGCTCCTTTTACGACACGCACAACTCTTACGAGCGCTGACGCGCTTATAAGCTCGTATTTTTGAATCATTAGCAAATGAAACTTGCACTTGGTTCGAGCGTATACGCGGGAATAAGAGCGTCTACGCGCAGTGTGGGTGTGTTTGTCTTTGTCATTGTGTGTTTACGGACCCCGCAAAGGATCTAACTATCCTAATGTGGCCGTTGAGTGTAAAGCGTTTATTTATTTATAGTTTACATAATATCATGGTACGATTCTTTAGACAAGAAAAGTAGCCGTAAATGTTAATCAATATGGCAAATTAGCTTAGGTACTCAAAGCGACACGGTTACGACTCGATATTGTGGTATCTAGGACGCCAGGGGTACGAAACAGAAATGATTCGCCTTAATTAAAGTGGAAGAAACCGCAGACAGAAACTCTCGTTATCTTGATACAACAATACCGTTAGGGAATCGAATATTGAAACACAACAATAATACAAAAAAACTAACTTCAGCCTTCGGCTTTACCTGCATGAATCTCAATACAAACTTTGAACCCCCATTTCACCCGTTCTGGGAATTTTCACCTTTTCACCTCTTTGAAGGTCGAAGGTCTTTGAAAACAAAATTAATTAGGTCCAGCGGTTTAAGCTAGGCGTTGATGGGGACTGCGCCAGGTCTTCAGGCTAATAATATATACATATAAATACCACAATAACAAGCTATTAAAATATAAAATATTAGTTGTGTATATTTTCACATTTTTTTAAACACGTTATCGTGTTATACAGAAAAAAATTAAGACATGCAAATTACCCATTTATACAACTTTACTACGCATAAGGTAAAGCGTAAAAAGCTAGCAGTTTTAGGCTACCCTAAATTCTTTTGTGAGTACGTTTCAAGACGATATCCTTGACATGAGAGACCGACACCAGACGTTTATGAGGCTCGCTTAATTACCCGCACTCCTTAAATATCTTATAAATTTAATAATGCTTTAATTTCATTTCATTTCGAGATGTCTTGGGAATGGTTCTTTTGTCGTATATTAAAATGTAACCGAAGGGAAGCTCTGCTTTAATGTATTTACAATGTATATTATTTTTATTAAAATTTACCATCATTATATTAATTTTTTCCACTACGAGTATCTCACTTAGATATCTCACTTATTATGTTAGAAGTTGGCAAACAAGCATAAGGCCCACCTGATGGTAAATGGTTGCCGTAGCCTATAAGCGCTTGCAGCACCATTAGTAGGTGCCACTCACGCGTTGCCAACTTCGAGATTAGTTCTTAAATCTCCTCTGCCCAGTAATTTCACTAGCGTACAGTGCCCTTCAAACCGGAACACAGTAATGCCTAAGCACTACTATTTGGCGGCAGAATATTTGACACTGCTGTGGTACCTACCTAGCCGGCCTCTTGCAACAGAAGACCTACCAACAGTGAAATATGTTACGATATCAGAAATTGAAAGATATTATTTAATATTTTCCTTATGCAGTTTTAAATATATAAAATCATTTAACTATCAATATATTATCGATAGATAAGTAAGAACGAGTCTTCATAATATAATTTTATACATTACTGGTATTGGAATTCTTGATGATATCATATTTATTGCGTTCCCACAGCATCCATAAAAACAATTCTAGACAAAGATTATTCCGTTTTCCAACTACGGACTGTGTCGCCGCTGTGTCGCTTTTTAACGATCGTAAAATAACACAATACTTTTGATGTGTCGTTATTGGAGATATGTCTTTTGATATATTCAACGATAAGATATTTCTTTTGATTTATTGACGAAATTATCGTCTAAATGTTTAATTTCCATATCGTGACGTGTAAACAGTTACCACAACCTGTGAACGCTTGATACTTGAAGTATCACATGCGCCTTGTCAGCCTAAAGTATAGGAAGGAATGAAAGAGAAGGAGAAAGGAAGGGAACAGAGGGAAGATTCCTATTACCCCTTCAAATAAGCTCGAAGCTTGCGCTTGGTGTGAGTACGATAATAGCCTAAGGGGGTCAGGATCAAACCCGCGACTCACGCGGTAACGGAGTGAAGTTGGCCCTTTTACCGTTAAGATATTGAGGCTTCAAATATTTATAATGAAGATTTTATAACTAACTATCGTTTATATAATTCGTCGTCCCTGGACACGATCTTTGAGTTTAATCGAGTCACGCTCCAATGGACGAGGAGTCACTTGGGTCTATAGGGAATGATGAGGCAGACAAGCTTGACAAGTTAGGTTTGTTTGGGTCAGTGTAGCCAGTATATAGAAAAGCGGACTAAATACTGGTCTGAACTAGAGGATTACAAGCAAGTCACGGCAGTCTTGCCCGACATAGACTGTGGCCTCGCGGCAAAACTCCTACGTTTGAGAACGAAGGAACTTCGAAGGATAGAACTCTTAAAGGGTCACTGTCAACTAAACAAAAACCTAACTAATCTGGGTGTAACGGACAGTCCCCTTTGCAACGGATGCCTGAATGAGGAGGCGACACCGACTCACGTCATGGTGAAATACTCCGCGGTGGCTGATCAAAGGGCTACATATCTAGAAAAGCCAAACAGGCTCCGTGAAGCGCTTGGCGGGAGCTGGGGTGGTTGAGCCGTTGTTCTTCTTATCGAGTGGTTAGTGGCCAACCTAGTGTCAGAGTTGTTCAGGTCGCTCGTAGGCCTCTTACTTGACTTTTCGACTATTGTCAAATTGTCAACAGCCGTGCCCCCCGAAGCACGGAGACGCTCAGTCGAAATACCACTATTCGATCACCCATCTAGTGACTGATCGTTTACCGATCAGTGGGTGCCCTCGGCTATAAGAGCCGAGGTAGGGTACGGTGGTACCTCTCCCTCACGCAGAATGGTCCAATAGGACCAAGTGCGGAAATAGAGCCCGCGAGGTAAAGAGAAAAAAAACAATTCGTCGTATTTGATCTCGTGACTTGCGGTTAATACATACGCGTATCCTCTGGGTCATCTCGTTTATAAATCACGCAAATGATGTCATCTAATTCTAAAGTACTTATGTTTTACATTACATGTAGAATCACGACTGTTTACATTAAGCCGGTAGCTCAGAAAATAATCCTTCATCTATATATCATATGACGACCTTGTGGCGCAGCAGTAGCAAAACGTGCCTTAAGCACCACGGGTCGCAGGTTCGATTCCCGCTCAGAGCAGATTTATGTATTGACTATGCAGGCTTATGTTCCGATCTGGCTGTTTGTCCTTGTCTTTGAATGTGTTTCTGGACCCCCAAAACAGGACATCACTATCCTAATGGGGGACGTTGAGTGTGGAGCGTTTATTAAGTGTGTAGCGTTTATATATAAAAGGAGAAGACCTGACTGACGTATCAACGTACAGCCTAAACCCTTGGGCTTAGAAAGCTTAATATTTTCACAAGTGTTGTCTTTAAATCGTAAACGAGCACTAAGAAAGGATTTTTCGAAATTAAACACTTAAGCGAGTGAAAAGGGGGTTGAAAGTTTGTATAGGATATCCGTCATTTTTGAAACTAGAAGCGCGAATTAGTTTTTTTGTGAACAATTAAAGATAAAGAAACACGTGTTATAAAATTGACAAAAATTCCGCTCCTCAAGAGGTGAAATGATTGTTCAAAGTTTACATTAAAATCGTCTTTTACACGGGCGAATCCGCTGGTAGAAGCTAGTTCACTGTTATTTTTAACCGACTTAAAAATAGCGATTATCAATTTGAATGTATGGAGTGAATTTAAGTTCTAGAAAATTCGCGAATTTTTATCTCGTAATCAGAATTTAACGTACAGGCGTGTTCGAGTGTATGAAAACTTTTCATTCGAAATTTCGTCGATTTGTTCACGTTTTTGAGTACGTACGTACGGATACTTGACTATCCCGATTGTATCTATACATATAAGTATTTCAATTAAAATAAAGTTTTTTTTTTCACAATTGTTATATTAATAATAATAATAAATAAATAAACATTAGACACTCAACGGCCCCCATTAGGATAGTGATATCCTGTGCCGGGGGTCCGGAAACACATACAAAGACAAGGACAAATACACCCAGACCGGAAAATATGCTTGCATTGTCAATACAAACACATTAAACTCCGAGCGGGAATCGAACCCGCGACCTGTGGCGTTTAAGGCAGGTTCGCTGCCGCTGCGCCACAACGTCGTCAATTTAATATTTATGAAAATTCAAATTAAACAAACACAAATTAAAAATTAAAACACAATTTAAAAATTAGACGTCGTTGTAGCGCAGCGGTAGCGTATCTGCCTTAAACGCCACAGGTCGCGAGTTCGATTCTCGCTCGGAGCATAATATGTTTGTATTGGCCATGGAAGCATAATTTCCGGTCTGGGTGTATTTGTCCTTTGTATATGTTTCCGAACCCCCGACACAGGATATCACTGTCCTAATGGGGACGTTGGACGTTGGGTGTGTAGCGTTTACAAACAACAAATATAGCAAAAATTTATAACAAATTGACTAAACTTGCAATAAAAATGCAATAAAATTAAAACGCATTAGTCAGCATCCGTTTGGCGGTATCATTATTTCATAAAAGTGAATGACGTCATAAAAACGTTTCCTTTGCGTGACAATAAGTTGTAATATTAAAATAAATACATAGAGACATACGAATATTAGATTTTTTTTTTTTTATGTTACAAGTTGGCAAACAAGCATACGGCCCACCTGATGGTAAGTGGTTGCCGTAGCCTATGAGCGCTTGCAGCACCATTAGTAGGCGCCACTCACGCGTTGCCAACCTCGAGACATTAGTTCTTAAATCTCCTCTGCCCAGTAATTTCACTAGCGTACAGTGCCCTACAAACCGGAACACAGTAATGCCTAAGCACTACTATTTGGCGGCAGAATATTGGACACTGCGGTGGTACCTACCTAGCCGGCCTCTTGCAACAAAAGACCTACCACCAGTGTGACTGATTGCACTGGTGGAATAATCTCTGCTGTAACAGAGGTTATCCCAACAGCAGGCGATGGGGTCGTCACATCCCGACGCCGATAATATAGAATTAGGCGCAATTAAATTGATACGTGTTTAGAGTTTCATGTACCTACTTATATGCTACGTAAAATGTAACGTAATGTATGTATGTACGTATCTGTCTATGACCTTTTTTACCTTGCGAAATGTATTAACGAACACCACTAGGTGGTAGTGTGGGACTTACCGTTACCTCCTTTAACAATATTACTGATTAGCTAACCAGCCTTAAGCACCACAAGTCGCGGGTTCGACTCCTGCTCGAGACAAATGTTTGTATTGATAGGCATGTGTTCCTGTCTGGGTGTGTTTCCGGACGTTGAGTGTAAAGTTTTTATATATTTATTATTCATTAAGCTATACAGATCCGTACCGTAGGGTTCCTTTTTACTGTTAGGTACATAAGGATTCAAGAGTAACCCAAAATAATTATTTTGCCTAAGTTGCTGTGGCGTTAATTTTACTCAGAAACAAATAAAACTGACCGCACCTATTTTGTATTAAAAAAATAATTATATTCTATTAATCATCATACATTATTTATAAGACATATCGAAGCAAAATCGGAGGCGTGTCTAGTTGAAAGATAATCTTTAATCTACGCTCTTCATAGTTTTTTTACGATTTATTGTTCAACGTGATAATGTATTAATGATTAATACAGACAAATAGGGCTGACGATTATATATATTTTAAAGTTAATTAAAATTTTTGCATTTAAATAGAGTAACAAAAAGTATCAAGATCATTACTTGCATAATTTGCAAAAAAAATCTTCTACTAAAATACAATATAATTTTTAATCTTTGATATATTTTATAGACTATATTCATAGATTTACTATGGACAGATCCTTCCACACAAACGAAATGTCCCGGACTCGCTGTAAATTAAACACCAACGACTAGGAACGAAATTAGTCACAAATTTTACTTGATTCGGTACAGTAATCTATCTATGCTAAGATTATATTCGTTTTTGGCAGAATAAAGAATTATTAATAAAGATATTTATTTGACAATATAATTATGTAATACACTAAACACGACAATAAAAACATTATATAAAAAATATTTATTTATATTTTATTCCGAATAAAAACTTGAATGTTTCACACGTGGTTTTGAAAAACGGCGTTGAGACAACAAAGAAACCGAAATGTATTCCATATGACACGCACACACACGTAACACACATAAGCACACTCACATCTATTAACGCTAGGGTTGCCCTTATTTTAACTTTTTTACATATGAATGCTAAAAATCTTCGAAATATATAAAGAAATCGTGCCTTTGGAGTGAATGAGGATTTGTTAAACTTTATATTTTATTAGTTATTAGTATAGTAGTCTACTGATCTTAATCCTCTTAGTCTACTTTTGTATCAATCCCTAACAAAACCAACATGATTAGTTGGAATGGAATGGAAATGAGAATAGTAATGTAAGAAACATGAAAGTATTTGGTTTTGACTGTCTGTCGGACAGTCACCCTAAAACATAAGAAGATGACATGGCAGTGAAGATTGGTTGGGACGCACCCGTTTAGAGAAACGACGGTCCGTACACCAAGACGCAATCGTTAAAAACACGTACAGATACAATTTTTATTTTTTTTTTTTTATGTAAGAGGGGGCAAACGGGCAGGAGGCTCACCTGATGTTAAGTGATCACCGCCGCCCATGAACATCTGCAACACCAGAAGGCATGCAGGCGCGTTGCCGACCTTTAAGGAAAGAATAGGCTCTACTCTTGAAGGTTCCCAAGTCGTATCGGTTCGGAAAGACCGCCGGCGGAAGTTGATTCCACAGAGTGGTTGCGCGAGGAAGAAAATGTCTTCTAAATCACGCTGAATCTAGGTGGGAGCAGTGAGTAACAGATATCTAACTACCGCCATTTGTCAGGTTAAGATCGATTAATATCCAAGTACCGTCGTTTTATCGAACTACTCCCGACTGTAACAATGTTTTATCATGACGTATAATAAATCAATATAATAATAGTTTAAACATTCTGACAGCCCTGTTTCAACCGCGAGAACAAAGGAACACATCATAATAAAATATCCGTACGTGAATATCGTTACGTAATGAATGTAAAGCCGTGAACACACAACCAAACTTACTTATTCATATTTTTACAACATTTAGTTTTTTTCATTTTAAAGGCGTCGGGATGTGACGAACCCATCGCCCGCTGTTGGGATAACCTCTGTCACAACAGAGATTATTCCACCAGTGCAATCAGTCACACTGGTGGTAGGTCTTTTGTTGCAAGAGGCCGGCTAGGTAGGTATCACCGCAGTGTCCAATATTCTGCCGCCAAATAGTAGTGTTTAGGCACTACTGTGTTCCGGTTTGAAGGGCATTGTACGCTAGTGAAATTACTGGGCGAACGAGATTTAAGAACTAATATCTCGAGGTTGGCAACGCGTGAGTGGCACCTACTAATGGTGCTGCAAGCGCTCATAGGCTGCGGCAGCCACTTACCATCAGGTGGGCCGTATGCTTGTTTGCCAACTTCTAACATAAAAAAAAAAAAAAACATTGAGTTGCGTCCATGATTATAACATTGTTAAGAAAGTGAAAAGAAATACGCACGCAATTACCACAAATAAATAATCGAATTTATTACAAATTCCAATTGCTAGATGGAAGGATTTGGAAATCTATAACTCTGTAAAGTTTATGATTACAATAATTTGAGTATATTTGACCACGTGTTACTTTAACTTAGTCCATCTCCCACAGTTTGCAGCTTATGAAATAGTTAAAAGTATAAAAATATTAATCATAATTACGAACCAACAAGAATACTAGCTAAAAACTATTTTTAATTTAAAAAAAAATTGTCAAAACGCTGCGATAAATATCTCGAGTGTGTACCATCCCTAACAACAGTCCCGATGGTTAAATTTTTTATAGCATATCAAAAAGTACTAGAACGAACCGCGTACGAGAGTTCGGTCATTAAAGAGCTTATAATTGAAAATCGATTAGAATAAATAACGTTTTAACATGCGTGTAGTTTTGTTTAGTTAGATAAAAAACCGGACAGGAGATAGTCAAATTTGCATGGTTATTGTTGTATTTAAACAGACATCTAGAAGGATGGTTTGTCTTTAATAGACTTCAAATCATGTACCTCAATTATTTACTGACTTCAAAAATCTATTTGATTTTCAATTCGTCTCAATATATTTTTAAAGTATGCTACACGATTAATTACTCAAAAAACGTGTTCACCGTTTTGGATGATTCTGAAAATCGATGAGGCTGACATATGGCCACCGAATTAACTGTTAACTCAATAAATATCATAAAAACAAAATTTAAAAAACGCCTTCAAAACTTAAAAGCATTTTTAGTTTTTTAGTATTTAATGAACTGATCAAATACTTTGAAATTAAAGGATGAATTATCTTAAAGGTTCCGAGTTAACCAGATATCTGTGAATACATTTTTTTTAATAATTACGTCATAAGCGATTGATCACACTTATTAGCCTTTAACAAGATAGTTATCCAGTGCAGGCGTCAAATAGGTGCGAGCACTGAAAAAGTCAAAAAGGGCGTCTCGAGCGGGTATCAAACCTTCGGTTCTGTGTGAGGATTCAATGGCATAATTTCATGATGCTTGACAATTAAATCACAATACTCGTTGTTGATTGAATGTAATAATTGTACCGCCGTCGGGACATGACAACCCCATCGCACGCTGTTGGGATAATCTTTGTCACAGCAGAGATTATTCCACCAGTGCAAGCAGTCACACTGGTGGTAGGTCTTTTGTTTAAGAGGCCGGCTAGGTAGGTACCACCGCAGTGTCAAATATTCTAGCGCCAAATAGTAGTGCTCAGGCATTACTGTGTTCCGGTTTGAAGGGTCTGTAGGCTAGTGAAATTACTGGGCAAACGAGATACAAGAATCATTATCTCGAGGTTGGCCACGCGTGATTGGCTACGGAACCCTAAAAAGGAGTCTCGAGTGGGAATCAACCTTCGGTTCTGTGTGATGATTCAATGCCATAAGGATGTTTGGCCGTATGCTTGCTTGCCAACTTGTAAGATAAAAAGATTAAACATAAAAAGCACAAATAGTATAAAATAGTATTTGAAATTTATTTTCCAACCGTACTCACAATCAATCAATGATAATAACGCCATCATTACTTAGATAATATATTTCAAACGAAGACGGGAACACAGGCGATAACTCAAACGCTGCGCAACCGTATCAAAATTAGCCCGATACTGAGAAAAGATGCATGTTACTGTCTCTATCTTAACGATATGCGTCCATTTAAAATGTAACGCTACGCAACGTAATGCTATAAGCTTTGCTACGCATCGCAAATGTTGCTTACGCATAATCATTAACGCGATAAATAAATAAGACTGTAAATTGAAAAGTAGGGTCAGATTTTTCGAAATAATTCTGGATTTAAATTTTAGTAATATTTATCAGGTATTTTATTGAGGTTCATAATTTGGTTGAAGGATTCCTGTTTCTATCGTCTTCCATGATTTTGAATAACCAATTGTAAACCTATTAATATTTATAATTATATGATCTAGAATTTTACTGGCGGTATACCTTTAAATAGGTATTAAACGGCCTCTTGCAATAAGGTATACTGTGAAGTATACTGTATTGGTTTGAAGGACACTGTAGCTAGTGAAGTTACTGGGCAAAAGAGATTTAAGAACCAATATCTCGAGGTTGGCAACGCGTATGTGACAACTACAAATGTTGCTGTTGCAAACGCTCATAGGCTACGACAACTGCTTACCATCAAATGGATAGTAGGCTTGCTTGCCACCTTATAGTCACATAAAATAATAGAACTCGGTGGATAAGGACGTAAATTATTCTACGTGAAAGATTAATTACGCGATCACTTTAACCAAAAATGTACCTTAAATGAGAGTCAACCACAATACGGCGTAACGGACGAATTAAATAATAAGATTTTATATAGAAACTATCACCAGAAAGTACCAGCAGATCTATTTAATGTTAAAAAGCGAGAACGATGGGGCTGGCATAATCGCTATGGGAATGAAGCCTTTTTGTACATTAAAGTAATCAATTGGTTATAACACGAATTCTTCTTCTTCTTGTCGAGTGGTTAGTGGCCAACCTAGTGTCAGAGTTGTTCAGGTCGCCCGTAGGCCTCTGACTTGACTTTTCGACTGTTGTCAAATTGATAACAGACGGGACCGACTTTTTACGTGCCCTCCGAAGCACGGAGACGCTCAGATGAAATACCACTATGCGATCACCAATCTAGTGACTGACCGCGCCTAAAGTTGCTTAACCCATCGATCGTTTACCGATCAGTGTGTGCACTCGGCTATGAGCATCTCGCGAACACACATAACACGAATAAACTACATAAATACATATACTAGAAGTCCTTGGCAAGAATACTGTGAAATTCTCTTTTTTTTAAATACTTTTCAAGATATAAAGCGACTTTTTGAAATGAAATGAAAAAATTAAAAACAAAAGGATCCCATTAAATGGTAAATAAGTGGAGGTTACACAGTGGTGCAAACTTGTTAATCCATTATGCCATGGCGTTATGGGTCCAGTACTGGCAGGTGCTTGGGTACAACCAGTCCGACATAAAATAAATAATGTTTAAATTGTACGTATACATGTCGACTGCGGCGTTTTTATTGAAGCGCTAATTATATTGGTGCTCTGTTTTATGTTGATCGTAAAATCTATCGCAATATCGAGATAATAGAGTATTTATTTAATAATTTTATATAATATGATTATACTCGTTACGGTTCTTTAATTTTATTCGCTATTAACAATCATTTTTATAGTATTTTACCGATTTTATAAATGTTTTTATAAAAATAAACCTACATTATAATTTATATCTTAAGGTATTATCATACTAGCTTCGACTTGCTGTTTCATTTAAACGGCTAAACCAATTTTGATGGAATTTAGTATTAATATAGATGGGGGTATGGAGACAGTTATAGGGTACTTTTTATCCAAAAGACGCAACTTGAAAGGGTTAAAAAAGAAGATGAAAGTTTGTATTAAAACTTGGCTCATTAAAAATCGTTATTCGCTTGGGCGTAGCCGCGGGCAAAAGCAAGTATGTTATAAATATACAATTCGATCACAGCACGATGTTTATGGGTCTTATAATAACTTTTTATACTTGAAGATATTCAGTATCGTAAATCTCTTAGAAATTATACAGGTGTGCAAAATTTAAGGTTTTTTCGGTGCAGTAAAATATTATGGTAACATCAATCTTAACTTAATGGCCCCTTTGCAAAAAGACACTATAATTTTAAGCCTTTTTCGAATTTATATCGCCTTGATTAATCTTCTGTAACCGATCTCAAGAAACGATTTAATTTTGGCCAAGCGTGTTTAGTGTTTTCACAAAAACACTACACTACTAGAAGAAACTCGAGGTTTATCCAGATGAATCTTATAAATTCTGAAGTTAATCTGTCGCTCAGTCTGTCTGTTATGTTTTCATGCCTAAGTCTCTTAGCTAACTTCGATGGATTTTGGTATGTAATCAGGTGAGATCTTATAAAAGGACCGAGGTTAATTTTTATTGCGAAAATCAAAATGTAGAGTGGGTAACCAATAATTTCTATTGCAATAATATAAATTGTTATTGAGGTACTCATAGCCGGATGGCAATTTTAGGCACAGTCAATTTATGGATAGATAACCTAGATATATATACTTTTTTTTTGAAATATAAGCTTCTCCGTGCTTCGGAGGGAGGGTACATAAAAACCCCGGCTATCGATTTAATAATTGTCGATAACTCATGTCAGACGCTTATAGGGCTACCTGAACGACTCTTGGCCACTAACAACGACACGAAGATGATAATACAATTTTAAAAACCATTCAAAATTCAGTTTAGTTTTAAAGCGCTTGGATCACGACTCTAAAAGATTGCTCAAACATCCAATGTCAGAAAACTTTTGTAATGTTTGTTCCCACTAATATTATAAATGTATGAAAGTTTGTATGTTTCTTACTCAATCACGACTAATCGGCTTAAGAGATTGGAATGATATTTAGTGTTCATATAGCTTATGATCTGGATTAACACATAGGATACTTTTTATACCTGAAAAATGTTAGGTTCCTTACTATCCCAAAATCATGCGACAAGACGTTCCTATTCAATTGAAACTCGATTTAGATATGTCATATGTAAAATTATTTACTTAACAATAATTCATTCCTCTCTGGAGAACTTCTAAGGAAGTCACGGGCAGATGCTAGTGAATAAATCAATAAATTAATATGAATGAAAACGATAGTGATATGTAATACATGCCATTCATGCAAACTGTCGACATCTAAGTGGGCTACTAACCCGATTAATATCGCGTTTATACGCACAGACAGGACCGCCGACTAATGACAGAAGTCGGCGCTTGCCCGTCCGGTCACGGACTCGTTACACAATGATATTGCATATTGATGATATACGTTCAAGTAAGGCAATGGACTGAACAGGATTTACGGGTGGTAACTTGCCAATAAGCGTTTTTTGTACTATACTCCGTTGCGATAGAAATTGCACAAAATATTTTAAAAAAAACTTCAAAACAAGCTTACGTTTCTGTGCAGAGTTTGAGGAAAACAATCTTTGCTTTTGTTCTTAGGGTTTTTCATTATAATATAAAATATATATATTGCACTACTGACGACACTTGAAGTAACACATGCGCGTTGCTAACCCAATGTATAGGAGAGAAGGTGTGATAAGGGAAAAAATAAAGGTATCCCTTCTTCAGAGGGTGGGAGATTGGGTCTCCGGCGCTCTCAAACCAACCATAATTTTGTTAACTCCTTTCATTTTATGTCTGTTTCTTTGTCCAGAACAAATTGCGTATATTTATCGGAGAAATAATATTTAAGATGATAATAAATTGATAGACAACAAAACGAGTTTGTACCGGACAAACAAACTTATCAGCAAATTTAAAAAAAAATACTTTATACCAGATATTGATTTACATTATCGCGTTTTTTCACATTTTTTTAGATGGGTAATCAATTTTTAAAACACATTGATTTGACAAGTTACTAGTTTTAGGAAAAACCGATTGATCTCAGCAATTTTTTTTAAGCTGATGCTAATGCACTTAATTAATTCCCAGTAAATAACTTTTTAATAATTTTAAAATTTTTTACACAAAAACATAGTGATTGAGGTTCTTATCTTTGAAGTTTCGACCGATTCCGAAATTTATGTTTTTTGCTGACGTTTAATCGAAACGGACCATACGTGTTGCGATAATTACCGGGTGTTTTTTTGCGGGATTCTATATTAAGTATGATCGCTTGTATGTTTAAATTGTCAATTATTCTCTCTTGTATTCTGGTTTTTAAGGGTCTTATATCTTCAATGCATCTTATACCTTTAAACGACCAATTCTTGTATATATATAAAAATATATAATGGGAATCTCGGAACGGCTTCAACGATTTTTATGTAATTTATGCAGGGGGTCTCGGGGGCGATAAATCGATCTAGCTAGGATTCATTTTTATAAAATATCGTTTTATCGTTTTGACACCGTTGTGGCGTTGTGGGTAGCGAGTCTGCCTTAAGCCTCGACGGTTGCGGGTTCGATTCCCGCTCGGAGCAGATGTTTGTATTAATCGTACAGGCATGTTTTCCGGTCTGGGTGTGTTTGTCCTTGTCATTGTGAATGTTTCCGGACCCCGACACAGGATATAATTATCCTAATGGGGGCCGTTGAGTGTGTAGCGTTTATTTATTTATTATAAAAAAAAAAAAATTATTATCTATGTTTTTCCGGGTCCAGATATCTCCAGTACGATAATTCTTTTCTCTTTTTTTAAGTTCTGTCCTGTGTGAGAAAAACTACTATCGGGAGCCCTATATCAATGAATTAAATTCGTATCTAAGTATGTTTTTTAATTTACCAAAAAAAAAAAACGAAAAAAGCTCGGTCATCCATACGTATTAATAATGACGTGAATTCTCACTTTTTATCATGCCGACATAATATTAAAAATCCAAAGAAACTGAGTATACAACCTACATACTCATTAATTTTTACAGTAGTGAATGATCTAAAAAGCCTGCAGTTTCACCCGCGTCAATAACGATACTAACCTATAATGAAATATATACATAATTAGTCACCATATATTTAATTTCTTATTTCAATTGTCTTTTTAACAATAAAAAGTAAATTGGTATAGGCGTGAAAGCATGACAGACAGACACAGCTACTTTCGCATTTATAATATTAGTGGGAAATTAGAGAGAGATATCACACCAAACATCATCATCATCAAAACATGACCGCAAATTTACTTAGCAATATAACGAAGAAAAAAAAATCAAAGATCCTTCTTAGCTTCGATCGCATAGAAACTCGCCAGTTAAATAAGTTACAACACACATAAGTAACGAAACTCATTAGACAGCACAATTGATACGCATAATAGAACCTCGCTAGTTGAGGCCCCATACGATTTATCATCTGATCTTATAATGAGTTCGCGAGTTAGCTAGGCAATACTTTGCAAGTAGCAACGGATGCAATTACTGTTTGAAAATTAGCCGCTACAGCCTTGGAGCAATTTTCGGTAAATACGACTGTACTAAACAGACTTGTTTAAAACTTTTAATACAACCTCATAACTGACGTAAAATCCTTATCAAGTTCACGTGTATAATTCCAATGAAGTTAGATTTTATCGATGTGTGTTAGTTTAGATCAAGCGATTTTAGGATCACTATACCATGTGCGATAATATGATTTTCAACTGACGAAGCGTTTATTAAATACGATATATAAATGGTATTAATACACTACACTAACTGGGAATATAAAATTAATTCATAAAAGTAGAAAATTAAACAATTCAAAAATGAAAAACGACATATTAGATAGGCACACACAGAAACATTTTAGATTGGTACAAAACCATTAAAGTTTTGATGCATGCACCAGATACGCGAGAAAACACGAGGGAGATATACATTTTAATGCAAGGTTAAAAACAAAGAAATTTAAATTTATAATTCGAACTCATAAACCGCCGACGTAAAGCATTGTTATCGCTTATAGCATCGTAAAACTTTATTATTTACGAACATAATTACGAATTAAATGAAGTTTAATTGAATAACAAGGATGAAAAAGATAATAAAGTAAATAAATTAGCAATTAAGTTATATTAAATAAGGCCGAATACAGATATGATAATAGCAGAATTAGGTGAAGATAAAGTTAATAAGCTAATAAAATGAATAAAGGAAACATAAAATGATAAAGAATTATTTAGTTTAATAATTGGAATGTTTGAAACGATAATCGGCTTCACCAGCTAGCGGCACAGTTACACAATAATAATTGTAATCGTTGTTAACTTTAATACTGTGAAGAGTTTGGGAGCTCTTTATCATATAGACGTACAATTAGACAGGAACCAATCATATTATATAAGAACAATAATAGTTTTTTTTAGTATCTTTATCACGCTTCTTGCAGTAAAAAGTCAAGTAGGTAGGTCTTTACTATAAAGCCGGGTAGGTATAACCACAGTGTCAGTTATTCTATCGCAAAGTATTCTGTATCTCGGTTTGAAAGACACTGTAGCTGGTGAAACTATTGGACAAAAGAGATTAAAGAACATCAAATATCTCGATGCAATGCTGCAATAGCTCATAAGCTACGACAGCCACTAACCACCAGGTTGGTATGTACCATAGTTTGTGGGTATATGGTTAAGGTTGCCAACTTAGTGACATAAAAAAATGCTTTAAAATTTGCCATAGTAGTACTAATAATATCATGCGTTGCCAACTAAAAAGAAAGAAGTAAATAAGGAAAAAGTATTAATTCACCAGTCGATCCGGCCTTTTCATGTCATAAACATCAAGACCCTAACAAATTGAAAAACATACTCTTATTATAATACGTTTAAAAGATACAGGTGTCTGTATTTCGTTGAGTTATAAAAATGAAACAACTCAAGAATTTGAAGCAACAAAAATAGCAACTAAAGAGAAAATGGATACAGAATTAAATGAAAACGTAGAAGCCGTATACGTTTCAAGTAACAATAAATGGAGAACTAACAAAAACAAATTCCACTATCGCGATACGACACCGATATGAAAACGAATTTACTACGTGAAATTACTATTACAAATAGACCCCTTCCATGCGATATAAGCTATGTAAGTGACATTTTTGTGAAAATAAGGTGTTACTTTTAATATTTACTACCTTAGGCTATCGTAAATTTTACTTTTAATTGTGGGTTTCCTTTTTGAATATTACATGCAATTTTAAGTAACGAATATATTACTAGTAATGCGCTAAACGATGTTAAGATTACGTTAACTATAATTTACCTTGAATTATAGTTTCCTGGTTCAACTATTTATACATTTTGTTCTATTTTTAAAATTTTTGGTTATTAATGTTTAAAAAATTCTCTTTTGGTGAAATGTTTGATATCTTTAATCCAATTTTAAATTATATTAACACAGAAACCGAATTTGTAATCAATAGAAGCTCCTATCACATGTTAAACAATATCGTGGTTGTAAAAGCGAGGCAATAAAACCTTTGCTCAGCCAAATGTAAAGATAGCAACGTATTATCTATTTAATGTGCCGTGTGTTGTGCATCAGAGGCTTTTTTTGCGCTATTTCTTGGCAAAACAATGGACTTGAAAAACGTTGAGGACAGCCGAATGATATCACGATATGAAGACAAAGCTATTGGTCCTAACAATGCAAAATTAATCTGACTTATCGCAAAAAACAGGACGAAAATAATATTTATTCATATTTGAGCAGCAGTCATTGCTGATAGCGTGTTTGAAGAAGCTAGTACACGTTTATGGACTAGCAATAGCCTATTAGTGCGCTGTTGGAAATATAACAAATAAAAGTTCCTCCGCATAAGACATTGTAATAATTTTCAATGTCTACCACGCATTAACCATTGAATACAATAATAGATTAATCTCAATAGCCGAGTCGTACAATTTTCTATTTTACATTTAAAATGACGTAACATAGTCGGGAGTAGTTTAAACGGTCCGTCCCAACCTATCTTGATTGTCATTCCTTTGGCATATAGTTATATCCCGACCAATCGATACCTAATTGATATATTGCTATTCATGATTTTATATAAAGAGAAAGACCTGATGTTACACACAGTGAAGACGACATACCTTCATGTTTCTTACAATATTAAGAAAGAAATTCTTCTACAAACTTATAACATGATTATTTAAAGAATGTAATGCTAAGAATTGTTGTACGAAACAATTATTACGTATATATCCTAGAACGAGATAATAATACGAGTTCTTTTTACGCGGCGTTTGTTCATGACCTCAATCGACCGAATCTAAGATGTTGTGCGAGACAAGTGTACAGGCAATTGTTGAATGGAGCAGATGCGACCTAGCCGTATTAAATCACAGCTATACAATCTTCGTGACGTCATCTGACATAAAAACACCTTTTACTTAATAGCCTCAATATTACGTTGATTGATAGACAGCGTAAAACTTTAACCATCTCGAAAAAAAAAAGCGGTGAAGCTTAAAACGGTTTGTATGAGGGTTGCTAACGATTTTATTGTATGTTTATATTACCACCGTCAAAACTGGGGAATACCGCTAGTTCAGAAACCTAGATTAATTTAATAGATAGCAAAACCAATACCTAACATAGAATAAAACGCACAGACAAAAAACTAACAAGCAATATATGAGAATAAAGAACATATGAAAAAGCATTACGATAACTATTATAAACTAAAAACGAAAGAGGAAAAAACGACAAAAAGTATAATCGTCGGTAAATTAATGACTGCAGACAGGTCAATGCACCCACATCTATAACCATGATTGAAACAAGTTGCCTATTAAAAATTGATACGCTAGGAGATAAGGTCGTAAGTTCATTTGTGATCACACGTTAGAACGAGAGTCAATTTATCAAACTGACAAGGAAGGAGAGAAGTTACTGGACAATGAACCGATAATTGATAACGTGGAGTAGGTTATAATTTGATATAATTACCAGTCAAGTTCGTTGTGGACCACGCACAGTGGAAATGGTTCCGCAGCTTGATGATGAAGAATCTTGGAGATTTTAAATATAAACGAATTAAAATCGACCGCAAAAATCGTCGGTTTCATAGTAATTATTTAAAATAAAATGAGAAAACAAAGTCACGTGAACAATATCGAACCTTTAAACTATAGAATATTTATAGTTCAAAGAAAACAAGAGACACAGGCTCTTCATACATTGAGCGATCGAAACATGTGATTATGTTAATCAGTTACATCCCACTTATTAAGGTGAAAAAACTTTTACGCATGTAGTTATGATAGCTATGACAGCTCAAGATACTCAGATAAATGGAGTCACATTATTCTGAACGAGCAAAGCTTGAAAAACTGAAAAATTTAACAGTCAAGTGCGTTGTGGACCACTCACTGTGGAAACTTACGGTTTCGCAGCTTGATGATGAAGAATCTTAAGGACTAAAAATAAAAACAAATTAAAATCGACCGCAAAAAAGTCATGGGAAAAACTTATCTAATATATAAAATTCTCGTGTCACAATGTTCGTTCCCATACTCCTCCGAAACGGCTTGACCGATTCTTATGAATTTTTTTATGCATATTCAGTAAAACTGAGAATCGGCTACTATCTATTTTTCAAACCCCTCAGTGATAAGGGGTGTCCACCACAAATTTTTTTTTTAATTTTTAGATAAAATTTTTACTTTTTATTTTTTTATCACCAACCCAATTTTTAATAGCCTTATTAGTCAATCAAAAACTTTCACCGGGTAGAGGGCGCTGCTATCGGGTCCCAGATTTTTTCGGGGCAGGACAACGTCTGCCGGGTCCGCTAGTATATCTCTAAAATTTGTAAACCTACCTTCTTCAAAAAATGTGGTTGAAAGTTTTTTTGATGTTCTACAGCCTCAAATTTTTCCAGAATTTTAAATCTCATTGTTTAAAAGTTAGAAGGAGCGGCCCCCTTGTTGGGTGGGCTTGTGTTGCCATTTTCTATCATAAAAAGTATCCTATGTTTTAATCTAGGTAACAATTAATATCTGTGCCAAACTAAACAAACATTCAAACATAGAAACTTTCTTTATTATATTGGTAGAATATCCGGCTAAAGCCCCAAATAGAAAACACTTCAAACGACACCGGTATAAAATATATCCCCCTATTGTCTTTGAGAGTGTCTTGTTCATTTTATATTACGACTAAAACGTTTTGTAAAACGAGAGGTATAAGGTTCCTCAGTTTAAAGAACACTGCAGCCTTCTTAAGATTCCTCGAAGCCTCTCAAGTACAATTCATTAGTAGACTCGTGCTCAATAGCTTGCAAATAATTAAAAGTAAATATTTTGACCTGTTGCGTTTGTAATATTTTTAGACATGTCATTACTAGTTGCTTGTAATTTTAACACAGATTACCGCAAAGGTCGGCTGTCTAAACACGATAGAAAAATAACTCAATGATTCCAACTAGAAGGCTGGCTGTCCAGATATAATAAATAATAACCATTACAATGCACTTGGCATTGTAAACCTGGCACAGTTGAAACTAAAGGGTTCTACAGCTTGGTGATGAAGATTCTTAAGGACTTATAACGAATAATCGACCCCAAAAATAAATAATAATTAATTAAAAGCAACATGAAAAAACAAAGATAATATGAGAACAACTATTATATCTCTCAAATTTATAGACATCAAATAGATCTCAAATTTATAGACCTCAAATAGATCTCAAATTTATAGACCGAAAATCAAAAATTAAATCGTTATTATTTTGAAAGACCTATTCAAAGATCTGACACATCATATATTTACTAAATTTCGTATAGACAGAGCCAAGAGTCTCCAAGTAAAATGACTGAGATACGAACCGACGAAATGACGGACGGACATGACGAAATTATAAAGGTTCCGTTTTGCCATTTGGCTACGGAAGCCTAAAAACTAATGTGTCTCTTAAAAGACAGATGCAATGATTATATTTTCAAGTACTTAGGGTTATTTTACAGACAAGAAATCAGTGGCGCAATATAATGTTCCTTCAAGCATATGAATATTCTCACACATTGTTTAAAAGCGAATTAAACAATTTATTACTTGTTATCTGCATTTATTCAAAACGCAAAACCATTCAACGTCAAAACGGATGTAGAATTACAAGACGCCATATTTTTAGAAAATTACACAGTCGGGGTATTTTATTACCTCAAAATGCATTCTTATAGTGATTTACCGTTGAATTATTGTCTGTACCTCCGTCGGCCTTGCCAAAATAATTATTACGTCGTAGCAACGGGAGCCAATTTTTTTTGCATACTACTATATGTCTTATGCTCAACGAAGTACCAAATTTTTCCTTTAGTTAATAATAATTGGTCATTCATTCAATAGCATTAAAGATTTAACAGGGTATTTTAAATAACTATTTAATTTTTATGATGTTCTTTGTATTTTTTCCTCATCTTTGTAGTTGTATTTTTATATTGTAGTCTTTGTAGTTGTATATAAAAAGAAATAATGCTGAATTTAATTTGTTTTTATTACAGATTATGAGGTTCAGCAAAAACGTAAAATATTTCAAGTTCTTTGTATTTATTTAAAAAAAATATTTTATTTTATTTTTAGTATTTTTGTTGTAGCTGCAATTAAAATAATCCTAAAAAACGAAACAAAGAAGTATTATTTTATGATTAATAATTGTTAATGTTTATAATGTTTCAGGCGTCGGGATGTGACGACCCCATCGCCCGCTGTTGAAATAACCTCTGTCACAACAGAGATTATTCCACCAGTGCAATCAGTCACACTGGTGGTAGGTCTTTTGTTGCAAGAGGCCGGCTAGGTAGGTACCACCGCAGTGTCCAATATTCTGCCGCCAAATAGTAGTGCTTAGGCACTACTGTGTTCCAGTTTGAAGGGCATTGTATGCTAGTGAAATTACTGGGCGAACGAGATTTAAGAACTAATATCTCGAGGTTGGCAACGCGCGAGCGGCACCTACTAATGGTGCTGCAAGCGCTCATAGGCTGCGGCAGTCACTTACCATCAGGTGGGCCGTATGCTTGTTTGCCAACTTCTAACATAAAAAAAAATTTCTTTGGCAAGTTTATAAGGGCGTGATCACGAAAATTATATGAAAGTCACCTTATAAATAAGTATATATGTATTATTTATATACACACAATGTTCTCATGAAGGTAATGTAAGATAAATATAATATACATATATAAAAATAAACCAAAATTTTAAATGACTGCAAAGAATAATTTATCTTCATAAACAACTTTTTGCAACAAATTTAATTAGCAATTTACCGCATATATTTTGCGCATTGTTTCAAGTAAACAGAAAAATTTATGAATAAAGATGCTTTATTAACCTTGCCGGGTAATTATTACCGTGTCAAGGATCGGGTTCATTACTGTGTTTTCAATTAACTATTATACAAAGGCAGGGTCGTATTTAAGCGTGAGGTTTACAAGGAAACCAAAATATTAACAATATATTTAGCCAAGTTTTTGGTAATAAAAACAAAAACTGTTTAGACACTACCATATTTTTTTATTGTCATGACGGTTGGCCTTGGTACGGTAAGCAGTCACGGCGAGCTATTAACGGTTGTGGTACCTACGTGAAGACTCATATGCACGTTGCCAAATCAGTGGATAGAAAGGGATGAGAAGTGGAAAAGGAAAGGTACAGAAGGGGTAGGAGATAGTGCTTCCGGCACTTCCACGCATCGCACGAAAGGCAAAAGTGCTGTTTACCTAATAACTGCCTACGACTTTGTTATAAAATAAAACACCACTTCAAAGTAAGGAACTGTATTGAACGATCAAAATATATATTTTTTTTTATTTTCGGAGTGTCTATTACTGTTGGCCCTAGTGGCCTTGACAGCGTCACCGGTGGGGGGGCCGGGTCTGGAGACCTCAACCGGTAAAAGATGGACTGCCCGCGCGGGGCACAAGTTGAATCCTTCCCAAGGGCCCCTCCTGCGAGGTCGAGCCTAGGCTTGGGACGTCATCGGGAGGGAGGGAAAAATATATTTACATTAAGAAATAACTTATACTTCTAGCCGGGATTCTGGCCAGCGCGATTCAGAAATGACATTAATAATGCCATCTATTGACATACATATATACTCAAACAAGTGCTCTGTGCTGGGAGAAGCATGGCTCTTCTACTACACCGATTTTTATACCATATATTTAAAAAGTTTTCATTTTATTATGTTCATATATCATAAAACTAATCTTTGATTTAATTGGAATACATCACGGTATCGGCACTTCGAAAGAGCTATTACTATGATTCAACCAAATTAGTCCGACCCTTAATACGTCCCTGTACTAAAGACCTTGTCGGACGACGAGGATCAATTTTGATTTGCTTGAAATTGAATCGTGATTGTAACTCTATTAGGAATTTATGTACAAATCGTGAGTATTAATTAACCTTTCAAAAATCTTCATATTACAGTAATAATAATCAAAGTTACTCGTAAATTTAGCTTTCATAATATAAATTACATTTGAAATTTCTGGTGAATATAATTAAAAAACGGCCCACGGATTTGGATACAATTTAGCACACAGATAGCTTATGATCTGAATAAACACATAGGACACTTTTCATCCTAGAAATGATCATGTTAGGTTATTGTAGAATTATCTAAAACTTTAAATCTTATACACTGATTATCTAAAGATTCAATTGAAATTTGGTATTGATGTGTCTCGTGGAACACTATTTAGATACAATAGTTTTATTTTTACAGCGATTACGCTGTGACGCAGCGTCAAAACTGCCTTAAACGCCAAAGTCGCGGGTTCGATTCCCGCTCGGAGCATATATTTTTATTGACTATCCAGGCATGTTTTCCGGTCTAAGTGCATTAGTCCTTGTCATTGTACATGTTTCTGGACCCCCGACACCAGATATAACTATCCTAATGGGGGCCGTTGAGTGTGTAGCGTTTATTGTTTATTATTTTCCTCTGGAACCACTTCTATGACCATCGAAGCCGCGAGCAGATGCCAGTATATTATAAACAGAACAAAATCGTTGTCACTTCCGCAATTAAGAAGAACCGAACGACACATCATTCATCAAAATTCACCTAGCCGTTTATCGCAGAGGATGCCAAAGAAGTATACTCGTTAAACAAGACCAGCCAAGTGCGAGTCGGACTCGTGCAGGAAGGATTCCGTACCATTATCTATAACTAGGTCAACGGGAACTACCGTATTGAGTTTCGAGCCAAAACCTATAGGGTACTTCCGGTTGATCTAGAATTGTCAATTTTGATCAAAAGCAAGGTCTTACAACACAAGTGAACGGAAAATTCCGAAAAAAAAAATGTAATTATGGTAAATTTTAGTTGTTTTCGCTTTCGCGAAAAAATTCTTATAATATTTTAACGTGTTGACTCAAGACCTTCATTTTTATACATCTAACAGGGACTATAGACCTCATGATCTGGTATAAATTTCAACTTGATAGGTCCACCCGTTCCTATGAAAATCGGCGATGCCACTCCGGACAGACAAACGGGCAAACAGTGATCTTATAAGGGTTCCTTTTTATACCTTTTGAGGCACGGAACCTTAAAAACATCTAGATCACTTAGTAAAGCATATTTAGTGTTACATTAAGTAGTAGTGTATAATTAAGTTATATTTTACTTATTGGCACATTTAGCCGCAAGTGATAAAGATATTATAGTTTATAATAGCGATCAATAAAATGTCTATAAAGCACTTAAGACCGTCTTTTATAAGCATTTATTTTCCTCAGTAACAAAGTGAGGTCTTGCAAACAGACAAGAATAAATGGGTAAAAAATTATTATGGAAAACCTTACCACCGCGTTATACCATAAGGTTCAAAATCGCTTGCTACCCTTTCTGTTTATTTGCTTCGTTACGCGTAGGTTCTAGAAAGATGTGTTCTCAAAAAGTGGCGTATAGCATTCCGTGGACGGAACTTTCTCGAATCCGTGTTCCGCACTATATAAGCGGTCCGGCGCGTCGACAGAGTGTCCCCACCGGTGACGCTGTCAAGGCCACTAGGGCCAACAGCAATAGACACTCCGAAAAAAAAAAATCGACAGTTACTCAGTTCTGCGCAACGACCGAAGAAACTACAAGCGATTCAAGTGACCAAGTGCGAAAACCAGTGACCTCAGCTATTCTTTTGGACTACGATTGACGTGTGATTTGTGAAGTTCTGTTCTATGATCTAGAAGATCTCATTAAAGTCTCATTTAGAGCCATCAGGTGTTTTATTCCAAATTCGTGAATCCCAGCCCGTAACAATATTGAGGCTCAGGGAGAGGTATTCTTCGGATTCAGATGTAATTATAAAGTTCATAGAAGATATAGAAAAAGAAGAATATGTTACATAAAAAACGAAACTCCTCATACTGTTATGCTAATTAGCCGCATTTGCTTAATTTTAATACAATTAAGCAAATGCGGTTTATTCTAAAAACGTGTTGACTCAAGACCTTCATTTTTATACATCTAACAGGGACTATAGACCTCATGATCTGGTATAAATTTCAACTTGATAGGTCCACCCGTTCCTATGAAAATCGGCGATGCCACTCCGGACAGACAAACGGGCAAACAGTGATCTTATAAGGGTTCCTTTTTATACCTTTTGAGGCACGGAACCTTAAAAACATCTAGATCACTTAGTAAAGCATATTTAGTGTTACATTAAGTAGTAGTGTATAATTAAGTTATATTTTACTTATTGGCACATTTAGCCGCAAGTGATAAAGATATTATAGTTCATAATAGCGATCAATAAAATGTCTATAAAGCACTTAAGACCGTCTTTTATAACCATTTATTTTCCTCAGTAACAAAGTGAGGTCTTGCAAACAGACAAGAATAAATGGGTATAAAATTATTATGGAAAACCTTACCACCGCGTTATACCATAAGGTTCAAAATCGCTTGCTACCCTTTCTGTTTATTTGCTTCGTTACGCGTAGGTTCTAGAAAGATGTGTTCTCAAAAAGTGGCGTATAGCATTCCGTGGACGGAACTTTCTCGAATCCGTGTTCCGCACTATATAAGCGGTCCGGCGCGTCGACAGAGTGTCCCCACCGGTGACGCTGTCAAGGCCACTAGGGCCAACAGCAATAGACACTCCGAAAAAAAATCGACAGTTACTCAGTTCTGCGCAACGACCGAAGAAACTACAAGCGATTCAAGTGACCAAGTGCGAAAACCAGTGACCTCGGCTATTCTTTTGGACTACGATTGACGTGTGATTTGTGAAGTTCTGTTCTGTGATCTAGAAGATCTCATTAAAGTCTCACTTAGAGCCATCAGGTGTTTTATTCCAAATTCGTGAACCTCAGCCTGTAACAATATTGAGGCTCAGGGAGACGTATTCTTCGGTTTCAGGTGTAATTATAAAGTTCATAGAAGATATAGAAAAAGAATAATATGTTACATAAAGAACGAAACTCCTCATACTGTTATGCTATTTTTTTTTTTTTTTATGTTGGCAAACAAGCATACGGCCCACCTGATGGTAAGTGGCTGCCGCAGCCTATGAGCGCTTGCAGCACCATTAGTAGGTGCCACTCGCGCGTTGCCAACCTCGAGATATTAGTTCTTGAATCTCGTTCGCCCAGTAATGTCACTAGCGTACAATGCTCTTCAAACCGGAACACAGTAGTGCCTAAGCACTACTATTTGGCGGCAGAATATTGGACACTGCGGTGGTACCTACCTAGCCGGCCTCTTGCAACAAAAGACCTACCACCAGTGTGACTGATTGCACTGGTGGAATAATCTCTGCTGTGACAGAGGTTATCCCAACAGCGGGCGATGGGGTCGTCACATCCCGACGCCGCTAATTAGCCGCATTTGCTTAATTTTAATACAATTAAGCAAATGCGGTTTATTCTAGAATCGGTTGTTCATTTAGAAACAGACCAATTATTCTTAAATTATTTTTACAATCTCAAAGATTTTCTTAAGATTAATTATTCAAGAGCAATCACTTTTGATTCAATTCAATTTTGCTACAAACGTTAAGGTTCACAAAATGTATTTTTTTTTGTAAATGTATTTGTAAATGTATTTTATATGTAAGAGGGGTAACGGGTCGGACGCTTTATCTTATTTAAGGCTACTTTAAACGATCACCGCCGCATATGAACATCTGAAACTGAGTTGTCGGCCTTTAAGGGAAGAATAGATTCTTCTCTTGAAGGTGCCAAGGTTGTATCGGTTCGTTCCACAGAGTGGTCGTGCGAGGAAGAAAATGTCTTCCAAATCGCGCTGTTGGGGATTAACATCGAGGTGGTAAGGGTGAAATTTGGAGTTCATAAGCAAGAAATAATAAAGTCTTAATTTAATTACTCAATACTACTAGATAATTTGATGACTTTGACATGAATGAATAAATAAATAAACGGTAGCCCGTGTACATGTCAGGGTTTGTACACAAACGAACGCAAACACAACAACGAATCTGTTAGACCGAAACAAAATGTCAATATGTACTATATTTTAACCGCGGCGTCGCCCGTTTGAATAACTCAGGTTTGTTGCAACCGAAAATATTGGTTCCTCATACATGCTTTCATTCCCAATTTTTCCCTCAAGATTTTTTCAAACATAAAGTAGCATAATATGTCCTCTGAGGTTTAATCTATGTCTACATCAAAATCAAAATTTGTCAAGTAGTTTCGATTCGCGATTGACGCTCAAAGGAAGATCATTGTATATACATATATAAATATTTATGTATAAAAGATATGGTAAAATATAAATAATTTCGTGCGGGAATCGAACCTCCAACCATAGCGATAGAGCGCTCATTATCGAATGTTAAGAAAAATTTCAAAATTCAAAAAAAAAATTAAATGACTAGACGCAATTTAACTGTACACTTTAAAGGATACCCACTAATTATTTTCGAAAACGATTTTTACCGATTAAGCATATCTTAAAGACCATTACCGGTAATTTACCGGTATGTACGGATCATTAAGTTTGCACTCAAGGCTGTACTCGACTAAACGCTTATTTGAAGCCTCAAACCTTGGACCCATAAAGGTATGAATACACATTAAATTTTAAAAACGACTTTTTTAATGATATATTTGGCTTTGCCTTGTTCCGCAGGTTAGTAAATAAAATTTATTATTCGACTTGAGATCATTGCTTAGTAATTATTATTATAGCCTCATAACTAGATATTTTTTCGATACCTTCCTTAGCTATACTTTGAGAATTTCTGTTCTATATGTCCGACGACCCTTTAACAGATCATCAAATAGGTAGAGGTACCACCTACCACTCCGGAAACCAAAACTTAGACATTGCTGATGTCCATTTTAGGCGAGCCTCGTGTCCGTTCATTCCTCTTCCATAAAAATAAAACTTACAGGATCTAATCAAAATGAAACGATTTTTAAGTAGCGTCTGTTTTGTGCTTTGACAATTGAATAAAACACAGTTTATTCAGTTACTTAATTTTCGGCAAAGTTTAAATATTAATTGATTATTTTAATATTTTTTAATCTAAAAAAGCAAAACATGAACGTAGACAAAACCATTGGACTGAAAGTATAGGAACGAAAATCACATGTTTGTATAATTTTAATATGGGACTACAAAAAATATCATGTGACCAAATCCTTATAGCTAAAAACGCGCCAAGCAATTTTTAATTGCCTAAGGCAAACCTAACTAATAACGTAATATAACTATATAATGACCTTTAGTAATATCGAAATACGAATCAATATTGTATACGTTAATAGCTTATCAAAGTAAAACATGTGTGAAAAAAAAACGAATCAATGACCCGTATAAATAATTTAGAGCTTCAAGTTAGATATAGCTATATTGCTGTAGCATTTCACAAACTAATTATGTCGCAAATTAATTTTCTGCTTCAATAGCGTAAAGAGATAACATATGCTATCGGTACGGGGATATGTATAAAATTTTCAATTATAGATAAAAAAAAGTCAGTAATTAGAATAGCAAAAAAAAAAACAGTGGCGAGTTCTTCAAAAATGTTTAGTGTCTGATCATTTTTCTGGTGATGGGGAGGAAATCTGCTACCAAAAACCAGGCATCCTGGGGAGGAGAGGTGGTAGCGTCATTGGGATCTATTAAAACCCCGATGCCGACCGATGAGTTTGTCAGGTTACGGAAACTCTCGCAGAACGAACCAACGCGACCTGACTGTGCTCCACTGGTGGTTAGCGGAGCTCGGTCCCGGGGGGCTAGATGGTAAGCCCCCTGAGTGCTTCCCATGCCAGCGCGCACGGCAGTTGGGACCACATCGACTGCCGTCCTCCTCAGGGTTGGCGCGTTCACGGAACTGAGGCGAGATCCCCAAAAGTGTTAAATACCAGTCTAACCTTAAGTCACGCCAAAATCTTCATTAGCAAATTCGGTTCATAGCAGGAAAATATATTGCACTACATAAAGTGAAGGAACGTTTTTAAAAATATTTACAACGTTAACTAATATTTTAAATGCGGATGTGACGTTTTCACGCCTTATATACTGGACAAATTAACACGAAATTTTAAATTTGAGTTTAAAAAGGAGTAACAGCGAGTCTGACATGTTTTCTGTATGGAAGAGCCTTTCCATAGTATATGGTAAATTTATCTTCAATACACTATGCTTAGGTTTTAATGTCAATCCAAAAATGAGTCTACCAATCGATTGCTACGGAAGATTTGATATTGAAACCGGACGATAGACGATTGTGTACTCCAATCATAAAAATAAAGTAACGTACAATAGAGATTATTCTACACTATCCTATAAATATATATTTATCATCCAAACATAAATATACCTAGCATTTAGCAATATAATTCATTCAGTAACATAATTATAAAAATATTTTGACAGTTTGCCAGATCGGTTCGGTTCAGACCAGTTTCTATCTCGCGAGTAAGAAATGTTTATATTAATTTATTATTTTTAATTCTTACGTATTTTCATACAAAAAACCTAATTACTGTGCACGTGTGCGTAAATTAAATATAATTTAAATGCTAATGATACCTACTGTATTATTACATTGTTTTAGATTTTGTATATTTATTATATATTTTGGATCTTTTTATATATTTTTTTTTTTTTTTTTAGAAGTTGGCAAACAAGCATACGGCCCACCTGATGGTAAGTGGCTACCGCAGCCTATGAGCGCTTGCAGCACCATTAGTAGGTGCCACTCGCGCGTTGCCAACCTCGAGATATTAGTTCTTAAATCTCGTTCGCCCAGTAATTTCACTAGCGTACAATGCCCTTCAAACCGGAACACAGTAGTGCCTAAGCACAACTATTTGGCGGCAGAATATTGGACACTGCGGTGGTACCTACCTAGCCGGCCTCTTGCAACAAAAGACCTACCACCAGTGTGACTGATTGCACTGGTGGAATAATCTCTGTTGTGACAGAGGTTATCCCAACAGCGGGCGATGGGGTCGTCACATCCCGACGCCGGGAAAAATCCATCTTCATATCCATCTATCTTCTTTTTCCTAGCATTATTCCCTGTATTTACCCGAGGTCTGCTTATACTCTTATCCTGATTTGACAGATTACTAGTTTATACACAGAGCGATTGTCATCTAACCTCCGGAACCCAAAGAGCGAACCGGTAACTCATTGGATAAGAGTAATGCCTATCAGGAGATAACGATTAATTTAAAAAAAAAAACAAACATACAGCCGAACTCAGAATCTCGTCCTTTTTTGAAGTTTAGAATTCTGCACACACATCACTCATGTGTGGTAACAATAGTTAATATAATTATAAGAATAATTGAATCGTATTAAATAATTTTTCAAGGTTGCACAACAATACAATTCATTAAACACATAATACTATACATATGTTATATCTTCAAGATCATCTTGATTAATGGATGCGGAAATTAGTTATGCAAAAAACAACTCTACGTGCATTACCATTACGAAATAATTACCTATATTTATTTACCACTAGCTTCTGTCAGCGGCTACGCCCGCTAATAGCCTCTGAAAATTTTACTTAGAATGTCCACTTAGAATGTCATATTTATTTATATCGAATCATATACATCCTAAAAAATAAGTTTCAAGCTTCTAGCTCTCAAAATGCTGATACTTTCATAAATCATTTCATCCTTTAACCCCTTAAAAGATTTTTTATCATTAAAAAATAGCCTTTGTCCTTACAGAGGCTCTAGACTATCTGTGTACCAAATTTCATCTAAATTGGTTCAGTAGTTTTGGCGTGAGAGTCCGGCAGATAGACAGAGAGAAAGAGTTACTTTCGCATTTATAATATTCATAAATATTGTGTTAATTTGCTGTTATATTTTATTTTACTTACGTTATTATAAATTAGTTAATGCGCAGTAATTTCGGTTATATGACTACAATTTCAAGGTGCTTTTTTGTAAGAATTTTTAATGATGCGACTTCAGGTATTATGTGATTATTTATGTTAAATTACAAAATTGTATTGTTTGTTTTCATATTGTGGATGTACTAAATTTTATTAATTTTTATTACAATTTTATACAATAATAATCATCTTATCTCAAAGCAAGCTACCTTAATCTTCGCCTCTTATCATCCAGCTACTATTATACGTATAACGCCTATTAATCCAAGTCATCATCAACCCAAGGGAAGAAAATGACAGAGAAGGGAAGAAAAGAAAGAAAGAGATGGGGTGAGAGTTTGGGCTTACACTCAAAGAACGAAATGAAACAAAACGAATACCGATGTTCTGTGTGAGAATAGTACTTCTCTGGATAAGCCTACTTACTTACTGCGTTGGCTCAGTGACCCAAAGAGGATCTTGGCCTCCGACACCAGAAGACGCCACTTGTCACGGTCCTACACCACTTCACGCCAATCGGCTCTTTCTAGGGCGTTCAGGTCTTTTGTGACTGAATCGATCCAGCGATATCTGGGACGACCGACTGGCCGTTTACCACTCGGTCGTCCCAAATATGCTCTTTTAGTGGCACGATCGTCCTCCATTCTCTCTAGATGGCCTAGCCAGCGCAGTCGGGCAGATTTAGTTTCGCCAATTATGTTGGGCTCGGCCACAAGTTCTTAAGATAAGCCAGTACATCAATACTTAAAAGGGAGGTTTTACCATCGAAATCTACCAAGATAAAAGTACGGGTATGACTAATTTTAATTAAAGCAATACGAGCATTCTTATTATATCTAATCAACCACATAAGTAAAAGATAAATGCAAATTTTTCATTATCAAGTATGAAATTAACGCAGTGTCGAGTCCATGGTATAATTCCCCCCACATAGTAGCTAACGAGCATATTAAATCAAGCGGGCAGGTGTGGAATCGCCTTAAACGGCAGACGGCAGCTGACCGGCCGTCCGGTGTGAACAGAGATACGTAGTAGTGGCATCAGTGTTGCTCCTAATTCTAATAAAAGTTATTTTTTATTTTAATAATAAATTGTCTAATATTAAAATTAAATTAATTAAAATAAATTTAACTTTTTAATTGCTTTAAAACATGACATATGTGATGAAAAAGCCACAGACAAAGATTAACTTTTATTCAGTCAATTTTATCAGACATTCAACTATTGCGATAGCTATTGCATTTAAAAATATTATTTTAAAATGCAAACTTGAAATAAATTGTAAATAAGGGATTTTACAGACGAATTAAATGTATAAATAATAAGTTACATGAAATAAAAAACTAACAATCAGAGATCATTAACATTGACAAATATGTAACAAAACTTTTAATTATAAGCAAGTTTTATCCAGTAGAGCGACAGAAAAACACTTTAAGATAAAAATGTGTTTTATTTTGATTAAAAACATAGGTATATACATATATTTTTATATGATGTTGTTTATCGTACACAAAGTTCTTTACCACTAAATTATGATCTATCGCACTAAGCACTTCTACATTACGCTGTTCCGTGGCGAAGCACTGACCGCATGCATGATTTATTTACACAATTAACCATGAAGTCTAGGATCTTATGGGATTATTACTGCACGGTCTATGTATGTTCTTAGCTTAACGATTTATCTATAGAAATTATTCATTTGCAATTCTATACGTCAAACTACTAGTGTAGTGTATATTTTCATGTTCCGACCGGTTCGTGTGAAGAGCGCTTAATGTTGTAGAGATTATAAATAATACAAATGTATTTTATGAGTTTGTTATAATTCTACTCAATCACTTGATATTAAATTAAACTATTTATTTAATATAAAATATATGGGAAAAGAAATGTTCCAAAAATATCAAAACAAATATATATAAATATTTAAATATGGGTAGTTTATATAAGTTTCATTCATGTTTGTAAACTTGTAACGAAAAAACGACCCAGCGTACCTAAGCATTAGAAATCAAATCGGAGAAATGTACACACGGTATACCTATGCCAACTTGTGTCCTGATTAAAAGTATCTTTATAACAATATCATTTAATCATACCTAGCCGAAAAAGTAACAAATGTACAGACATTCAAAGAAGCTTGGTTGGTCGGGTTGGTTTCCCGCTGGGGGCAGATGTTTGTATTGTTCCTAAAATTATTTGTTTCAGTTTGGCTTGTCCTTATAGGACCGTTGTTGTTATAATTAATATTAATCGTTACCTATTGATAGGTAATTTTACTCTTATGCAAAAAGTTACTGGTTCTTTTATAGGGTTGCGGAGCTCGCATGGCACTTTATGTTAAAACTAATAATGTGTCAAATCCGGATAGCAGTAAAAAGAAAGCTAAGAAGTCTGGATTTGTATATTCGTGAAACCGATTTTGAGCATTGAGTACAATAATTTAAGAGTTACAACCTATGGGTCTCCTCACCGTGTCACGGAGAGCACGTTAAGCTGTCGGTCCCGGTTGTTATCACATAACATCTGATAATAAGCGTTAACTCTTGATAAGTTAATTCCTCTTATCCAAAGTTACTGGTTCGCCCTTAGGGTTGCGGAGCTCAGGTGACATTCTATGTTAAAACCTTGTAACCCGTCTAATCCGGATAAGAGAAATAAACAGACCCTGGTAAATAAAATGCTAGGGCGCAGAAGAATTTAAGAGTTACAAATTATAATCAGTGAATAAATATGATCAATACAGAACGCTTAGCGTAGAAGCAGCACAGATAACTAAAACCGGACGCTTAGGAAACGTACGCCTGGTAATTAAATATGCCTATTACTAGCTGGCAATTATAAAAGTTACGGCCACAGCTTTAGACTTTAGTATACATTTAATAGCAAAACCTAACCAAAGTAAACGTTTGCAATTATATATTGGCATTTAGTTTCGCTTCATAGAGTATTGGTAGATTCATATGAGTGAATATATGGCTTCTTCTGTTGAAGTCTAACAATATATGTTTTATCATAGCAAAAATGACGTTTTATTTTATGTTACAAGTTGGCAAACAGGCATACGGCCCACGTGATGGTAAGTGGTTGCCGTTATACTCACGCGTTGCCAACCTCGAGATGTGGTTCATAAATCTCCTCTGCCCAGTTATTTCACTAGCCTACAGCGCCCCTCAAATCGAAACACAGTAATACCTAAACACTACTATTTGGCAGCAGAATATTTGACACTGCGTACCTACCTAGCTGGCCTTTTGCAACAAGATTCAGGCGTCGGGATGTGACGACCCCATCGCCCGCTGTTGGGATAACCTCTGTCACAACAGAAATTATTCCACCAGTGCAATCAGTCACACTGGTGGTAGGTCTTTTGTTGCAAGAGGCCGGCTAGGTAGGTACCACCGCAGTGTCCAATATTCTGCCGCCAAATAGTAGTGCTTAGGCACTACTGTGTTCCGGTTTGAAGGGCATTGTACGCTAGTGAAATTACTGGGCGAACGAGATTTAAGAACTAATATCTCGAGGTTGGCAACGCGCGAGTGGCACCTACTAATGGTGCTGCAAGCGCTCATAGGCTGCGGCTGCCACTTACCATCAGGTGGGCCGTATGCTTGTTTGCCAACTTCTAACATAAAAAAAGAGATTTACTACCAGTGTGTACTACCCGCCTGTTATTATTATTTAAATTTTATGTTTTACCGATATCAAAAAGGAAGAAGCTATCAATTCGTTAATCAATACCAATGTTATAAAACGGAATTTGTTTGTTTGGTTTAACAATCAAAACAAAGGTTGGTCGTTACATTGCAAGACAAAGTAGCAACCTATAAAATTATCATTTCGCACGGCCAGGGAGTGGAATGCTCTTCCGGCGTCTGTATTTCCGAATTAATACAATCAGAACCTCTTCAAGGTGCGAGTACATATGCTTTTTATAAGTAAGCTCGCACCACTATAGACCTCATCTATGCCTTCGCGCTCAATGGAGGTAAAGAGCTTACATTTTGGAATAAAAAACTCTTCGTACAAAACAAAAGTATTTAATACTTTTAAAATAGACCAAAATATAATACATTAATATAATAATATTTAAACAAAAAAATTACGGAATTAGACTTATTTAAATTCTATAACAAATAAGCTAATTAAAAGTAATAAAGAAAGCTCATAATAACAATCAATCATTAGGAATCGTATGTAATTCGAGGCAGCTTTTAAAACAAAAACGAAAAGAAAGCTCCAAGTAACATGATATAGTACGAAATGAACTTTTAACAGGGGCTGTCAGTTTCAGATACCGAACACCAGGAGTTTTCGCAAACTTGAAACAAAGTTTTGACAGCGCACCTCTTGGCTGGTCTCTTGGTACTGATTTATAATTATTTAGACGTTTCGAGTTAAATCGTCCCTTTGAATTATTGATTTTATCGAACTATTCATAAATACATCTCTGTCAATAATTCAATTAGTCATTGCGTCTAACTTTGTTTGAACGTTTTAATTTTAATTAGCTTAACCCTTAGGGTTACGGAGATCAGTTGGCAATCGCTCTTTGTAAAAATTAGTAACCTATCGAATCAGAATAAGAGCAATAAGCAGGAGGTAAATATAACACCGGAAATAATGATAGGAAGAAGTAGTAGGATGAGATTAGTAACCGTTAATAAAAAAACTTATTTAAAAACCAAGAAAACACGAAAGATTACACAATAAATCTATTTACAAGAGAATTGATAATTATTCTTTAGAACCTGTTCATTAATACGACGCAATGGAAAATGACAACGGCGATGACTAAATAAGCATACCGATAATATTGCAAAAAAAAACGTATAAAGTATTTACTACAATAAAAAATAATTCGATGCATCCGCAAGTTATGCAGATTAAGATAATAGTTTACTCAGAAATGTAATTATTTTTCCAACTAATGAATAAAGATTAAATATAGATAATGTACCAGTTGCATTATCACATCCGATTGTAGAAGCGGAGGACATCAAAGGAGAAAACAAAAAAAGACTTAATGATAATACGTACGATACAGGACTCGATACAAAATATGATATTAGCTGCGAATTTTTCTATTCCACGCTGCTGTAACTCGTTTTAGACTGGACATCTAGTCAGTGAACTTACCTGTAAAGATAAAAAAAGACATGTTAGTAGGTTTATAATCTTGCGATAGAGACACATTGCCTTGAGCAAGAAAGTTAAGATTATAGAATTATTGGAATAAATTGTTGCATTACAACTTACATTGTTGGCATAATTGATGCAGATGATATATTACAAAGAATTTTCAAAGATTTGTCGTGGATTTTTGCACGCAATTTAATTTGCTCGGACTACAGTTTTTCGTAATAAACATATCCTACATACTTAAGTTTTCAAACTTTCTCCGTACTTTTATTATGCTCATTTCAGCTGCTTGGTTGTGGCGCAGCGGTAGCGAACCTGCCTCAAACGCCACAGGTCGCAGGTTCGATTACCGCTCGGAGCATAATATGTTTGTATTGATCATCCAAAACATATTTTCCGGTCTGGGTGTATTTGTCCTTGTCCTTGTATGTGTTTCCGAAAAAAATATATATTAAAAAACAAACAGATACAGATCTGGTTACTCTTCCATTTATAATATAAAATGCCGAAGTTTGTGAAGATGGATATTTGGTTGGATGGATGGTTGCTACTCTTTCACACAAATACACAAAGAATTTTAATGTTTGGCACACAGATAGTTTATTACCTGAATAAACACATAGGATACCTTTTATAGCAGAAAAATAGTGGAATATTCCCGTGAGATTATCAAAAATATATATGAATGCGTGTAAAGCCACGAACACAGATAGTTAATTGTAAATTTAAAAGTGAGCCCGTTTTCACTATTATTTTTTAGCTTCACTTGTAGGTATGTATGGCGTAAATATTTATGTTTTTGGGAATGTAGTAGATTTGGATCTAAATTACAGGTACATTCTAATATTTCATTTATACAAATAATATAATTTTAAGACTTACGACTTACGTCTGTCGTCAGGTCACTGAAGTCGCAGACAATAGTGTCAAGGTAACCAAAACTAGCCCTTGAGACCAACTAGATATGTGCTTTTGTAATAAAAGTTTGTGACCCGAACTTCTGGTAATTTGAGAAACTATTTTCTAGTACCGGACACACTTGGAAACTAGATTGTATGTTACTGTCACGATAATGGTTTCATTTGTTGAGGAAAACGTTCCATTCTAGAGTTCTTTTAGCTTGAACTGAACTCGTTTTGTCCTCTTAGTGATGTTACTGTACTAAATATTTCGTACCAACTGTACATTGTTTTATTGCAATTTATTTATTCATTCATTCGATCATTCATTCATGCATTCATCAATTAATTCATTTATTCAAATCAAATCAAATATTTTTATCTACCACCGGCTCCAAAATTAAACCTCTACCTGAGAATATTAATTCATTCATTCGTTACTTTTTATGATTTCAAACTTCATTGACGCCATATATTTGAAAAAGATTAAAATTCAGTACTGATGTGTGGCACAAGCAGCAACTTCGATAAAAAGCCACATTGTTTCTTAAAATGGACGAAATTCCTCGTAGCGATGGTACCGGCAAATTGTTAAAAAAACCTAAACGTTCACACGCTCAAACGTTAATATAAAAAGCTACTGAAGAATTCACTACTGATAGATTTAAATTGGCCGACAGGAGTGTAGGAATGAAAAGAGAAGTGGTCCTGGAATACGACGCAACTCAAGTGAATACTCCTCATGAAAAAAAAAACACAAACTCGTTCTTATTTATAAATAAAAAAGCTAAAAATTATATGAAAAGAAATGCGCAATAAAATATCTTTTGTGAATGATCGAAGTATAGTTAATCTTGCATTTAGATGCATTTATTTATTATATAATACATGTTTATCATAGCAAAAACATGGCCTGTTATTAGTGGGTAATACTTAGCTCGATTAGCAAGCTGTGAGTCCCACGCTACCACTACTTGCATTGGTGCCCGAAAATGCGTTTTCCAACGTTAAAAAAAAGAACCTAGTGCTTTGAATTGAAAAAATATTTTTGTGTTGAATAGTTAATTTATCGAGGAAGGATATTTCTATGAAGCAAAAATGATGTATCGTGAAGTCAAGATAAGAAAACCTGAAAATTCTTCTTATTTATAAATAAAAAAGCTAAAAATTAAATGAAAAGAAATGCGAAATAAAATATCATTTCTGAACGAGTGAAGTATAGTTAATCCTGCATTTAGATGCATTTATATATTTCTTGAAAGGTGAACATTCTTTATAGTTTACGATAATAGCTATACATTCAGAAATCAATAAATCGTACCAATAAAATGTACATGTCGCAATATGGAACTGCAGTTTCGTTGCGCATAAAATCCATCAACAAATACAATACACTTTTTGCATCGTTTACGAATATCCATAAATGCCTTATGAGAATATTGATGCGATAGTTTTCGTTTACACACTTTGATTCGTCGAGCAAAATAACTGGTTCTGCAAGGTCTCGTGTTAATGATATGCGTTAGTAAGCGACATTCGTGTCTACTCTTCATTATAATTAATGAGAATGTTCAGCTGAGGAACGAACGAGGCGTTGTTTCCACTCGCTACCTAATTATTAATAAATATTTCATTAACAAAAGTAAAAATAAACATAGCCGTTTACCTAAAAAAGGTGTTATTAAATTGAAGATAGTGGTTACTAGTTGATTGGGGCAAAAAAAAGGTCTCTGAATGTTTTTCAAAAGCATTAGAAAATAAATTAAAACATGACGCGGGTTAACTCCACCCCATGCCACCCTATCCCACTCCATGTCACCGGATGAACTGTCTTCTGTCAACGATTTCCGATAAGGTTTTTTGCCAGCTCGCTCTCCTACGCCAACACTTCATAAAGTACTTAGTTCCAATAACAACAGCCGACTTCAAATACTCAAGATCTAAGGCACACAAGAACAGTATGAATGTAGTAATCGTGGGTAAATAGCTTTTAATAATTGAGAAGTTCTTGTCTTTATCTTCGTAGTCATTTATCATATCATCACATAATTTATATGACACCTCGACGGTAGCGAAAATATCCATAAAAAAGTAGAATTTAATTTAATTTATAATATGAATGATTTACACAATAAACTGTCTAAATTATTATCTTGTTTTGATGTTGGAAAAAACACGAACATCATTTCCATCGCCAATAGTTATAGAGTAATTCAATTATAACAGAGCAAGATATAACACTATTTTGTAAGCCAAAATGTATTTTAACAATAACATATTCCGACGAAGACAAATGAATTTTAACAAATACTTGAACTGTCACGAAAAATCAAACCCTTCAGTTGGCAGACGATATCTTTATCTACTGAGCCAAATAGGTCATACAAAAGAACCTATTACAAGACGAAAAGCTTTACAAATAATTCTAAACACAAGACGTGGCATTTCGTCTTTTGTTTTATAACCTTCTCAACTCACTAAATTGATCTATTAGTTAAATTATCTTCAATAAAGTTATAGCATAAACGTGATAATGATATGAATTAGTTAAACTGTAAAAGAATCAAATGCGTTAAAATCAATTCGACCTAGTGGCTACTGAATTACCGATAAAATATTTTGCAAGAAAATACTATTGTTATTTTACGATTTTTGTCGTCAGCCATAAACTTTTCTTTAACATGTACAATGTCTCTCACGTAAAATGTACAAAAATATATAACAATAAGAGTATGCACGAGATGAGGCAGCGAGCCAACTGTCCGAAATTACACGGACTTACACGCGTTGCTGAAATATGTATGCAGATCTTCACGACAGACAATTATATTACGTAAAATGGTGACGCAATTCAATCATTTTCAACTTTATAACTTTGCTCTGCCCTCTAATAAAAAAAACAAGACCGTCTGCGATATTACTCTAGCAGTATATTCTTGTAGTATACTCTAGCAGTATATTCTTGTAGTATTTATTTATTAGTTTGCTACCGATTTTTACATAAATATATTATGAATTCACAAAAAACATTAACAATTACTTATAGCTTATATTGACATATTAATTTGATAGATGTAATAAAAAAATACGTCTCTCCTGAATATTGTTATGAAAAAAATCTCATAAAGTAGAAATAACGCAATTGGGAATAATCCGAAGTCATCAATATTTATGTGTTGTACTGGATTTTTATGCAGCCAAAAATATAATACACCGGGTGTTTCCTACAGTCTCGTATACGGTCTGTATTACATTCAGCCGGCTTATAACTGATGGAATGGTGTATTTGCATGGACTGGATTCATTTAGGTGTTTTACGAGGGTCAAAGACCTATAAACAAACAAAACTTATCATTTCGTCATGCGATATTGACAATGTCTATGTAATTCTATAAAGTTCACATTAAACTTTGTAAAAAATTATATATTTAAAAAAAATATATAGCAAAAATAGGTCACTTACAACATTAGTGTTTTCCAAATTTAGAAGAGGTAGGAGGAAAGGAAAGGTAGAGGGAATTTGGGTTTCCGGCGTCCTGACACATCGGGCGAAACACCACCGTAAAAATATACGATTAAACGCCAATATTCTGTGAGAGCGGTGGTCCATTCATTGCGATAACAACAAGGCATTATTACTACAAAATCACTTTTAGATTTGATTTGTATCAACAGATGTTCTAGACATCATATAAAACAGCTTTATTGTTAAAGAAATTATTTTCAGGAAAGAAAATTTCTACCAAGGGACAAGTAAAAGAAATTGCACAAGACGTCACTCTGGGGCCATATATTACTCCAGAGACTAAAAATAAAGTCAAATTGGTGGACTAGTATGAATGGAACGACATTAATGATGCGGTACGAAATTACTAAGCGTAATTAATTTGATAAACAATGCGGAATTGAACAGCTTTCATTGCATCTTGAATTTGTCGTCACCTTCTGGGATTCCAGATTGGACTATTTAAATTATTGGCCTTCTAAAGCTATAAGCCATCGCAGTGACAGATATTATACCTCAAAGCATTGTTGTGTTTATGTTTGAAGGAAATTGTAGCTCTTGATGTAGAAAGATTTAAGAACCAATTTCTCAAGATTGGCTACATAGCAAAAAAGAGAAGCGCTTACCACCAAAGAAGACTTTTCTTTTGGTAGTAATCTGACACATTTATTATAATCTTCTTAAGAAGAAGATTATTTATTATAATCTTCATGATTCTACTGCTCTTAGAATCAAGTACATATTCATCGATTTGTCCAAACGAAATATAAATTTGGAATATTCAAACAGATTTTCCATTTCAATACGATAGTCCATTTGGGTTGACAATTTAGTAAACAATGTACTGATAATATTAAATGCATCAAAGCATAAAATAGATGCAGCTGTCTTTGTAGTGTTATGGGTAGAGTACATGGACTAGTTAACCAAGCCAATGTAAACAGAGAATATTCCGTGACGCAAAGCAAATCATGATTGGATATAAGCGTTCTAATTCAGAATAGCTATGCAAAGACGGATTATTATGGACGAAACAGTTTATATAACTTTGCTTAAGGCATATGATTGAAAATTAAATACTGATCTACAAATATATTCATTTGCAAAATTAAATTAATCAAGAGGCAGTAATAAAAACATTTCTATAAGACAATAATATGATTCAAGCATGAAATATTCAAAAGAAAAGTTTGCAGACAAAAAAATAGCCGACGATGTCAACGAGTATAAAAAAGGAGGATAATAATATGATTTATTTTTCCGGTAAACAACGTAAATAGAGAATTGCAAAATGGCTATTATAATAAATCGTGCCGACGTTTTGCAGATGTACTCGCATAATGAATATGATAATCCATGAATTATGATAATATTTAATAGAAGACAATTATGTTGAATCACGAATGAGGTTAAGAGGTGAGATGTAGACGATAGCACCTATCTAAAGTTAGCTAATATAAAGAATTAATATTATATTAAGTAATATTGAACGAGGACGTGAAATGGACAACGTCGAAATAATTGTATAGCTTATTTTATATTTCGACACTTGATTGACGGGAACGGATAAAGAAAAAATTGCTTGTCCAAAAAATATTGTAATTTTTCAAATTTGCTCCGATATTTATTAATATGTTACGATGGTAATGTAAATAACGTTGATGACATGAAAGTCAATTTGATTTTATTTTTTACTTCTTTTTATATTTATTTGTTCGAATATTTTTTTTAACAGAAATGCTGCCAGTATTCCAAATCCTTTAGAGTCATTATTTTAAAATATTTTCTTTCGACCTCCATATTTATTATATGGCGAATGTAGGAACCCTTTGATTGTTAACGGTGACCGCAGTGGCACTAGGAGTTAATCACAATATGGGATGATGTAAGAAATTAGAACAAAGAAAAAAGGAAGGAAAAGGAAAAGGAAAGGAGGAAATAAATTAGGATTGTTTATATACAAGCAAATCAAAAATATTTTCGCTCCTGCTTCATAAGTTACATAACCGTTTTATTAAATAAAACAAAAATCATAGAAAATTTATAAGGTCACACACATGTTAATGGTGTTACAAAACTGGTATCGTCTATAAATAAAACGGTAAATTATATTAATGAGAGAACAGTATCTGATTAGAATTCGCAAACACTCGGCCTAATGTTTACGGCCACCCTCACAATGTATACGGACAACTACGATAGTCATTTCAACTGAATTATACTCCTCTCATTACTCATTCCGTTAACGTTGCTCCATTCAACCAATACAATCAGGACGAATAAACTCGTCTAGTTAAATCTACACGCAATATATGATTGTGTTTCGTTAGCATCAATCAATTTGCCGTGATATGTCCTTCGCAGTTGAGAGATAGACGGATCGAGCTGATGGGATTAAACCACACATGAACGATTCAACGATTGGTCCGATCAAACGTTTTACAGAAACCGGTATTTATGCTATATCGAGTTCAATATCACCAACCGATTCTAAAAAGCTTTACTTCCATATATGAATATATTTTTTATCATCTTCTGTTATAAAAAAAGGTAAATTAATCGTGATATTTTAATTCGTTACAAAGATAAAGTACAAATTTATGCAATATTAATTTACCAACTGTGGATGTGAGCCAAATCGAATCGAATCAATTTCATATAATTGGTCATGTCGTACAAAGTGAAATAATTTCATATGTAAAATTATGTTAGAATTTATCTTGTTGTGGTGTAATTTTTAAATATAACTCTTTATACCACAAAGTTGCTGATACGTAAACTGGAGAGGAAACATAAGTTAGGAAAATACGGGTGGGAGTTTTGGCATCCGGCGATATCATTCTGACAAATCCCAAAAAAGGAATACTATACTACACTTTAATTTGATATTGTGTAAGCTCAGTACTTTCCTGGAAACAACAACGCTTCACATACACAAATAAAAAAGAGAGAGGTGGTTGGACACCCGGTTGGAGTTCGTTTTGCTATATCTTTTTTTTAATGAAATAAGTATTTTGATCATATTATCACTGTAGAAAGTAATAATATAGAAAGAAAAAGAGATGGATATATGTTGTAAGTAACTATGACGGTCTTTCTACTAGAGATAAACTTAAACTGGACTTAAGAAAAATTTAGGTAAGCTGTCGATTTTAGAAAGACCTCATAATTATTTATAATTAAAAAGTTCCCATCCGTTCAGAGCGCGTAACGCGCGATAAGGAACTTCGTTCCAATAATAATAGCATGTCTGACTTTTACATTATTCGTTACGAAATTTCGCCTTGATACTTTCAATGTTATATTTGTTAAGATCAAGTATAAATTACACAATGGAGTTTATGTGTAAATTAGTGGTTTATAAACCGTCAATTTATACGTACAACGTAATAGATACAGCAGTCCCAACTAATATTATAAGAGCGAATATGAGTTTGTTTGTTACGCTTTGACGTCTTAACTTTTCAACTGATCGTTATGAATATGTCCGGGTGTAGACCAAGTACGCTATGTACTTTCATCCAAAAAAAAGTAAGGTCTCCAAAAGACGAGGTTGACATGAAACGGAAATCTATTTTAACGCGAGCTATACACAATATTATTAATATGATAGTATAATGTTCATAACATATATTCCATTTAATACAAGATCCTATCAAATATACTAGTATAATTTACTCCGATACATATTGTCCGTAAACGTCAAATTATCACTAATATCAAAGTCAATAAACTAGGTAAGTAAATAACGTCTATTGCGTAATGCGAGCTTGTATGTAATATAAACCACATGTAATATAAACACGAGAAGCTAATCCAAAACATCACTTCATTCATCACATTTGTCATACTAGCTTTAAATATGGGACAATGTCAGATAAATTTTGTAATGAAAAAAAATCGAACAAGTGCGAGTCGGATTCTTTCATACAATAGAAATTTATTTATTTACCTTATTTGATAATCGTGACAATTTAGCTAGACCTCTAAATTATATGAGCGCGCATACAACTCAGAGGTATATACTAAATACTATATAGATTTTCTACCCAAACTCTTATAGGGTATAGCTTTATGGCATTCCTACAAAATAACTAGATGCAGTGATTCCAGTAAATATTCTATTAATTGAAGAGCTCTTCATCGTCATAGATTTTCGGAGTACGAGATCATCACAACATTTACATGAACACCTTTGAAAAAAAAAATTAGAATCGGTTCATTTTCCTTCTACTTTTCGTGTGGTTAGTGTCCAATCTTGTGTCAGAGTTGTTCAGGTCTCCGATTCCCATTTATAGACTAACCACGCCTAAAGTTGCTTTAGCCATTGATCGTTTAGCAATCAGTCAGAGCACCCAGATATAAGCGTCATAAACGCCAAAGATATCATATAACAAAAAAAATCAGACGAATTCATGACCTTGATTATAAATTCAAAACGGTTATAAAATACGGATGAGAACTGCGCTAGAGTAAAAGTTTAAGATTCTACGTCTAGTTGACGGGTTATTAAATGTTAAGTGACGTAACTCAAGGTCACGCATATCGTGAAGAAAGCGTCGAAGTGTCGGCATGCGTACGCGCACGTTTGCGTAACACCGCGTAATATCTGACGTTGACATTGATTATTAATTTATGTGCGTAGTAAAATTGTGATGTTCATATTTTAGTATAGTTTAAAGCATTATTAAACCAACTTCAAACGCATTTACGACCGTATCTTGGATCGGTATAAAGTCAAATTATTGCAGCGTCGTTTGAACAACATTAAATACTTTGTTTATGATATTAAACAAACTAATCTTATGTTTGACTGTGATATCGTTATAGAAAAGCATTACACATCGATATAATTAAGATACTGTTTAGTTTTAAGCTGACTACATAAAGGAGAAAGTTCGCAATTCAGATTCTTTTTGTGTATGTATGTTGATGCATAGACCTATATTATACTATGAACCGGTCCTTTTATCGGCGTTAGAGTTGAATTTACAAAGACACCAACGAGTCTATGACATTTTGTCTGTATGAAAGGACCAGTCCATATTATATAGTAAATTTATGGTCCCATGTTATTTTCAATGTTTTGGGAAACCTCTTCGAGATAATAATTTTCTTTTAAACAAAATATACCTTGATAATGATTCGGTAGTGATTCAATCAAGTCGATGAACGGACGATAAAAACGAAACTGTATATAAATTTATTTCTAAATTCTCACGACTATTTGCATCTAATTTAATTTTGTGTAACAATGCCTTAAGCAATTATTTTAAAACAGGCAACTATTTTAAAAGCGTTATCCTTGAATGTCATCTAAATATTAACAGTCTTATGTAATATATTTGAATAAATAGTTCTTTAGTCTTTACATATAATTAAAAGTCGCGTCGGCGCCAATTTCATCTATTGTTCCTCTTACGATATCGCCTGACCATCGAGCTGGTCATCTGCCAAATGTCCGTTGTTCTATTCTTGGCTAAAGTGTTACTATCGTCTCACCGTTTGGCTAACTATCTTAGAACTTTCAATAAAATGTAAATTAACATATCAATTATCAATTCTGTAACAACAATCGTCTACAATGAAACGAAATAAAGTGATTTAATTTATTACATCCAAAACGAGAGGCAAATTGAAATTTTTGACTTAATGTTAAATTTGTAAAGGTTTCATAAAAAAGTTATACAATTCTAAATTGAAATAATTCTGGCATCTAGTATTGTAAAGATTACGAATCTAAGGAAAAAATAATAAAAAAGAAATATAAAGATAGGTAATATAATTATATTTGGGCAAAAAGTTTTCTAAATAATCTACCTATATTTACAAATATATCAATCGGTATCTTTAAAAGCGCGAGGCTCCTCGACAAAGCGCACACGCATCTATTTGTGTTCGTCGTAAAACATCGGCTTGATTTGATCCGACACTTGTACTTCAAAAAGCCGAATCGAGGTCAAACCAGTGGCATTAAATAAATCTTGTTATTACATCTTCTACGCGTTTCATAGCATTGATTCACGTACTACCTTTAAAAATTACAAAAATAACGATTTATCTAAATAGAGCTACGATATTTTATTATTTAACTAGCTGTGCCTGCGGCTCCGCTCGCGTGGTGAACCGATTTTTATTTGCACGGAACTCAAATTATTTATCTAAAATAAAAATAGCCTAAGCTCCTTATAACATCAGCTATCGGTTAAAATCAATCCAGCCGTTCCAGAGATTAGCCATGTGAAACAGACAGACAGACAAAAATTTAAAAAAAGAAAGATTTTTATGCAAGTACAGTATGCACTTTCATATGCATTTAGTGAAAAGCTGTTAATTTTGAATTACGAACAAACACATCAATTTTATTTATTTGTATAGATAATTATGTTCTTGTTACGTATACGCTTATACTATTTGGTTTGATTTAGATTTAGCTATGGTGATTTTGTTATACGCGCAATTATTATTTATTTATATTATCGACCCATCTTCTATAATCTTGGCAACTGACAAGTAACGATAATATAATAATATGTTCCTTTGATCCGATGTTAAATGTAAATGAACTGGTATAATTACAGCCATAGGTACATTCAGGTTATGTTCTACGGTTCAGAGCACATGTGCAATGAGCACAATGTTTTATGTCTTGCGTTGTCGACTTATTATAAAACGACTAGTAGGTCATTAATTTCTTTGCTTTTAAATTCATAATAACTACTTTGGAATAGAGAAATATTCTTATAATTTACTAGCTTCTGCCAGCTGCTTCGCTCGTGTGATTAACGATTTTAATACTTTGAATCCTTCTTCCACACCTTCATGGGTGGAATTCTAGAAAATGATAAAAACGTGTTTTTTAACATTTTCTAGAAATCAATCGTTTATCTTTAATTGTTCGCTAAAAAATAAAGTTTCCTTTTCCTAGTTTGAAATATGGCGGAAGTCCATACAAATTATCAACCTCTTTTTCTCTCCCCTTAGTGTTGAATTTTTAAAAATTCTTTTTTAGTGGCCGTTTACCTTTTACAAACAGCACCAGTGAATAAATCAGCTTTCTAGGCCCAAGGGTTTGGCTTGGCGTTGATATGTCAGGCAGGACTTCTCTTTATAAATACAGATTTATATAGATTTGGCAGTCTCTAATTTATGTCCTTAACATACAAAAAAATTCAGTAGTTTCAATAAGTATTGAACGTAATGCAGATTAAATCTTCAAATCCAAAAAACTATAAGTATTGCAAAAAAATTAAATAACATATTTGTTTCGATAGAGGACGATGAAGATATTTTTTGTTTGCATTTGGGATAATGATTTACGATAAAGGATGGCTATACATTTTTGCCTTCGGTTAGTTAAAACGTAATAAATCAATCGTAAAACGCTTCAAGGTATTCAAAGAAACAAAATGTTTCCATAATATTAAAATTGTAAATATTTTTCTAACTTTTGGCAATCAAGATTTTAACGAGAAATTCTTGTGAAAATCAGAAGTTAATCTTATTTATAATCAGTCCCCATATAAGTTATGAGAAAAGAAGAAGAAGAATGTTAGATATTCTTTGATAAATTTATATAGCAAAATTACGAAGAAGATAATAAAGAAATTGAATTGAAAATGATATCTACGCAAAGATGAATTTGAATTCCGCCTAATCATTGACACGTCAGCTAATAGACAGATTGCGTGCAACGAATACAAAAGATAATTTTTTCTCAAAGACCAATAACGTTAATGAATGTAATTGGAATATTAAATTGGTAAGATTCTATTGTTATGTAAAATATTATCAATAACACTATATGCTTCTATTTTTTCCAGATTGTAGATCTTAAACAAAATGTAGTAAGAAAAGTAAATAAACTTGTCCAGTCTCATTTCAAATTTCGATCCCATCATATTAAAATGATACCCAAAATAGAAACAAAGATGCATAATGTAAAATGCGAAGTGAACAATAAAGCACAGCCTGTGTCATCAACGGCGTCACTGCGCTACTGACCTAAATAGTAGGACGGTGTCGCAAAATGGCCATATTGAAGATCAAGTTTACCTGGAAGGGCGACTATATTTAGCTGATATTTCTTAAAATATCAAATTTACTGGCATCATACTTGCTTACGATACTTCAAATATCACATGAGCGTTTCTAACACAAAGGATAGGAGGGAATTAATGATAAGAAAAAAAAGAAAGGGAACAGAATGGGGATTGAGCTTTTGGCACTCTCTCTCATCGCACGAAACGCAACTGTACTCTGTTAGTTTAATTTCCACCGAATATATGTAAGAAGTTAGTACTTCCCCGGTCTCGCCAGCCCATTTCTTTTGAAAGAAGCATGGTTCAACTACTAGATCACCCGCATGCCTAGCATTTTTAATGAGGTTCTCTATGAAGTTTCTACACTATTTTAAAGTCATAAAATTATATGTAATAAATGGTTTGTTCGCAAAGTACCCAAGCAATTTCAAATGGATCTAGGTTATTATCTAGTACTTGCAATATTTACAAAGTTGTGTTGTATTTTACAATTATTTTATGGTTTTTAGCTTTTCGCCAAATCGTCATGCTAACTGACAAAAACAACTCAGATTTTAAAATAATGATGGAACTGTAAAACTCGCAACAAATTGTATTACTTGTAGCAAATGCACGTTAGAGGAAATAAATCATTTTCCGTACTATAACGTGGATGAAATCAACATCGGTATCACGGATAAAAGCATAAATTATGCGTTAAAAGATAAAACGGGTATGTAATGTAACATGTGCATCATTAATGTCAAAGATGAAAATTTTGACGTACAAGATCTATTTTCAGGAAACGATGCACGTGTGGTACCATAGGTATGATGTTAATGAAGCTGTCATGTTTTGTTTAATGTAAAAGCGGCATCGGCAAATGCAAACAGACAACTATTTACATATATTACATTTCACCAATTTATCTAAATATTCGAGTAGTAACAAGCAAGTGAATCTGGACTGAAAGATCTAACGGATAAAATAGAAAATCAGTTACTTTGAAATAAAATGACCTCGTTTCACAATGACAGAACAACGGAGAATCCCCTGACATCGTCACATATTTGACTGAAATATATTAAAAGAATTTTAAAAATAAAATGCGTTACGCCCACATCTTCACGCCCTACCAGTTGCGTCGACGTGAATCCCTTCCAGAAAAACTAATTTCTTTCACCAGGGGCGCTACAGTGAAAAAAATACATCACGCAAGGAACTATGCGGTAGTGGGCCGGAACTTTTAAGTGAAGCGAAAAAAATGATGACTCATCCAAAGCATTTTGAAGGCACTCGAGCGTAATTACATTTTCCATTAAATTACCGCATTGACGATAAAGTCTTTTCAAGGCAATTCTTATAGTTTTTAACATTACACTGCATTTTCTTTTAATGAATGTAAATAACGATATTAGAATGAAAACGGCATCGTCAGTTTCACTAATTTTTGTAAATACGAAAACCGAATTGTGCTAGAATACTCTTCCTAGTAAAAATTAGTTACAAATATGTTCCTTAGCAACACTAGTATCACGGTGTGTTATGATGCGAAAGAGTAAAACAAAGAGAGCACGATGGTGTAGGGTTTGGGCCTCTGATGGATGGACTAAAGATGCTTACTAACTAATTACTTTCTATTGATATTCTGTGTGAGGGTAGCACTTCCCCAGTCAAGCTGTCCTAGCCAATTCTACCACTACTAATTACATAATAAATTTCTACATTCAAGTTTTCGAATTGAGATCAAGGTTTATTACTTACTTAATTGAAGCTATTAAGTAAGTTTATTTATATATTAACATTTAAGCCGAATCATATTAGCATACAGCTTTATTATTTTTACGTCTTTCGTCTCTCCAAGCAATATGCAAACTAGTGCATCTATAATTAAACCGACAATAATGTGATTTAGTATTAAAATATCTATCGCCTTGTAGTCGCGTGCTCGACGATCTGGGGCGACGTTCATCACTGTCCGCGTGTCGGTGCCGACTCGATCGAAAAGCAGATTGTTAAAACGCTAAGGCGAAGTTAAAAATGGCTCCTAGACTTTCTGCTTCCGGATCAACGGCGGCGCATTTGTGTTCTGGGAATCGTATTGCAATTCTTAATGATAAGATTCTGGAAACTGACGATACTGGTTATATTTTAGTATTTAATTTAAAAGATAATTAAAATTCAACTATAATCGATGGCAAGAATATGATTTATACCGTAATTAGTTTACCAAAATCTTTGCATACAAAATTCAAAGTAGTGTGTTTAGTATAATAAACTGCTTGTTACCTTGCCAACATAATATAAAGTGCACCGCATACCTTTAGCGTAAAATCTAGCCGATGCTTATACATTCTACACTAACGGCTGTTGTAAATTATTAGTCTATGTGTAGTCTGCAACATAACAAATCTTTTAAAGCATCAATCGCTTCATCCTCCTTGCTCCAAATAATTAGCATATGGTTTTTTAAAATAAAGAAAAATCGTTTAGCAAATTTTTTAATATTTCACTTGATTTTATTTTTACTATTTAAATAGGTATATTTTATAACCCTAGCGAACAAAGTAATGTTTTATTTTATTTTGACGTTGATGAGACAAAGTTTTAATTCTTAACATGTTACACACGTCGCCTTAAGATACTGATAATATAAACCAAAATCATAAAAAAAAATTGATAGCAATAGGGAGATTCTAACTAAAATATAATAAAATGTAATTAATGGATTAAAAATAACACATAATCAAACAAGTGTTCAACTCGGTTGCTATTTGATAAGACCTTTGTCAAATTTTCCGGAAAGCCTTAAGGCGTTAAAGAAGACAAGCCACTTAGGAACACGTAGATAACAAGAGGGTTTATAAATAAACGAACAAGAATCAAAGATGGATTTCGATAAAACAAAACTAGAATCAAAATAAGCGTTAATAGATTTATAATAGATTACTAATTTAATCCTCAATAGCTCAACGGTAGAAGGGCCGACGTCGCTCCGTTTACGCGAGAGTTGAGGGTTCGATCCTGACCCCCTTGGGCTATTGTCGTAGCCACTCCTAGCGCAGGGTTTAAGCTTATTTCGAGCGGCAATAAGAATCTTAGTAAAGCCTTGAAAAAGCATTGCTAGCTAGTATTCTTTTTAAATAAAAAAAAATAGCGATACAAAATATTTCAACACCCTTTTCTACCCATTATTTTTCAAATCTTCATTAGCAATTTGTAATCATGGGTTGTACTGAAATGTTGAGACTTTTTTACATATAATGTTTCAAACAATCCAAAGATGACAAAAAAAACAGAAATTCAGTCAATACAAATTGTATGCGAATGAAAGAATTTTAATCTCATCTTCATTTGCTATTACGAACAGTATTTGGACTTAATTTCCCTTTTCGCTTCATTATTATTTGAGTTTACCTAAAATCTGTATACACACGATAGTAATTACTTGTAAAACGAAGGCGAAGCGCTGATGGTAGATCGTGATAACGCTCCCGTATTACGTGTTTATTATACACAATAGAAATAATACAATGGGAATGTTATCTGCGACACTCAGCTAAATTAAAATCTTCTGTGCCGTCTTGTATCCTCTTGCTTTTGTTAAAGCTCCCTGTTTCCTCGGGCAATTTTATAACACGTTATTAGTTAAACGACAGAGTAATAAATTTATTAATATCGTCAAAATTCGAGGAATGTCATCATTTAATTTTAGTTATATTACCAGAACATAACAACAAAGAATATTTCATCAAACAAGAACGTATTTACATAGACTACTTAGAGAAAGCAATTAATATAATGTCAAATTGAATTCACAAGCGGCTAATAAATAATGAAATCTCCTACAATCTCCTGAATTATATCATTACATTACATTTAAATCATAACCGCTCTACAAATCATTATTAATTTATGTTTTAATATTACTATTATTGGTATGAGGATTTTATACTACATATAATTCACGCGTTTACTAGTATGTTTGCCTCAAAATTAATTATATGTTTAAAAATAATTATTGAAAATCAAATTGCGATAACTTTTTCCGCTTCCAGTGCTGTGAAGTTTATATGACCTGGTGAATGCCAAAATAACAACTAGATTATATATTTTTGGAAGCTATGACCAATACATAGGTTCAATCAAAAACAACTAGTGCATATTTACATTATTATAAAACCATTAACGGACTTTATCGACACAAGGAAGATATTAATGAAAAACAAACTGGGATCACATATATACCTAAAATAAAACCACGTAGCGATAATGAAGCGGTCTCACTGTTTGAGCTGTTTCAGCTAAAGATTCATATAGAGTTAAATATCATTCAAAAAGACTCATACACCTACGTTGCACAGAAAGTAATCTTTTATTTCTCTCTAGTAGAAGATTCCACATGGATGAAGACGCTGTTAAAAGTTAAATAGTACAAATCGTAAATTCACATCGTGCTTTATGATATCATAAGTGGTCTGAACAATTCGTTGTATGGAAGCCGATTGCAGATGTAATAACACTATTTATAGTAATAGCATTGGGAGCCCGTTCATCATAAATTTACTGGTCAAGCACTACTTGGAAGTGCACCAACTATTTCAGAAGCGCTTACGGTGAAGTTCTTATAATTTAACGTGCGCTGTTATGTTATGAAGAAAATTAATAATGGAAGCCATGTTAAGTTTACCGTTACACAGACAATGACCATAATACGACGGAAAAGGTTGGCATTTATGATATGAAAGACAAACTTAATTGGAAATGCTTAAAATTTTCTGTGAATCATTTTTCTTCGTAGCTTATTATTTATATACACATCTATTTTAGATTTAAAATCGTCTGCAAACAAGGAGAATTTTATCAATTCGTCAGAATTTTTTATGTGTTTTAAGCAAAGCCTTCGAAGTTTGTGAACAGATTTTCATGACTATTATTGTTTTGTGATTGGCGGTGATAACATTGACGTATTGATTAGGTTCATTAAAGTGCCTCAGTACCTAGACGATTGAAGAGGGATAGTCCGAACATTTTTTTTTTATATAACGCCGGAGGGCAAATGACTCCACTCCATCTGATGGTAAGTGGAAGTGGAGTCCTCACGCGAAGGTGGCTAATATGGTTGCAGAAGGCAAACTGTACTAGCCATCCTCGCCCTGCCTACACGCAAGGTGCCTCTTCACGCCTCGTTTGAAGGACCCCAGGTTGTAAGAATGAGGCAACACGTGTGCCGGTAAAGCATTCCATTTTTTTGAAGTGCGACAAAGAAAAGAGTTGGCAAACTTCTTTGTTCGCGATGGCATTGATGCCACAGTTAGTCGGTGACATCGGAGACCGGCACGCGTAGTTCTTGAATGGAAGGGGAGGGAGGGATAAGGAAAATAATTCCTCTGAACACTCGCTGTGGTATAGTCTATAGAAAGCGCTGAGACCGGCAATCTCACGTCGATGTTGTAGATGTTCAAGGGTGTTAGAGACCTCCACATTACCAATAATTCGAACGGCGCGTCGCTGCAACCGATCCAGGGCATCAAGCAAGTACTTAGCGGAGCCATCCCAGAGGTGCGAGCAATATTCAACGCAAGACCATACCTGCGTTTTATACAGCAAGCACCTGATCTTCACATACCTTAAAGGACGAACCGACCTATTATTATTTAACCTACCTACCATATATTTTAATGAGTAAGCGACTCCTATCATATTTTGAGCACGGTGAGCCAAAGCAAGGCTCTTACAAACAACTGAAATGTGTTAGGATGATCAATACAAAGTTTCAGATCCAAAGAAGCATTAGACCCTCATCCATAAGTGTTAAAACATAACATAAGCTACGCTACAGCATTTTAATTCTGTCACGATTAAGGTCAGAATAATCAGTGTGTGAGTCAATAATAAAAAGTGCAATAAAAATAATTAAAGTAAAATACATAAAATTAAAATGATGGCTCTCGAAGATACGAAAATACTTTGATGCGTGTGAAGAGAAATAACCACACAATCAAGATAATTAAATGAAATTCTTTAAGCTACATTATAAAAAAAATAAAATTGTCTGTCTGCCTGTTCGTAAAATTTTAATTAATCTTGACAAAACTTCTTGTTTTTCAAAGCTTATAAATAGAAAAACTGGTATATTTTTTAACTCGCCAAATCACCAACTGACCAATTTTAATAGCGTATTTAGCAAGATATTCCATATGAATTTGTCCTAATTATAAAGGAACATAACGTGGTCAACAAAACACAACAACAAGTCAAACTTGATGGTCATAGTGCTGACGTAGAAGCTACTAGCGATTTAGGATTGGAAACGCTAAAAATTACTGATGACGTGATGCAATGATAATCGCCCGTATGCAATGCAAATTCGAAACGGAAAAACGGGCACTTATCGCTTGAAGGACCTTGGCTTAGAATAATATAATACTTATAATCCTATTATCAATCAAGCAAACAAAAAAAAGGTATTCCTTAATAGCTTTAAAGGAATTTCGTCCTTAAAGAATTCAATCGGTATTCGATTCTTTGAATTGGCGGTCGCTGGAGTTTTGGCGTGTATAAAATTTTTAGCTCCTCTTTTTGTCTTACTTATCGGGCTGTATTTAATTGATGTGTTATTACTCTTTAATGACCTTCAATTTAGCTTTTTGCAATGATTGCGTGTACTTTTAATGGAATTATGATTACGGGCATTATAATTTTATAATGCTATCAGTTTAATTTATGAGTTTATAAATAATAAATATTAACACAATAGTTCAGTATGTCCTAAATTTGTTATTTATTTATGCACTAGCATCTTCCCGCGGCTTCGTCTGCGATGAGCTTAGAATTGGCTCTAGAGATTGGTATGTAATAAATTTTCCATAAGTCACGTCTATACTAAATAGACCCCTTAGATTTTTCCGCCATAAAAAGTATCCTATGTGTTTATCCAGACAATAAGTTATATTTGTGCTAAACTTTATCCCAATCCTGCAGCTGTTTTTGTGTGCTTCAGTAACAAAAACATTTATAATATTAGCAGTATAAATATACACCTAATAAACTTTTTGCCTTCTATATTCTCAGTGCAAAAAATATGCATATGTCCATAACTATACAGTAATTAAACGAACCGTATTAATGTTACAAGGATAATATCTTAGTTGTTTCAGTAGCAATATTCATACAACAGTTATAAGCCAGATTTACATTTAAATTGCCACAATCATCTTCAATTTATTGTACAGTCACACGCTGAAGTAATTGCGATAAATATATAGCTATTCTAGCAACATATTAAGAAGCATCAGATAGTCCAATGGATAGAAAACGTAAATTTTAACCGAAGGCCTCATTCATGGATGGATTCATTTCCGGGCAAGCAGCTCTAAGTTTTCAAAAGTGGTGGCGCGAAACATGGCGAAGAAACCTGCATGTTATAAAAGAAATTCTAAAACATGTATATCTTACTGATAGTATCAACTTGGTTAACTACCACCGTACGCTGCTGAAAAACTCATGAAGTGACTGTTCGTCAGCCCTGTTTTTAATTCACCTGATGCTGAAGAAATACCGCCACTCATGAATATTTACTACACCAGAGGCCATGCAGCTGAGACCTTGCTTGGCAACCTTTATGATGCCACTGTGGTGGTGATGAAGTATAAATTACTCAAAAGCTTTTCATTTCAATAAAATATTCTTCTATTATATTATATTGTTTTTGTACGTGACAGTACTAATGTATTTGATACTTCCTCTATTCAAGTTCGAAGCAAGGACGATTCTATTTTTGCGATGTTCAGTAGGTACATAATTGTCATTGCTTGCGGTTAGTTTTATTTTGCTTTCGATGCTTAAATGTCAGCCATTTTTATTATTATTACATTGCTATTGATAATATTATTATCAGAGAAGTATTCATTTGAATAAATTAAGACTCTACATTCATTTATTATTTATTGTATTCCATTAAATTTCTGATGTTTGTTAATAGAACATGTATTCATGTGGTCCGGTCTTAACGTGTTTGTTCTTATCATTATGTGTGTTTTGAGATCCCCGACACAGTTTTTTTTTATTTATTAAAAAAATGTTATCTACCTCAAATTCGCACCGAGGACAAATCTTTTTTAGAATAAAATATCAAGTCAGGGATATATTTTAATGAATGACTAAATTTAGCTATCGAAAAAATTAGACATTTTGACAGATTTCCGATTCAGATATTGGATAACATTCAAATGGCAACTGAGAAATCGGTCTTATCAATTATAAAAAGACGTTTTAAGTTCTAGCATATTTATTTATATCGAATCAACAGCCTAAAAATAAGTTTCAAGCTTCTAGCTCTAAATATGAATATACTTCCACACAACTATTCATCCACCCTTTCAAACCCTTAAAATCCTTTTTTCGCATTAAAAAGAATCCTATGTCTTTTCTCAGGCTCTACACTATCTGTCTACCAAATTTTGGCGTGAGAGCGCGACAGACAGATAAACAGAGAGACAGGGTTACTTTCGCATTAATAAAATTAGTTAGTCCACTTGAACAATATCACGGGTAAAATCTAGTTTACTTTAGTGGCATTTAGTCGACTAGAATCTCTTAAAGAATCATGTAATCATAATATTGAAACTAAAAATAATAAAGATTCACATATACAAAGTATAAAAGGCCTTCGTTTCGCTTTAGTTGAAGACGGAGATAAACTAAACGTTGTTTACAGAAGCGAATATGAGGTGGCTTGAGAAAATAATCGTTTCTTCTTGCAAACATTCGTTAGATTACTATAAATATTTTATTTTTATTATGAATATGTATTGAAAATATTATTTATAGTATATAATGTTTTATAATTTACACAATTTTCAATTTTCGTTGGTCCCCATTAGTGATATCCTGTATCGGGGTTCCGGAAACATTTACAAGGACGAGGACAAACAGAGTGCAACAGCGTTAAAACAAACATTTGGTCAAAGCGGGAATCGAACCAGTGACCTGTGGTGTGGTGATATTTTCTTTAATTAATTCATGGTGGTTGGCAAACAAGCGTACGGTCCGCCTGATGGCAAGCGGTCATCGCAACATATAAACGATTGCGACACTTGAAGTATCACATGGGCGTTGCCAACCCAAGGAGCACAAGGGAAGAGATAGGAACAGAGAGGGTGGGAAGTTGGTCCTCCGGCGCTCATTCATCGCAGGAAACGCAAAAGTACCTACTGATTTTTTATTTTTTTTATGTTACAAGTTGGCAAACAAGCATACGGCCCACCTGATGGTAAGTGGTTGCCGTAGCCTAAGAGCGCTTGTAGCACCATTAGTGCCGTAGCCTATGAGCGCTTGTAGCACCAGTAGGTGCCACTCACGCGTTGCCAACCTCGAGATATTAGTTCTTAAATATCCTCTGCCCAGTAATTTCACTAGCGTACAGTGCCCTTCAAACAGGAACACAGTAATGCCTAAGCACTACTATTTTGCGGCAGAATACTTGGCACTGCGGTGGTACCTACCTAGCCGGCCTCTTGCAACAAAAGACCTAGCAACAGTGTGACTGATTGCACTGGTGGAATAATCTCTGCTGTGACGGAGGTTATCCCAACAGCGGGCGATGGGGTCGTCACATCCCGACGCCGGGAAAACTGATACTCCTACTTTACACTACAGTAATTGTAAAGTTCTAAGTTTTCTATCAACAGTCTCTGCTTCCTATAATAGGAATGTGTCTTTTGCTTTTTAATAGAGACCAATTTTATAAAAAAAAAAAATTCTTAAAGCACCGATGTAAAATAAATATATGTATAAAAACATAATATTAATAACAGAATGTTTAGAATTACGTCTAGAGGTATAATTTTTTGTGATATTTATACTACTATTATAATTATTATTGTGAAACTGTGCCAAAAATTTTACAATGAATATCATTTTATTTTAAGACGAGATGACAATAACCTGCCAAAGTGTCTTTTATTAAAAATAGTCAATTTTTAGATTTTTTTGTATTTGAGTTTGTATTGCGTTTTTAGGGTTCCCTTGCTAAATGGAAAAAAACGAATACTTTTTAATTACGACCTCTTTGCCGATCCGCCTATATGTGTATGACGACGTTGTGGCGCAGCGATAGCGAATCTACCATATGTGCCACAGGCCGCGGGTTCGATTCCCGTTTTCTGGTTTGGGTGAGTTTGTCCTTGTCCTAGGTGAAAGTTGCCGGACCCCCGACACAGGATATAACTATCCTAATGGGGGCCGTTGAGTGTGTAGAGTTTGACACTTGAGGTCTTTCTAAAATGGTATCAATCGACGGCTTCATATATATTTTGCTTCTCTCCAGTTTAAGTTGACCACTAATACAAAGAAGATAGATCTAGATCTAGATAGACTTATTGTAAATCTATAGATCCATCTTTGTTTATTTTTCCATATAGATAGTTTTTTCGTTCCTATCTCGTGTCCCGAGACACGTTTTGGTTCTTTATCACCTTTAAGATAAAAATTAAATACCTTATATTATCATCAAAGACCAAATTAAACGATAGGAAAGTTTATATTACACCGATATAAAAACCTATAAATTATGACGTCAAATGATTTACAATATACAAGCGGTATATAAAAAGCTATCGATTTGTCGGAACGTGTTGGCAAGCGGAATCGACGTAAAATACTCCGGGACTCGCCCGCTCAGACGTTTTAATTACTTTAAATTTTCTTTAAGAACAAAATTTTCGTGGAAAGTAACAATTTACCGAACGTATTTTCGTTCCTTATCCCCGGGAACCAATTAAACATTTTTTAAATCCCCTCGATGTCGACGAAAAAGCTTTTGGAAAATTGGAAAATTTGCTGTACAATTAATTCTATACATTTTCACAGACATTGAAAATTTCGTTCTATATCAATTTAGTATGTGTAAAAGTTCTTACTATAAGAATATCGATATAATGTAGCCGTGTTTGTACTGTTGCGTTTCGTTCGACATGACAAAGATGAACATTGATCTTTATCTAAGATTTAAATCGAGCCGGTATATTTTGCGCAATGCCATAATAAAGAGAAATTATCAAAACAATTGGTCTCGTATATAAATATTTGAACCAAATGAATATAAGAAAAATATCTTCAATGAACAGTAAAAAAAGTTTTCACAGCTTTATGATAGAAATATAAGTATGTAACAGTCCATCGTATAACACAAAATCTGACAATGGAAAGTGTACAGTATTTTTTTAAAAACTGCGCAAGGCGTGAGTTGAATGGTATTTGTAACGACTACAATATTAAGTTTTGCAGGCTACAAATAAAAATATTAATTTAAATAGTTTCAAATGTAGTAGAGTCATTTTTCTCTCTGCACAAATGGGCCGGCTCGAACGGTAAGTAGGTACCTCTCACAGAACATCGGCGTAAAGTAACAGTATCAGTACTATTGACCCTCTTATCCCGGATACTTCAAATATCACTTCCGGTGTCTGCTAGCTGTCTGATCATATGTTGGGATAACCTCTGTCACAGCAGAGATTATTCGACCAGTGCAATCAGTCACACTGGTGGTAGGTCTTTTGTTGCAAGAAGCCGGCTAGGTAGGTACCATCGCTTTGTCAAATATTCTGCCACCAAATAGTAGTGTTTAGGCATTACTGTTTTGAAGGGCACTGTACGCTAGTGAAATTACTGGGCAGACGAGATTTAAGAACCAATATCTCGAGGTTGGCAACGTGTGAGTGGCACCTACTAGTGGTGCTGCAAACGCTCATAGGCTACGGCAACCAATTGCTTGTTTGCCAACTTGTAAAAAAAAAATATGCCTGTTTGCCGACCGTCATGACATAAAAATTGTCAAAACTATCGTAATTATTTTTGTATATAGACGGTTGATAATGACATCATCAGGTAAATACTTTACAATAGAGTAAACTAGAACGACGTGCTAATGAGATGAATAGAATAAAGAGAACTCCGCCAGCTGCGTCGTGTGTAAATCTTAACAGAAATGTATATGAAAATCTGTTGGCAATGCGAAAGCGTTTTTTTTTAACCGAAACAAAAGGTGCTAGAGGAGAAAGAATGTCTTTTTAAAAATAAAATATTGAGAGTTCGTCGTTCGCCAACTATCTGTCTCGGTTCAATGTGGACGAGTATTAAAATAGCCACTTTTCTTGCTTACTTCGAATGTTACCGACGACGCGTTGGTTAGAATCATTGATTGTCATTCTTCGTTGTCAGTGACTTAAATTCTCGTTTTCTCGTTTCCGTTGCCATGCTACTTGCATGCACTTTAAATTAACACATACGACTATAGAGTTATTGGTTTTTCTTCGTCTTCGCTTAGTGATTGTATTAACTTCTAAATTGTTAGTACTATGTAACATGGGCGTAGCGAGGTAGGAGCAAGGGGTCTGCCCCCCATTGGACCTTGCCAAAATGTACTACTTTATAATGTAACTAATAATTATAAAAGAACTGGACCCTAAATTAGAATTTTGCTAGGTCAACCGCTGGATATGCCCATGACTATGTATGATCTAAGATTAAACCTATCTATTATCTAAATTACAACACATTTTTGATATTTATCTGGTATCTTAAATGATAAATGCGAATACAGTTGTCTATTACAACTTTTCATGAATCAACGGCTTAGTTTTGACGTAACTTTGGCGCTGTGATAACGAGCCTGCCTTAAGCGCAACAGGTCGCGACTTCGATTCCCGCTCGGCGCAGATGTTTGTGTTGACCATACAGGCATGTTTTCTGGTCTGAGTGTGTTTGTCCTTGTCATTGTGTATGTTGCCGGAGCCCCGATACAGAATATAACTATCCTAATGAGGCCTTAGAGACGGAATATAGGGTACATTCTTCAATCTTCCTCCCCTCCCTATATTCCCTTCTTTTTTCTCTTCTCTTCTCTTCTCTTCTCTTCTCTTCTCTTCTCTTCTCTTCCATCCTACCTCTTGATGTTGGCAATGCGCAGGTGATACTTAAAGCACCGCAAGCGTTCATAGGTTGCGGTGTCTTACCATCAGGAGGACTTAATTATGCTTTTTGCCAAGATTGACCAGTAACACAATTAACAAAAGACCATAAAATGTTAAGTAGCATTAGTAACAGGAGCCGAGTATTATTTCTACTATCTCAGATAAACCGTAATTAAAACCGACGAAGTCATGGACGAAATCTTGTATGTATAAAGTCATTACTTAAATGTTTTGTAGCCTTAACAACCGTTCGATGGACATCAATTTGAGTTATTATGGTATCCATTCGTAGTATAAACTACTTACTTAATTATAGGGGAAATGGCAACAGCTATTTTCTTTGAAGACATTGTCCAATTTCTCAATTGGTATACTAAATAATTATCACTCAAGTGCGTTGTGGAACCCGCACGAAACTAAAGGGTTCCGCAGCTTGGTGATGAAGAATCTTAAGGTCTTTAAAAATAATAACGAATTAAAATCGACCGCAAAAATAAGTTGGTAATTTCATAGTAATTATTAAAAGTAATACGAAAAACAAAGTTATGGGATATATAGTCAATAGAAGCATCTACACCGAGCGGGAATCGAACCTGCGACCTGTGGCGTTTACGACAGGTTCGCTACCGCTGTGCCGCGACGTCGTTAATATTGAACCTTAACGTAACGCATTGACAATTGCAATTGATCGTCTACACAATCACTACCGCTACAACTCGGAGCGAATTAATAGTGACATTATCGTGTACAAAAAACAATAAGAACAAAGGTTAAATATAAATAATACTTACAAATTACGTACGCATCTATTTATAATAGGGACAAGAGAATTAATGGATCATTTCTGAACATAATCGTTCCTTGAATAAACTGTGACAAAGATATAAGATTGTGGAGACTGCTACTAAATTACGAAGAGAGAGCAAAAAAGTATACACACCACGGGAGAAAAGTAGGACATTCCCACTCGCGATTATTCGCGGTGACAATCGCGACAGTCACGGGTGGGATTGTCCTAACTTTCTCCCTTAGTGCGTATTTTTTTTTTTTTTTTTTTATGTTAGAAGTTGGCAAACAAGCATACGGCCCACCTGATGGTAAATGGCTGCCGCAGCCTATGAGCGCTTGCAGCTCCATTAGTAGGTGCCACTCGCGCGTTGCCAACCTCGAGATATTAGTTCTTAAATCTCGTTCGCCCAGTAATTTCACTAGCGTACAATGCCCTTCAAACCGGAACACAGTAGTGCCTAAGCACTACTATTTGGCGGCAGAATATTGGACACTGCGGTGGTACCTACCTAGCCGGCCTCTTGCAACAAAAGACCTACCACCAGTGTGACTGATTGCACTGGTGGAATAATCTCTGCTGTGACAGAGGTTATCCCAACAGCGGGCGATGGGGTCGTCACATCCCGACGCCTTTAAAACTTAAACTTATACTTTTAGGGTTCCGTAGCCGAATGGCAAAAACGGAACCCTTATAGTTTCGTCACGTCCGTCTGTCCGGCCGTCCGTCTGTATGTCACCCCAATTGTGTCCACTCCTCTAACTTTTGAACTATGGGATTAAAAATTCTGGAAAAATTTCAGCTTATACCACATTTGGATTATAGAAGATAACTTTGTTTTTCATATTACTTTTAATAATTACTATGAAATTACCAACTTATTTTTGCGGTCGATTTTAATTCGTTCTTATTTTTAAACTCTTTAAGATTCTTCATAACCAAGATGCAGAACCTTTTAGTTTCAACTGTGCGTGGTGCACAACCCACTTGACTGGTAATTATTTCCTACGATGAAAAGTTCACTTTTAGTCCCTGGTACAAGGGATAAACATACGATTGATAGGTTACCGGGAGGTAAAGTGAGTTAATTAGTGTCATTTGCGTCAGAGAATAGGGTACATTTCTCTTTCGTACCAGGGACTAAAAGCGAACCTTTTATCAAGATAGGAAATAATTATATTTATTTTATTAATATAAATACCGGTGACATGAATAAGTCGGTATGTTTTTTGTAAAAATTATTTTGTTATAAACTTTTTAGTTACGAACGATAGTACTTAATGATTAACGCAAATTTAAGACATGGTTTTCTCACGGATGCCATTCTCATTCGAAATCAGTTCACCCAGTCGAAAGTTATGAGGTAACAAAAAAATAGGTACAGATGGATTGATAACCTCCTCCTTTTTTGAGGTCGGTTAAAAATAAAAAAGTTCTAGAAGTCGTTTATTAATAATTACTTATATTAACGATTTTCACACAATGAAGAAGGCATCGCATGTTGTGTAACGAAAAACTGGACAAGCCGAGTTCGCTTCGATCCTTTCTGGATCAACAACTTATAAAAACATATACAAGTCTCGTCGGATAAAAACGGACTTACTTTAACTAGTTCACGACTCAAGTTATGATGCGCCTTTTTATTACTAACGAGCTATTGAACCCTTTTTAAACCAATTAGGGGTGGAATTTCGAACCTTCGAACTTTTTCTGAATCTTGTCACATAAGAAATACACTATTATTTAGTATTGCAAATGTGATTATTAGATCTTCGTATTTTTATAATGCCTTTCATAGAGGAGATTATTCCACCAGTCATACTGGTGGTAGGTATTTTGTCACTGAGGCCGACTAGGTAGGTACCACCACAGTGTCAAATATTCTACCACCAAGCAGTGGTGTCTTAGGCATTGCTGTGTCCCGGTTTGAAGTATCCGGAATCCAATATCTCGAGGTTGGCAAAGCGTGAGTGGCACCTACAAATTGTGTTGCAAGCACTCATAGGCTACGGCAATCGCTTACCATCAGGTGGGCCGTATGCTTGTTTGCCAACTTCTAACAAAAAAAAAAAGAAAAACTTGGTTATTTAAATTTGACATCGATGTATTATGAAAACATAGCACTTCTAGTGCCAAAACATCACCTATCGTTATATACGCCTTAAACTAACATCGCGTGTTACGAGTTATATACTACTTATTTCGATTATTGTATAATATTTGAATAGCCTATGACTTCACGTTTACAATAAATAAATAAACGCTACACACTCAACAGCCCATTAGGATAGTTATATCCTGTCCTAAGGACGAACACACCAAGACCGGAAAACATGCCTGTATGGTCAATACAAACATCGGCTCCTAGCGGGAATCGAACCTGCGACCTTAAGGCATAAAGAAAAAAATGTCCAATGACTCACTGGTGCTCCTTCGTAAAATCAACGAAACTAAGTTAGGCACAAGCTCAATTATTTCGATTATGTTGCAAGCTTGTGACTAACTTCGTTTCGTTGAGAAAGAGTTTGAGCGAACTTTTTGATAGTACGAAAGCGTATGTCTATATTATACAGTACGGTAACTAATTTCGCTTTCACACGACCCAAATTTGAATCTAGTAGCTCGTACGCACAGAGGTGAATCCGGCGTGCAACCGACGATCGCTTGCCGAGCAGATTTACGCCGGTACGTGTGAAACCTGCCATACATGCCCATACACTTCGTTACCGGATACCCGGCGCCGGCTGCCCGGCAACCGGAACGTGTGAAAAGGCAATAAGTCAATGGTAAATTTAAAACGATTTTCATAAATCATCTTTTTTACATAAGTTTTTGAATATTAAGACATTATAACAAGTACCGACGGTCGTTGAAGTTCCATAGTCTTTTTACTAACGAAAGCAATTATTATCCTCTATAGTTTTTGCTTCATTAGTAAGTTTTGCGCTTCTGCAAAACATTGTTATTATGATTTTTCATGTACACTTACGTGTGAGAGAATAGCCAAGAGATTAATGTGTAAAAATATTGTCAAAGATTATGTATGAATAAACACTAGACACTCTACGGGGCCATTAGGATAATGATTCTGTCGGGGGTCTGGTGACACACAGAACATAACAAACATCAGACTTCAAACATGCCTGTATGGTTTAATTCTAACATCTGCTCCGAGCGGGAATCGAACCCACGAGGTGTGGGGTGTTGTTACTTATTTAAAAAGTCTCAGCAATAATTATAATAATAACTTTTTACTATGTCAATAACTCTTAGTAGTCTTTTTATTTATTTTTTATTATATATATGAATTAATAATACTTAACCTACACTTGTATGAGCACAATATTGTGCTCAAAATAATTACAAATCCTAATAATTAAGCTATCATATTCAGATGGTAAAAATTTACTTCGCAGTAATGAAATCTTAGCTGATAATTTTTGATATTACTTTCTGCTTTATAATTTCGTAAACAATTACAATAAGCGTATTATATATTCAATTAAAATACTAAAATTTACGAAAATGTTGTAATGCGCTAAATTTAAAATTCAGTAAGTGGATAAGCAGAACTGGTATTACTTGTTTATTGACGCTTATTATTGTATACGACAGTATTTTTACCTTTTTTATACAATGAACACAACATTTTTAAATGACTTTTAAAAAATTCACAATTAAATATAAAATTTTTCCGTGTTAAAATTTAAATTATCCTTGACATTATTTTCATGATAAATAAATAAATTTAATTTATATTATAAATGAAATAAATAATTAATACATATACAAAAATAATATCGGGACGACTGAGGTAAAATTTCATTAGTTTGTAATAATAAAAGGCGGTAAAAAATATATATCGTATCACAGAAGCGTCCCGATAAATCAGATTGACCCGAACTTTCCGCGTCCCTTATTGAATTTGAGATCCGCGAGCGTTAATATTTTACGAACAAAACTTTAAGGATCGTCTATGAATTATATTAGACGTTATAGAAAAAATAAAAAATAAATTTTCCAAACAAAAATGCAGCGATATCATGTATGTACAAAAAATTAACAATGAAAATACTCACGTTGTTAGAAACGAGTCCTCGGAAAATCCACCAACTGAGCCTTAACAATTCAGATAACAAGAAAAATAAAAATCACTAAAAGCTTTTAGCAGACACGATCGAAAATACACATTGATAAATTGCTACACATTAACATAATATACTGTTACAGGGAAAAGTCTTATTTTTCCTACTCGAGAAAATAATTGATTATATATTTTTTTTCGAGCGTACGTAAATTTTCGCGGGAAATGCGGCGACAGACGACGCGTCCCGCCCACGTTACGGCCAGAGAGCAACTAAAGACCAAAAAGCGAATTCACCTGCAATGCGTGCGCTGATCGGTTCGGTCAGACAGAGACGGAATATGCATTAAGTTAAAGTAGGAAAAGAGAGAGGGCTAGACACACGTGCTCGTCCCCCCTTAGAGGGCAAAGCCGGTTTCAGGAAAGGGGCGCGTTATTGTAAAGCGAATGAAAAGGTGCGTACAGTGTATTGCAATACACACGAACATTTTTTACGATCGATACTCAATTTATTTTAATTTAAATAATGTTAACAAAATAACCGAAATAAATTTTTGCTTAAAACTTTAATTAGTATTATTCCTTTTACGAAATTGACAAAGGATTGTCTCTACGTAAATCTTACATATTGTTGGAAATTCTAGGAACGTTTAACAACGCTTCTCTTATCGGTAATCAATGGGTTTTGGATATCATTAAATTACAATTTATCACTGATAATCCATAATTAAAATTGAATAAACCAGTAAGCATAAAAATAATATAATAGTAATAAACACTGCGCACTAAACGCCCCCAGTAGGATAGCGTTATCCTGTGTCGGGGGTCCCGAAAAACTTACAATGACAATGACAAACAGCTAGACCGGAACATATCCCTGTATGGTCAATACAAATATCTGTTCCGAGCGGGAATCGAACCGACCTGTCACACACACAACGTCGTCAGTTGTTAATAATAAGTTTTGTGCAAACAAATCCCTGCTAATAGGATTGAGGTACTAAGGGCTAAACTTCCACCATTTGCCATTCCTTTTCTCCTCTTCCCTCTCCTCGCTCTCATCTCATGAGACACAAGGATGCCAGTACTATTATACTGTGTGCGAGTTATATTAAATCTTTACCTGGCCGAATGCTTGTTTCCGTTCTTTTGTACAGATAGAATAATAAGCATATAGACACCGTTAATACACACAAATATCAGTTTGTGTCTTGGTGTTTGGCCTTGTGGGACTCCCCACCGTGCCTCAGAGAGCACGTTAAGCTGTCGGTCCCGGTTGTTATCACATACCATCGGGTAATAATCGCTTACTCTAGATAGGTAAACTGCTCCATTCCAACGAGTTACTGATTCACCATTAGGGTTACGGAGATAACCCGTCAAATCCGGATAAAAGTAATAAGCAGAAGTGGGTAAATAACATTTGAAGCGTATCTACACAGACTGATGTAACCAACCGACAAAAGTAAGGCGTCCTAAGCACGTCCTGCAAGACCTTGACGATAGGATTACATTAGAAAATGCCCTTACACAGCACAGACACGCACACAACACCGTCCTCGCCGGCGAGGACGAGGTCCTTAGTTTCGCACGTCACGTCGCACTCACACCGTCCGGTGAGTCTATCTTATAGAATGCGCTCGCAGCGCTGCCTCCATCTCCGATGACGTCCGCCGCCGTGGTCCGGCTTCGCAGGAGGCACCCTAAAGACGGAATCAAATTTGAGCCCCGTGAGGGCTGCCCCTTTATCACGGCTGAGTCTCTGTACTCGCAAGTCCAGTAGGGCTAACAGCAATACACATTCCGAAAAAAAAAGGGTAAATACCGGGTATAATGCTAGCAAGAAGAAGCTTATATTTTAAACTAGCGTAAAATAATCGTAAAAGTGGTAGAATAGTATTTATTTATTTCGCAAACTATTGGTCTCATTAACACCGATTTTTTGTAGGTCAGTTCAATAAGCACTTCGAGACCGGTTGCAGTAGAGAATAAAATATTTAAAAAATATTCTATCTATACAAATAAATAAAATTAAAGTGTCTGTTTGTTAATCAAATTTTTATTTTAGAAAAGAATCAGGATCGGTTTCCCGTGCGAGTTTTTAAAGTTATACGACTGCTTTGTTCTCATGGAGTACACGCCGTTGGTGGTATGATTTATTTTTTATATAAATAATAAATAAAATAAAAAAACGCTGCACACTCAACGGCCCCCATTAGGATAGTGATATCCTGTGTCGGGGTCCGGAAGCACATACAAGGACTAAGACAAATACACCCAGACCGGAAAGTCTGCTTGCATGGTCAATACAAACATATTATGCTCCGAGCGGGAATCGAACCAGTGACCTGTGGCGTTTAAGGTAGGTTCACTACCGCTGCACCACAACGTCGTCAAACTATTGACTAGGTATATAAAATTTCCGGAGAAGTGCTACCCTGTCACAGAACATCAGCGTAATGTAACATTTTTGAAGTTATACTTCTTTTGGCGCGTTAGGAAAAAATGATGGAAGTAAATTTTTACGACGCGCGCGCACACCGTCACAAAAACCGACACCCTGAAGTTAGCTATAGTCAACATTTTTTTGTGAAAGTGACGTTTATTTTGACATCGACAGATCATTTTTACAGATTATTTGTGATATTTAAGTAAACTTTATTTAACTAGATAATGCGTTATAATAAAACTTTCAATGTATTAAATATCTTTTTTCTATTGTTAAGGTCGTTTTTTCTACAAAAGTAGAATCAGCCGAAAGATAAAATTTTTGAAAAGATTTTTATCTGGTTACGCCAAAGAAGTATAACTTCTAACGCGTGTACATAAGTACACACACAATTTTTTTTGTATTTATCTTTTTTTAATCACATATTTACATTTTTTTTGAAACGATTACAAACCCAATTTTAGAACCCTAAATCGAAGAATTTTCAGTTAAACGCTTAAAAAGGTTTCACATGCTTCGTGGTTTCATAAAACCACACAGTTATTTTTTTAAAATTTATATTGATAATTGCTTACAAGAACTAGTCTCACATAAATTATTGCATATTTAACATAAGTACATCATCACACGGATTATTCCATAGTTGATGTCATTCATGACTTATAAATATTTTAATAAAAATAAATTATTATCATTATATGCTAATAAATTAATATGTAGATTTATTTACTATAAAATTTTATCTCCACATCATTAGGTATTAATTATTTATAATAAATAGGGTTGTCTGTATGTTCAAAGTAATTACGAAAATCACTGAATTGATTTCGATCCGGTTCTGTTATAATTATATTTTTCCGTGATTTAAGTATTTCCCTTTGAAAACCTCCATACGTTTACTTATTGATTAATCAGCTTGTCCCTGTCTGAAATACCTTTACTGACATTAAAGTAATATTTATAATATAGTAGTTTTTATAGAGCTTGTTTTTAGCTTTTTAGGGAGTCATAATGACTTCTTATTCAAATTTCAAATCTCTGAAACTATACGTTAAGAGATCTTGTGATGAATGAGTGGTACGAAGTGATTGCCTGGAACCTCATGCTCAGTGGAGGAACCCTATTTATACCAAAATTAAAAAAAATCTTATTACAAAGCAATAAATTTCTAGCGATTCGTGGTCACGTCATCTCAAAGACTGATTTAAATCTACTCTCCGTTCCCGTGATTTGTGATGTAACGAAAATATCGTGAGATAAACTGCATATGGCGGACTGGATTCCGTGAAATGTAACCGAGCGTCCAATAAAGTGGTTTTATTGATGCTTGGTAAAGAAAATAGTTTGAAAATGACTTGACTCCTCATTGTCTCGGTACAAAGATGGCCAAAATCAAATTATTGGTTACCAAAACAATTGGGCACTAAGATTTTTACTTCCAATTATTATAACTAACTTTTCCCATTTTAACGCGCAGGCCAACACTGGATCTAGCCCGTTCGTTTGATCCAAAAACACTTGTGTCTCCTTGTAACGTCTTTTGACATTATAGTTATTGCTATTTTTATCCGCCTGTCTCTCTATTTGTTCTGGCTAATCTGTAGGGAATCTAAAACTGTAGGGCAGATAGAAATAACTAATCATTTGTAGCGACATCTACACGCAACATGACGGAACGTGATAGAAAGACAAGATTGTCACAATGTCGCATCAAGCTACAACGACACCTACAGGGCATACTACGCAACGATATGGACGACCAACGAACGTCATGATCCTAAATCGCGCTATCAAAGTTTCCTACGCGAAACGACTATATATACAACTTTCCAACGTAAGTCGTTGGGCTTCGGCCCAGGGCTTCGATCCGCCAGGCAATATCAACCCACCTGGTCGGAGGATCCTCCCGTTGTGTTGAGACACATTTCTCACGTCGCACCTCCACAGTGATGACTTCCGACGTGATCTTAACCCTCCACACATTTAAAGTAAAAGATTTCCGAGCCATAACAAAATACAGAACAGTAATTCTGTAGATCACGTAGATCGGAGCGACGGGCTTAGCTAGTCTTATATAAAAAAACAACCAGTCAAGTGCTTTGTGAACCACGCAAAATGGAAAATAAAGAGTTTCGCATCTTGATTTTGTAGATTCTTAAAGACTACATGGACGCAGATAAGCAATACCATGTCAACCCACACGAATGTCATTTCGAGGAAAACGCGTTTAAAAATTTTGAACAACTTGCTTTATATGATTTTTTTTTATGTATTGGTCAAGTATTTGGCAATTTCAGATTTATGTAAATTATTTTACTTATACACTTCACAAAAAATAAGTATACAAACTGCATATTTCGTATATAAAATAACCTAAAACGTTTATCATAATACATAAATTGCATGATTAAAAAATGGTCTTTTTAGAAGTTTTAAAGCTTAAAACCCTACAAATATTAAAGAAAAATGTTCTTCAGCCATTTACTAACACTTCTGCATTTCAACTCAGTTTTTTCAATTTTGTGGGTTGACATGGTATTGCTTATTTGCGTCCACATATTACCGCAAAAAAAAATTAGTAATTTTATAGTAATTATTAAAAATAATATGAAAAAAACTTATAGGAAAACTTAAATATCTCTAAAATTTTAAGACCTATTGTCATCATTTTCAAATAGTAATGTGATATTTTTTGAGACTTTTAGTTGAATAATGATTGGAAGTGTGTAATTTGACTTAAATAATTTATTTAATACGAAAATGGTTTGACTTTAATAATAATGTTGCAGATTTGATTTAAACATTTTTAGTGAGCTCTCATCGGACGTTGAAATATGAACGTTCTATTCTTGGTTCAGTGTATACATGTTTTGTGACTTTAAAAGTTAATAAATATATTGTTGCTAAAGAAGGTGTTTACGTTACAGTATCTTAACAAAACAATTGCAAAATGACGGACAGACGAACGTAACGAAAGTATAAGGGTTCCGTTTCTGCCAGTTCGCTACGGAACCTTAAAAAGCGCAAACGATGCGGCACAGCAGGATAGTCTCGCCTAGTGGACGCCTAGCTTTACAGTGCATGTATAACAGTGACGTCATTTCTACGATAACACTGTTTAGAAGCTAATAAAATAAACTAAGCCGTTCCTTGTATGAGTTAATGATGCAATATCAATGAACTATTGTTTTCGATGACCTAATAGGGAGTTAGCTTCGTATCTATTTGTATAAACATCGATCCGTATGTTTGTTATTAAAAAGAATTCTTGTAGTGCGTTTAAGTCTTAATACGGTTTCAATATCTTTATATATATAATTCTACTGTACGTGTGTATGTCACTGAAATCCTCATAAAATCGGGCTTTTTTTTATTTTCGGGGCAGGATAACTAACGTCTGCTAGTCAATATATAAATAAAAGCTACAAAGTTACAAGGCTTTAAGTAAAAACTATAAACTTTTAAATAGTGCCAAATTTTTTAACGTGAGTGTTTTTAGAATGAAGTTCGCGAAGGTCGATTTAGTAGAAATCGTCACGTAATGAAATGCTGTATGCATTACACCTATTGAAATATTCAGATTACATTTCGAATTATATTTGGAATTGAAGAAAAAACGTAACGGTGTCCTCCGACCGCACAATGTTGTGGTGATTGCATAATGGTATGTCAACTGAGCGTCTCCGTGCTCCGGGCACGTAAAAAGTCTGTCCGGCTGTTATCAATTTTGACAATAATCGAAAAGTCAAGTCAGAGGCCTATACGGGCGACCTGAACAACTCCGACACTAGGTTGACCACTAACCATTCGATAAGAAGAAGTGTATATTTTTAGTATGGTATTTTTCTTTGCGATAAACTCGAGTCCATACGAAGTCACAAGCGAAATCTAATTTGAAAATAAATCCGGCTTATAAAAATATCTTCTCTGGAGACTGAGTGTGGCTTTTTGAAGGCCAATTTTGTGGTTGTTTTGATTTTCCGAATGTGTTTACATACATTTGATAAAATATTTATTTAATTTTACACGAATGACTCAGAAAGAGATCCGATATGTTTAGAGTATATATATATATTTTTAAATTTATGTATGTATATTATATATGATGGATTTATGCAAATGAGGTACCGTTTGGCGATGAGCCTTGACATTGGAAGTGGTTTACGACTTTAGGCGAGTAAGTCACGAGCACCACCAATAGCCAGTTGAGTGACAATCGGGAATAAATTGTTTTGTGTTTTTGGTTATGAGTGTGTGGAGGTGACGATGTGTGAAACGCCTCCAACACAACGGGTGGATCCTCTGACCAGGCGGATGATATTGCCTGGCGGACCGAAGCCCAACAACTTACGTTGGGAAGTTGTATATATAGGTTACGATGGTATGAAACACTGATAGCGCGATTTAGGATCGTGACGCTCATTGGTCGTTCATTTCGTTGCGTAGTATGCCATGTAGTTGTCGGACTTTAGGACCTTCATTTATAGACGATAATTGTAGGAGGACCTTCAGATATAAAGCCAGTATAATTGGGTGGCTTGGGGTAGAGAGATAAAGGTCACCATGGGATGGCAAAGGATCGCATGGAATCCCCCCCAACCGCAGAGGTCAAACTCTGCGGTACCCTGGGCTTGTCGTGCCGGGGGCTCAGTAGCCGGGAGTCGATTGTGCAGGTGGCACCTTCGACTGCCCGGTGAAGCTAACAGGGTCGGACGGTTCGGGCGTGGGGCGTTTTACGCTAGACCGCGCCTAGGAGGGTGGTGTCGTATGGGTCGCTCCGGTACTTTTCTGCTTATCAGAATGGACTGCGAGCGGCTCCTGCGACACCGGAGGTGTACTTAACCGGGGCCTTCAGCCTCGGTCAGGCGGTAGAGGAAGAAAACCTCTTTAAAAATAACGGCGGTCGGTCGTAGAGGGAAAAAACCTCATTAAAAAGTTAGTCTCGGCGGGAGGAGCCCTAGGACCCAGGGCTCCCTTGGTTGGGTTTGCCGGGGCCTTCCGGTCCCGGTCGGAGGGGCGCGAAAGCGCCGTGGAGTATTTTATATATGTATAGTATGTATTAGTATGTATATATGGCGGCAGTATGGTGCCGCCCAAGATGGAGGCCGAAAGGCCTGGCGCGTTCGCGCGCGGAGGTATGTATTTGTATATATGTATTTTATGTATTATTGTGTATGTATGGCGGCAGTAGGTTGCCGCCACCGGTGGGCCCCTCGGGGCAAGCGCCGGGGCGTCGCGGTTGTATGCTTCGGCGACCCCGCGACGTCCCACTATGGCGCTAGATGGGACCTTGGAGTTTTAGTGGGTAGGGAGCTCGGCTCCGAGTCCACACACCTCCTGCGCCATTGCACCCGTCCCGGCGCTCGAGTGCGTAACTGCATTTCTCCAAGTAAAAAAAAAAAAAAAAAAAAAAAAAAAAAAAAAAAAAAAAAAAAAAAAAAAGGATCGCATGGAATCTTTCCCACCGAAGAGGTATTTAAAGGATTATATATATATTTAAATAATTATTTATACAAAATGGTAGGTATTTTTAGCTTTGAAACAAAGCCCGTTACAAAGTTATATATAAAATATATTTCATTAAATGATTCGACAAAACAAAACCAATTATCCTGTTGGATACATTATATTTCATTTTAATAAATTTGATTTACGATTTAACATTATCTCTGAGTCGTTAACCAATACGAGTTAAATTTTTTCCTGTTTACCATTTTAATGTTTAACATAAACGTGTTTGCATATTGTATTATAAAATTATGAATATAATATCCAGTAGATATATACTGATATAATGGGAGGAAGAGTTTGTTTGTATGAATTTTTCTCATTTCTTGATGAAGGCGATAGGGTACAATAAGACCCTGAGAAGACGATTAAAAGGAATGCAAGTGCATGCTATAAACAATAATAAGCGCGAGCGAAGTCGCAGGCGCTGCGAGTACTTAAGAAAAAGTTTCTAGTTCAACGATCATAGCGATTGCGTGTAGTTAGTTCCTACAATGTGATGAATTTTGTTGTCAACCCTCACTCCTATTAGGGGAGTGTGCTGGTTAATTTACTCCTTTCAGAAATATCCGTTTATTGATGTAAAATGTTAATGTTAAAATTATTATAAAGATGTTTAATAAATATTATTAAAATGTTAAATGTTGAATGCACGCCCGTTTAGTATGATCGCGAGAAATGCATTCATCTTCGTCCTAGCATTATTCCCGGTATTTTATTTACCCAGGGTCTGCTTATTACTCTTACCCGGATGTGACAGGTTACTAGTTTTTACACGGAGCGATTGCCATCTGACCTCCGCAACCCTAAGGGCGAATCAGTAACTAATGAGTTACGGATGCTCTTATCCAATGGGATAAGAGCAATTTACTTATCAAGAGTTAACGATTATTATCAGATGTTATGTGATAAGAACTGGGACCGACAGCTTAACGTGCTCTCCGAGGCCCGGTCGCGAGAAATGCATTGAAACGAATTAAAATTATTAGTAACTCGAAGGCACGAGACACACGTGATTACGTAAAAGGTGTTCGTATACACCGAAAACCTCCAGATTATATTACCACAAAATCTATAGGAATAGCTTAATCACTTAATCGACAAAAATAAGACGTAAAACTATGGTATAGCACCTATAATATATAGCAATTTTCAAATTAAATCTAATAGTGTTTGACGAAAACACCAGAAACGTTACTAAAATTAATCAACCTCAAGTGTATTACACAATATCCACTATTCGACAATGAAATAAAAAATAAATTACGCAACCATAAAAGGAACCGACAAGAAATTCACAGGACGTTTTTCTATTTCTAAGATAAAAGTTATATTCTCGTCTGGCCGCCTGTAACCTAACCACATTTCGCCTGCCACCATTTGGGACGTCGGTAAACAAATCTTATCAGTATTTCACGGTTAATGTTAGTACGTGTATGCGGGTAAAGAATTCTAGTTCAAGTACATCGAGTATGTACTAAGTGTACAAGGTTCAAGGACATTATGACTATTGTTCTAAAACCGCATGACGTGTCTTTTCCATTAATTTTAGTGAACTACTCGCGGTTTCAACAAAAAAATTGTTTTTAAATAAACTGTTTATTTTTAGATACCCAAAATGTTCTGTTACTTGGACGGTAAGAAGCTGTGAAAGGAGGAAAATAGCTAATGAAGAAGAAGGTTTTTCCGTACACCCTGGACTGCAAGGGGGACTAATCAGTATATACTAGAAGAGCTTAAAATCACTGCAACGCTCTCAGTCTACAAACATGATGATGCTCTCAGTCTACAAACATGATCGGGATGTGACGACCCCATCGCCCGCTGTTGGGATAACCTCTGTCACAGCAGAGATTATTCCATCAGTGCAATCAGTCACACTGGTGGTAGGTCTTTTGTTGCAAGAGGCCGGCTAGGTAGGTACCACCGCAATGTCCAATATTCTGCCGCCAAATAGTAGTGCTTAGGCACTACTGTGTTCAGTTTTGAAGGGCATTGTACGCTAGTGAAATTACTGGGCGAACGAGATTTAAGAACTAATATCTCGAGGTTGGCAACGCGCGAGTGGCACCTACTAATGGTGCTGCAAGGGCTCATAGGCTGCGGCAGCCACTTACCATCAGGTGGGCCGTATGTTTGTTTGTCAACTTCTAACATAAAAAAAAAAAAAACAATCAGCCACCAGGTTCTTGCGGTCCCAAAGCATAGTCTTAGATTATGAATAAAACAAAATGGCCGATAGACGAGAACCGAGAAGGGTGCCTACAAGATGGTGTGATGCAGTGAAGAAGACGGTGGGTAGAAAAGCATGCATATATATTTTTTGTAATTTTCGACTATTTATATTTTTATGTAAGAGGAGGCATGTTAAGCGATCACCTCCGCCCATGAACATCTGCAACACCAGAGAGCATGCAGGTGCGTTGCCGACCTTTAAGGAAAGAATACGCTCTTCTCTTAAAGGTTCCCAGGTCGTATTGGTTCAGAGAGACCGCCGGCGTTAGTTCCACAGAGTGGTTGTGCGAAGAAAATGTATTTTAAATCACGCTGTTGTGGAGTTCCAGACATCGAGGTGGTGACGGTGAAATTTCGATTTTTTAAGCCCTGTCCGATGGTGAAATAAACTAAAACGTTTTAAATGATAGATTAAGATAATAATTCATGTAATATTAATCGTTAATCGTATTTACACGTTTATTGTTGTCGATGAGTAATTTAGATAAAATTTGACATATTTATTGCTGTAATTCGTTATTAAAACTATTATCAGATAATTATTTTGTAAACGCGCGACGTTTTAGTGCGACAATAGATATTATACTATTGTCAAATAATTTAATAATAGTCATTCGTTCTGTTATTTTTAATTCGACGACGTTGTGACGCAGCGGTATCAAAACCCGTCTTAAGCGCCACAGGTCACAACACACCACAGGTGAAACAATAGCAGACTACTACTAGCTACTGGAATCTAATATATAAAATTCTCGTGTCACAATGTTCGTTCCCATACTCCTCCGAAATGGCTTGACTGATTCTTATGAATTTTTTATGCATATTCAGTAAGTCTGAGAATCGGATACTATCTATTTTTCAAACCCCTCAGTGATAAGGGGTGTCCACCCCAATTTATTTTTTATTTTTTGGATAAAATTTTTTTTTTTTTATTTTTATTATGTGGCATTGAAAAGTACATACGACCCTAAATTTTCACTTTTTATCACCAACCCCTGCTTTTTAATAGCCTTATTAGTCAATCAAAAACTTTCACCAGGTAGAGGACGCTGCTATCGAGTCCCAGATTTTTTTCGGGGCAGGACAACGTCTGCCGGGCCCGCTAGTTATATATAAGATAATATATTATTGTATATAAATAAAATTTTATTCTTTCTTTGTTATTGCAAATTAACAGCTGAAAGTATATACAGTAGTAGATAAAAAACTTTTTGAAAATTTTTGTCTGTCTGTCTGTTTGTTCATGTGTGTAACGACTGGATCGATCTTAACGGGACTTTAACTGGTAGATAGCTGATGTTATAAACAGTAACTTAGGCTACTTTTATTTTAGAAAAAGATGTAGGGTTCAGTGCAGTAAAGAAAAATCGGAACACGCGGGCGCAGCCGGTTTTTTTAAAGATTATTACCAATTCTTTTTCAAGGCATTACTAATATTCCAATTGCCCATCTAATAAGCTCGAAGCTTGAGCTCGGAACGGGTACGACAATAGCTCAAAGCGTTCAGGATCGACCCCGCGACTCTCGTGTTAACGGAGCAAAGTCGGCCCTTCTACGGTTCACATATTGAGGCTTCAACTTATTCAAATTCTGTATTAAACTGTACTCTCGTAAAAAAGTAGTGTACTTTAACACTTCCTTGCCTTATTTTACGCGTCTGCTTATACATTATACATAATTTCAACGAGACGCAGAATACACTATACAGATAAAACGTTTGACTTTAGGAAGTCGGAGTGTATATTTGAATAAAACCGCGCATTAATTCAAAGGCAGGTCTCCCGAGAAAGCGGGCGTGGAATTTTTTACTAGTTATAGACGGACAGACATCTCGACGGTGACACTTTCCATTCTCATGGGTTTTGTAAGTTAGTATGGACAGGACTAGTTAACATTTCATCTATATATGGACGCTGGTACTTCGAAGAAGGTAGAGATACAAAGATATCCATTTCAATAGAAATAGTATATAAATTAAATGTTTGTAGAAATACGCTTTTTACATAACATGGAAGTTTATGTTTGTTATATAAAAGAATGTGTAATATTAATTATTATTATTAATATTAATAAATAAAAATTAGTATTAATAAATAAAAAGAATGTGTAAAATTAAGATTTCTATAAAATATATTTTTTTTTAATATCGAAAACATATGACGTCTTTTAGGGTCATAAATAAAATTTCAATACTTAAAAGCCTCCTGAAAAGGTCACCTTGAACGTTATCAATATAGTCGTTATCTTCTTCGTTAGCAATTGTAAAAAACTAATTTATCACAAAGGTCGTTGCATCTTGAATACTGTTGTAACAATTAGATGTTATCGTTAATTAAACCTATTTTTCATACCATCAATTGTAATATTATTTCCCATTCTAGATATTGAATCGCCATTGTTACAACAATTAGTGAACCTTGCTTTGTTCATACAAAAATAGGTCATTTTATAATTATATTAATATAATAGATTTGAAGGTAAAAATAATTTTGTTCTTTATTGTTTTGCTTATTGGTTCAAAGCTATACCTTTCTTGGAAGCTTCAAACACAGTTAATTAAAACGGAAAACCTTTGTAAAGCGGTAATTTGATTCTCTTTGATAATACGCATACGGTGCGGTAGCGGTAGCGAACCTGGTAGTGGTGGTAGCGGCAGGTTCTATTCCCGCTCGGAGCATAATATGTTTGTATTTTACCAAGCATATTTAAAACCATTGGTTTAATGGCGTCGGGATGTGACGACCTCATCGCCCGCTGTTGGGATAACCTCTGTCACAGCAGAGATTATTCCACCAGTGCAATCAGTCACACTGGTGGTAGGTATTTTTTGCAAGAGGCCGGTTAGGTAGGTACCACCGCAGTGTTAAATATTTTGCCAACTTAACGTAACATAATAAATATATATATATTTTCCGGTCTGGGTGTATTTGTCTTTGTCTTTGTATGTGTTTCCAGACCCCCGACATCCTATCACTATCCTAATGAGGCCGTTGAGTGTGCAGCGTTTATTTATTTATTATTATTACAATAAACAACGTAATATTTTTTTTCGAATAGGTACCTACTCGTATTGCAGTTTAAGATATAAGTGCTTAAAAAACTAGTTTTATCATATTGTAGATAATTAAATAGTAACTATTACCGTCTCTTTTACTCATGGGCATTTGATACGAACCTGAAACAAAGACACAAAAAAATTAACAATCAGTTACGATCTTAAACGCTACAAACAAAAAAATGCTTGTTTGGACTCAAAATATTAACTATTAGATTACGTTTTTAAACATCTTTGAATATTTATATTTGCAATCGTGTGTCCACAGGTGGCGACTTCGATTCCTGCTCGGAGCAGATACAGGAATGTTCCAGTCTGGGTGTGATTGTCTTTGTCATTGTGGAGGCATCAATCAGAATGGGGGCCGTTGAGTGTAGCGTGTATTTATTTATTTGAGGTCTTTTCAGAGCTTCTCTGTCTTGATAGTGTTATGTATTCTTGTTTTATTTTGAAAACTGAGTCCTTATATCTATAAACGCTGCACACTCAACGGCCCCCATTAGGATAGTAATATCCTGTGTCGGGGGTCCAGAAACTTTCACAATGACAAGGACAAATACACCCAGACCGGAAAATATGCTTGCATGGTCAATACAAACATATTATGCTCCGAGCGGGAATCGAACCCGCGACCTGTGGCGTTTAAGGCAGGATCGCTACCGTTGCGCCACAACGTCGGCAAATGAATTATATCAAGACAAGATTTAGTAAAATATTTATTAAAATACGTATACGTAAATATTTATTAAATTGTATCATACATAAGTCTGATATTTTTAATCTTTTACGATGTACTCAAAACGACCGCGAAACTTATCTTTAAGGCGGTACTGATAGGATTAACCCATAAATATATATTAAATGTAATATTTATACGAGGACGAGTTTTTTTTTTCATATTCGCGTTATATTTTACCAGGGCATGATACGGTTACAAGTATATAGTATATGAAAAAAAAAAAGGATATGGATGCAAATACATACACGTACTCACACACACACATACACAAACACGTATACTTTATTAAGACAATGTAATGAATTCCCTCTCGGATCAGATGATTGTATTAACCATACAGGTGGTTCAGTCTGAGTGTGTTTGTCTATGTCCCTGTGTGTTTCCGTACCCCCGACACAGGATATTACTATCCTAATGCGAGTCGTTGAGAGTGTAGTGTTTATTTATTTTATTTTTATTTACGCAACTACTAGGTAGTAGCGTGGGACAGTAGCGTAGCTCAGCTAACAGAAGTTAAAACCCAACGAACCACCTGCGATACAGATAAAGAATCTTTTTCTCCTGGAAAAACGCGAAAATCTTGCGCGAACATCAAAAAACGATTGTTCCTCGCAATATAAGTTTTCAACAGAAACTTTGACCTTTTTTGAAACTTTGCGACCTGCTTAACTTCGTGGCCTCAAAAGTGAGCATCAACTCTTATTTTCCCTACTTATTTCGACGTATCATTATCATTACAACCGAGCTATTTTTCATTATAGATATGAATGTCGCACGCAATAATCAACCGTAACGACACGCCAGCCAGTTCAAAGTATTCGTGATTGGCCTTATTTATGTTAATGAAGTCTTTTCACCGCTATCTGATCACACTATCTATAACTGTTCATGCAAAAATAGACCCTATCACGAGGTCATATGGCAACAATAGCTTGTCAAAATGCCGTAATGCGGTGACAGAATTAGTACAATATTGTTATTTACAAATCTGTGTGCTTTGATGTAATTAACTAATTACAATATGTGTATCCGCCTACCGTTAAACCACGCGTTTCTATTCCATAAGCCACATTCTCTCAATTTTAAGTGACTAGGTCCTACAGATCGTATTTTGATGTTCAACGGGGGGATACCGACAAAAGTTGGTCCTTTGTTTCGCACGTTGCGTCGCGCTCACATCCCCCAATCGGTGATGATGTCAAGGCCAGTAAGGCCAATCGCAATACACATTCGGAAGAAAAAACAACGGGGAAGCGAACCTGCCTTAAGTACCACAAGTCGCGGGTTCGATGTTTGTTTTTGTTTATGTGTGTGTTTCCGGAGACCCGACACATGATATTACTATCCTAATGGGACTATTTATAATGTATATGTTTATATGATAATAAACGCTACCCACTAGTAGCGTTTATTAAAAAAAAAACAATGTTTTGAACATAAACTTTTTTTATTTTAAGATTTATTTATTAACTAAGAAGACCAGAGATATCATCATTCGTTTCTATAAAGTTACAGGAAGGATCGGGGCTTAGGCCTAACACTTACCTTCCTTGGGCCTTCGCCTTCATGAGAAGAAACAACTATACTAATAAATAAAATCAAATATATGTGCCCAGTACATGATTTGCAGAAAAGTTCCAAGTATTTAAATAACGATAAACGTCAGCGTTTCGTTGTGAATTTCGAGAGCTTATAATTTAAAATAACTGAAAAAAAAATCACCATTCATTTCAAATTTCGGAAGAAATAAAACCTACACGTAAACGGAGGGTTAAAGTCCCACGCAATTTTCTTGAACGCGCTTGAATGGAGTGTCCTCCAAAAAGCCCTTTAAAATCAAGTGAATGTTTCCCAGGCCGTCCTTCATTTAAAAGATCCGCTTAAGGAATAATGATGCTCAGAGTGGCTTTCGGTGTGACTATCAGCAATCAGGAGTTAAGTTATTGATTTGCCTAAAATTATTTGAGTACGAGCGACTCTACACAGTTTTGCATTTTATTTTCATGTTAAAAGTTGGCAAGCAAGCATACGGCGCGCCGGATAGTTAGCGGTTGCCGTAGCCCTTGAGCGCTTGCAGCACCATTAGCAGGTGCCACTCACGCGTTGCCAACCTCGAGATAATAGTTCTTAAATCTTCTTTGCCTAGTAATTACACTAGCCTACAGTTCAATCAGATCAAACACTAATGCCTAAGCACTACTACGATTTATTTAAATAATTGTCATCTGAATTTGTGCACTGTGCACAGTTTTTTTTTATACAAAATTAGAGTACATTTTTTTCCGTTACCGTACCTTGCAACAACAATTGAACATTTATTCAAATTTCTAACTATACATCTGAATAACGTATCTAAGCACGTTTAATTTACTTATAATTAAAAAAAATCCAGACATGGAGTCGCGAATAAAATCTATAAATGTATATATAAAAGCAGAAGACCAGGTTGACATAGTCTGCTTAGTCTCAGTACTCGGCCCCCCCGCCCGGTGACGCTGTCAAGGCCAGAAGGGCCAACAGCAATACACATTCCGAAAAAAAAAAAAAAAAAAGGTTGACATATCAACGCACAACCTAAACCCTTGGGCTTGGAAAGCTGAATTTTGAGCATTAAGAAAGATTTTTCAAAATTCAGCCCTTAACGAAGTGACATAACACGTGTTGCAAGTTTTTATGGAAGTCTGTCATTTTTGAAAATGAAACACACAACTTTACACAACTTAGACGAACAATATTTGATAAGAAAAATATATATTAACGTTCTCTAAAATACTACCCCTGAATGGGTAAAAAGGGGGTTAAAAGTTTGAATGAGATGTCCGTCAGTTTTTAATCTAGAAGCATGAAACTTTGTTTCTGGCTAAATATTATAGATTAAAGAAAAACATCTTTATGTTCTAAAGTTCAACCCCTGAAGGCTTGAAATAGGGGTTCAAATTTGCATTAAAATCGTTATTCACGCGGGCGAAGTCGAGTGCAGGTGCTAGTACTAGTACAAATTATAGTTTAAGCAAAGCATTTCTCATAACGCGCGTGCTACTTATTTCGATCATTGCACTTCATGCACTTTGACCGAGAGAGACAAAAATACAATAAAACATAAAAAAATAATGGTGTAATTGTTCAATTTGTATTATTTCTGATGACACTAACTAACAATATACATGATACAAACAAATAAATTATAACTTTTAAACTGAAAATATATAATAATTGCAAAATGTAATTACGCTGACAGTTTGCTTTAATTGCAGTCCCGGTAGCGATATCACCTTACTCACAGCAATCGGTATCTGACTCAATTAATGAGCGCACGCGATATAATAGTTAAAATTGTAAAATACAATGGTATAATAAGGAATAGGCAAATGACATATTAAATCAACAAATCAAATGTAAGGGACAAGAAGTTGTATCGTCGAATTGTTTTTAGGACCTCACTCTCGAACATCAGAAGTGGCCTTATGTGTTTTTTTAAATATGAAATCAAGAACTATATAAATATATTTAGTTATGTACCTATATTTTATGAACTACTAGCGGGCCCAGCAGACGTTGTCCTGCCCCGAAAAAATCTGGGACCCGATAGCAGCGCTCTTTACCCGGTGAAAGATTTTGATTGGCTAACATGGCTATTAAAAAGCAGGGGTTGGTGATAACAAAGTGAAAATTTAGGGTCGTATGTATTTTTCAATGTCACATAATAAAAAAATAAAGAACAAAAATTTTATGCAAAAAATAAAAAATAAAATTTTGGTGTGGACACCCCTTATCCCTTAGGGGTTTGAAAAATATATAGTAGCCGATTCTCAGACTTACTGAATATGCATTAAAAAATCATAAGAATTGGTCAAGCCATTTCGGAGGAGTATGGGAACGAACATTGTGACACGAGAATTTTGTACATTAGAATATAACTATATTGAATGGTAAAAAAAAGAATTCATTCATTTATTACAACTCTGACTGAAGGTAAGATGCCACCGCAACAGAACAGTAAGGGATCGGGTATTCACTCATCGCATGAAACGCAACACGAACCTACTTTACGCCGATTGTCTATGAGAGGGTCGTACATATCCGGTGGAGCCGGGCCATATGCTGGTAGGAGCCTAGCTATACTACTTAAGAGATTGGTAGAATATCCGCTGTAAGCCTCATTTCGCTCCACACGTGATCTGGGTGTAATTATTAAAGAAGTTTCGTCTATCGACGTAGAAGGTAACTGGATTCAATTAAAAGTTGAACACGGCGTCCGTCGTGTACTTTTGTTTGATTTGGATTCTCGATAATAAAGTTCGGGAATCAACCGTATCTGTATTAAATACTTCGAGTTATAAAACGGTTACCCTTTTTTTTTCAAACAATTGAAGAAATGTTTTTTGAAGTGAAAATTATTTTTAGATGTTGTATCTCTCTCTCTCTCTCTTTCCCTTCTTTATCAATAAAGGATTGTCGTTCTCTTCTCTGTTTATAACATCCACTTATATTAATCTTATTGTCTTACAAACTAACCAGAGTACAAAATTTCACTTCTATATATTACGACGACGTTGTGGTGCAGCGGTAGCGAACCTGCCTTAAACGCCACAGGTCGCGGGTTCGATTCCCGCTCGGAGCATAATATGTTTGTATTGACCATGCAAGCATATTTTCCGGTCTGGGTGTATTTGTCCTTGTCATTGTGAATGTTTCCGGACCCCCGACACAGGATAATACTATCCTAATGGGGGCCGTTGAGTGTGCAGCGTTTATTATTATTATATTATTTTATTAAATTATTCATTATTTAATAACATATTTGAATCAACTGTGTATATACACTGTAGTCTAAATAATTAGTGTGAGCATGGTAACTACGTTTTCTGACTTCTGCTCGGAGCGCTGCCTCCACCTCCGATGACGTCCTTAGCCGTGATTCGGCTTCGCAGGAGGCACCCTAAGGACGGAATCAAATTTGAGCCCCCGTGAGGGCTGCCCCTTTATCACGGCTGAGTGTCTGTACTCGCCCCCTCCGCTCGGTGAGGCTGTCATGGCCAGTAGGACCAACAGCAATACACATTCCGAAAAAAAAAACCTGACTTCAAAGAAACTTTCTGTTATTTCTGTTTTTTTAAATTTTTTATGTTAGAAGTTGGCAAACAAGCATAGGGCCCACCTGATGGTAAGTGGCTGCCGCAGCCTATGAGCGCTTGCAGCACCATTAGTAGGTGCCACTCACGCGTTGCCAGCCTCGAGATATAAGTTCTTAAATCTCGTTCGCCCAGTAATTTCACTAGCGTACAATGCCCTTAAGCACTACTATTTGGCGGCAGAATATTGGACACTGCGGTGGTACCTACCTAGCCGGCCTCTTGCAACAAAAGACCTACCACCAGTGTGACTGATTGCACTGGTGGAATAATCTCTGTTGTAACAGAGGTTATCCCAACAGCGGGCGATGGGATCGTCACATCCCGACGCCTTAGATAGTAGGCGCGTATAATAAAAGCAAATTATATGAAAAGGGAAATTAAATGAAGTAATTTTGATTCTAACTCTCGTCCCGAAACACTTTTTAATTTTTTGTGATTTTTTTTTCCCATATATTTATACCTTTTATCCAAATTTATACAGAAGCAGTTATGTACTTTTATAAAACGATAAAAATACTCAAATAGAATTCGGCATTCTCAATATAGAAAATCCAATACTCGTACTGATGCCGAATAACACATATTAAATTATACACCATGTCGTATAGCGATTATGAAACATGACAAATAATCCTGCCAAGTGCTAATCGGACTCGTGTCCTGAGGGTTCCGTTATTTCGAACCATAACAAGAAAGAACACCTTTTATAGGGTTTATCTAAAGGGTCCGTCTCGAGGGTTTTAAGCTTTTATTATTATTAGAGTTATAGTGGTCGTCTTTGCACGTACGGTGTGAAATTTTTAACCATCTAGCCAATTTCGCTCTTGAGATTTTTTTTATGTTACAGAGTTGGCAAGCAAATATACGGGCAACCATACCTGATGGTAAGAGGTTGCCTTAGCCTATGAGCGCTTGCAACACCATATGTAGGTGTCACTCACATGTTGATAACCTTGAGATATTGGTTCTTAAATTAAAACCAAAATTTCTTTTAACCGGTAATTTCACTAGCCTACAGTGCCCTTCAAACCGAAACACAGTAATGCCAAAGACACTACTGCTTTGCTAGTCACAGGTTCACCCTTTGACTTGCGGAGGTCAGATGGCAACCGCTCTGTGTAAAAACTAGTAACCGGTCAAATCCGGATAAGAGTAATAAGCAGACCGTGGGTAGATAAAATACCGGGAAAAAGAAGAAGTATGTGAATTCATGTACGCAAACCTTTGCACGCCAATTTGAAAGAAATGGTAGTGACGTCAGCCTGACGTCACTACCATGTCAGTAACGCAAACCCATAAGTATCCCCTAGTAAAGATCCCTCGACACAGCTAAAGATCTTTTCACTTAAAAAATCTGTTAAATTAGTAAAAAGGTTATGTACCTTTTGGCTGTGGAACTCTAACAAGATAATACCTGTCATAAAAAAAAAATTCGTTTACTTTGAGCTATCTCTTATCCGACCCACCTTTTAGCCAGAGTAAACAAATTTCGTTATATGTTTCGGTAAGCATTTGCATTACAAGATTGTTGGTAATGTATACATATTTACTCTTATTACACGTATATTACGTCAAATACTAAAACGGCAATGCTTTTTCAAGTAGTTACTAATACTCACATAGCCCCTCCGAATAAGCTTGTAGCTTGCAATTTATCCCAAAGCCCTTTTACACAAGGCTATATAAATAAGGCGTTCCCTCAGGCCATGGACGCGCAGGCTGGGGAACCTGTGCCTCTGTGATGAGCGACCCTGAAGACTCGGTGAGGCAGGACCACACTGACTCTTCTGCCGTGCGTGCTTGAGTGGGAAGCGCTGTGGTGTTTTACCATCTCGCCTCCCCAGGACCGAGTTCCGTTACCCATCTGAGCGCAGCGGTTGTAAGGTCGCGTTGGTTTGTTGTGTGGGAGTTCCCGTAACCTCACAAAGGCACTGAGGTCAGCCACCGAGTCGGACAAGAGGAGTGGGTACGACAATAGCCCAATTGGGTCAAGATCGAAGCCGCAACTCTCACGTTAATTGAGCTATTGAATATAATCACAAAATACTTTCCAATGAAAATTGTACCAATTATTTATGAAATCAAAAATCAAATTTTTAAAGCTTCCAATGATTACCGTTAAGCCAATAAACGGACGTCATTTATGAACCGAAATTATTATTTGTTTGGTTATCCGATACGCGAGGTTTACATTACGGATGGGTAATAAACAGAAATAAACTTTAATCTAGCGGATTCATACGGGTTGCATAGTGATCGTATGATATACTGTGACGTCAGCTTTTCCATCTGGATTCATATACATCGGCTGATATTACGTATAGCGGGAATTCTATGCACGGTCATTTATCTATGTTTCTGTGAAGTTCTTGTTATTGGAACGAGGTTCCATATCGCACGTTACACGCAATGAGCGGATAGAAGCGACATCAGAAAAAGTGTAAAATTTTTGAGACACTTTTTTATTAATATAAATTACACACAAATGACAAGACAGGTCAACAAAGAGGTCTTTCTAAAATGGTATCAATCGACAATTTCATATATCTTAATATAAATAATTCTTCTGTCCGTGTGTTTGTGATTGAACTCCTCTCAAGCGGCTGGACCGATTTTGATATATTTTTTTGTTTTCCATTTGATACGAAAATGGTTTAGATTCAAAATTCTACTGGGTAATACTAGTGGACTGTCGGTATGTGTACAGTAGGTACCTATCGTATTACTCGAACTAGGAGCAGAATTTGTTATGTGTATACGTGTTTCGGTCTAAGCGTTTGTCCTTGTGGGTCTCGCATCTATAGGAAGAATATATCCTGTTACATTCAACGCCGTATATAACTTAAAATAAATATAATAAATATAGTTTAATTAAGTTAGTTAATAATTTTATTGTATGTTGTTTGATTTTGTAAGGTGGTTTTTATAACTACCTACATTAGCACGATTTGACTTTTATATAAATAGCGATGCATTCAAAACAAAAGTTCATAATTATTGTGACAGTTGAGTCGTGAGGTTACTCTGCACGTTTAATAAAGATTGTTGAAAGTAAACTTCTTGCGCTTTCCTGAATCACCTTCTCTTTCAATCGTTTTATAATAAGAGAACATAGGAAATGTTTACTTTTGCCAGTTCAGTGATAAAATAAATATTCTGCCGCCAAATAGTAGTGCTTAGGCATTACTGTGTTCCGGTTTGAAGGGCACTGTACGCTAGTGAAATTACTGGCCAGACGAAATTTAAGAAAAAATATCTCGAGGTTGGCAACGCGTGAGTGGCACCTACTAATGGTGCTGCAAGCGCTCATAGGCTACGGCAACCATTTACCATCAGGTGGGCCGTATGCTTGTTTGCCAACTTTTAATATATAAAAAAAAAAATTACAGTGCAAAAATTCCATATGCGTAAATTCTATACGCTATTTTAAATTCTCCGTCACGTCATGCCTGCCTAGCGTGATTTGTTGGTGACGTCTGCGTGAAAAAAAAAACGTTTGGATGATGTCCACGAAATAAGGGTGGACTACAAACGGTCATACAATCTAAAAAGGCTATTGTCTTACTGATTATAAGAGGTGTGAAAAAGGAATAATAAATAAATAAATAAACGCTGCACACTTAACGGCCCCCATTAGGATAGTCATATACACAAACACATACACGGACATGGACAAATACACCCAGAGCAGAAAATATGCTTGCATGGTCACAAGCATACCGCTGCGCCACAACGTCGTCAAGGAAAAAGGGAAAGAATTAATTCAATCCTCAGTTACATGTATGGACTGCTACCCTTAATTCTTATATATTTTAGGATTTTATTACAAAATCGTTGTGCGGTTCATGGAATACACCCTTTTAGTAAATTTCGTATAGGTAGAGTCAATGGTCGCCGAGTAAAATTACTATGACATAGGGACGGCCATGACGAAACTATAAGGGTTCCGTTTTTGCCATTTGGCTACGGAACCCTAAAAGGAAAATGAAACTTTCTATTTATAAAATATAAGTAAAAGAACACTTCTGTATTAAAGGTTATTATAGAGTTAGTGAGTATATTGAGGACACCACACCTGTTTTTCTCTCTTCCAGGCTTTTCAGCGTTCATTATATAAGAATGTAACAAGTTTGACAATTCAAGAAAAAAATATTGAAAAAAACAGTTCTTCTCGAGTAGAGGTGTTATTTTGGAGCCGGTTGGAAAATCTGACGTTCAACAAATAAGTTTAATGCTTTTTACGTTGAATAAAAATATTTGATTTTGTTTTTTTTTAAATGTCTTTAACTTTAAATGATGAAAACGAAGCGCAGAAGCACGGATGCTGCAACAAGCCAGGAGAAATTCTGCGGTTTATTAAACAAGAAAAAAAAATGTTTAATGAATGTAAAAATGTTAAATGTAAATGTTATGTTGTAAAGGCCATTTAGGTCATTTATTACAATACAAAATTTAGCATACTTTTGTACGCACGACTGTGCGCTACCTTAAGTTTTTAAATATAGTAAATCATGAAACGTGACGTCACTCTTCCATTCAGACGAGCTTAACAATACTACACGTTGTCAGATTCTTTAGAACAAAAATTGTATGCCAACATCCTATTTGTTTCGGATTCAAATTTTCAAGACTAAAATTGAAAAAAAATACCTTCCTATAGAATGTAATAATTAATAAATATATAATGCGTAATAATTTTTAACCGACTTAAAAAAGAGGGAGGTTATTAAATCAACTGTATGTTTTTTTTGTATGTTTGTTACTCTAGCGGTAGACCTACTTAGTACTGGTTATTGCAAGAGGCCGGTTACCGGTACCTACCACCAAAGTGTCAGATATTCTACATTCATTCTGGGATAACCTCTGTCACAACAGAGATTATTCCACCAGTGCAATCAGTCACACTGGTGGTAGGTCTTTTGTTGCAAGAGGCCGGCTAGGTAGGTACCACCGCAGTGTCCAATATTCTGCCGCCAAATAGTAGTGCTTAGGCACTACTGTGTTCCAGTTTGAAGGGCATTGTACGCTAGTGAAATTACTGGGCGAACGAGATTTAAGAACTAATATCTCGAGGTTGGCAACGCGTGAGTGGCACCTACTAATGGTGCTGCAAGCGCTCATAGGCTACGGCAACCACTTACCATCAGGTGGGCCGTATGGTTGTTTGCCAACTTTTAACATAAAAAAATCATACATTTCATTGCGGCAGTAACATAACTTCAACTTCTAGAAGTCAGAATTTGTAAAAACTAGAACTAATCACTTGACACAGGCGTCAATGAACACAGTAATGATTTTAAAACAGTTTACGACATTTTTATAGATGATTCTGCCATTCTGTCGAGTTTACTTAAATCATAAAATCCAGTCAAGTACGAAAATAGTTTTCATTCAATTTAAAATTCGAGATTCTGTTACCGGTCGTCTCGGTGTGAATGAACAAACACCTTTTTTCGTAGGTTTTATTAACTTTAACCTTTAAATGATAGCGAAGGTTTGATTTATTAGGGTTCCGTAGCCAAATGGAACCCTTATAGTTTCGTCATGTTTGTCTGTCCGTCCGTCCGTATGTCACAGTCATTTTACTAAATTTGGTAAATAGGTGTATTCTGTAAACCGCTACACGATTTTGTAACAAAATCATGAAATATATAAAAATTAAGTCCATACATGTAACTGAGGGTTAAAAAAATAAATTTCAACTTATAAAAACGTGTGAGATATCTTTGGATACGTTTTTCAAAATGTTAATGTATTGACCTTACAAGCATGTTTTCCGGTCTGGGTGTGTTTATCCTTGTGTGTATTTTTCTGGACCCAACATAAGACTTAACTATCCTAATGGGCCCTCATTGAGCGTGCAACGTTTATTTATTATTATTACTATTTATTTATTTAAATAACCAATCCACAAAACCCTCAACATTCACCAATCAAATCATGACACGTGTCACTGAATAAAACTTAATACCCTGGATTTCTCAAAAACGTGCGATGTAGGTCGGTTTGAAGATCCCCTCTTTTAAACTGTGTTAATCCTACGGCTTTCAATGGCAGACCTTTCAGATTTCCCGTCGCGTAAGCCTCGCTGAGCGCAATATATCGCCCGATATAGTCGAGGGTAAACTCATAACTATGTAGGTAATGCTTACGGGTAAAGATGGCATAAATATGAATTTAAAATAATAGAGGGTTGCTAGGCATTTTGTTGACACCGTTGTGGCGTTGTGGGTAGCGATTCTGCCTTTAGTCTCGACGGTTGCGGGTTCGATTCCCGCTCGGGCATATGTTTGTTAAAATTTCTGTCTCGGTCTGGGCGTTTTTCCGTGTGGGTCTCCCCACCGTGCCTCGGAGAGCACGTAAAGCTGTCGGTCCCAGTTATTATCAATAACATCTGATATTAATCGTTAATTCTTGATAAGTAAATTGCTCTTATCTAATGAGTTACCCGTCGGCCTTAGGGTTGCGGAGGTCAGATGGCAATCGCTGCGTGGAAAAACTAGTAACCTGCCAAATCCGGATAAGGGTAATAAGCAAAACCCGCGGTACATAAAATACCGGGAATAATGCTAGGATGAAGAGGGCTGCTAGGCATTTTATCCACTGTATACCTAACTCTATTTAGTATGTTTTACATAGTAATTGCTATTCTATACAAATTAATAAAACAGTAGTGGCGTTGTGACGACTGTTGCGCCGTGGTGGTAACGTGCCTACTTTGTTGATGTTTGTTATATTTGTTTTTAACTGGGCGTTGGTCCTTGTTGGTCTCCCCAACGAGCCCCGGAGAGCACGTTAAGCTGTCGGTCCTGGTTGTTATCATAACGTCTCATCATAATCGTTAACACTTGATAGGTAATTTGAACTTATCCAATGAGTTATACCCTTTGTTATGCGGAGCTCAGTAATCGCTTTGTGTAAAACTACTAACAAGTCATATCAGGATAAGATTAATAAGCAGACCTGTTGGGATAACCTCTGTCACAACAGAGATTATTCCACCAGTGCAATCAGTCACACTGGTGGTAGGTCTTTTGTTGCAAGAGGCCGGCTAGGTAGGTACCACCGCAGTGTCAAATATTCTGCCGCCAAATAGTAGTGTTTAGGCACTACTGTGTTGCGGTTTGAAGGGCATTGTACGCTAGTGAAATTACTGGGCGAACGAGATTTAAGAACTAATATCTCGAGGTTGGCAACGAGTGAGTGGCACCTACTAATGGTGCTGCAAACGCTCATAGGCTGCGGCAGCCACTTACCATCACGTGGGCCGTATGCTTGTTTGCCAACTTCTAACATAAAAAAACGTTGGGTAAGTACATAGAATTTGTTAAAAAATATTTTTTTGCTAACAAATTCAATCCTAGCTTTCTATTTACATTTGCTAGTATACGTAGTGTATGATTGTAAAACTATTGACAACGAGACCAAAGCCTATTACTCCTAGTTAGGTACGAGAAGATCTCGTCAGATGAATTATTCGCTTGATGATTTCCAAAAGAAGTCGTCAAGTTTCAATTTCTCCTTTTTTCTGAATTTTATCAAAGGCACGAATAGTGAAAGATTCGTCCCATAAAGGCTTCTTTTTAAGCTTTATTTGTAAGGGACTGAAACCTTCTCGAAGGTATCTTTGCTTGATATCTTTAAAGGGCCTTGACGGGTTTGTTTGTTTCCAAGTTTCGTAACGGTAGGCGAGTTTGGGTTTAATGTTGTGATGATAGTGGCTTGTGTTTGGGGAATAGTTTGGTGAGTTTGTAGTATAGTTTGTGATATTGGGATATTGATAAGCTAAGTATTTACGTAAGTTAAGAGTAGTTTCTAAAACAGTTGAAAATAACCATTGAAATAAAGCATCGTTCGGTACAAATTCATATGATTATCTATAGAAATAGATAAAATTGAAGAGTCTGGTTTAAATTACAAACATAAAAATAAAAAAATTCTGAAAGTGCTGGACTGACTTTTCTTTAAAAAGAATTAGAGTTCCGTGCAATAAAGAATAATCGGTACACAACCCAAGCCGCGCAGCGGACGCATCTAGTACTTTTATATAAAAGACTATTTTTTAGTATGAAAATAAATATTAAATTAATATTAATGAAAACCGAGAAAATTTTGATGCGCAGGACAGTTTTATGTAAAATATTACAGTAAATGGAAACCAAGTTTAAATTGGCCTAAAATACGTTAAAACCAGCGCTCGAATTTCAAAAATTCGACGCCATTTTCATGCACAATTTGAACAGTATGGGGAACAGCATGCATCGAGGTGCATTCAGGAGCGATTGTGCATCGCGATGGCCTTTGGTTGTATTTTATACATACCTGTTGCTGCATATGACATTTCTTTTGTCCTACGAATGTTTAAAGTTTCAATCTTATATAGATACTAGCGGCCCGCTCCTCCGGCTTCGCACGGGTATAAAATATATAGCCTATGTCACTGAAAAAATTATTAAAATAGATTCAGTAGTTTTGATTTATTCATTACTGCCCGTGGCCCGTACGCGTTAAATGTAATTATTTACGACATCACATTAGAAACCTCAAAAAAAAAATTCTACACTATTTAATGGATGTTATTATACACATAAACCGTCCACTTCAATCACTCATCTATTAAAAAAACCGCATCAAAATCCGTTGCGTAGTTTTAAATATTTAAGCATACATAGGGACAAAGAAAGCGACTTTGTTTTATACTATGTAGTGAAGTCATGTATATAAAATACATTTACTTATTATCAATTACATACATTATCATATGTATGGTTGTTACTCATATCGAGATTTGACAAGTTATTAGTTTTTATACAGAGCGATAGGCATCAGACCTCCACAAACCTATGAGCGAACCAGTAACTCATTTAATAAGAGCAAATTCCGTATCAAGAGTTAACGTTTATAATCAGATGTTATGATAACAACCGGGACCGATAGCTTAGCGTGCTCTCCGAGGCACGGTGGGGAGACAACAAGGACAAACGGACAAACTGAGACAGATATTTAAAATAAGTACAGATACTTATTTTAATGAATTATAAAAATTATTAAAATATCTGTTTATAATTAACATCTGGAATTGATCCCACGACCGTTAACGCTCAAACAGGCTCGCTACCAGCACGCCACAACGGTCGTCATATAATGAAAGAATATTTTTAGAAATTAAAGAAATTAGCTTTATCAGATCAATTTACAAAAGTTTTTACAAAAGTTTTTAAGAGACCGTTGTGGCGTTGTGGGTAGCGAGTCTGCCTTTAGCCGCGACGGTTGCGGGTTCAATTCCCGCTCGGAGCAGATGTTTGTATTAATCGTACAGGCATGTTTTCCGGTCTGGGTGTATTTGTCCTCGTCATTGTGTATGTTTCCGGACCCCGACACAGGATATCACTATCCTAATGAGGGCCGTTGAGTGTGTAGCGTTTGTTTATTTATTTATTTATTATTAATATAATAGTAATAGTTACATGATAAAAAAAAGATTCAAGAGTATAAGGTTACTATTAAATTTGGAGGACATTAAAAAACTTGAGTTATTTCCAGCCACTACAATCATTCAGACGTCTGCTGGCCTCAAAGAGATTTTATGGATCGTTTAGCGGTGGGCTATTGCTGTAAATGAATTATTTTCAGTCGATGTACGTGTTTGAAGTGCTTCTATTATACGAATTTAAAATAAACGTACTACGAACTTTAAAGTCAAGAGATCAACGGTAGAAGGGCCGACTCTGTTAACGAGAGTTGCGGCTTCGATTATTCTATTATTCAATCGACGTATTTTTAAAGTTATATTCTAAAATCATTTAATAACAGCAGACTTAATTACATCATCATTATATATCATATATTTTAATTATACAATACACAATTCAAGAGTATATAAAAGTTAGCAAAGACCCGTAGAAGATTTTAAGTCAACTATAACATTAATATAACGATTAACAAAGGTCCTATACCTTTAGAGCAAATATTATGCTACGTTTAGTGGTTTTCACGGTGGTAGAGACATGCTCCAGCAGAAATGGGCCTGCTCGACTGGGGAAGTACTACTCTCTCACAGAAAATCGGCGTAAAAAAGCAGTGTCAGTAGGTACTGTTGCGTTTCGTGCGATGAGTGAAAGCACCAGAGGCCCAATCTCCCACCCGTTCGTTCCCTTCCCAACTGTTCTTTGGGAAACGCGCATGTGATACTTCAACTATCATGCGCGTATACTTGTTTGCCAACCGTCAATAAACAAAAAAAAATTGGAAAAATCATTGCTAGTTGCACAAGGCAAAAAGAAATACAATTTGTACAATTTGTAAGATAGAAAGTTATTAAATGTCATGTACAGTGACATTTTTTTAGATTGCGCGTTGCTGTTGACCCTACTGGCCTTGACAGCGACACCGGGCGGTGGGACAGAAGTGACGTAGTCTAAATTTGACAAGGTATGATGTGGGAACACAAGGGAGAAATCCTCTGACCAGGAGGGTGATATTTCTTGCTGAGCCTGACAATTTATAGCGACCATTATGTAGTGTTTGATAAGGTAACACACAGAATACATAAGCCTCAAATCCTTAACCCCAACTTGCGGGTTAAACACAATATATATTTTATAAGGAGTTGACAATTTTTTAACTTTTAATTTCGTAGTTATTTTCTTAATATTACAAAAAAGTCTAATATAATGATGCCAAACCGCCAATTAATTATTATTCGAATTTCTGATGTTAGTTGTGTCTGTTCTCGGAGCCTTGTCTGGTTACTAATACAGTTACGTTTTATTGTTAAAAGTATAATATTTAAAAAGTATTTAGAAATCGTTACCGTAATTTTAATACGAAAATGTATTTTCACTTCACTTTATTAATACTGACGAAAACAAAAATTTTAATTTATTGGAAAAGGCCGGATTTTTATTTTCAAATTTCGATCAATAATATATACTACGCCAATGTAAATAATACTTTCGAAAATATGTTACCGTTGTAGGAATAAAATAGTTAATCAAATTAAATTATCTCATTATAAATTTTAAATTAAATAATATGAAAAATTTCCTGAAAAAAATCAAGTCAAATGTTTTATAGTCAATACACTAAAATTAGCAACATTAATAAGTTGTTAATAATATAATCAACAGACATAATTAAAGTCTTATTGATGTATTATTAACATGTATTTTATTTTCATAACAGTTGGCAAGGAAGCATACAGTCTGGTGATGTTAAGTAGTCATCGCAATCTTACCGCAACCTATGAACGCTTGCAATACTTGAAGTATCACAAGCGTGTTGCCAACCCAAGGAATAGGAGGGAAGGAGGTGAGAAGGGAAGAAAGGAAAAGAAAAAAAGGGGATGAGAGATTGGGCCTCCGGCGCTTTTACTCATCGCAGAAAACGCAGTAATACCTACCGATACTGTTACTTTACGCCGATTTTCTGTGAGAGGATGAGCACTTCCCCGATCGAGCCGCTCCATCTTTGCGGGGAAGATGGCGCTACTCTCATGGGATTCAATATATTTCATAGTAAATAAAAATAATACGTCAAAATTATGCGTAAAAGTTTAACATCGTGTTACCCGATACATGACTTGCCATTCCAAAAGATGGATGCACCGTGAGATTTTCACTATGAAGGAAATTGTATTTTTGGACGTTATCCAATTTTTGTTTACAAATTAATGTACAGATTTAATAAATTAAACGGAAAACTTCTGTAAACAAGATCGTTAATGAACGCTAAGTAATGTCAATATCGGAAGTTAAAACCATTTTAAAAGGTTATTTTTCTTGTTTCAAAACTTTTAATGTGTACTGCTTTACACTTGTGGTAGGTCTTTTGTTGCAAGAGGCCGGCTAGGTAGGTACCACCGCAGTGTCAAATATTTTTCCGCCAAATAGTAGTGCTTAGGCATTACTATGTTCCGGCTTGAAGGGCACTGTACGCTAGTGAAATTACTGGGCAGAAGAGATTTATGAACCAATATCTCGAGGTTGGCAACGCGTGAGTGGCACCTACTAATGGTGCTGCAAGCGCTCATAGGCTACGGCAACCACTTACCATCAGGTGGGCCGTATGCTTGATTGCCAACTTTTAACATTAAAAAAAAATTGCTGTTGACTGTAATGGCCTTGTTGGCCTTGTCAGCATCAACGGGTGGGGGGCCAAGTACTGTGAGTTGAGACCAAGCCGTGAAAGAGACAACCCTGGTGTGGGCTCGAATTCTATTCGGTCCTTAGGGGCCTTCTGCGAGGCCTAGCCACTGCTCAGCTTGTTTGAGCTGTGTATGAAGCATTGTCTAATGTGATCTTGACAGGGTCTTGTAGGACGTGCTTAGGACGCCTTTCTTTAGTTGGTTTGTCATCTCTGTCTTTATAGATTGTGCGACGACGTTGTGGCGCAGCGGTGGCAAACCAGCCTTAAACGGCACAAGTCGCGGATTAGATTTTATTTTTTTTTATATCAGAGGGGGCAAACGAGCAGGAGGCCTCACCTGATGTTAAGTAATCACCGCCGCACATGAACACCTGCAACACCGGAGGGCATGCAGGTTCCGACCTTTAAGAAAGGAATAGGCTCTACTATTGAAGGTTCCCAAGTCGTATCGGTTCGGAAAGACCACCACACGATTCCACAGAGTGGTTGTGCGCGGGAAAAAATGCCTTCTGAATCGAGCCGTAAGCATATTATGTTGGTATTGACCATGCAAGAAAATTTGCCGGTCTAGATATATTTGTCCTTGTCAATGTGTATGTTTTCCGACCCCCAACACATGATATCACTAACCTAATGGAGGCCGTTGAGTGTGTATATAGAGTTGAGATTTGAGTGGGAGATAAATCGCAAATTTTTTTCTTCAAAACTTAATTTCGTTCACTGCAAGCAATGAACTGGATGAAGAAATGAAAGGTTGAAAAATTATTGATAGCTTGCTTCAGTGGAATTGAAAAGTACTCAACGTATTCAGAGTATCATCCTCACATGAGATGGAATTTGGAAATGCAACGTATCGTATTGCGAGTGGAAAACTCTCGAAACATAAATTGAAGTGATACTCAAGAATAATTTAAAGGGGAAATGAATTGTTACCCTATAAATAAAGCCGAGCAATAATAAATGTGTAAGTTTGTATGTTTGTTACTGGATGGACCAAAAATGGCAGAAGGGATTTGGATGAAATACGGCACAGATATAGATTGTTAGCCGGATATATACATATGATACTTTTTATCCCGGAAAAATATGAAGTTTCCCCGGGATTTATGATTTTTTTTTTTATGTTAGAAGTTGGCAAACAAGCATACGGCCCACCTGATGGTAAGTGGCTGCCGCAGCCTATGAGCGCTTGCAGCACCATTAGTAGGTGCCACTCGCGCGTTGCCAACCTCGAAATATTAGTTCTTAAATCTCGTTCGCCCAGTAATTTCACTAGCGTATAATGCCCTTCAAACCGGAACACAGTAGTGCCTAAACACTACTATTTGGCGGCAGAATATTGGACACTGCGGTGGTACCTACCTAGCCGGCCTCTTGCAACAAAAGACCTACCACCACTGTGACTGATTGCACTGGTGGAACAATCTCTGTTGTGACAGAGCTTATCCCAACAGCGGGCGATGGGGTCGTCACATCCCGACGCCGGTAAACGAACGATATGATAAACGAACTACAGGAATTAAACTATAATAGATGGATTTTGAAAAAGGACACACGCCACTTTTTGACGCTTTTTTAAAAACGTTATTAATGCGGACGAAGCCACAGGCACATGATAATGACATACATGTCATTTGCACATGACATACAAGATTTGCTAGGATTGAGTTGAAAGTGACTTACAAAAATAGCAAGGATTTTGCTGTAATAGATTACAAATAAAAAATATTTACAGACAATTTTATGTATGTCGTATTATAAAAATAGCTATATAAAAATTGTTAACCTTTAAATAACTTTGTTTCTACTGCGACGACTTTATATGGGTGTATTGACTTACATATATGGTTCGTGCCACGTTCGTATTTCGGTAGTCGTTTTTGTTAGCTCTGGAAAACATGTTCAATTTCATCAGCCCGGAGCTTCGGTAAACAAGTTTGACGTTCAACAAAAAGTCTCGTTCGTTATTCCTGACTTTATTAAAATTCATATCGTCCTCATTGTTGGACACTTGAACGTTTTATTTTGGGTTTAATGAACGCCTTTAGTGTTAACGTGTTTTGTTACTGTTTTTTTTTTTTTTTTTTATGTAAGAGGGGCAAACGGGCAGGAGGCTCACCTGATGTTAAGTGATCACCGCCGCCCATGAACATCTGCAACACCAGAAGGCATGCAGGCGCGTTGCCGACCTTTAAGGAAAGAATAGGCTCTTTTCTTGAAGGTTCCCAAGTCGTATCGGTTCGGAAAGACCGCCGGCGGAAGTTGGTTCCACAGAGTGGTTGTGCGAGGAAGAAAATGTCTTCTAAATCGCGCTGTTGTGGATTTCCAGACATCGAGGTGGTATGGATGGAACTTAGAGTTTTGTCGCGATGTCCGATGGTGAAATTCTACCGGCGGGATCAATCCAAACAATTCCTCAGAACACCTCTACGCAATGCCAAAGGATCAAGCCGATCGGAAAGGGCTTGATCGTCGACAATTCGAGCCGCTCTACGTTGGATGCGGTCAATTTGAAGTAGCTGGTACTGGGGAGCTCCCGCCTAGAGGTGAGAGCAGTACTCCACGTGTGGTCGAATTTGTGCCTTGTAGAGTTTTAGGCGATGAGCCGACGTGAAGTAGTGCCTCGCCTTGCTGAGCACACCAAGCTTTTTAGAGGCCAATTTGACCTTTCCTTCATTATCAGTAAACATTCTTTCTTATTTTTGGTTTTAATTTGTTATTTAAAATTTTTGGTCAAAACGTCCTAAATATAATCGAGAGTTATATTGAAGATTCTTTTCTGATCTTCAATGTAGAGCATTTTCGCAGAGCTTAAAGTAATTCTAAACAATTCCTAATTCGTTGCATCATAGCCGCACATCAGCAGGTCCAAGTTGACATATCATCTATATGTATAAAAGGAGAAGACCTGACTAACTTATAAACGCCCAGCCTATGCCTTTGCACCTAGAAAGCTTTTTCATAGGTGTTGTTTATAAAACGTAAGCGCTTATTAAAAAGGATTTTTCGCAATAAAAAGGGGTTACATTAAGGGGCTGAAAAAGGGGCATTGAAAGTTAGTATGAAAGTCCGTCATTTTTGAAACTAGAAGCATAGAACTTTTACGCAAATAATTAAAGAAAACCAAATATGTCCTTTAACATTTTCCAAAACCTCACCCCTTAAGTGTTGAAATAGGGGTTAAAAATTTGTATTAAAATCGTTATTCACAATGCCCCTAGAGAAGCTGAATCCAGCCAGAAGCTAGTGTTTAAATAAATACGGGTTGTATTTATTTACTTTGATTAACGGATTACAATTCCATATTAAAAGGAAACTTCATTAGGATTCGATACGATATACAAACTTACCTATCCATTTTGCACAACCCATGTGCCTACTTAATGGATGTCGATCAAATATCGAAGCTACTACTATTTGCTCAACGTAAACACGACCCGTTCAATATCATCCGTCGAACGATGAATCTATATAAATCTATGACGCGTAAATTCACGATGTTGAATTGTATTTAGAACGTTTACCGAAGTCAATTACATGTTTGTAGTAGTAGAGGCAGGCAGCATAAATGGTCCTGCTAGAACGGACAAGTACTATCCTCTCACAGAAAATCGGTGTTTCGTGCGATGAGTGAGAGCGCAGGAGGCCCAATCCCCACTCCCTCTGTTTCCTTTTTATGTTTTCCTTCTCAATTTTTTCCAAGTATCCCTTGGTTCGCAACGCCCATGTGATACTTCAAGAATCGCGCCTTGATAGGATTCGGTGACTGCTTGCCATCAGGCGAACTGTATGGCCGCATATTGACAGACAATGTCACTCATTTCCAACCACTACAATCATTAAGATATCTGACCTTAAAGAGATTTTTATGAACTTGAGGTTTTATTGTTGCTGTGAAATATTTTTTGCATTCATAGTAGAAGTTACGACAATTGTTAAAGCGTTAGAATGAGTAGATTATGTTACCGTACAGTACGACACTAAAGTACTTGAATGATTAGAATATGATGCCTTACAACCGCCAAGTTTCAGTCATAGTTATACATGAGATCACACCACTTTTTGTAGTAGAAGAACTGCGCTGCGAGACTTGGATAAAAATCCAAATATAAAATGTAAAAAATTACATTTTATATCTTTGATGGAATAATTGAATTATTATCTTCAAAAATTTTAAATGAATCATATTTGGTGCACAATTGCAAAAAAGAAATTTATATTTTTAAACCAACTAAAATTAACATTTTTCAGTCTACAAGAAAAACGCTGACCCAAATTAAATTAACAATCTCTCTAAATAGAGGCAAAAGACTTTTTCGCTAAGCTAGTTTACACAATTAAGGTTCTTCTCGTTGAATCATCTACGTCAACTAATAACGAAGCCGGTTAAATGATACGAATCTTAATTTCAAGTGACCTCTGAATTTTAATAAGCTCCCACAGTGCTTTAAATCTCATGAACATTTTCCCTCATCACTTTTTTATGGATTCTACCTATATACAGTAGGACTACTTCGACGACGTTCTGGCGCAGCGGTAGCGAACCTGCCTTAAACGCCACAGGTCGCGGGTTCGATTCCCGATCGAAGCATAATATGTTTGTATTGACCATGCAAGCATATTTTCCGGTCTGGGTGTATTTGTCCTTGTCATTGTGAATGTTTCCGGACACAGGATATTACTATCCTAATGGGGGCCGTTGAGTGTGCAGCGTTTATTTATTTATTATTTATTTACTTACGGCCCATTGAATATAGTTTATTGGAGTCCACCTGATGGTAAGCAGTTGCTTGCGATACTACAAGTATCACATGCGCGTTGCCAACCAAGAGGCTATGAAGGTAAGCATGAGAAGGGAAATAAGATATTATATTATTAAGCGTAAAAATCGGGAAAATGTCATTCATTACTTGTACGTTTGCTTCAATTTTATCTTGAGATTCTAAAGTTACACCACTCGAAATTGTTACTTTGCCGCAGAAATTTCGCTTTGCTTACAAAATTTTGAAGGACCAAATACGTAAAAAGAATCTTTTTGTATGGAAAAATGGCATCAAAAGTCATATTTCTCTGAAATTTCTTTTAAGAATATGTGAAAAGTTTTATATTACAAAGAATATGTTACAATAACATTTTGTTTTGTATATACCGACGATTCAAAAGCTTGCTTGTTTTAAACCTATATTCCTCCTTAATTTTAGGTTAGTTATTTATAATTTCTTTTTTTATTCCAATTACAAAATCATTAATTTGGGAGAGATATGACTAATATTAACAATTGCTTTAATAAAAGAATTAAATTATTACTTTTGATGAGGAAAATGAAATATGGAAAATTTTGTCGTTTCTGATAAATTTATCTGAAATATAATTATATTTAGAATATTAAATTATTGAAACCTTACCTTACGTGCTACTGGGAAGACATTCAACAATAATTGACAACAAACATCCATTCGACTCAAATGAACTATTTTAATTAAATCTTACGGATTTCTCGAGAAGTTCTCTCGAACAAGTGTCGCAAGTTTCAGAATTTCTACTTTTCTTTAACTTGTAAGACAAGAAAATGGAAGGGCGCTGAAATGCAATTCCGCTATTCTCTAATAGTTGTATTTGGAAATAGAGCTGTTTTCAATTAACTTTGCATAAAGCAGCAGTCGCTTCCCGAGTTTTTTTACCAACGTTACGGTTTTAGCTAACCAGGTGCCCACAACCAGTAAAGGACCGGTTCAACGGCGTCGGGACGTGACGACCCCATCGCCCGCTGGTGGGATAATCTCTGTCACAGCAGAGATTATTCCACCAGTGCAATCAGTCAATTCAACTAGTGGCAGTGCCACGCTGCACAGCTCTTCCTGCTGCAGCCGAATTGGGCCGGCACGCCCGGGGAAACACCACTCTCTAACAGAAAACCGGCGTAAAGTGGCAATTGTCGCGTTTCGTACGGTGAGTGAGAGTCCCGGTGGCCCACTACACACTCCCCCTCCAATGAAAGTGCAGAATTTGGTATATTTACCCCAGGAGGGTACCACCAGCTTCTGCTGTGGAGAATCCCTCTCTGGATGTCCATCTTCAGGACGAACCCTTCCTGAACATGGATACCCAGGCTGCCCTCCGAATTCTGGGGGGGGCAATTTTACTTGGGAACCTTCAAGAGAAGAGCCTATTCTTTCCTTAAAGGTCGGCAACGCGCCTGCATGCCTTCTGGTGTTGCAGATGTTCATGGGCGGCGGTGATCACTTAACATCAGGTGAGCCTCCTGCCCGTTTGCCCCCTCTTACATAAAAAAAAATAAAAAGGACCACCACTAGATTTGAAAAATATACATGTCTTAGATATACAGTACGACGGAAATGTAAGCCCTACCATCAGCATTTCTTCTACTCGTGCAACATGCAGGTTTCCTCAGGATGTTTTGTTTCACCGTTAAGAAAATTATGAATTCGAAAAAAAAAACTAAGCACTCGTAAAGTAAGAGGTGCTTGAGCAGATTTAAAACCACGACCTTCGGTTAAAATCTACTTGTTCTATTAGGTCATCTCAGCTTATGATGCAAGGGGTGATGGATCGTTCTCGAACACAAATTGAGAGACACCCCATGTATTTGTGGCGGACCGGTAGCAAACCTGCGTTCGTACAGGCATGTGTTCCGTATCTGCGTGTGATTGTCCTTATCTTTGTGTCCTTGCGGACCATCGACACATGATATAAATATCCTAATGGAGACCGTGTGTGTAGCGTTTATTATTATTGTTGTATAATGTTTACGACGAAAGTATTCAAATCATAAGCACACCATAAGTGACCATTTAAATCCATACATATTAATGTTAAGAGGTTAAGGTTCGAAAATCCTTCTAAATAGCGTAAATATAGGGCTTTCAGAGACAGATATATCAAATTTCTCAATACGAAAGCCTTGCTGGGTACATAAATTGTTATATACACTCAAATGAAAAAGTTCGAAGTTACTATTTTTGCATATAAAACAATGATAATATAATGGAAACTTACTTACTTCACAGTCGTGGAACCGGCTGTTTATGTATCAAATTTGAAATAAACCTTTTATTATCTTCTACAAATATAAAAGGAGAATATTAACTGACATATCAACACCCAGCTTTAACCCTTGGACTTAAGAAGCTGATTTTTTTTACAGGTGTTCTTTAGAACGTCAACCCTGATAGCATTTTTCATCATCGTAATTTTTGCAACTTTGTTTTTTGGCAAATTATAAAGAAACACGTGTTTTAACCATTTCCAAACTTCCACCCAGAAGTGATGAATTCCTAACAAATTAAATCTTCGACCTAAACTATAAGTATTTCTTTAGTGTTGTTAGTAATAGAAAAATAACGACTGATCCCAAGGCTATTGAATTGAAGGTACCTACGAGTAAATGTCGTAGACAGATTATTCGCGTGATGGCTTCCAAAAGAAATCGTCAAGTTTCAATTTCTCCTGTTTCGCGAAGCTGACTTATCAAAGGCATACGAATAGTCGGAGACGCGTCTCATAAAAGCTATTTATTTGAAAAGGGTCAGGGACCTTTGCGAATAAATCTGGGTTTAATATCTTTGAAGGGATGGGACTTTAACAGTTTGTTTGACTATAAGTTTGGTGACGGTAAGCGAATTTGGCTCCTAATCTTTAAGTTATAAGGAGAGTATTCTCAAATATGATTAGCGTAGTATTTACTTGTTTAAGGGGAAGTTTGTTTATTTTGAATATATTCTGTAATTTAACGTGTTACGTTCCCACGTCTCGCGGATTCAAGGAAATAGCAGACAACCGGGTTTTCGCCATAATAACCATTTTATCGGAAAGTTCAAAAGTGTTTAATCAGAGTTCACCGTATTAATTTAATTCGTTGTAAATGTTAAATTTTAATTTAAGATATAGCTTTAATTTTATATTCACTCTTGTCTCTCACATCGAGCAAGCAGTAATAGTTTTAAGTTTAGCATGTAATTTCATTATTAAGTAATTAAAGTAATAATAAGTAAATTTGGTTTCCGTTTCCGTCGTTCGGTTTCCGTCGTACATAATTAACGTCAATATATCAATATAAATATATATTTATTGAAATATATTTTTCATGGCGGTTGGCAAACAAGCATACTGTCCGCCTGTTGGTAAGCAGTAACCGCAGTCTCTAAGCAGTTACCGACCCAAGAAAAAGGATGGGAAGGGAACAAAAGGGGTGGGAGGTTAGGCCTCCCGCGCTATTTCTCATTGCACTATATGTAACAGCACTTACTAATACTGTTCCTTTAAGCCGATCTTCTGTGAGAGGGTATTACTTCTGCGGGCGAGCTGGTTGCTTTTTTGCTGGGAGGAGCATGGTTCTACAACCGTTAAAATAATAATAAAAAGTAATTGTAATAAAATTTTAAAATAATAATGACCTGTGATTATGTTTCTTGATAAAGTTTACTTTTACGAGTTGTTATTAATATTGCATGTTCAGTTTACATACTTTCCTTTCAACGTTAAATTGATAAAAGAAATGAAATTTCATAATATGTACAAATTAAGATTAAAACAGTTCAAAATGTATTGATTTTATGCTAAAATTTTATTAAATTACTGGTCTATTTACATTCAGATTTGGTTTACTACACTATACCGCAGTTTTAACAAATTCTAGAGACAAAATGTAAAAAAAACCTGTGGCACTCGGGGACTGCCGCGGTAAAGCTATTGCATAGCATTTTTATATTAATTATTATTATCAATTTATTTATTATTTTAAATAATTTTTTGAATAATAATTTATAATAAATAAAATAATAAAGGTTAAATAATAATTAATTAATTTATAATATTATATAATAATAAAATTAATAATATTGTAGAAACTATTTACTACTAATTATACATATATAGTTTGACGCTGCCATACTAGATGGCATTAAGATATAAATTTTCATTTCTACATCGCGGTGGCCAGAATATTTTAGTTTATATCGTATTAACAAACCTTTTTTTTCAATTTTCGCGTTGTTTTTATTTAATTTTGGAGATGTGTCATTTTTGACACTCCGCCTACCATGTAGCTCGGCCGAGCGGTGTTAGGTTTTATTTTCGTTGCGGAATTTCTTGATTCGGTCGTCGCGCTCAAAGCCCGCGATAAAAGCTATGCAATAGCCTAAAAATCATTTGCTAATCAATAAATATTGATTCATGAATTTCGTTAAGGTATTCTACAAAAAGTTGTCTCCATCTCTCTTTGTATGTTCTACAAACAAACACACACACATAAAAATAGAATTACTAAAAATAGGCAGTCATGTGTGTTGCCTACAGAAGTGAAAACTTGTTTCATTTAGTTTCGGTTTCTCAAGGCTCAAGGTATTAGTATATATCTAATACGTTACTTAGTTATACCAATATGATTTTATGTTAGTAGTTGGCAAGCCAGCATACAGCCCACCTGATGGTAAGCGCTTGCCGTAGCCTGTAGGCGCACGCAACACTATTAGTAGAACTCGCGCGTTGCCAACGAGAGATATTGGTTCTTGAAGCCTATGGTGAACTTCAAACAGGAACAAAGTAATGCCTAAGCCCTACTATTTGGCGGTAGAATATTCAAAACTGCGGTGGTACCAACCCAGCCAGCATCTTGCATCAAAAGACGTGCCACCAGTGTCACTGATTGCACTGGTGGAATTATCGCTGCTGTGACAGAGATTATCCCAACAGCGGGCGAGATCCTCACGTCTCGACGCCGGCAACTTATATTTATTTATAAATTTACCTCATCACTTTTGAGTGTAACTCGATACATGACTTGCTGTTCTACAAGATGGATGCAGCACATGATTTTTGCTGAGGCGAAAATTGTATTTTTGGATGTTATCCAATTTTCGATACCGAAAAATTAATATGTTAACGAAAAAATATGAAAAACTAAATTATTAATGGCCACTGAGTAATCTAAACATCTTAAGTTGAAACATTCTGAAAGGTTATTTCGCGTTTCAAAACTTAATTTCTTTCCGAGAAATGCGCTGGACGAAGAGATGAAAAGCGAAATTATTAAAAAACTTACTTCGTTTTCAATGAAATTGAAAAGTACTTAGCGTGTAGCTTAAGTATTTTATAGCATGAGATGAAAGTTTAGTGTTATATACAAATATCCATGAAAATCTCGAACAAACTCTGTGAAGGGTAGAAGAGTTACTATAAAAAGGATAACACAGTTTCAGAAAACGAAGCAAAGATTCGTAAAAATAATGTGAGTGAAGCGATCACGGATTATTAGCATTTCCTAGCATTATTCCCGGTATTTTTTCCCAGGGTCTGCCTATTACTGATATCCGGTTACCAGTTTTTACGCAGAGCGATTGCCATCAACAAACAAACAAGTGTGAGGAGACCAAACTACTTATCAAGAGCTTACGATTACGATGTTGTGTATAGCAACCGGAACCGATCGCTTAACGTGCTGTCCGAGGCACGGTGGGGAGACCTGTAGAGACAAACCGAAACACTTATTTGTAAGATCATTACAAACTTGTGCCGAACCAAATCCGCGAGCGTCTTGGCTAAAAGCAGTCTCGCTACCAACACACCAAAACGGTCGTCAAGTAGCGTTCTATATCTCCTTAAATAGCGTCACCAGGAGGTTTTGACAAGCGGCAATCGCTCCGTGTCGATTCCATTTCGAAAATCAAAAACGCTAAGTCACGTGGTATTTCGAAAGCTTATGCCAATTTTCATACGTTTCGGAATTATCTAATTTCGTTATCGATATCTAAAAGTTACTTTTTCTGTTGATAACGACATTGTGGCGCAGCGGTGTGGCGTGTTTGTCCTTGTCCTTGTGTATGTTGCCGGACCCCCGACACAGGATGACAACATTACGTCATGATGTCTCCAGTACAAAAATAAAAGGTGTCTTATATAAAAATACACCATATCTAATAATGTTTACACACTTACTAGGTTTGTTTTTTTTGTCACCAATTAACGAACAAGATGTTTTTGAGAGTTTCGTTAGTATATTGGTGTGATTGACAGCTCAATGTACACAGCGGAATGCTCACTTTCAATATCCTTGAGCCCATCAGTAAATAAGTGTGACGTCCAACAAAACGTCACTTTAGTTATTCTTGTCTTTATTAAAATTCATTCTGTCCTCATTGTTAGACACTTCAACTTTTTATTTCTGTTCAGTGAACGCTTTAAGCGTTAACATGTTTATGTCTTTTTAATCTGTTTTATCTTTTGTAATGAGTTAACGTTGCATTAATGCATTCTAGAGAATTCTTTAGGTTTATTTTGTCTTGCAATTTTTCTTTTTTTTGAATGAAGTACCTTAGCGCGGCTTACGGGTAGTGCGATTTATTAGAAATCGTTACGTAACGAAATGCCGTATTCTATGTGTGTGTGCGTGTATGTATCGAGCCTAGTACAAGCAAATGACACGAGCATGTGCGTGCGCAGCTGGGTGAGCAACTGTCTCTCTTTCTGTCCCTGTCTCTTTTTATCATTATAACCTATTGTAATATACAGATTTTATTACTTAAGAATTACATTCAGAATTGAAGAAAAAGCACAAGGAGTCGTTCCTGACGGTAGTCCCCCACAATTGTTTAATAATAATAATGAGCATGTTTTGGATGAACTCTAATGATATATGTAGAGCCGAACTGTTTTCGAAATGAAAGGGCGAGTTCTGTTAGAAATCTTATCTTGTCGTTGAATTCCTTTTTTACACCCGTGAACAAATTACTCGACTCTACTTGATGGTAAGTGGCTGTAAAGTCCAAAGGCGACTAATAAGAAGGAAGGATCACGTATATATATATCAGGCGATCAATTCTTTTTGGTAATTTTGCAAAAAAACCTTTCTTTTTAGACACGATTTGTCCCAAAAATATACTTTACTTGCTCATTTACCTAGGGTTTTAAGATTTCTACTGATTACTGAAATCTTGATATGGATATTATGAAATCCATTATAAATCTATCTTCGAATATTCCTGTATAAAGTACGTGATTATTCAATAAAATTGCAGATCATATATCACAGCGCACATACTATTTGCTCAGCGCACACACGATCTATTCAACATCAACCATCGGAGTAAGAATCCATACATAAATCTACGATGCGTTAGTATTCACAATATCGGAGCTATTGGACTATTACATATTCAAATATTCGAGATATGCGGTCGAGATATATATTTAAGATACATTACATAAGTAAATTAAAATGAAGCCTCAATGATCCAAATTAAGGCTCAGCACAAATCCATGTTCTTCAGTTCAGACTTTTGGCCACCAGGATTTGTGTACCGGAAATATAGGGAAGCAAAGACTAAACCCCGGTTTCTCGAACGTTGATCAAGTTCATGTCAACTTAACATACCAAAAATAGAACGCTCATTGGTTAAAGATAATCGATGGTCAACAGGCAACCGATGAGCGTTTTGCTTTGCTATGTAAAGTTGACATGAGTTTGATCAACTTTCGAGAAAGCAGGGGTTAAAATTTCCCATAAATAAAACGTGATAAGGGTAGTGTTGTAGTTTATAGTTATGTTTTATATATTAATAATATGTATGTTAGTCCGTAAGGTATTTAATGTAATAATGTATACGTGTATGTATTTCATCTATGGGCCTTGATGCCTGATAATCACTACATAGTATAAAACAAAGTCGCTTTCTCTGTCCCTATGTATCTTAAATCTTTACCACTACGCAACGGATTTTGATGCGGTTTTTTTAATAGATAGAGTGATTGAATAGGAAGGTTTATATGTATAATAACATCCGTTAAATAGTGGAGAAAAAAAAATTGAAGTTTCTAATGTGATGTCGTAAATAATTACATTTAACGCGTGCGGGCCACGGGCAACAATGAATAAATCAAAACTACTGGATCGATTTTAATCATTTTTCAGTGAATGACATAGGCTATATACTTTGTACCCGTGCGAAGCCGGAGCGGGCTAGTAGCTAGTAAATAATAAAATAAAAATTAATAGCTCAACGGTAGAAGAGCCGACTCCGCTACGTTAACGCGAGAGTCGCAGGTTGGTCCCTGACCCCTTTGGGCTATTGTCGTACCCACTTCTAGCGCAAGCTTCGTGCTTATTTGGAGGGGCAATAAGAGAACTAACGGAACCTTGATGTTTTCATTACGATTGGACGTAAACAGAGAAGTACTACTCTCATACGGACTGCTACTATACTAACATTTACCCGTTGAAGTCGGGTCAGTCATGCGGAAAACGTGAAAATTCCACTACTATTAAAACGATTGTAATATTTAAAATAACTTATCTTCTCTTCTTTTCTTTACGCGACAAGAAAAGGGGAGAAATTTTTTAATTTTGTTGTATTATATGTATGTATATACGATACCTTCGCAGTTTACGGTTAGAAAAGACAATTTTCGAAGAACGAAGCCTCTCAAACTATAAGTATAGACTCCTAACTCTCAAGAATCTTCATTTACCTTAGACGATTAATGTTAATGCTGATTTTTTAAAACAGACAAATACTTTTTCTCTGATTCAAAATGTATCAATTATGTACAAGGTATATTTAGTTGTATGCTTATTTGCCTATGTGGTTTAAAACGAGCAGTGAAAGTCAATCGTCAGTAAACATTCATTCGACTCAAACGAACTATTTCAATTAAACGTCACGAAGTTCTGCTTTTCTCTTTTCCAAGGGTGCCAACTTTCAGAATGTTTTACTCCTTTTCTTTGGGAGATGAGACATTGACGTTACTCGTTAAGTTATAATCTTTTTAATTTATCACAGATTATTAACATTTCATTTATCACATATAGTTTATAATAATAATGTTATTATAAGGCAAAAAGATTTCTAAAGAACTATAGCAGACCCAGCAAAATAAAATCACGAAACCCACTATATTATAATGTATATAATACTTTTAAGGTGCCGTTCCAAGAGACGCCAATATCTTTACTCAATGGAGAAAAATCGGCTGCACAGATTTGGATGAAATTTAAAAAAATATTTACAGATATATAATTTAACTTATACTAAAACTCGTACGGTAAAAACAGTAAAAAACTTATAAATAAAATATAAAACTTTGTAAATGGTACATGTAATCGTACTTTTTAAATATTTAGAGTATTACAACTTCAATACACATTCATATTGAACCAATCTTGTGTAAAAATATCTAAACTGTAAAAAAACTGTGCGGTAGGGGACCCCCGTCAGGAACAAAGTTCCATACGTTTTTTCCTCAACCCCAATTGTAATTCGAAATATAAAATTCCATAGGTTATATGATAAAATGAGACAGGAACTGAGAGAGAGAGAGAGAAATTCTCACCTGGCTGCGCACTCACTTGCTCGTGTGCTCATTTGCTTGTAGTAGGCTCAATACGCACACGGACACACACACCACACGGCATTTCGTTACGATTCCTACTAAATCGCACTACCCGTAAGCCGCGCAAAAGAACTTCGTTCCAAAAATTAAAAAAAAGAAAACTATTATCAATTCAAATTTACGTAAAAATGATTTTCATATAAAATTATAGCACACAATTTAAAAATACAACTCAATTATTTTCGGATTACTGAATAAGTAGGCGGATTACTCCAAACAAAACAGGCTTCAGCGAATATTTTTAAATACGCCCGTGCGATAAAATGTAAAAAGTTTCATTTTTGTTTTAATTGTAATGTTCTGGAAAACAACTTTTATTCACCCCTGTTGGTTGTTGGCTTTGTAAATTATGAAGGCTTTTAATTTTTATAAACTGTTTTTATAGAATGTTCTGAGGAATTTTTAGATTGATCCCGCCGGTAGAATTTCACCATCGGACATCGCGACAAAACTCTAAATTCCATCCATACCACCTCGATGTTTGGAAATCCACAACAGCGCGATTTAGAAGACATTTTCTTCCTCGCACAACCACTCTGTAGAATCAACTTCCGCAGGCGGTCTTTCCGAAACGATACGACTTGGGAACCTTCAAGAGAGGAGCGTATTCTTTCCTTAAAGGTCGGCAACGCGCCTGCATGCCTTCTGGTGTTGCAGATGTTCATGGGCGGCGGTGATCGCTTAGCATCAGGTGAGCCTCCTGCCCGTTTGCCTCCTCTTACATAAAAAAAAAACTTGACTTTAATAAATTCCTTAATTCTACACAACTGCCCGCATTAGTTAAATCAAAGCCACACAGAACGAAGAAAGTGTCTGTATGATCAATACAAGCATTTATACCTTCCGGTTGTGGTATGAGATACCTGTCAAGGTTTTCCCAACACGCTACAGTATAGGGTTCTTCAAGGGAAGGTTGAAAAAGTTTTCAAGGGGTCGACAACACGCATGCGATACCTCTGGAGTTACAGGCGTTCACAGACTACGGCGACCATCGTGGTATATAAAACAAAAACAACATTTTTTGTGTGTGTGTCAGGAATAGTTGACGTTGAGATCGTTTAAGTGCCAATTTAAGCCAAATTCATTAAAGTTACAATTGAAACCGTATTGAAAATGAGCGTTTTAATGCCTAATTTTGCGAGCTAATGCTTAAAAAACTTACAAATTTGAAGATATTTTTGTTTTTAGGGTACCGTAGCCAAATGGCAAAAACAAAACCCTTATTCCGGTTGTAGAACATCCTAACAACTTTCAACCACATTTTCTTGAAGACGATAAGGTCTACACATTTTATAGATAGAAAACTTTTTCCTATAGCTTTACCAACTTATTTTTGCGGTCGATTTTAATTAGTTACTATTTAGCCCTTAAGATTCTTCGTCATTAAGCTGCGGAACCCTTTAGTTTCCATTGATTTACAACGCACTTGACTGGTAATTATTACGTCTTATTATAAATTACACAATATAAGCTTTTAGAGCTACATTATGATATTCAGTCACTCGGCTTTCCCGACTCATAAGCAAGAGTATTATGTGCAGCCTGAACTCATTTACCGGCCACGAAGACACATGCGAGTTAGTGTGTAGTTTCCAAGCTTGCAACTAGGTTGTACAGCTGTTTACATCGTTGACACAAAACTGGATCTTATGACCCTTGTTATAAAGGCATTTGTTACGTGACGGTTTACGTTTATTGCTTTTAATACACTTGCAAAGTTGTATTGTCCGCCAGATTGTCGCTTCTCTGGAGTTTTAGTAAATCAATGAAAGCGTTTATAGTTTATGGTAAATAAATGTTTTGTTGCATTAAATTTTTTTTTTGGAACGAAGTTCCTTATCGCGCGTTGTGAAAGGGGGCTAGACGGAAAAATTCTTACGAAAAGTTGTCACGACACTTTTGCTATAGTAAGCTATTGTAAGCTGTGCGGCGTCGCATGTTTCTCTGTCTGTCTCTCTCTCTCTCTTATAGAAAGCAAGCCAGATATTTTCATTTCTATTTCGCATTGAACAGTGTGGTGTCGCGACGATTATTTTTGTTGAGTGTATACAGGTTTTTGTAAATAATAAATAATGTTAATAATAAAAAAAATATTATTATAACTTAAGAAAATAAAATTTTATTACAAATCCTTCACTAATTAATCAAAAGGAACTTCGTTCCATCCGGGTGTCCCTTGACACCTCTCAAGTTTTTTATGTTACAAGTTGTCAAACAAGCATACGGCCCACCTGATGGTAAGTGGTTACCGTAGCCTATGAGCGCTTGCAGTACCATTAGTAGGTGCCTCGAGATATTAGTTCTTAAATCTCCTCTGCTCAGTAATTTCACTAGCTTACAGTGCCCTTCAAACCGGTTACAGTAATGCTAAGCACTACTATTTGGCGGGAGAATATTTGATACTGCGGTGGTACCTACCTAGTCGGCCTCTTGCAACAAAAGACCTACCACCAGTGTGACTGATTGCACTGGTGGAATAATCTCTGCTGTGATAGAAATTATCCCAAATGAAGGCTTCTTTGGCTCTAGCTTCTGCCAGCGGCATCGCCCGCATAAATAACGATTTTAATACAAAAAATTCTGAAAAAACACCCCCTCCCCATTTCACAAACTTTGAATGTCATATTTATTTATATCAAATGAACAGCCTAAATACAAGTTTTAAGCTTCTAGCTCTAAAAATTACTATGCTTCCATACAACTTTTCATTCCCCTTTGCAAACCCTTACAAACCGTTTTTCGCATTAAAAAGTAGTACTATCTTAAGCTCTAAACTCGCTGTGTGCCAAATTTCATTTAAATCGGTTCACTAGTTTTATCGTAAGAGAGCGACGGACAGACAGACAGAGACACTTACTATCGCATGTATAATATTAGTAATGATAAGGATTATAATTCTCACTAATATTGTAAATGAAAAACGTGAGTTTAAAAAAAAAAGAAATAATTAAATTAAAATGTTGTTTTAACAATTATTTCCTATCGAAATATAAATTACCGAATTTAAATTGAAAAACAAAAAAGTATATTATTTTGTACTAAAATTAAAGTAGTTGATATATAAAATTTGAAGACGTTGTGTCGTACCGATTGCTCACCTGCCTTAAGCGCCACAAGTCTCGGGTTCGATTCACTTTCGGGGCAGATTTGTATTGATCATAGAGGCATATTTTCCGTGTGTCTGTGTCTGGGTGTGTTTGTCCTTGTCAGTATGTTTCCGGACCCCGACACAGGATATAACTATCCTAATGGGGGCCGTTGAGTATGTAGCGTTTATTTATTTATTAAACTATTAGGGTTGAATAGCTAAAATATATCTTGTATTAGTCAAAATGTTGAAATCTGTCTTTGAAATCTTTCCTTTTCATTTCGTTTTGAATCTTTCGAAAGAAAAGTAATTAATTTCAAAAGTAATTTACATTTAAAGACAATTCGTCGTCAAAAATTTTTATTTACCAAATACTGAGTCATTGCGAGCGAGATGATGGAGCACCGCCAAAATTTGACTGGAAAAAAAAATATGGCCGCCGACGACTAATGGAATATTCCGCTAAATGGATTTTTAATTGGAGTGCTAGTCACTAGAAGTGTTCTAGTCGGCGATAGCTGTTGTATTTATTTATAAATAATGACTAGACATAAAAAAAAATATCAGTCAAATCCCTTCAGATCACGCACAGTCGAAACTAAAGGGTTCTGCAGTTCTTAAGAATCTTAAGGACTGTATGACTGGTATTCTTATTTTTTAAATATTAGACTACAAATCTGTGTACTGGTTCATGGATTACACCTATTTACTAAATTTCGTATATATAGAGCCTATAGTTTCCGAGTTAAATGACTGTGACATACGGACGGAAATGACGGACGTGACGAAATTATACGAAACGAAGAAATCTTGAAAGCTGTGCAAGTTTTTACATAATAAGCTTTGCCAATAACAACACTGGCATCAAATTACATTACCAGCTCTTAAGGTCATTAATAAGGTGAAAAGAAGGGAGTCACACCATCAAATGTAACATCAACAACACTATACAAGGGCTACTACATTTATATGTGCAAATAAAGAAACCTAGATTTCACTAGCACTATTTAATTTTATTGCTAAATTTTCCATCACATAGAAGCGTAGAGTTCAATGTCTCACTGGCTCTCCACTTTGTACATTAACAAAGAAAAAACCGACATTGAAAATTCCTGAAACATAATGTATCTGTAAGTTCTTGTGTCCCACTTTTTTACAACGAATTTCGCTAAAATATGACTTAAATCAATGCACAATCTATTAGAATTTGAACAAAGAGGTGTTATTCCTATGCGAAAATGAAATACGCTGAAGAATCTACTAGTCTGATTCCTTATTCTAGATCTTAACTTTAGAACAGTTTTACATCGACATAATAACCCCAAAACTAGAATGAGATTACCAGAACTTGACCCAGTCTAATTAGTGACATCTATTTTAAACCTTTTCAGTTCTCGAGGACAGAGATTGTTTGCTAAGGAAAGGTTCGTATTAACTCTAAAAGATCGTACGAACTATGGCACAGCAGTCGTAAAATTCATCCTATATCTAGGGTTACCATTAGCAACCGTAAGAAAACCGCAATAAGTACATCTTAAAATATCGAAACATTTTTTTATAAAATAAAATTTAAATTTATAAAAAAATAATGTCTATTATAATGGTTAACGAACCTAGTAATTACGTTCCAATAAATATCTATATTGGTCCAATTAGTTGGACTAATTGCAAAAATGTAGCAAATAAGCAATTAACATATGCAGTCGGGTGACCCTAGCGAGGGACGAAATATTTTGGAGCCACATCTACACGCCCTATATTCCCTAAACTTCGAATGTTTGTAAATAAAAATATAATTTTTAATAAAAACAGACAACATATACCTATCAAATAAGATTTTACCTAAATGTTTACACTTTTTATACCCATTGAGGACAATAACCGCACACAATGCTCGTCGGCTCGAATTTCGAGACTCGCACACACGCACACACGCGAATAGCATAATCTTCGCATGTATATAAAGCTCTTAATACATACAAAAATCTTAAATATTCCCAGCACAAATGGGCCGGCTCGACTTGGGTAGTACTACTACAAAGGTGTGTTGAATTTCGTGCGATGAGTGTCAGCGCCGGAGACCCAATCTCACACCCCTTCTTTTCCTAACCCTTATTCCTTTTCATCCCTCCTTATCCTATCCCTTGGGTTGGCAACACGAATGAGAAACTTCACGTATCACGCGCATAGGTTACCGTGACTGCTTACCATTACGTGGACCGTGAGCTTGGTTGCCAAGTTTTGAATTTTAAAATCAAAAAAAGGCTAAGCAAATCCAATAATTTCAAGCGTAGATGTCAACCCTAAGCTTAACCGACGTACTCACTGTGGTTTACTGTGGTAAAAGTTACGAGCGCAGTTTCGTGAGGATCAAACCGAGACGCAATGACATTAGTCGGCCATTGTGTGCGGACGACGACGAGGAGAACAATTGCTATGTAACTTTTAAATTATTTAAGTGTTTAAGACAAACACGGTCGTTTGTTGGGATTCATTATGTGGAATTAGTGCCAATTTTCAAGTGTTTTTCGAGTTTACTCCTAAAGAATCAATTTTCATATAAGATATTGTTTGCATGAATGCGTGTCTATTTTCTTCATCCTTGCATTATTCCCGGTATTTTTTTGTACCCAGGGTCTACTTATTACTCTTATCCGGATTTGACAGGTTACTAGTTTTTACACAGAGCGATTGCCATCTGACCTCCGCAACCTTAAGGGCGAACCAGTAACTCATTGGATAAGAGCAATTTACTTATCAAGAGTTAACGATTGTTATCAGATGTTATTGATAATAACCGGGACCGACAGCTTAACGTGCTCTCCGAGGCACGGTGCGGAGACCCACACGGACAAACGCCCAGACCGAGACAGAAGTTTTAACAAACATCTGCCCGAGTGGGAATCGAACCCGCAACCGTCGAGACTAAAGGCGGACTCGCTACCCACAGCGCCACAACGGTGTCAAAATGCGTGTCTGTTATGTCTTCATTTATTTGTTTATATATTTTTACCCTGTTGTCTGTTGCATATTCAAAGGCAACCGACCAGGTACTTAAGGTTAAAGCGTAAACTCCAGTCGTACGTCAGAGCTGAGCAAACAATTTTTTTTAATGCTAGTTTCGTTACTGCCGCCCATGAACATCTGAAACACATGAGAATATGCAGGTGTGCTGTTCACCTTTGAAGATGCAACTGGTTATACGTTGCCTGAGCTAGAAACGTGACCGACGTGTGGTCACTTCAGATTTTTGCTTAGCTGGGAAATTATTTTTAAGCTTTAATGATGCAACCAAACCAAATCTCTTTCACCTATATAGCCCAATTGCCAGTGATGCTCAAGGTGCCCACGAGAGGACGACCCACTTTGTACCCAAATATGCATTAGCCTATTTTAACCAACAAAACCGGAGAACCCATCAAATTTAGCAAGCTGATATAAAAAGTAAGAGGAGAGGATTAGGGAGGATGAAAATGAAGGACACACAAGGGTAAAGGTTTGGACTTACCTAACATGATCGGACAAAACGAAACAAAATGCTCAAAACTTATGATGTACTAGCGGCCCGCTCCGGCTTCGCAGGGTATAAAATATATAGCCTATGTCATTCACTGAAAAAATGATTAAAATCGATACAGTAGTTTTGATTTATTCATTACTGCCCGTGGCCCGCACGCGTTAAATGTAATTATTTACGACATCACATTAGAAACCTTAAATTTTTTTTTCTCCATTATTTAATGGATGCTATTATACATATAAACCTTCCTCTTCAATCACTCTACCAATTAAAAAAAACCGCATCAAAATCCGTTGTGTAGTTTTAAAGATTTAAGCATACATAGGGATATAGGGACAGAGAAAGCGACTTTGTTTTATACAATGTAGTGATATAATGAAAAAATATCTTTTAAATCGGTATGCTAATTCCTAAAATTTGATACTATTAATAATTACCTCTTAAGCGTTATAATACTGTATAGATTATACCATTTAATTAAATTAATCTGTTCCCTGTGTATTTGTTATTCAGTATAATTAACCACGAAAGGAAGCCATTAAATCCTAATCAACAAAACCAATATCAAACACTTTGGCTTCCGACATTCTAAATGACTAATTCATTGCTTTTTGGACCTTATTTGAATGTAATAAAGTCCACATTAAAATCTGTCACCAAGACCCTGTAAGCGATATGCAATAGGGCACAAATAACAAAACGCGCCAGTAACGTCTACAGCGGCGAATTCCTGTTGAGATTTCAGGCCGCAAATTGTTTGGATTATTTGATACTAGGATGCTTACAAATTGTTTAAATTATAAAATTATATTTATTTTTAAGTAACGTTGAGTTATCCAAGAAACTATTTATAATTGAAGCCTTTTGTTTCTGTTGTTTTTAGAGTTCCGTAGCCATATGGCAAAAACGGAACCCTTATAATTTCGTTATGTCCGTCTGTCCGTCCGTATATCACAGTCAATTTAGAGGTTTGTCTTGGAGGTTGTAGAACATCAAATGAACTTGGAACCATATTTGGTGTGTGTGTTCCACAAATTTTAGAGGTATAAAAACTGTCCCCATAACCTTGTTTTTCATATTACCTTTAATAATTACTATGAAATTACCAACTTATTTTCGTGGTCGATTTTAATTCGTTATTATTTTTAGAGCTCAATCAAGCTGCCGAACCCTTTAGTTTCAACTGAGCGTGGTACACAACGCACTTAACTGCTCATATTACTTTTGCGTATTATAAATTATACAAACATAAATACAAGACTTTCTTGATAGCATGAATCAGATTTGTTAATTGTATTACTTAGCGAAAAATTGAAATTCATAGCTTTGGTGAAATTTATGAAGCCTTTAAGTCGCTGGATATCAGCTGTTAACGTTTTTGAATAGAAAATTTTTGGTAACCAAAACGTATTGTTACTCTACACATTAGAAAAACTACTAGTCGTTAATGGCGGACGCATCTCAAGAATCTATTGAGGCAAAGATATCCACTTGAACTGCTCCCACTATTTATATAATCAGCTCGGCTCACTGAACTTAAGCGGACATGGAAAGCGTTGCCAATAAAAAGGTATGCTCTGATAATAATTGATCGGAATTCTTTCAAGTTTCTAAGTGTGAATATGACAAGTAAAATTTGACATTATGTCGAATTGTGAATACCATAACTTTTTCTTCCTATCATTATTCCCAGTATTAGGGTTCCGTAGCCAAATGGCAAAAACGGAACCCTTATAGTTTCGTCATGTCCGTCTGTCCGTCCGTCCGTCCGTATGTCATATTAATTTTACTCAGAGACCATTGGCTCTATCTATACGAAATTTACTAAATAGGTGTATTTTATGAACCGCACAATGATTCTGTAATAAAATCTTAAAATATATAAGAATTAAGGGTAGCAGTCCATACATGTAACTAAGAGTTGAAAAAAAAATTTCAACGTATGTCAACGTGTGAGATATCTTTGCATAGGTCTTTCAAAATGATAAGGAGGTTTAATTTTGACTTTTTTCATTAAGTCAGTAGTTGTTGAGATATTGTGTCCCCCCCCTCTAACTTTTGAACTATGGGATTTAAAATTCTGGAAAAATTTGAGTTTATAGGACATCGAATACAATTTCAACCACATTTAGTTTAAAGAAGATAGGTCTACAAATTTAAGAGATATATAAGTTTTTCGCGTAACTTTGTTTTTCATATAACTTTTAATAATCACTATGAAATTACCAACTTATTTTTGCAGTCGATTTTAATTCGTTGTTATTTTTAAAGGCCTTAAGATTCTTCATAACCAAGCTGCGGAACCCTTTAGTTTCAACTGTGCGTGGTCCACAGCGCACTTGACTGCTAATTATTATTTTTTATCTAACTGGGGTCTGGTCTTATATGGATTTGAAAGGTTACTAGTTTTTACACAGAGCGATTGACATGTCATGCAACCCTAAAGGCGAACCAGTAACTCATTGGATAAGAGCAAATTACAGCAAATATTATGTGATCACAACCAGAGCCGACAGCTTAACGTGCTCTCCGAGGAACAGTGGAAAGACCCACAAGGACAAACGCCCAGACCGAAACAGATTTAAGATCAGTACAAATATCCGCCGTAATCGAACACGTAACCGTCGAGGCTAAGTTCAGACTCGCTACCATCACGCCACAACGGTGTCGAATTAGTGAATAACTACCAGTCACATTACTATTTCGAAAATATTTGGCATGACCGATGAATGAAGCTATAATACGACTTGTGTCGTTTATAAACTCATATAGAATACTCACTGTCTTACGACAGTAGAGCTATACTCCTCGCAGCACAAATGAACCGGCTCGACCGGGGAAATACTACCCTCTTACAGGAAATCTGGGTAAAGTAACAGTATCAGTAGGTACTGTTGCGTTTTGTGCAATGGGTGAGAGCGCTGGAAGCCCTATCCCACCCTCTCTGAACCTTTTCTTTTTTCCCTTTCCCTGTTTTATCCCTTCCCACATCTTCCTTGGGTTGGCGACGCGCAAGTGATACTTCAAGTATCGCAAGCGTTCATAGGTTGCGGGGACTTACCATCACGCGGACCGTATACTTGTTTGCCAACCGTCATGAAAAATAATAATAATATGGAGAACATTAAATTCTCAGCTACCCAAACATCTGTAATACGATATTCAAACTTGTAACGTCAATGACTTGCGTATCCCTGGATCTATTGTGGCGTATTCGAGTGGCTCGGCTTATTTATATAACCGATAAACGAGATACAAGACAAACATGGGTTTAGCTCAGGCAGGATCTGTTTTTGGCTTTGAAAGCAGCCAGTGCGAAATACGAAGTTTGTTTGAGGCACTTAAGATGATTTTGATAAATAATTAATAGTTTTAATGGTTTATAATAGATCGATTTAGAAATAATTTAGACACTGAACTGAAACTGGTTTATGGTAATACTAAACCCATTTTTCTCTAATCATAAATGGGCCGGCTCGGGTACCAATATCGGTATTGCGTTTAATGCGATGAGTGAGAGCGCCGGAAGCCCAATCTCCCACCCCCTCGGTTCCCTTCTGTTTTCCTTATCATCATAGTCATAGCTTGCGGTGATTACTTGCAATGAAGCAAACCATATACTTGTTTGCCAACCGACATGATACACTTTCTCTTTCTCACACTATTTATCTGTCTGTCTCTCTCTATCTCCCTCATAGAAAGCAAGCCAGTTATTTTCGTTTCGTCTTTCTATTTCGCATTGAACAAAGTGGTGGCGCGACGATTATTTTTGTTGAGTGTATAGAGGTTTCGTACATAATAAGCAATAAATAAAAAAAATATTATTGTAACATAAAAAAAATAAATTGTATTAAAATTCCTTCACTAATTAGTTTTTCTATAATTTTAAGTCTTATAAGACACGGGTACAAGATAACGGCTTGCCTGATTGTAAGCGATTACTGAAACCTTTATCTGTAAGCAAGCATCTGCTTATAACATATATAGACTTAAATTCAATAAAAAATATAGTGTAATAAAAAATAAAATATATTAATACCTCCGCGTTAAAATTGTCAGTGAATAGAAAAAGATAAATTCTATTCGTGAGAGTAGCGCGGAAAGCCGCGCGGACTTTTACGTGCCGAATGAAACACTATGATGCAATTTTAATGGCACACTGGCACTTTGCACTTAGATTTCGAGAATTTGAAGTGACTTTTTCAGAAAGCCATTTATAATTTGAACTGATACGACTGCTTATTACATGATTTTAATTCTTCGCATTAAGGGTTGTTTAGTATGCAATGGATTTTGTCTTAAATCAGACAAACATTACACAGTATTGCATAAATATATTTTAAGAAAATTTATATATATAAAAGTGATATCTTAGTCCCTGGACTTTTTGTAACAGCAAGGGATTAGTTGCGTTCTGGCCTTTAATAAAAGCGTATGTACATATGGTCTGGTCTTAAATGTTTTCATGACTGTTCAGTTCGGGAAAATCACTTGGACAATATGTCTTCGGAATCGGGTTATTTTGATTCCCAAATATCGATGTGGTGGTTCTGAAATTTAGAATTTTAGTTGCATATGAGTAATAGAATTTTGCTGTTTAGGCGTAAATTAGCAAGCTTGACGGAGGAAGGACTACTTCCGCTGAATATCGACGTTAAGTGGTAGCATATTTTACAGTTAGTTTAATCAGTGAGAGAGAATAGGCTAAAATTCCCACACCTTCTGTCTTCTTACTATTTCCTTTACTCATTCCTCTCCTCCTATATATATTCTTCTTCTTCTTTGAGTGCCTCTCCGACTAGCGAAGGTTGGCAGTCAGCTCCGCATACTTCTTCTTATTCTTCGCAAGGCAAAAGATCTCAGAATCTGTTGTGTTTTACGCCTGGGGATTCCTAGCACCCCTGTCTCATCTAAGGGACGCCAGGAACTCGGGGCCATTACTTTCTTAGACTTTTCCATAAAGCTGACTTTAACTAGGGAAAATTAGCGCAGTGGTTTCCCGTTGCCTTCTGCGCCAGGCATTTTCGAGGTTGTACTTGTACCTCAAGGTCACTGCTTCCCTTTTCCAATCTCTTTTTTTTTATTTTTTTTTTTTTATGTTAGAAGTTGGCAAACAAGCATACGGCCCACCTGATGGTAAATGGTTGCCGTAGCCTATGAGCGCTTGCAGCACCATTAGTAGGTGCCACACACGCGTTGCCAACCTCGAGATATTAGTTCTTAAATCTCGTCCGCCCAGTAATTTCACTAGTTAGTTCTATGTTGAATGTTTATGGTTATACCGCCATTGATCGGTCGCCAGAGCCTCGTCTGTTATCTAGCAGGGTGTACCACGTGCAGGTGAGGTTGAGTTTGATGAGATGGTAGTTCCGTTCTCCCTTACCCCCCTATATATATGGGTCACCATAAGTGTTACAAGCGTTCATAAGCTAATTTAACAGTTTACCATCGGACGTAAGACGCTCATAGCCGGGTGTGCTCACTGATCGATTGACGGTGGCTTAAGCAACTCTAGGCGCGGTCAATCACTAGATGGTCACGTAGTGGTGTTTCAACTGAGCATCTCCGTGCTTCAGAGAGAACGTAAAAATTCGACCGGTTGTTATCAATTTGATAATAGTCGATAAGTCAAGTCAGAGGCCTATACGGGTGACCTAAACAACTCTGACACTAGATTGGCCACTAACTAATAAGAAGAAGACGATCATCGGACCGTATGCTTATTTGCCACTACCGCTACAAAAAGCATATCAAAATCGATCGCTCTGTACTATTCTCTTCTAATTCTGACACGAAAACAAACTATTCCGCAACTCTTCAGACATCGCCGAGATAGCTGTATATTTAGTTTGGCGTGCGGTCAAATTCTCTTTATTCGTAGATCGCCTTTGAGATTATGTATCCCGTATGAGATTACGGTCACTCGGTTAAAATATTCTCTCAGAGTAAAATTAGGGACACTCATTAATTAGTATAGTAAACTGGTTTAAATCAAGTACTCTGTGATAAATTATATAATAGTGAATCTGTTTTTTACCACCGACGCAAAAATGACGGGGTGTTATAAGTTTGATGTTTCTGTGTCCGTCTGTCTGTTGCATCGTAGCTTCCGATCGGATAAATCGATTTTTATTTTTTTAATTGAAAGGTGAATTAGTTGGGAATGTTCTTAGCTATGTTTGATGAAAATCGGTCCAAGATGGCCGCCGCCACAAAATGGGGGATAACATATCTTATAACAACAAATCAGCTTTTTCAACTATACTATAAAATCCAACAAAATATGTCCCTTGTTAACATCAAAAGACGAAGCAAACAGAACCGTCACACAAGCGATTCATCGTAAATCCCATTTCAATTTTACGAACGAGCTGAACGGTATAAACTAACGTACTAAATCCGTGCAACATTAAAGGATATGTCAATACCAGATCGTAAATCAAAATGGCGCTCGCTATGTTTGCGTAAGCTAAGTACTCACACAATACCATAGATATAAAGGACAATAGATACAGTGTCTCATATATTGAAATTGGTAAAATAGATAAACTAGCGCCACCTATGAAATGGTTCGAACTAAAAAAATATAGTAGTACATGTTTTTTACAAACATACAGTTCGCAGTAAGCAGTCACTACAACTTATGAAGGCCTGCGATACTTGACGTTTCACATGCCCATAGCCAACCCAAGGAACAGAAAGGAAGCGCTGAGATGGGAAAAAGGAAAATAACAAAAGGGTGGGAGATTGGCGCAGCAGTATCTACCGATAATGTTACTTCACGCCTATTTTCTCCAAGCCGGTCCATTTGTGCTGGGGTGGCAGGGCATGGCTCTACTACCCTTAAAATTGTGCAAAAGTATAGAGCTCGGATGTTAACTAATGACATTCAAGGTTTTTAAAGCGCATGCGATGTTAATTATTATTTAGTACCTGACCACTTCTTAGATGGCGCTTCAATTTTTAATATTTTCTGACATTTTACGCCATATATATGAGCAATCTAGTGTATCCTGTATATCTATGCATAATACGCACGCTATAGAGTTTGTGGTCATGCTTTGATTAATAATGGAGATAGACATTCTATCAAAATGACGCGTTTGATTCTATGATGTTAAATACTTATTTGGTAATCAAACGGTACGTTCTATTAAATGTTCGATTAAGTGTTGAAGTGAAATTTGGTGTATTAAATTAATTTATGGGGAGATAACTTTCACTAAAAGCATAGTGGAGTTTTGGAAATCATTTCATTCATAACACAATAAGCAACTTTTAAATACACAATTACTAAGCATTAATAAATAAACGCTACAAACTTAACGGCCCTATAAGAATAGTTATATCCTGTGACAGGGGTCCGGAAACATACACAATGACAAGGACAAACACGCCCAGACCGAAAAACATGGCAGTAAGGTCAATTCATACATGTGCTCCGAGTGGGAATTGAACTCGCTATCTCGTCAAAATATCGTAAAGACTTTAGTATAATATTAAAATCGAGTTCGAAAATCAAGCAATCACGCGGTCGCGGGTTCGATTCCCGCTCTGAGCATAATATGTTTGTATTGACCATGCAAGCATATTTTCCGGTCTGGGTGTATTTGTCCTTGTCCTTGTATGTGTTTCCGGACCCCGACACAGGATATAACAATACTAATGGGGGCCGTTTAGTGTGTAGCGTTTATTTATATATTTATAAAAAAATCCAGTTGCAACACCCATAATAATATTATAAAAATCTAGCACGGTATTGCAAAATCCATATCAACGGGGCACCCAAACATAACTCAATTAGAAGCAGTAACGTTTGCGCGTAAATATATTCAGCGGTGCTCAATCAACGAAAATACGCGTCGAAACTAGCGATACTCATATTCCTAGGTCAGTGACGTTAACTAGTAATAAATCATTTCCATCTCACGCACGAGATACACACACATATATAGCTATACATGTAAATATATAAACAGATGTTAGGCGCTTGTGTGTTTGAGCGATTTATAGGATATATTTTTTATGCCTGAAATAAATAGGATATAAATATGGTGGTAGTTGACACCGTCGTGGCGTTGTGGGTAGTGGGTTAGTCTCGACGGTTGCACGTCGGTTCGATTCCTGCTCGGGTAGATGTATGTTACGAGTATCTGTTTCGGTCTAGGCGTTTGTTCTCGTGGGTATCCCTAGTGCCTGGGAGAGCACGTTAAGATGCCGGTCCCGGTTATCACAACACATCTGATAATAATCGTTAACTCGATAGCTAATTTGCTGTTATCCAATGAGATACTGGTTCGCCCTGAGGTTTGCGGAGACCAGATGGCAATCGGTCTGTGTAAAAATTAGTAACCTGTCAAATGCAGATAAGATCAATAAGCTGACTCTGGGTAAAACAAAATACCGGGAATAATGCTAGGATGAAGAAGATGGTGGTTTGTTGTAAGTTTACATTGTAATAATAATAAAAGTAATTGTAATCACAAGTGGAAATAGGTCTTTTTCTCAATATGAAATCATGATCTATATTTAGGGTAGATAATTATAATTCCATGGGATATAGATATAATGCTTAAAGAATGACTAAAAGGAAACAGAAAGACAATGAGAATTAGGGGCCGGATCGTTGGACGAGGCATCGGTCCGTACATCAAGACGTAAGCGATAGAAATGCGTCCAAATATCACACTGCGTAGCTATTTATAGAAACGTAATGACAATGAATGCAGGTGGGAGTAGAGAGATTAACGTCAAATATAACTACCGCCATTTATCTTGTAGAGATCGAATAATAAGTTACGTATTGCTACAGCCGCCGGATGCAAAAGAAACTCCATTTTACTTAAATTAAATTTTATTAATAAAAGAATACATTTTTAACCTAACTAGCCTAGTGATTCCCGGTCGAAGTGGGACCAAAGAATGCTTTCTCACGGCCCGCACCCGGCGGGTGTCGGTTCCTCCTTTTGAGGCTTGCGACGCTGACACGGCGGTTCATATTTCTTATGTGGAAATATGGACTTATGCACTCTAGGCGATTTATGTAGAATTGGTATACGTAACTAATATCATAACAACAACATCGAATATCCCGTCATATTAACTGTCCCGTTATTTTTTTCGCATTTTTTTTTAGCTAGAAAGCACGAATAAGATGTTGTTTAAGCCTGTGTTTGCTAATTAATTATGTGAGGTCAGAAGAAGAAGCATTACTAAGTAGAGGCTTAAGGATTTCGCACTCAAGAAAACCACTATAAGATGTGCCCTTAAAATGTTATTTTAGGATTTTAGCTGATGGTGGACTAAGACGGTGGTAAAAAGTAAAATGAAGAATCGCTCGAGACGATCCTATGCAAACAGAGAGTGCGATCTATATTCATTTCGTCGGCGTTTGACAGCGTATTGAATTCATAACGTAAATATTTAAGGGTATGTCGATTTTTCATTTTAATGGCGCGGCCCCACAGCTGCGCATGGTGTGCGCGGCCACGCAACGCATGTTAGCTGCATGGGTTCGTTTATTTGACAATTTGGATCTACGTTTCCATTGCAGCACACGCGTCAGAGTATTATGCCTCGGCCGCAAGAGTACGTATGGAGAGGCTACGCACGTGTGTCTAGTTGGGCTTTGCAAGAAAATTTATGTGGTAAGATCCACTGCAACCCTCTCACACGATACGCACGAATTGATTGACACGATTGCTACAACTGGACAAGTTGTTAAAGAAACGAACCATGCTAAGATGCGTTAAAAAGCGAAGCTAGGTGCGTAGCCTCTCCGTGCCCAGCGGTGGGGCCGCGCCATAATACTACTATATAATGGCTTACTTAAAACCAAAGTAAAAAAATTATATTCTTGAAAATTTTGCAATAAACAAAATTTAACAAAACGCAATTTTTTTTTGACAAGTACATAACAAAAGTGTAAAACAATGCAACTACAGCGCTTGACGTATGTACGAGTAAAAAACACGTAAGAATTTAAAGAAGAATCAAGAACATTAATTTGTTCCTCAGTCGGAAACAATTTACAGAAATAATCAAAGTAACTACAGGTTGAGGTGTCATCGTACGCCTGGACCAGATTTACGACGACACGCCCATCTGTTACGACTTACACGAAACGGTTTACGGTTACGAGGCGGTTAAAAACAACCATTACTGAAAATGTACGACACTATTTGCCTAAGGGAATTTTCTTAGTCCGGAATAACATTTTACGTTATATTGACTAGAAATATGGGTCTATATCGTGATAGCTTCGTTGAATGATATTTTTAAAGTATTCAAAATCATTGTCATTGTCCTCCCTCACTGTGCCTCGGAGAGTACGTTAATTTTAACCTGGTAAACGCACACACAAATAAACGACTAAGTGTGTATTTAACGTTAGCCTTACTGCATCTGCAGCTTATTTAGCTTAGATTATAACCGGCTCAATAGCGTACGAGGTGGTAGAGTCCAGAAATTGGTTCTGTGAGTTGGTAGTGCGCAAACGAAGTTCTATTGTGAATTTAGCTTTCTATTTTACTAAAATAATCTAGCCTCAATAGCTCAACGGTAGCAGGGCTGACTCCGTTAGCGTAATAGTTGCAGGTTCGATCCAGACCTCTTTGGCCTATTGTCGTACTTTCCCCCACCGCAAGCTAATGACTTCAAAAAGCATTGTTCATATTTTAAAAAAAGTATGTAAAGGTCTCATCTGAAAAGTATAGTAATAAACGCTACACACTCAACAGGATATAACTATTGGGGCCCCCATTAGAATAGTTAATGTTTAATTTAATTTAACATATTAATTATAAAATAATTAATAATTATGACATAAATATTAACTTTCTATACCTCTACCCATATAAACTTTCAGTGTGGCAAATTCCTTAATAAGTAAATAAAAAATATAAAAAGTGCTTGCACAGTAAAAACTTACATATTTAAGGAATACTAACATAAAATAATAATTATTGTTATAATTATGACCAATTTATACGCATCTTTAAGCTCATGCCTATATACCTCCTAGATAATTAATAAAGCAATTTCCATTAAATTTAATTATTTAATTTAGGCTCTTAAAATTAAATAGAAACGCTGTTGAAAATCGAAAAAAAAATATGACAAAAGTTTTTCTATCTTACCATTATCAATCATTTTGGAAATTTAAGCTTGAAATGATGCTTACCTGGAACAGACAAAACAATTTAACATTAAAAAATATATAGATATAAAATTATTATTACAAGCTTATCTATCGCAAATTTAATTACATTTAAGGTAATTTCTTAGGTAATCAAGTATTTGTGTCATTTAAAATAATTTTTAAATATTTTATATCTCAATTTTACCAATTGATTTTTTATACAATTTTATTATTATATTAGATTGGGTTTCTAAAAAAAAGGGGGAAGTCACGTGCCGTAGGCATAAATGTATGAACGAACGACGACATTTTATATGTTAATATAAAGCGAACTGCTTTTATTTTTAGTCAGTGGTTTGTTGCACTTTATAATAAATCCGTCATCCATGTAATATCCGCAAAAGAGTATATTCAAAGGAGCCCAATCAAGATCTAATGGAACAATCTTCATTATACAGATTTGATAATGACTTAGTTCCGAAAAGTACGCCAGTTGAGGTCAATGAAGCCAGCCATAAGATCAGTAATAGACCATCGCTAAGCGATAAGCGGGACTAATCGTTTGTGAAATAGACTTATTTAAGATATCACATTCACACGTCAGATACACCTTCAAAATTGAAAAAAGCGAACTTGCCTAAAGCCCCAAAAGTGGTGGTTTTGATTCCCGCTCGGAGCAAATGTTTGCATTGACCATACAGACATGTATTCTGGTCTGGGTGTGTTTGTCCATGTCGTTGTGTATGTTTCCGAACCGTTACAGGATATAACTATCTTAATAGGGGCGGCTGAGTGTGTAGTTTTTTATATATTACATATATTTATTATTATATATTATGTATATTTATTTTGCATCTATATAATAACGTGGAAGACAAATTCTGACGTGTTGACTATTTATTACATATTATATTTCAATTTTACGAACGAGCTGAAAGGTTAAAACTTACAACTAAATCCGTGAAACATTAAAGGATATGTCAATACAGGATCGTAAATCAAAATGGCGCACGCTCTGTTTGCGTTAGCCAAGTATTCACATAATACACACGCTATTGCGTTTGTGGTCAGGCTTTGATTAATAACCGAGACAGACGCACCGTCAAAAGCGCTTGATTCTATGATGTTAAATGATTATTTGCTTTGGTAATTAAGCGGTTAGTTCTTTTAGATGTTCGACATACATTCATTATTAAATTTCAGTTGTATCGATTCTTAATGTCACATCATAACAAAATAAAAATAAATAGAAGGAAAGGGATGAGAAGGGGAAAAAAGAAGGGTACAGAGAGGATGTGAGGTTAAGCCTCCGGCACTCACTCATAGCATGAAACGCGCAACAGTAGGTACCTATTGATACTGTTACTTGACGCTTTCTGTGAAAGGTAGTACCCCGATCGAGCCGTCAGATTTATGCTGGTAAAAGCTTCTTTTTTTTTTTCGGAGTGTCTATTGCTGCTGGCCCTAGTGGCCTTGACAGCGTCACCGGTGGGGGGGCCGAGTCTGGACCTCAGCCGGTAAAAGATGGACTGCCCGCGCGGTGCACAAGTTGAATCCGTCCCAAGGGCCCCTCCTGCGAGGTCGAGCCTAGGCTTGGGACGTCATCGGGAGGGAGGGAGCGCTATAGCTGGTAAAAGCATGGCTCCACTATTAACTCTAAGCTTAAAATTAACGGAAGCAAAATATATATGAAGCAGTAGATTATCACCATTTTAAAAATATCTCTTTGTCTTGTCATAATTATTTATATTATTAAAAATTGACGAAAAAAACCTTTTATACCTTTTTTCGGTCTCCTCCCATCCACTCATACAGACATCGATACATAGTGTGTAACGGTCGATAAAGATCTTCGTTCCAAAAATGCCGATTTATATGAAAACTATTAAAATACAGTCAATTTACAGACCTACGTAAACACGTCAAAATCACATCTCTAACATTCATGCGATGTGTCTCATTATAATAATACTTACAAACAAATACATCACACATCAAATTATCATCCGAGGTAAATGAACCCTATTTTTACAAACATAAGTGTGATAATACAACAACTGTTTATTTCATTAGCCTCTCGTGTAGCACCAATGAATCTCTTTCGATAAGATTTTGCTGGGCAAGAACATCAATAAATAAGACCGTAATTATTATTGAATCGCATCTGGTCTTGAGTAATTTGGAGGATGTGATATTTACTCACAAGTAATATCTTCTTACAAATTACACCTAATGGAATTGGTCCAAATGGTTTTCTAAATAGCGTTTATTGTGTATGCTACTCATATAATGAATGTTTGTATGTTCAAATGTTTGGATCTTTGTTACTCAATCACGCAAAACGAACGGCTAAACGGATTTGGATGAAATTTAGAACAGATATGGATTATTACCTGGGTTAAGACATGGGATACTTTTTATCCCGGAAAAAAAATTATGTTTCCGTGGGTTAACAATCAAAGTACAAGATTTAAATTTCGATTTCATTGTTTCTTATAGAATCCAGACAAATAACTATTATTATTATTCGATCCAATATTATACCTTTTCACGCCTAAATCACTGAATATATCGTTTGTAAGAATGCTAACGAAATGATAATTTAAACACGGTGTATCGGATTTCAACGTTTGCTAAAAAAACTTTCAAAAAATACAGATTGTCAATAGTTTCCAATACTTTAATTGCATTTGGAAAATTTTATGCACTAATGTTATTGACTAGCTATGGCCGCGGCTTCGCTCGCGTGGTCTACACAGTCATTGTTTAGTTACATAAACAAACGAACAATTCTTTCGCTTTATTATCGTGTAGCTGTTCCACCACGGTATTTCATCGCCCGCCCACGGTTTTTCTCCTTGCTCGACGTCTATATATCTCTATATATCTAAGATGTCCTTGATCGGTGTCAATGTAGCTGTCGCTATAGCCGAATATTGCTGAGGCTATTAAAATATGATATTACATTTACAAATAACTAAATTCTCGACATTATACGCCAGCTTATAAAAAAAAACATTTGATGCTTACTAAGAATTTCAAACACGACTACAACACAAACGAAAATAAAAACTGGACATGATATTCCTTTTAGCTAGTAATTTTAAGTAGTAATATAAAAAATAACACGACATTTTAAAACACATCTCACCGAGACACACGTATACATAACTCAAGTAGAAGCAGTAATATTTGCACGTAAATATATTCAGCGGTGCTCAATCAAAGAAAATACGCGTCGAAACTGGCAACACTCATATTCGTAGGTCAGTGACGTTAACTAGTAATAAATCATTGCCATCTCACGCACGAGATACACACATATAAATACATGCATGTAAATATTAATACATGTAAATATATAAGTAGATGTTAGGCGCTTGTGTGCTTAGGCGATGTGTGGAATGTGATTTTCTGCGATGTGTTTTTGGCTAATAAGATGTTGATCGTTTCCTATAAGACACTTGGGTATGCTTAATTCATATAAATTCAAATAAACGCTACACTCAACGGCCCCCATTAGGATAGTATAGTTATCCTGTTTCGTGAGTTTGAAAACGTACACAAATACACAAGGACAAACATCTCCTCCAAGAATCGAAACTGCGACCAGTGGAGCATAAGGCAGGTTCGCTACCGCTGCGCCACAGCGTCGTCAAAATGTTTCGAGCATGGTGGCTCCTCAGGGTTTGTATCATCTCAATTTAACGCGAGTGAAATTCAAGGCAAAATATATTATAAATAAATCTCCCAAAATGAGATTCGAGACTAAATTCAGTTTGTCGCGACATGTACGAGTGGCTTATCAAGTGTGAAAATAGTCGACGTAAATAGCTACGAGATACAAGTGAATTTTCCGCTCCAGAGGACCATTATAAGACGTGCCCCAAAGATGTTACTTTGGGATAATATCCCCTCAACTGGAGCGGGTCCAAGGCGGTGATAAAAAGTGAAATTACAGATCGCTCCGGACGATCCTATGCAAACACGGGACTAGTGCGATCTATCTTCATTTCTATGACGCTTGCGAGCGTATTGAATTCATAACGAGGAAATTTGAGGGTACGTCGATATTTCTTTTCATAGTAGGATCTTTTTCTTAACATTATAGTTTAGGTAACTTTTTACCAAACATAACAATTTTTCTTTTGTGTCAGGAATTCTTCTTTCGCTAATTAACATATTTAATTATTCTCTCTCATAGCCGAGTGCACCCACTGGTCGGTAAACGATCGGTAGGTTAAGAAACTTTAGGCGCAGTCAGTCACTAGATGTGTGATCGCATAGCGGTATTCCAACCGAGCATCTCCGTGCTTGGGAGGGCACGTAAAAAGTCGGTCCCAGATGTTGACAATTTGACAACAGTCGATAAGTCAAGTCAGAGGCCTACGGGAGACCTGAAGAACTCTGACACTAAGTTGGCCACTAACCACTCGATAAGAAGAATTTAATTATTAATACTTATTATGCGCAGTATGGTTTTACCTATATTATATAGTAGCTTTTGCTACGCTTGCAGGTAAGCGGCCACTGTAATCTAAAAACACTTTCACTTAGAAATGCAGCTAACGAGCAGTCACTTTAGAAGTTTTTCATCAACATACATACGGTGTTAGCTATGTAGGCGGGAATTTAAGATCTATTACTACTAGGATTGGCGGATATACGTGTCTTAGAAATTACTCCAAGAAATTTAGGTTTCATCACGATTTCTTCTTTCACCGTTAAGCACGAGATAAATATGAACCAACAAACACTTAAGAACCTAGAGGTGATTTATTGCCCAAATTTTAATCCACGACCTCCGATTACAGTCTACGTTTTCTATCCGTTTGGAGCAGATGGGCTTCAAGTAATCAAAATCAAATAATTTTATGCAACGTAGAAAGCATTACACTCATTTGTTGAACGTTAGAGTCTACCACCGGTTCAAAAATTACAACCCTCCCCGAGATGAATCGGCGAAACAAACTCAGGGGAAACTAGTAGTAAGATAATAGGTATTAGAACAATAAGAATGGATAACTTGTAGGGACTTAGAGGCCTTCTGTGCTCTCATACTTTGTAGGAAAAGTAACAGTACTTTTTTTAGTTTTAGTTTACTCTTTCACTAAGAACTGAGCTGTACTTTTATTATTAAAAAATTAAATTGGAGACGTTTCATCAATATCACACCCATCCAGGCTATACCTACACATGTCTGGACAAAGATAAGAAATTCTAGAGCATACACGAGCTTCATATAATATACTTACTTCTAACTTCTTCCTAGCATTATTCCCGGTGCTATACGAGTATTTACCCAGGGTCTGCTTATTACTCTTGTCCGGATTTGACAGGTTACTAGTACACAGAGCGATTGCCATCTGACCTCCGTAACCCTTAAGGCGAACCAGTAACTCATTGGATTAGAGCAATTTACTTATCGAGAGTTAATGATTATTATCTGATGTTATTTGATAACAACCGGGACTGATAGCTTAACGTGCTCTTCGAAACACAGTGGGGAGACCCACAAGGACAACGTCCAGACCGAAACAGAAATTTATAGCAAACACCTGCCCGAGCGGGAATCGAACCCGCAACCGTCTAGACTAAAGGCAGACTAGGTACCCAATACACCACATCGGTGTCATATGATTTACTCGGAAACAATTTTTAGAAGTAATCAAAGTAACAGCAGGTAGAGGTGTCATCGTACGCCTGGAGCAGATTTACGACGACACGCCCATCTGTTACGACTTACACGAAACGGTTTACGGTTCCGAGGCGGTTAAAAACAACCATTACTGAAAATGTACGACATTATTCGCCCAAGAGTAATTTTCATGCCGGAACCAGCTAGTTATCTTGTGTACAAGAGTAGAAGATAATTAATACAGAAAATGATTTTCATACATACTAATGAGATTGACATTGTGGCGTAGCGGTAGCGAACCTGCTTTAAGCGCCACAGGTCGCGGTTTCGATTCCCGCTCGGAGTAGGTGTTTGTATAGAACATAAAGGCGTGTTTACCAGCCTGGATGTGTTTGTCCCTGGACACAGGATATGACTATCCTAATGGGGGCCGTTGAGTGTCTAGCGTTTATTATTATTGTTTTTTGGTTTTTTATTTACTTTGTTTTAAAAAAGTTATTTAATTACATGTCTCGTATTGCAAAAATATAAAGGAACTGAATATTGATGTAATTTTCATTAATAGCTTAACGTTAATTTTTTTTTTATTTATAATTTAAAAAAAAATGTATTACTTAAATAATAACACTACTCAGTTCCAATGACATATCAAAGTGTATTATTTTCTAATAAACTTTTCGCCACACAATAAATCTTGTTAAATTTTTTTATTGAATTGAATAATCCCACAATAGGCATTACAACACAGGCCGATTATTAGGGTACCAAATGTTTCCACAGAAACACATCTTAGTATGAACAAAAGTAATGATTGTATAGCGAGAACAATACCAGTGGGCAATGATAAAAAATTGATAACAATACAGCCAATACCAGAGCTTACAGCGAGGCGAGTCTTGAACGGAGCGCCTTATATTCTCAGCACTGTTTATATTGTCCAAAGGATTACAAGACGATGGTGCATTTTTTCTTTTATGAAAGATTAATAAATGGAAAAGTAGCAACACGATTGAAACTTTTTATTTAACAATTAAAAAGAATTTTATTAATATTAAATTTAAAAGACCTTATTTGTAAGATGCTGCTACGTTAGCACGGGTTCGAAGATTTGCGAGATCACAAAACAGAACTTAACAAATTACAGGTCAATCGTAGTTGAAAAGGATAGCCGAGGTCACTAATAACTTGATAACTTGTAAACTACAAGCTTCGCTCGTCGCTAAGAACTGAATGACTCAGTGTACGCGCCGAGCCACTTACATAGTGCGGAACACGGTTTCGAGAAAGTACCGTCCACGGAATGTTATACGGCACTTTTCGAGAGCACATCATTCTAGAACCTAAGCGTTACGAAGGAAATAGACAGAGAGAGTAGCGAGCGATTTTTTATTCATAATATAAAACAGTGATTGGACATTTTTAAAATCTTGAAAAACTTTTGACATAATAGTTAATATATTATGGAATAAATTTTTGCCTTTTTGTTTGTCTAGACTCTAGACTAATTTCCATAACAGCTGAAATAATATTGAAGGGACTAGTAACCTATTATTCAACGACTCATTAAGTTACTTTTCACATACATATTCAAAAGCATTGCCATTAAACAACATTAAACATTGCATTTAAGTAAGAAGGAAACAATAAATAAAAATTTATTAGTGTAAAGATACAGAAGTTATAAGCTAGTTTTATTTACTAAGTCGCTAAGGAAGTCTTAGTATTTCTTCTGAGTCATATAAGCTTTTCACCATATTTTTTTAGTCGTAGTCAAGTGACAAAATCAAAATACAAATCACCAAAAAAAAAAAAAGAATTTAAGATAGTGTTGTCTCTTTCTTCAAAAACAAAAAAATAAACCGAAAACTCGACACAAACATTTTATTTTAGTTAACATGTCAATAAAGTTTTAAAGTTTTGTAAACGAAAACCCAAAAGCAGGGATACAAACATTTCTCGGTAAAACGGAAATAATGCTAATGGGAAAATAGGTTCAGTTATAACCATTAAAGAAGCAAACCACAGAAATAAAAATAACAACACGAGTAACTCCCCATTTGCAGACCGCGCGTGATGATAATATAAAATGGTAGCGTTTTCACAGTAATGAAAGCCTTGGGTCAAAGTTAGTCTATACATACACACACACATATATACAATTGAAACGTGTGTTTGTAATTCGAAATTAACAGCTTTTTACTAAATGCATATGAAAGTATATACGGAACTTGCATAAAAACGATTTTTTTGTATGTATGTATGTGTGTCTGTTTGTGCCGGATAGCCTCTTTAACGGCTAGAAAGATTTTCACGGGACTTTTACTATCTGGGAGGACTTTTACTGTCAGCAGGGATTCGCAGCATATAAGAATAAAAATAATTTGTTTATTTCAATCAACGTAGATCATATAACCTAACAAGCACAAACATCCTATCTAATAATTATAATAATAGCAATAATATACATATGTTAAAAGTGATTGAATTATATGAAAAATAAAGTAATTAATTAAAATGTTGAAAAAGTAAAGTAAAATTTTAAGTTACCAATTTATTTAATGAGTTTCAAAAAGTAAATATTAAAGTTTAAATAATGAAGAATGTCCTACTTTTCTTTCGTTGTGCGTAATGTACTATTATTAAGATATTTATAGCTTATAAATCATATCAAAAAAGCTTCACATACCGTATCAAATAAGACGAATCTATTAGATAATAAAGATTGAGACGTATTCCATAGTAAAAGCAATAAATAATATCTATTCCCCATACGGTCGTATATTCGTATTACAATCGGCCCGATTCGAGAGACGAGTAAATATTTACATTAAGACCTACATATGCGTACACAAATTCTGGAATTTATTTGGACGCAAATATGCAATACCATGTTAACCCACAAAATTGAAAAAAAAAAAAAACTGAGTTATATATTCAGAAGTGTTGGTAAATGGATGAAGAACATTTTTCTTTAATATTTGTAGGGTTATAAGCTTTAAAATTTCTAAAAAAGCCATTTTTTCAAGCATGCAGTTTGTATACTTATTTTATGTGAAAATAAGTAAAATAACTTACATACATCATCTTAAAATTGCCAAAAGCTTGACCAATACATAAAAAAATTCATATAAAGCAAGTTGTTCAAAATTTTCAAACGCGTTTTTCTCGAAATGACATTCGTGTGGGTTGACACGGTATTGCTTATTTGCCTCCATTTATGACTAGATGCTCCCGCGGCTCCGGTTGCGTGGTCGACCGATTTTTCGTTATCACATGGAGTTTGCTTGGTAGGTCTTTTTTATTGCAAGAGGCCGGCTAAGTAGGTACCACCGCAGGGTCAAATATTCTACTACCAAAACAGTAGTGCTTAGGCATTACTGTGTTCTGGTTTGAATGGTACTGTATGCTAGAGAAAAGTGAGTCTTTATTCTTTTTCTAAAACAAAAGACGGAGCAGATGATTGCGGAGCAATACAATTAAACATAAGGGCATGTGTTCCGGTCTGGGTATTTGAAATTGTCCGTGTGTGTGTCTCCAGACCCGACATCATTATCTAATGGGGCCGTTGAGTGTGTAGTGTTTATTTATTATATGAATTTAGTAAAAAGTTGATGAGGTATTAGAAACAGACACTTCATTTTATTTATTTGTATACAATTATATAAAAACATTAATGCTACATACCAGGCTAAATTCAAAATCAAATTAAAACAGCCGAGAAATAAAACGCTTCAATAACAGAAACCAAATTGCTCAGATAAAAAATCGCAACAGATGCAATCAGGCTAAATGCAGACGTAAAGTTACGTTACGACACGCCCGCACAATGGGATCCTTTTTATCTGAGCTTTGATGTTTGATGTACATTAACATTTTAGAGCGCCTTTTTTGACGGCACCGTCATTGCTTTGTAATGTTCGCTTAGGGGAAATTATTAAAATTTCCAGTTCCATTTTTTAATGTTAAAAGTTGGCAAACAAGCATACGGCCCACCGGATGGTAAGTGGTTGCCGTAGTCTATGAGTGCTTGCAGCACCATTAGTAGGTGCCACTCACACATTGCCAACCTCGAGATTTTGGGTCTTAAATCTCCTCTGCCCAGTAATTTCACTATCCTACAGTACCCTTCAAACCAGAACACAGTAATACCGAAGACACTACTGTTTTGCAGTAAAATATTTGACACTACGGTGGAACTTACTAGCCGGCCTATTGGAACAAAAGACCTACCATCAGTGTGACTGATTGCACTGGTGGAATAAGCTCTACTGCGACAGAAGTTATCCCAACAGCGGGTGATGGGGTCGTCAGGTCTCGACGCCTAAAAATTTCATCATCATCATCTTCATCATATCAGCCAAAAGACTTCCGCTGGCTTGCTTCAGGCGTCATAGTTCGCGCGTTCGATTCACGCTCGGAGCGGATGTTTGTATTGACCATACTGACGTGTTACGGTCTAGGTGTGTTTTTCCTTGTCGTTGTGTATGTGACAGGACCCCCAACACAAGATATCTTTAAGTGTTTAATCTAAATCTTCGATCCCCACGTAACAATATATATAAATATATTGTATAATTACAATGGCTCTCAAAAGTCACAACCAAAAATCTATAGCATTCGCTGGCGTTTTTATTCATATCAAGGATGCATTTAGAATTAAAAAGATATTTTGATTTACGTTCACATCTGCTGGTCTGAAACGAATCGTTTCATATTTATTACGAGTCATTAAAAATATTGCATCAATATTTTATTAAATATATGCATCAAACCTTGTACGAATGAATAATGTTTTTTTATAAAATAATTTACTAATTAGAATTATTACTTTTAGACATAATAGAAACATAAGCAATATGATGATAGTGTGGCCTTAAATGTGACCAACTTACATAACGAGCCTCGTTTTTGGTATACTACTAAGGATGCAAACAAGCATACGGCCTGCTTCCTAATAATATAAAAAATAATTCCTAATAAAGTCGTTAGCGGTCGTTGGGCGTGGCAGGAGGTAATCTATGAATGAAATTAACTTTGAGACTTGACCCCGTCTCAGTAGTTACATACCGCCGCCCGATGGCGCTGTCAATATCAAGAGCCAACACCAATACACAAACAGAAAAAAATCGTGAACGTATCACTTTATTACTACTACTTTGTAGAACGTTATTAGGATACAAGGGGTGGTATGATTTATTTCTTCTAAAAAGCCTACGATGGCATATACATATCTACCTAATGTACCACACGAAGTAATTTAATAAAGTATCTAAAAATATTAAGTAAAGGATCTGATTTGATATGTTTATTGACATATTGAAATAGGCAGCGAAGATATTGTGTAAAACAACCAATTAAAACTCCGTCAATAAAAGCATTATAATCACTTATGGGACGCAGTGCGTTCACTTTGACTTTGTTTCAAAATGCGTCATGAAATATTTTAACGACATATTAATATCACTATGTTTTGTCCTTCTCATTGTATAGCTTTTAAACTATTCTAGTCCCCTTGATGTCATCGTAAACGGCATGTACAAAGGCCTTTAGGCTGTACGAATATTTCCGCCGACCACGACCGCACAAAGTGTGATTTATTACTAACAACTATTTCAATATTTCCCCAATAATCTTGTTCGAGTACTGACAGTCCAGTCTGAGATCTGGCCAGCTAAAATAAACATACAATAAAACTTTTTAAATAAAAAAAAGAAACGACTATCCTCTCTTTTCTATTTTTATTTTTATTACAACATAAAATTCATTGTTTGAATGTGAATTAACTTTCAATAATAACAAAATGACTGATGTATGGTAATATCCTTTGTTTATTTAAATTAAAGAAAAATAAATAAAAAATGTATAAGTAAGATCCAATTTGGTATAGAAATATTTATATTGCAAATTGATATAAAACATAATAGTTAATTACTGTCGAAATTAAAATGAAAAACAATACAATACAGCACAAATTATACGACAAACATAATATATTAATGTGCACTTTAGGGAAATAAATTATTAATTTATATAATAATAGCTTTTAACGCGGTGGGATCTTGGACTATGATCAGCCGGAAGTTTGGCAAGCAGCGAGCTCGAATAAAACAATATTGTTTAGTTTACATTCCACGAAACTATAAAGTTACATTGTACTGAATAATTGAAAAGCAGATATATATGTATTTGTATAATAAGTGTAGAATCTTTGGGCCAAATATCATCCAAAATGTTTGGGTGAAGTATGCACAAATCCATAAATGTATTTATAGGTATATGTTAGAGTTTTCTTGATTTATTTATTTTTAATATCATGCTACAATACAGACGAACGAGGTTGTAGTCTGTGATATGAAGTAAAGCTGGCGGCTTTTGACCTCCGTCCGTATCTGTCATGGTGTGTTTTTATTCGAGGAACCATGGACTATAGTTTTTCGAGGCGCCTGTGCCGACTGGCGAGATGATTGATAAAATTATCATGGCAGATACAAACATCAACCCTGCTGATTCTAATTAAGGGGGTATGTATTCGACACTTACCGGCGTCGGTATCTGACGACCCCATCGCCCGCTGTTGGGATAACCTCTGTCACAGCAGAGATTATTACACCAGTGCAATCAGTCACACTGGTGGTAGGTCTTTTATTGCAAAAGGCCGGCTAGGTAGGTACCACCGCAGTGTCAAATATTCTGTAATCCGCCAAATAGTAGTGTTTAGGCATTTTGTTCTAGTTTGAAGAGCACTTTACGCTAGTGAAATTACTGGACAGACGAGATTTAAAAACCAATATCTCGAGGTTGGCAACGCATGAGTGGCACCTACTAATGGTGCTGCAAGCGCTCAGAGGCTATGGTAACCGCTTACTATCAGGTGGGCCGTATGCTTGTTTGCCAACTTTTAATAAAACTTATACCAAATTTTCAAACACTTGGGACATGGCGGTTAGTGTTAAGCAATTTTTAAAAGATCTTATACTCCGTCTCATTGCCTCCACAGGAAAAATTTTATTTACGTTCCACTAACATTCTCGACCGAATTTTTCAGACAAAAATGAAGTTAATATAATAAAATGATTCGAAGAAAAAAATTGAAAGCATTAATTAGATCTTACAAGGCTTTCATCTGGCATTCTCCTTTTAACAAGATAAGTCAATAGGGGCACAGGCTATCATACTAAAAGGTCGAGGAAAAAAATATATTTAATAAAATATCAAATGAACGTCAATAAATGAAGCTACCATTTTTCGCCCCAACTTGGTTAGTCGTGCTCTCGGTTTGATGGTTGGAATAATTATGTTCATATTAATATTATATTTATAACGGCAACTGCTTACTATCAGGTAGACCGTAAGCTTGATTGTCAATTGCCATGGAAAAAAATTAAGATATCGTTAAGAGTTTATTTTATTATTTACTAGCGGCCCGCTCCGGCTTCGGCACGGGTATAAAATATATAGCCTATGTCATTCACTGAAAAAATTATTAAAATCGATCCAGTAATTTTGATTTATTCATTACTGCCCGTGCCCCGCACGCGTTAAATGTAATAATTCATTTTTTCACTACTATTTATTTAATGTTTTTATATATAATATAAACCTTCCTCTTCAATCACTCTATCTATTAAAAAAACCGCATCAAAATCCGTTGCGTAGTTTTAAACATTTAAGCATACATAGGGACAGAGAAAGCGACTTTGTTTTATACTATGTAGTGATTCAATTTTGGCGGTAGATGGAAAAAAAGAAGAAACGAAAGTATAAAACACCGTGCGACAAGTTCTAGGGGCTCTTGTGCTTTGCAAGCCAGCACGAGCGGACGTATACTTGATTTAATGTACATTTGATACTTTGTTTAAAGTTGATATGTAAAAATGTTAATAGTGTTTATGTGTTATAAAGGCCAGTAATTTATACCGCTCAACGATTTATGTGTATTTCGATCATTTGTAAAGAAGATCTATTAAAATTGTTATTTTTAAAAAGTCTACTCACTATTATTTTACACACTTGAGGGTAAAACTTTTACAAACTTTGTCTTATCTTGTATATTGAATCAACTGCCTAAAAAATAAGTTTCAAGCTTCTAGTTATAAAAATGACGATACATCCATACAACTTTTTAACTCTCCTTTCAAGACCTTACAACCCTTTTTTCACCTTAAAAGTAGCCATATCTTTTTCAGGCTCTAAACTATCTGTGTACCAAATAACATTTAAATCGGTTCATTAGTTTTGGCGTGAAAGCGTGACAGACAGAGTTACTTTCGCATTTTTAGGGTTCCGTAGCCAAATGGCAAAAACGGAACCCTTATAGTTTTGTCATGTCCGTCTGTCCGTCCGTCCGTCTGTCCGTATGTCACAGTCATTTTACTCGGAGACCATTGGCTCTATCTATACGAAATTTACTAAATAGGTGTATTCTATGAACCGCACAACGACTCCGTAATGAAATTTTAAAATATTTAAGAATTAAGAGTAGCAGTCTATAAACTGCGTGTTAAAAAAATTCAACGTATGTTAACGTGTGAGATATATTTGTATAGGTCTTTCAAAATGATAAGGAGGTTTGATTTTGACTTTTTTGATTAAGCCAGTAGTTGTTGAGATATTAGCTCCTAAATTCGTAAAAATCGTGTTCCTCTAAGTTTTGAACTATGGGATTTAAAATTTTGGAAAAATTTGAGATTGTAGAATACCACATAAACTTTCATCTACATTCAGTTTGAAGAAGATAGGTAAATTAAATTTAGAGATATATAAGTTGTTCCCATAACTTTGTTTTTCATATAACTTTTAATAATTACTATGAAATTACCAACTTATTTTTTCAGTCGATTTTAATTCGTTATTATTTTTAAAGACCGTAAGATTCTTCATAACCAAGCTGCGGAACCCTCTAGTTTCAACTGTGCGTGGTCCACGACGCACTTGACTACTATTTTTTTCTTTTATTATTATAGTAAGGATTGGGCCTAACCTCCGTTATCTTTGTATCATAAAATATGTAAGCGCTCACTGCGAGACTTATGTAATCCGCTAGCAAGCATAATCTGAGTAGTCATGGCTAAGTGACTGCGAATAAAATATTCAGATAATTCCCTTCCAAGTAAAAATAGATTCACACTCCAGTGATATACAAAAATGTGCCACTCCCACCAATGTCATCTTGTCAAGGCAAAGCGTGCCTTGTGTGCAGTGAAAACAATTTATCTTGAAACTTGACACTTAATTTTTGTCAGCACGGAAATTCTTAATGTATTCTTCTTATAGCTGGAATGATGGTATGCATTCACGATATCCTATATCCGCACGCAGTATCAGAAGAGTCAAATCTTTGTCGTGATTGATACTGTCACGGACAAGTTGATACTGGTCAATTCATGCAGAAAATAGCAGACTCTATGACACAAGAAAAGAAAATCTCGCTCTGCAAAGAATTGCCAATGGTCTCAGAAATAATACAAGACTAATTTTCTAAAAATTGCGTGCTTAACTTTTTTACGCATAGATTGGACGAAAAACGCGTAAAATTTATTTCAAAGTTTTCTGTTCCGTCAGCTTCGACCGTTTTCATAATTATAATTAGAATATTACTTGTATACTTAGCTTGGATTAAGCCATAACTGTGACATTATCTAAATGTGGGACATTTCCAAAGGTACGGTGTTATTTAAAGTTGTAGCTTAAGGAAATTATTCCGGTACATTTATGAAACATTAACCGCTCTAACTGGCAAAACAAAGTTCGAACAGGCCGTTTAATAGTTTGTGGAACAAAGTACTTGGAACTAATGCGATGTAAGAAAAACGTAAACGTCCATTTTCCTGCGACCTCCTTCGACGACCCAATAATGCGGGCTTGTTATATTTCTCCTTGGCCGAGTAAGGTGCTTAGGGCCTCGTTATAATGGGAAGTATAAAATTTTTTTGAACAAGGTAATGAACTAATTTGTCGTTGCCGTAATGGTACCTTCAAATCTGGCCGCGCAACTAAATGATCCAACGTAAACGTAACGTAAATTCATAATGACCCAAGTTTTTCGAGGGTATTTCATTTACCTTATTGGGATGTTTATATTAAAATTACCAATATTTGAATATTATTTGATACATTATTCAACATAGATTATTATGATTTTTTCGTTACACAAAAACAGCCTACTTTTAACTATTTAAAGATTGCCTAATATGGTGCAGCATTTAACGACGTTGTGGCGCAGCGGTAGCGAACCTGCCTTAAGCACCACGGGTCGCGGTTTCGATTCCCGCTCAGAGCAGATGTTTTCTCCGGTCCGGGTCCTCTCTCCCCTCCGGCTCCAGTGTGGGTGTGTTTGTCTTTGTCATTGTGTATGTTTCCGGGCCCCCGATACAGGATATAACTATCCTCATGGGGGCCGTCGAGTGTGTAAAGCTTATTTGTTATTTATTGTTATTATATTTTGGTATTTTTATTACAGCATAAAAGCGCTTAACTTACTAATGGTTCCCGAAATAATAATACAATAGAAGCAAGACATGAGTTCCTTTGAGGTACGAATGCTTTTCACAGATGCAATGTTTTGTTTGGTAAGGGAAAAAAGCAATTGCAATGGTAGAACCCTCATTAACCCGTCGCAGGGCAAAGTAGAGACCTCTTGAATGGCGCTCCGCAAAAATATTAACGTACCAAGTGTTGTTCGCACACTTTTTTTAACCCTTACCTCGTAGTGATTAAGAAAATTGCTGTTTAGTATTGGGTATGTTTATGTTTGAACTTTGTTCTATAGGAAAGAGAAAAACAAACTGAGGTATACAACATGTTCATAAAAATATATAATACACTATTTAGTCAGGAGTAGTTAGATATTCGATGTCAACTAAAGTCAAACGGCAGTACTTGAATGTAATTGAATATTATTCGATCTCATCCAGACGGTGGTAGCTACATATCAGATGTTAATTTATTGACTGACCTTTATATAAATATCCATGCAGCGTAGTATCTGTAGGCATTTGTAGCGCTTGCATCTTTGTGTACGGACCGTCGGTCGGCATTTGCTAAACGGTCCGACGCAAACTCTCTTGATTGTCATTCTTTTGGTGTATATGGTAGTTACTTACTGACCAGTCCATTAGTAGTTGATATAATTCTACTAAAGTTATTAGTATTTACCATATATAATGTTGATGATTTCATATTAAGAAAAATACTCCTGTCCGCTTCTGATGTTTGAGAGTAACGTTCCGACAGACTTAATACGACATATAAAAACTTGTGTGTTCTTCAAAAACATAGATAATTGTGGTGAATTATATTATAAATTTAGTAGATTATTAAATAATCTATATAGATTTTCATCTACAATAATATTATAAAGCAGAAGATAAAGCTTCAGCCTGGTTGACCACGGTACCTCCGGAAATCGTAATAATATAATATTTGAAAAATTATTTTTGCAATTGAGCGCACATTTCTTGAAGAAGGCTATAGTGTATATAACATCACGTACGATACTTGGTAACAGAGCAATAAGAAAGAAAGTACGAGCGGCAATAAGGTGCGGTTAGTTGGTAGAACAAGGCGGTCTCACCCGGCGAGAGCGAAGCAGTGGGCACAACTAGCAATATATTAAAAAAATCTTCTATTCAGTTCTTCGATTGTTGGATGTCATCATAATTGGTTCAAATCAACGATGACATCGCGTAACACACGATAAAAGACATTCACCCGAATTTATAACATGCCAAATAATGCTAAATTACAAGAAAGGTAAATTCAACTTTAAGTAGTCACCAAAAGAAAGATTTTTGTTTGGCAAATATAGAAGCATTTGTAGAGTATCCTTGCAAAACAAAAGCCAATTCTCGTTGTATGAAAGGGAAGAAAATAAGGCTTGTTAACTGTAAGCGCTGGAGCGTGGTTAACGGCTGTTGAATAGGTTTTAAAGTTGTGTCACATGTTATAAGAGGCGGCCGTTGGGGCGTGCTGGTGACTTACTTTGAGCCCCGACGGTTACGGATTCAATTCTCGATTTCGTTCTGGGCGTTTGTCTTTATGTCACCGAAACTCACAGAAATATATAAATGGAATAGTATAAACCTGAAGAGATGTTTTGTTTGGTAAACCACGCTAATCTCAGAAACCACGCTAATTTCTTGTTTCATGGCGGTTGGTAAACAAGTATACTTGAAGTACATCATGCGCGTTGCAAGCCGTTGGAATAGGAGGGCAGAGATTTGAAGGGAAAAAGGAAAGATACAAAGAGGAAGGGAGATTGGAGCCTCTGGCACTCATACTCATAGCACAAAACGCCAGAATAGCTACTGATAGTGCTTCGTTTCGAACTTTTGACGACGTTGTGGCGCAGCGGTAGCGAACCTGCCATAAACGCCACAGGTGGCGGGTTCGGTTCCCGCTCGGAGCATAATATGTTTGTATTGACCATGCAAACATATTTTCCGGTCTGGGTGTATTTGTCCTTGTCATTGTGAATGTTTCCGGACCCCCGACACAGGATATTACTATCCTAATGGGGGCCGTTGAGTGTGCAGCGTTTATTTATTATTTATTTATTTATTTATTTTCTGTGAGTGGGTAGTACTTCCCGGATGGAGTCGGTTCATTTATGCAGGGAAAAGCATGGCTCTACCACTACTGCCCGGATATGAAAAGATCTTATATGTATCTTATATAATATTGTATGAGCCTTGTCGCCTGATTTTATTATTATTTTTTGGGCGAAGACGCGGGCGTTGCTAGTTTTATAAGTAGTTGTTACTTTTGATAAAACAACCATAATTCAAAACATAACCTTTGATTAACTGAAAGTCAAGTTGATTATTCACACAACCATGTCTACCAGCTCGTAACATTTCAAAAGATCCTCGAGAAAGCCTCTCTAACTGAGAGCAAGTGTTTTAATGAAGCAAACTTGGTGAATGCGCCTTTGATACAATTAGGGGGCGAATTTTAAACAAAAACTTGGCACTTTTGTACGTCAACAGTTATTAAAGATGTTGGCTGTTTCGTTCGAGCGGAAAATTTTCAAAAATTTAACTCGAACGTTTTCTATTGTTATTTCGCAAGCTTCATAACGGATGGGGTCATTTTGAACTGTTGAATGTAAGCCGTTTTATTGTTCCTTATATTTTTTTTACTGAATTTGTTGTTTATTAGAAATAGGACCTATTTCAGCATGAATGGTGCAGTGACGTAGTTGTGACGCAGCGGTAGCGAACCTGCCTTAAGCGCCACAGGTCGCAGGTTCCCAATCGAGCTCGTTTGTGTTGACCATACAGGCATACCGATCTGGGTGTGTTTGTCCTTGTCAATGTGTATGTTTCTAGACACAGGATATAACTATCCTAATACTGGCAGTTGAGTGTGTAGCGTTTATTTCTTTACTTATATACGAAAATCTTTATTTTATGGAAGACTGAAATAAAATCTGCTTTTGTCTGTGACATCACCTGCGTTTATAATAATCAAGTCCGGATAAGAGTAGTAAGCAGACCTTGAATAGATAAAATACCGGAAAAATGCTTAATTTCATAATTTATTTCACTTTTTGTCTTTGCGACAATAAGTAGCCTATCCGTCTTCAAGGTTCCATTCCTTTTATACCAAAATTCATCAAACCGCTGAAGCGCCTACGTACAGACAGACTTTTATAATATTAGTCTGGATAGGAAGTAAATCTGTTGTTCAATCACATATAAAGTAACAAAAAGTATAATTTATGTTTGAATTTATCTACAAAATATATAACTCGTGCAACCCGTGCGTCGTTCAAGACATTTTATTTTTCAATGTTCACTAAGAGCTTTCCAAACACTTTTATGACGTTATAAAGAAGAAACCGGACATTAAATCGATTTTATATACATTCGAGTGTTATTCCATGTGTTACGGTTCCTTGATATTGAAAACGTATTCGACTATAAAGAATTATCCCATCAAAACCACAAAATTTAAAAAATCCAAGTCTTGCAAAGCAGTTCTTCTACTACAAAAAGTGGTGACTCGAGTATAACTATGACTGAAACGTGCAACAGAAAACATCTAGCCTTTTTTTTCAATGAATATTGGCAATGCTTTTTTCAAGATATTATCACACTACAAACATCTGCCGCGTGTGGAAATCAAGCCCTTGACCGTTAAGGCTAAGGGCAAGCTACCAACACTCCAGAACGCTTATCGCCCCCTCTGCCACCCCACCTTTTACAACCGTTAACAGTTTTATCCTTTGTTTGATCGAGAACTTCTATCAATTCCTTGTTAACTAAGTTAAGGTCTAAGTGACCTCTTTTGAAAGAAAGTATATAGTTTAAGATTTAGAATTTAATATAGATAATAGACGATCTAAATTCTTCTATGAAATAAACACGTATCTCTATACTTAGTTGAGCGTAGTTTGTCAAGTTCTTTGAAGTAAAAACTTCTATTTAGAACTTAGATAAGATTCAACTCCAAACTTGTAAACTAAACAATTTGAAAGTATGATAGGTACATATTTCAATAATTAGCTCTTAACCCTAGCGCTTAAGTAAGACTATGTTACAAAACTTGTTACGAACTCCAAATTTAATATGAAGTATACCCAACAATCTCGTGTCGTATCTAGAAACTCCATCTCGTACGGCTTCGGGAGCTAACTCAGATTGTTACAAGCTTTCATAGAATTGCCGTCTCTTTGCCTAAGCCTTCTTTTTAATCGTCTTCAAAAAAGGAAGAGGTTCTCAATTCGACTGTATTTTTATTAAGTTTGTTACCTCATAACTTTCGAATGGGTGAACCGATTTTGATGATTCTTTTTTTGTTTGAAAGCTGGTGCATCCCGTGTGGTCCCAATCTGGTGCAGTTCTGACCAAGACATCCATGAGAAGACCATATAAGTCTTAAATTTGCCTAAATCATTAAGTACTTTCGTTCGTAAGCAAAAAGTATAAAATAAAATTGTACTTAGAAAAAAAAATACTGACTTCAAAACTAAAAAGAAAAATCTACAACAGAAATTGGTGGCATATGAAGCGATGTTTTACTTGGCACCGACTTCTGCTGTAGAAAATATTTATTTTTTCTTTTTAGTTTTGAAGTCGGTATTGCCCTCCCCAAAATTTACTTAACCTGTGATCTTTACTAAATTAATCAAAAATAAGAGGTACATAGTTATGATCTATAAGAATTAATCCATGTTTTCATTTATTGACATTCGTCTATGTATATATCATCCATTTTGTTAGTATTATTAAGAGTTGCTTATTATTCTTATTTTTGACAGATTTCCCAGCCATTCTGAGATTTGATTGCCTCCGCAAACGTTCGTCCTAAGGAGGAACCAGTAACTCATTGCACAAGAGGAGACATGACGATTATTATCAGATGTTAAGTGATAACAACCATGATCAACAGCTGGGGAGACCAACAAAGACTGAAATAGATATTTTTAAGATTTTTACAAAGTTACAAACATATGTCTATAACGGGACAGAAGAAGCTAAAGGCACACTCACCAAAACAGTCATCAAAAAAGTATTATAAATTTTTAATATTGTTACCAGAGAAACATATCCGCTTTGTAACAACATAAGTATACACGTGCATACAACGCTTACAACCGAATAGCGTTACAATTTCGGTTTGCACCGTGTACACAAGGTATTATTACTATTTAATTCCTTGCACTGCAGCATGAAACCGCAAGCCGAGCCGCTTTAGGGAATACTTGCTCTCTAATATGTGAGGAATTACACTAATCTAACTCCGGTACAAATTAAAGTTATGCATTCATGACTAGTAGCTTGTCTCAAAGTCGAAATGAAACTTTGGTTTGTTTTAGTACAGTTTTTAAAAGTACTTTTGAATCGTGATTCTGAAAGTTGTTTCTACTGTGAATAATTGGCAAGAAACTATAGTAACTACAATTGTATTACGAATTTCGATGTAGCCTGTTTTTTTTCAAAAAGATATTCTTCTTCGTCCCAGCATTATTCCCGGTATCGTATTTACGCAGGGTCTACTTATTACTCTTATCAGAATTTTGACAGGTTGCTAGTTTTTACACAGAGCGATTGCCATCTGACCTCTGCAACCCTAAGGGTGAACCAGTAACTCATTGGATAAGAGCAATTTCCTTATCAAGAGTGAACGATTGTTATCAGATGTTATGTGATAACAACCGAGACCGACAGCTTAACATGCTCTCTGAGGCACGGTGGGGAGACCCACACGGACAAACGCCCAGACCGAAGCGGAAATTTTAACAAACATCTGCTCTCGACCCGAACCCGCAACCGTCGAGACTAAAGGCAGACTCCCTACCCACAACGCCACAACGGTGTCAAAAAGAATAGATATATAGATATTATGAAAGTGAATTAAAAATCTGAACATATCTACAATCTTCTGAGCTGTTACTTGTTCTGTTACTTTTGATGATTTAACATTATCATTTAGGTGTTTTAGTTGATCTATCTCACCAAGGTGATTGAGCTTTTCTCACCCGCGATCGTGATTATTGTCACCCGATAAGAAAGCGAGACGACAATCGCGGGTGGCAATTTCCAACTTTTGTTCCGTGATGCGTATACATTTTGTTTTTTACGATGAAAAGTTCGATTTAGTCGCTGATACGAGGGATAAATATACGGTTGCTAGGTTAGGTTGCCGGGCAGGAAATATGTAACCAGATACGCGGCCTTCTGGGGAAGAGAACCGGGTTATGTGGGGATCCATGTTCGATCACGGCGTCCCTAAAACCTCCTCGGTGGCCGACCTGTTCGTGGGAGAGGCTCCGGGATTTCCTGTGGAACGCACTCCGGGGCCTCTCAAGCACATCGCTCAACTGAGCCCATCCTGGGGAGAGCTGATGGCGTTTAATTAGTGTCATCTTGCCGTGGGAGTATCAGAAATTTTCATCTAGGTAGAAAAAAAAGTAGTAAATATAAATAACAAGTTACGATTTCTCCTACCGTTATCATAACGTTAGTATACCAAAGAGTCGGGTGCTATAAACGATCCTTTTCAACTTAATACACAGTCATGTTTGTATATAAAACTTGTTGCGGAGATTGGAAAGAAAAGTTTGTTTACACTAACGCGAAGCACAGGGTTGTCCTAACATTGTTAACGACATCAAACAGAAGTTTAAAACTCGCTACGCCATTTCATATTGTCTAGTTAAAAACTTTGTACACAGTTAATTCTAAAATATTGAAGCTTGGATTTTGTAGTAGTCAGCCATGCTCCTCCTAGCACAAACTACACCCTCACAGAAGAAGAAAATCCGTGTAAAGTAACACTATCAGTAGTTACTTTTGAGTTTTATGCGATGAGTGAGAGCGTTCGGGGTCCAGTCTCTCACATCTTCTGTCCCTTTCCTTTGTTCCTTTGTTTTCCGTCACTTCAATCCCTTAGGTTGGCAACGCGCATGTGATACTTTAAGTATCGCAAGCGTTCATATAGTCCATTGAAAAGTTACATTTGGGGTTGCGTTTTTTAGAGAACGCAATTTTATTTTCTTGATGTGTAGGGGGGGGTCAGTGTAAAGCTAAAACAAAGTTTGTGGGGTCGCCACCCTTGTCCCACGGCCGATATCTTGAAAATAGGGGTTAAAATCGTTTTTACGATATATCTCAAACTATTTATCTGATAAAAAAAAAATTTTTGTTGCAAATTAACAACAAACCTGAATTCTGTGTTTGTAACGTAAATTATACTTTCAGCAGCAGCATCAATACTGTCGCACTTTATTTGATGAGCGAGAGCACTAAACGTTCATTTTTCTTAAACTTCCTTTCCTTCTAGGATCAGCAATACGATGGAACTTTCAAGAAAAGAACCTATTCCTTTCTCAAAGATCGACAATGCACCTGCATGCCCTCCGGTGTTGCATATGTTCATGGGCGGCGGTGATTACTTAACATCAGGTGAGTCTCCACCCTGTTTACTCCTCCGATATAAAAAAAAAGAAAGGTATACTTACAATTAGGAAAAAAGAAATTAATAGGGCATTTTTAAAATTTTTCTCAATATAATTCAGAAATCGGCGCAGACGAAGTCATGGGCAGATGCCAGTTTTCCATATTATCTATTTATTAAATTGACAAAATCTATAATACTTGAAGACCAAAAACCACAAAGGCCATTAAAAACGCAGTTGTCATCCTTGATTCGCCAATTTGGATAACGAGTATCAAAAATCACACACTCATTACAAAGCACTATATAAAACAATAGTTAAGTTGCTGTGTTCATTAATGTCTGAGGCGGGTCCCGCGACGGTTACGTGGCAATTTAACTTGGAACTCCCGGCAGTGCTTTATTAACCGTCTCTGTAATATTTCACACCGTTTGTGAACGGTTTGCAAGCGATTTCAAACTTCGTACCTTTCAGGATTGTCGGATATAGTGGACAAACATATTTGGTTTATTTAATAGTGATGCTTGACTTTAGGGATGCGGAATCGGTTTTTATTATGAATCGTAATAAAAATGTAACTATAGCAACAGTCATTATTATTATTATAAAAAAAAAAATGTTCGATCAGGGGACCCTCGTCAGTAACGAAGTTCCTTACGTTATATCTGTCCGAATCCGAATGTAATTCGAAATGAAATCTGTTTATTTCAAAAGGTTATATGATAAAAAAGAGACAAGGACAGAAATAGAAAGAGAGAGAGAGTTGCGCACACAGCTGCGCAATAACTTGCTCGTGTGCTCATTTGCTTATAGTAGGCTCGATACACACGCGCACACACACACTGAGGACGGCATTTCGTTACGTGACGATTTCTATTAAATGGCACTACCCGTAAGCCGAATTAAGGAACTTTATTCCCAAAATGTGATTATGTGCGATAAAAAGATAGGAAAGCGATTCAGGTACTGGATTCGTAGTCAATATCAAAACCAGTTTGTTCCAGTGAACCGTCAGCGATGTCACTACAGCTCAAACATTTTACTCGACAGCTGTATAATAGAAATGCCAAATTCACGTGATTTCTTGCTTTAACCCAATCATTAACCATATCTGTTTACAATCGATAAAACGTATGGCATTTAAAAATTAAAACATACAATGTAATTCAAAGCTAACGGTATTATCGTAAATGTCGTTTTAAATCTATAAATAGACATTTAAAAGATATCACAATGATGGAACGAACAAACTACACTTAACAATATCACTATAAACATCTTCATTGTTAACGTAAAGCCATCTAGATTACTACAGGGATGAAAAGAATAAAACAACGGTATAAAAAATAAAGGTTGAAAAGAGCCGCATTGTCTCTTACAACTCGATCTGGGACAATCGATGAGTTCTTTGAAAATGTACATATGAGAGCTAGTAGGAGCTTGAGGTTAATGCATTCAACAAGTGTAACTGAGGCAATGTTAACAAGGACATAGGCATTATTATGTATCTACTAAACTATATAATAATAATATCTCCATAATCATTCCTCCTTAAGATATAAAAATAAAAGATATATTATAAAAAATTGGATTAATGCTTTATTTATTTATTTAAGTATACTGATCATAAATTTATTTAAGTATCTTTATTTTATAGAATATGTACGCGTATGTGTAAGTAATAAAATGTTTTAACAGAGACTCTCACAGCCCGCGTCATACGTTAAAAACAGGTTGCCATTGAAAATCAGCTTTAGGTGCATTCATTTCACCTAAAATATGCTGAATGTCACACCTTTTTTAGGACACGCAATGTTGCTGTTGTTTTTGATATATGCGTAGTTTTATTATTGATTCTTTTTTTTTTTTTGTTGTTTACAATAGGTTACATTTTTATTTGTTTTTCTTTTTTTTTTTATTCTTAAATTTTTTCTGTTTTTTTCCATGCTTTTAAATTGTTTTACATTTTATTATTAGTTAATTTTTTATTTTTATTGTTTTGTTTTTTGCGTGTCTAAAATAAAGTTTTCTTTCTTTCTTTCTTTCTTTCTTTTCTTAATATTTATATGCGAATACAGCTCTGTCTCTCTGTCTGTCCGTTGCGTTTTCACGACAAAACTACGGAACCGATTTCGATGAAATTTGGTACACAGATAGTGTAGAACCTAAGAAACGACATAGACTTTTAAAGGGTTGAAGAGGGGGGAGGAAAAGTTTTACAGAAGTGTCGTCATTTTTAGAGGTAGAAGATTCAAAAATATTTTTAGGCTGTTGATTCGATATAAATATATATGACATTGAAAGGTTGTAAAGGGGTGTTTGTAAAGGGGGAAAGTTTGGGGGTGGTGTTGGTTCAAAGTTTGTTTAAATTTCGATTAAAATCGTTATTCACGCGGGCGAAGCCGCTGGCAGAAGCTAGTTACTGAATATATATAAATATTTTATTTTATGACAAAACTAGCTTCTATTTAAAATTTCAGCGAAAACTGGAACATGTGCAAGTAAATAAAGATTCATACACGTGGATAAAAACTATAGTTAATTTTTGATAACTCCACAGGAATCTTGCATGTTTCCGAGAAAAAAAGTGAAGATTAGTAATCCGTTCAGCCATTTTTCCAAAATTGAGTAACTAATATTCAAATATACAAAATTTCACATTTGTAATAATATGAATTAGGATTTATTGTATCATGTTATCGTAGTAAGCCAGTATATAAACGAAAGCAAAAATAAAATCGGTTCAGCAGATGGACTCAGACAACCAGACAACCACTTGAGTTCAATATTACCAATGCTTCTGTTACAAATACAACCGTTTTCCTCCTACGACTAAGCGTTAAGCTTGCACTTAGGATATCACGACCCACGCAGTCGGAATCTTAACATCTGGCGTGTTGGTTATCGTCAAGCCGTTAATGCTATTAAGGTAGATACGATTGCTTTATCCAAGTTTCGAATGAACTCATCATTTGCTATAAAAATAGACAGAGAATAATTTTCGTTAATCATCTCTACTTTAACATTAACTACTTATATAGAATACCAATATACCTATGGACTACGGTATGGTATGCTAATATACTAGCTTGCGCCAGCGGCTTCGCCCCTCTCTGCCTTTTTACAAACATTGAATGTCATATTTGTTTATATCGAATCTAAAAACAAGTTTCAAGCTTCTAGCTCTAAAAATTACGATACTTCCATACAACTTTTCATCCCACCTCTTTCAACCCATTACAACCCTTTTTTCGCATCAGAAGCCTTTGTCTTTTCTCAGGCTCTAGACTAAATGTGTATTAAATTTCATTTAAATCGGTTCAGTAGTTTTGGCATGAAAGCGCGACAGACAGTCAGACAGACAGACAAACTTACTTTGGCATTTATATCATCGCATCGCACACTCATCCACTACACGCCATCACTCCGACTCACTGGAGCACGTTTAGCAGCAACCCACCGCACACAGTTCCGACTCACCGTGAACTACGCGGCAGGTGGTTCCGACTCACTGGAACCATATCCACTGGCACCGGCAAGCACTCAAGACTCTGCAAGCTTCTCATCGACCTCCGGTCTCGGGAGGGGAGTGATGTAGCGACATCTACACGCAACATGACGTAACGCAATAGAAAGACAAGATTGTCACAATGTCGCATCCAGCTACAACGACACCTACTGGGCATTCTACGCAACGATATGGACGATCAGCGAACGTCACGATCCTAAATCGCGCTATCAAAGTTTCCTACGCTCTTGAGATATATATACAACTTTCCAACGTAAGTCGTTGGGCTTCGGCCCAGGGCTTCAATCCGCCAGGCAATATCACCCGCCTGGTCGGAGGATTCTCCCTTAGTGTTGGAGGCATTTCTCACATCGTCACCTTCCACAGTGGTGATTTCCGACGTGATCTTCACTTTCCACAATGTTAAGTAAGGATAATGGACTACTATTTTGACCGATTTACTTTTTTGTTCAAAACGAGATGTATACGCCATACGATTATTATAGCAAAATCGCGTACCATTGAAAATGTTAGTAGTTTTTTTTCATATCCTATGAAAAGACATGTTCGTTTTGTGTTACGTACGCTGTCTTTATATTCAGTGCGAGTACAGCTGCGTTTTATCACGCCTGTTTTGAAAGCGTAGCTTTCGTTAGAGAAATCGTTGTATACCGTTTTCATGTTAGTAGAGCCTTCCTGCCTACGTCATGAATGGTCCGATTCGAGTAGCGTAGGGTTACCATCTCATAGAGTATAGTATAGTTTGACCGGTAAATGTCGAAGGCCAGAATCCTACCATCTCTTTCTCATCCTACTCTTCTTGTATCTACAGGAGTTTGAAAGGGAATCCCTGCTTATTTACCTTTCTTGCATCACAATATTTATGGTCAGTATAGATTCGATTCCTAAACATTTGAAAGGCTAAAAGCTATTTCGATCAAACTACCTCCCATCTAAATCCAACGATTCCAGACAGGCTTGTAAGTATACAGAGAGTTCTGTTATATAAAATATAAAAAAAATTACAAACGAAATGATAACGTTCTCTTTTTGATGCCAACTAATTAAGAGTTGACAATTATAACAATTTATATTGCACTCACTTAGACAACGTCGATTTTCATACATTTTATAGAGATTTTGAGGCCTTCTGTTTCGTTACGTAGATTAATAAATGTATGCAACCGGCGGTGCGAGCCCACGCCCACGCTTCTAATCGTACAACGTCAAAATGGAATTCAAAATCATATAAGCCTAATTCGCGAGTGTTCAAATTATTTCCGGACCTCATCATTTCGTGACCAATCGAATGTGGAATATCACCGAGGCCGATCAGCGCAGACCCGTCATGTGCCGTGCATTTGCCTAATCTTTCGTAGCCTATCAAGTGCGAACATCAATTAAATCGTACATCGTCTGGTCGTGGGAAATCTAAGCCTGCGACCTGTCCCTTTGTATCAGAAAACCATCCGCCTTTGCTTTGAAAGCGATGCGTATGATACAACTTCTTAATAACATAAGCATTCTGTTTAAAATAAATAGTTAGTTACCTGTACTTTTCAAGAGGCTAAATTTTATATCTAAACATTTGAAAAGTATACAACTAAAATTATATTAAAAATAATTCTTTACAAAGGCGGATTGCATCAATTTCAACAGTCAATTGTATTTCTGCACAGTACGAGGATAATAGAAAATGTCAGGGAACTCGTGTAATCTCTTACAACTCATGAAACTCGTTTTTCGAGCGTAACGTTGTCCATAGAAATACGAACAACTACATTTTTCGCGAACGCTCGCGTTCAAAGCAACAAAAAATATTTTCGCCACAGCAGACTAAACCAAACCAGACAGGGATTCGGAATCACAGGATTTGATGTATTGTCGACTTTTAGTTTCACAAAAATACAGAAACCTGTGTTTTATATTCTATTCGTTTTCGTCCCTTTGTCATGGGAAAGGTATTGAAATTTCTATAAATCGTGTCAAATTTTTTTAGACGGACGGACTGTTGCCGTGCCTCGGAGAGCACGTAAAGCTGTCGGCATGTATCAAGAGTTAATTATCAGATGTAACCGGGACAGACAGCTTAACGTGCTCTCCAAGTCACGGTTAGGAAACCCACAAGGACAAACCCCCAGACCGAGACAGATATTAGATCAATATAAATATCCACCCCGTGCGGGAATCGAAGCCGCGACCGTCGGGACTAAAGTCAGGCTACTAACACGCCACAACGGTCGGCATTTTTTCAAATCGCAATAAAACCTTTGTAAATAAATTGATTAAACGTTGGTAGCTCTAATAAACGAATATTAATGACGTCGGCCAGTCACTACGATATTACAACCGACGTGGCAACACGCCAATTGGGTGATCTGCTTTCTTTCCTACCGTCGAAATTCGATCTGAAATCGATTTATATTTAGGTCAAGGCGAGTTTTCTTAATTAGTGACTGTCATCAAAGAAGAAACGGTAAAGACGGAAGTTAAAAATGAAAAATGGATTTGATGATTTGAACGGATTATACGGAAAACAATCATCAAAAAATAATCAAAACATATTATTAAAGTTTTCCTTTTACTACTAGAATTAAGCACAACGACTATTACTATAAATAAATAATAATAAATAACTACTTAATAACTAACTTACTACTTAATAAATAATAATAAATAAATAAACACTGCCCACCCAACCGTCCAGGGTCCGGAAACAGACCGTCCCGTCCAGGGTCGGGAATCAAACCCGGGACCTGTGGCGTTTAAGTCAGGTTCGCTACCGTTGCGTCGTCGTCGAGCTATAGGACTACCCATCTATTGTCTTACCACGCCTAAAGTTGCTTGTTGTTTACCTATTAGTGAGCGCACTTAAAGGTTTTTTGATTTTTTTTTTTCGATTAAATGCAAAATACTCGGAAATAAAATTGAAGTGCCAATTAAAGTATTTATATAACAACAATAACCCAAAAACAATAACTATCTAGACCAAACGAAAAAGCAACAGGAACAGCTATTGGAAAAAATACACATTGTGTAGTGACAGTAAAGATAATGCAAACTAAAATAATATTTAATATGTAAACGCGTCACGAGATGTGGCGGAAGCTGTCTGATGTGTACCAAACGTATCTAAATTTACTGACCGACCTCCATAGCGCTTGTATCATTGTCATTTGGAGTTAGAACAAACGTTACGTGTTCTATTGAAATAGACACACGGGCTCTTTGATGATTCGAAGACAATTCACGATAATTATATTTAAGGTACACTAAATTCCAATTAATAACGTTGAACATTTTATTGCAGGTGACACTTTGGCGGACAAGAATCATAATATTTAAAGATACTAGTTTCTGACCACGGCTATGATCGCGTTAAATATGATGTAGGATACATCATCCTTTTCATGTACAGTTTTAAACGTTTTCCACCTACACCACCTTCAGGAGTGGGGTTTTTGTTGTGTCTGCATCTTTAGTTGTTCGCTTTAGACAAAATCACATAGCATCTGATAATAATCGTTAACACTTGATAAGTAAATTGCTCTTTTCCAATGAGTTGCTGGTTCGCCGGGTTACGGAGGTCAGGTGGCAATCGCTCTGTATAAAAACTAGTACCTGTCAAATCCGGACAAGAGTAATAAGCAGACCCTGGGTAAATACTCGTATAATACCGGGAATAATGCTAGCAAGAAGGAGAATAAGGTATAGGGGTAAGAGTTTACGTGCCAGTGTTCACAGGGTTCGAACCAATCGCTACAGTATACATCTGTAGAGTTTTCCAGATCAAGCAAACCATTTTCTACTACTACTTAATAACTATTTACAAGAGACGCTCATAGGCGACTGCACACACTGATCGGTAAACGATCGATGGGTTAAGCAACTTTAGGCGCGGACGGTCACTGGATGAGTGATATTTCAACTGGGCGTCTCCGTAGAAAGTGGGTCCCGGCTATTGACAATTTGACAACAGTCGATAAGTACGGACGACCTGAAAAACTGTGACAATAGGTTGGCCAGTAACCACTCGATAAGAAGGAGACTATTTACAAGTATTTAATTTGCCAAAACGTTGCTAGTAAAAGTAAGCGTAATTAGTTCAAGACGTTTTAGTTTGGCTGTAAATAACTTTAACGATTCCGTTGGTGGTTAAAATTACGCACAATTACCTGAGAGTATAGTACGGTGAAGTCTTAGGTGTAATGTAACGTCTAGATTTAATGGTACTACAAGATACGGTTAATGTTTTTAATTTTAATGATACACTATCCTATTGTTTTTAGGGTTCCGTAGCCAAATGGCAAAAACGGAACCCTTATAGTTTCGTCATGTCCGTCTGTCTGTTCGTCCGTCCGTATGTCACAGTCATTTTACTCGAAGACCATTGGCTCTATCTATACGAAATTTACAAAATAGCTGTATTGTATGAACCGCACAACGATTCTGTAATGAAATTTTGAAATATATAAGAATTGAGGGTAGCAGTCCATACATGTAACTGAGTGTTGAAAAAAAATTTCAACGTATGTCAATGTGTGAGATATCTTTGGATAGGTCTTTCAAAATGATAAAGAGGTTTCATTGTGATTTTTTTCATTAAGTCAGTAGTTGTTGAGATATTAGCTCCTAAAGTCATTAAAATTGTGTCCCCCCCTCTAACTTTTGAACTATGGCATAAAATTCTGGAAAAATTTGAGCTTGTAGAACATCAAATAAAATTTCAACCACATTTAGTTTGAAGAAGATAGGTCTACAAATTTAAGAGATATATAAGTTTTTCCCATAACTTTGTTTTTCATATAACTTTTAATAATTACTATAAAACTACCAACTTATTTTTGCAATCGATTTTAATTCGTTATTATTTTTAAACCCTTAAAGATTCTTTATAACCAAGCTGCGGAACTGCTAATTATTTTTATATTCTCCAACTATTGACTTAACGAAGACGTTGTGGGGCAACGGTAGCAAACCTGCCTTAAGCGCCACAGGTCGCGGTTTCGATTCCCGCTCGGAGCAGATTTGTGTATCGTGTGTGTCTGGGTGTGTTTGTCCTTTATTGTGTATGTTTTCGGACCCTCGACACAAGGTAAAACTATCCTAATATTGAGTGTGTAGCGTTTATTTGTTTTGTATATAGTATAGGCCTTTCTACGCAGACGAAAATGTCTAAAGACTTGCTGGTGTACCTTTGTAAATTCAAAAACAACGCAACGAAATACAAGCTTGTGACACTAACTTCATTATACTATGTTACAAGCTTGTGACTATCTTTACGAAGAAGCACCAGCGAGTTTAAGTTTTTCTATGTATAGAAGGGCCTGTATAGTATATCTATAGTAAGTGGTTGTCAAACATATATTTTTGAAGTTGAGGTTTTTTACTTTTTTTATTACAACAACGGTCAAAAATAATCGACTTTTTAATTCCATTAGTTCTCGCTACTAATATTCTAACATGCAGAATAGAATAACATTTGTTTTTATTTCTCGTCTTTTGGAATTGGCACGGTGCCAAATAATCGATGCGTTTTGGCTTTTTGCCAAGCCATCTGTCGGCTGAATAGAAAATAAAAAAACACCGCTTCACCTAATAAGTGTGAAGTGCAAGATGATTAAGTTTAATTCCGCCTATAATGTAATATGTGAAAGATTTATGAACTTCGCGGTCATATTTAAATCGAGATTTCTGTCTGTGATTTAAACTATATTGATGAGATAATCGAGTGACTAGTAAGATATAAAATTTAAATTAATATTTCAACACTATAAAGAAGTTATATACTTATATTTAATTCTCTTCTTTTTTTAAATAAATTTTATGTACCTAATAATATAATGTAAATGTATGTAATATGTAATTTAATAATATAATAATGTTCTTCACACGGTTTTAACGGTATGTATAGCGATTTTGATAGCGTGCAAATTTTCATCCCCTATTGACCAGGGGTGATCTTTCAAGTGTTTTTTTTTTTTCATGACAAAAAGTAACCAATTTTTTTTCTTTCATGACGGTTGGCAAACAAGCATGCGGTCCGCCTGATGGTGAGCAGTCACCGCAACATATGAACGATTGTAATACTTGAAGTACCATATGCAACTTGAAGTATCGCTTGCAATGCTTGAAGTATCACGTTGTCAACCCAAGGAATAGGAGCTACGGGATAAAAAGGGGAAAAACAACAGAAACAACAGAGGGATGGAGATTGCGCCGCCGCCGCTCTCACTCATCGCATCAAACGCAACAGTGCCTACTGATACTGTTACTTTACGCCAATTTTCAGTAGGACGGTAGCACGTCCCCGGTCGAGCGGGCAATTTTATGCTGAGAGAAGCATGGCTCAACGACTACAAAAATTCTCTTTCCTATTAATATTAATTATGATTAGGATTTGAAAAGATGATTGTTTGTTGTGGAGATATATAAGCGTGAGAACCAGTTACATGGGAGTTTAATGTTTTAATTTTGCAATTCAAATTTCGTTTTAGAATCAACTTTTGTAATTGTAAAACAAAGTATGAAATAAAATAACAACAAAACACGAATAGGAGTTTGCTGATATAAATTCAAGAGATCGCTTGAATTTATCGTATTGTTTTTTCTCATGTGCTTTTCTAATAATTTGTATGCTTTTTACATTGTCTTCGTATATTGTTGTATGTTTATTATAAGGAATGTCTTAAAACGTCAATGTAGAGAGATAAAATAGGCAACATTGTTTTTTGGGTACGTGTCGAGCAATTCATTTAATCGTTTCTTAGCAATTATACGGAGACCATTTACGCGATTTATTACCAACTTATTGGCAATGGTCCAATGCGAAACGGTTACAAACAAAAAGTACAGAGTGGACAATTTATGATGCGGACTCAACTAATTCTATTGTATTAAGGAAAATAAGTTTAATGAAATTATACAAACGACAAAATCTCTACGAAACTTTACACAGGAATATTTCAGTGTGAACAAACAGTTTCACTCATTATTTAGGGGCGTTTAATTTGAGGGTAAGCTGGTAAACGAGCCACATCTTTGTTAAGGCCACCTCTTAACCAACAGACAAACTGAGCTTCACCAGATACATTAAATTGTAATTGTGGACTCGTGTTTCTGGTAAGGTTTAATAAATAACTAAATAAACGCTGCACACTCAACGGCCTCCATTAGGATATTAATATCCTGTGTCGGGGGTCCGGAACCATTCACAATGACAAGGACAAATACACCCAGACCGGAAAATATGCTTGCATGGTCAATACAAACATTATGCTCCGAGCGGGAATCGAACCCGCGACCTGTGGCGTTTAAGGCAGGTTCGCTACCGCTGCGCCACAACGTCGTCGCTTCAAGCGAAATTCTTAAGTTTAATTTTGTATTTGAAGCTATAGTTAAACAGAAAGAAGTGGTAGGAAAATTTCGATTTCTATCAGGAAAATTTCATATTGAGTAAATAAAAGCCAGATCTATTAAGAAATAAAATGGAACTAAACAGAGGATCAGTGCCGCTTATTTTAGCACAGCTATGCCAATGCTTGCGATCCAAAAATACCACAAAAGGAGTAAGAAGAATAGATCTTTAAATATCTTGATGTATTTTAGTTACACCAATAACGTACCTATAACGCTATAAAAACATTTTAGCTTTAAAAATGATATCTCACTATTGCGTTTCGCTAGGTTTCTACAGATCTTTGTAAATTATTATTAATATGACTACATAGTATAAAACAAAGTCGCTTTCTCTGTCCCTATGTATGCTTAAATCATTAAAACTACGCAACGGAATTTGATGCGTTTTTTTTTTAATAGATAGCGTGATTGAAGAGGAAGGTTTATATGTATAATAACATTCATTAAATAGTGAAGAAAAAATATTATTTTAGAGGTTTCTAATTTGAAGGAAACTGTAGCCAGTGAAATTACTGTATATATAAAAAGGATATACGCCAATTTAGTTTTAGTACAAAAATCTATTAAAAATCCGAAACACTGGATTGATTTTATTAATTTTTTCAGTGAATGACATAGGCTATATATTTTATACCCGTGCGAAGCAGGAGAGTGGCCGTCAAGTAAACATTCTACATTTTGATTTATATTTTCAGCCAAGATTAAACTAAACATTTTTCTGAACGAACAAACTAAATAAACACACTGGACCATTTTAGATAAATCACAATTAAAAACAATGCTTATCGAAATTTCGAAAAATAGGTCATAAAACTTAGTAATAAAAATCCATTCAGCTTAAATTCTTCATACTAGATTTAGCAGTGACAAAAGAAATACATTAATTTTAGTTTTTTTTAATGAAAAATATCAAAAATAAATCATAATTGTTTAGATTAGTAGGAACCCGGAAACTTTGGCACAGATGGACAAATCCGCAGACGCCTGTGGTCGAATCGTTTCTTTACTGTCACCGCGCTTGACACCAGACGCGCACGTGTGTGAGCGAGTCTCAGGCTATTTTGATAAAATTAATCTATTGATGTCTAATGATATATCTTCTTTGACACTCAGCTCATCGAGGGATTGGCCAATAGGTCAAATACTTCCTTACCAATATTATCAGACCGAATATAACTCTTGTCTCTCTATCTGTATGTCTCTCGCGCTTTCACGACAAAACTACTGAACGGATTTAGATGAAATTTGGTAGATAGTCTAGACCTTGAGAAAGTACATAAGGCTACTATTTAATGCGAAAAATGGGTTGTAAAGGGTTGAAAGGGATGATGAAAAGTTGTATGGAAGTATCGTTATTTTTAGAGCTACAACCTTTAAAATTATTTTTAGGCTTTTGATTCGATATAAATAAATATGACATTCGAAGTTTATCAAGGTTTGGAGGCATGCTTGCTTTCAGAGTTTGTATTAAAAACGTTATTCACGCGGAGGAAGCCGCTGGCAGACGCTACTTATGATATAAATACCTATTATCTCGTAGAAAATCTTCTATTATGCAATGGACAGTAAATGTGGTAACATTTTAAATTTAAAAGAGAATCTAATAATAAAATATAAAGAAGATGTCAAGGAAGTGATGTTTTAATTTTTTAATTAAGCGTCAATGACAAAAGATTTAATTTCAAAAGCCATTTTACGCATCCACGATATTATACGGTGCGTGATATTGCCGCTCCAAATAAACAGACGCAATCAAAATACACATTTTTTTAGAGATTGTGTTCTTTTATAAATTATAGAGATAATTTTGACGTAATTTTTAATTAGCGTAAAATTAACAATGTTCATACATCCATTTTACGGTAGTAGAGCCAAACTTGTCCTAGCACAAATTGGCCGGCTCGACCGAGAAAGTAATACCCTCTTAGAGAAAATCGGCGTTTTGTGCGATGAGTGAGAGCGCCGGAGGCCCAATCTCCCACTCCACTATTCCCTTCTTTTTTTTCCTTCTCCTTTCTTGGGTTGGCAATGCGAATGTGATACTTTAAGTATTAGTTATTGCAAGCGTTCATAGGTTGCGGTGACTGCTTACCATCAGATGGACCGGATGCTTGTTTGCGAACCGTCATGGAATTAAAAAAACCACAATTAGAGATTGACGGTGAAAATGTACAATACACTCAAGATTAATAATATTTATAGGTAATCGTGTTCAATGTTCATCCATTTGCTAATCTTAAGATTAGATTCATAATTAACGGAAACGAGAGCAGATAATAATTAATGGAAAATAACGATAGCGATAATAATTTGTATATGTCTTTTAATTAACGAAAGAGTCCAATAAATTTCGTGAGAATGCTTACAAAAATTAATACACTTCCAAGAATAATTAATTTAAATTTTTTAATATTTCACATAATCAAATAATTATTTATATTATATTGTTTAAATATTATTGATAACGAAACTATTTAGTTTGACCGTTAATTATTTTTGAGCATCTCTTTTAACGATTGCTTCTAATGGACACTTGACAGTTAACGACACCACATAGAAATAAAATGATCTCAAATATTTTAATGACGGCTGACGTTTAGGCCGTTACATATTAAGTTTATCGTTAATCTAGAAGGCAAAAACCTGTCTTATAAACCCCCAGCCTAAACTCTTGGATCTAAAAAGCTGAATATTTTCACGGGTGTTGTTTTTAAAACTTAAACGCATTAGGAAAGGATTTTTCGAAATTCAACCCTTAAAACGGTGAAAGAGGTTGAAAGTTTGTATGAAAATCCGTCATTTACAAAACTAGATATGAAAACTTTGTTTTTAAATTAAGAATTAGAGATGAATAAACATATATGACGACGTTCTGGCGCAGCGGTAGCGAACCTGCCTTAAACGCCACAGGTCGCGGGTTCGATTCCCGCTCGGAGCATAATATGTTTGTATTGACCATGTAAGCATATTTTCCGGTCTGGGTGTATTTGTCCTTGTCATTGTGAATGTTTCCGGACCACCGACACAGGATATCACAATCCTAATGGGGGCCGTTGAGTGTGTAGCGTTTATATATATTTACCGTTTTCTAATTCCACCCCTGAAGTTCAAAAATGAGTTAAAAGTTTTCTTGGAGGTCAGACATTTTTGAAACGAGCAATGACACTTGTTATTCGATATGCAATTAAAAATAAAGAAAGACGTTTTAACATTTTCTAATCCTTTGGAGGGTTCAAATGGAGGTTCAAAGTTTATATTAAAATCGTTATTCAAGCGAGCAAAGCCGCTGGCAGAAGCTAGTTATAAATTAGTGTAAAAGAGATCGTTAATCGTTCTATCGAAACAACACACGTCACATTGTTTTATATAGTTCTTTTAATCAGACATTTTAATTCCCAGCTGACCACAATTACTTACTGTCGCTACTCATCAGTGTGTTAGTCATTTATCCGTCTATTTTCATTTGTGATACAGATCAAGTCTCCTTGACTTCCATTGTCTAATATATATTGTTAAATTAATTGTATTACATTTAGTGTTATTTATTTTCAGACATTGTTAGTGACAGAGTTATATGATCCAAAGTCTAATGAGGTTTTTTTTTAATTTCAAGTCATTACTAACACTCCTATTGCCCCTCCAAATGCGTAACTATACGCTAGAAGTGGGTACGACAATAGCCCAAGAGGGTCAGGATTGAACCAGCAACTCTCGCGTTAACGGAATAATAATAAAATTAAATATTCTGCCGCCAAATAGTAGTGCTTAGGCACTACTGTGTTCCGGTTTGAAGGGCATTGTACGCTAGTGAAATTACTGGGCGAACGAGATTTAAGAACTAATATCTCGAGGTTGGCAACGCGTGAGTGGCACCTACTAATGGTGCTGCAAGCGCTCATAGGCTACGGCATCCACTTACCATCAGGTGGGCCGTATGCTTGTTTGCCAACTTGTACCATAAAAAAAAAAAAAAAAAAAAACGGAGCGCATTCGACCCTTTAATCTTTGATGTTTCAATGAGGGTTTGCAAGGTTCTAAAATGTATAGTAGTAAAGGCTAACCTTTCGGGCATGGCAAAATGTAAATAAAAGTAATCCGAGGAAGCCAGCTTTCGCACTACGAGAAGTATACGTTCATTCTTTTTCTGTCTTGATTAGTATTACAGAGATAAAATATTTTTGTTTACATAATATATTAGTTGGAATAGGCAAGATTTTTTTTACAAGTTAACAAACAAGCATACGGCCTACCTGATGGTAAGTGGGCGCCGCAGACTATGAGCGCTTGCAGCACCATTAGTAGGTGCCACTAACTCGTTGCCAACCTCGAGATAGATTCCTAAATCTCCTCTGCCAGTAATTTCACTAGCGTACAGTCCAGACCAGAATACAGTAATGCCTAAGCACTACTATTTGGCGGCAGAATATTTGACACTGTGGTGGTACCTACCTAGCCGGCCTCTTGCAACAAAAGACCTACCACCAGTAAAAAATAATTTTTATGATTTCCAAATGATATAATGAGTTAACAATTTTTGGAATATGTAAATAGTTTTTCTTTTTTTTCTTGATTGTCTATTGCTGTTGGCCCTATTGGCCTTGACAGCGTTACCGGGCGGAGGTGGCCATGAGAAAGGGACATACCTCGCGGGGGCTCAAATTGATTCCGTCCTACGTTGCCTCCTGCTAGGTCGTTCCGAGTGCATTCTAGTCGATGGACTCAGCGAGCCTGTCGAGACGTGTAGAAGAATGGACCTCGTATTTGCCGGTGGACGGAGGACGGTGTTAGTGCGTGTTCACGCTGTGTATGGAGCATTGTCTAACTTGATCTTATCGTTAGGGTCTTGTAGGACGTGCTTAGGACGCAGAGTGTTTTCTGATTCTTGGGTGTGTCATTACAACACTACAATGTATGTAGTCATTTCGAACAAAATTAAAATAATAATAACAATAAAATTAAAATAACAGAGAAACGATTCATTTAAAGAGAATGTTTATTTTATATAGGCTGTGAAACATGTTTTTGGAATTTAGAATGAAACAATACATTATAGTATACGTAGTCATTATCATTGTATCGAAATAGAAAAAGAACAGCTGTTAGTAATAAGTCGCCGAAAAGAATAACGAGTTAATCTAGAAGGTATTTTGAGGGAATATCATTGTCTACTGTCGTTTGATAAAAAGGAGCACAAGTAATATATTGAGGATCGAAATTCTTCGTTTGCGGTCTAAAGTGTAGACGATAGCGATTTGATATGTTAAAAATTAATATTTCTATTACATGATTAAATCTGTATGAACCATAATCTAACTAATATTATAAATGTGAAAGTTTGGATGGATGGATGGTTTGGTACTGTTTCGCCCAAAAAATACTGAACAGATTTAGATAAAATTTAGTAAATATATAGCTTATTTATTAACACACATATATGACACATTTTATCCCAGAGAAACGTTGGTTTCTGTGGGATCATCAAAAAACTACATAACGGGAGCAGAGCCGCAGGCACAGCTAGTAGTTAAAATAAATTGTTAGCGGGGAATTGACAGTGTTTTTAGAATCGGATACATATTTTCTTTCCAAGATTTTTTTAATAATTATTTAATTGACCAGATGTAAGTAAAAAAATCACGTTCATATGATTTAATAGTGATCTTTTTTTTTATGTAAGAGGGGGCAAACGGGCAGGAGGCTCACCTGATGTTAAGTGATCACCGCCGCCCATGAACATCTGCAACACCAGAAGGCATGCAGGCGCGTTGCCGACCTTTAAGGAAAGAATAGGCTCTTCTCTTGAAGGTTCCCAAATCGTATCGGTTCGGAAAGATCGCCGGCGGAAGTTGATTCCACAGAGTGGTTGTGCGAGGAAAAGAATGTCTTCTAAATCGCGCTGTTGTGGATTTCCAGGCATCGAGGTGGTATGGATGGAACTTAGAGTTTTGTCGCGATGTCCGATGTTGAAATTCTAAATTTTATTAATTAATCTCACGAGCGCCATCTACTATTAGATTCGAGAACTTAAGAACTTTAAAATATTCTGTTTTATGTTGCTAGTTGCGGTTAATAATTGATATGCAACCGTAGAGTTTGGATATTTATTTCGATTTAATGTTGGTTTCCTTCCAAAATTTATAAATATAAAATAAATGTTAAAGAATGTTTCATGTTTTAAGCTTTGAATTCATGTATCCCTCTTTTCTTTTTTTTATGCGACAAAGTTGGAAAGCAACCATACGGCCCACCTGATCGTAAGCGGCTATCGTAGCCTATGAGCGCTTGCAACAACATTCATTTGCAGGTGTCCCTTACGCGTTGCCAACTTTGAGATATTGGTTCTAAAATCTGCCTTCAAAACGAAACACAATAATGCAAAAAACACTACAGCACTATGGTAGAATATGTGATACTGTGGTGATACATAACCAGCGGGCTCTAGCAATAAAAGGCCTATCACCTACCTACGTTTAACCTTATTATCTTGTAAATCATCGTAGAGAGTGTTTTAAAATCGCTAACGCTTGTATCTTATACAGCAGAATTTAAAGCGTGCACGTTAAAACATCAGAAAGTTTAAGATTACTCAAGCTGCCGCAAATAGAACGCTTTGTGGAGACGTGTTTTAATTATAAAGTGACTCTCTGCTTTGTTTGAGACTTGCGATGTTTTTAATTAGTGGATTCTGTTGCGTAAAAATCATAACGCTGTTCGTTGACGGCTTGCGTGACAAGTGTAGAACACCATGAAATTACTATGTATGTATAGTATTACAATAATTAACTTTAATTAATACAGCAGAAACATTTTTTAAACCAATGCTTTTTCAAGACATTACTAATGATCCTCTGATGAGTGTGCTGGGTGGGGTAAAGTTCGAAACTAGATCTCGCATAGTATTTCCTTCTGGTGTTGAATTCTCTAAAAATATTGGTAAAATGTGTTGTAGGACATATTGTGTATTCATTTTTGGGGTTACGTATCGAAATGGCAAAAATGGTACCCTTATAGATTCGTCATGTCCGTCTCTCCGTTTGTCGGTCCGTATGTCACAGAGATAAGAAGTTACAGATATATATATATATATATATATATAGGTTCTTCCTATAACATTGTAAATGAAATTAAAAACTTATATTTGAGGTCACTTTTAATTCGTTAATATTTAAAGTGGTCCACCACACACTTGACTGGTAATTATTTTTCGTTACTCATCTTTCAAAACTATAGTCTAATTTTATACAGTTGTATTATGTTGCTTTGCCTTCACTGTCCTTGATTCCTCTTTTATATTTTGTATATTATCATCAAAATTTTTTATGTTGAAAGTTAATATTTTAATTAAATTTCTTACCACATTAATATTTCCTGTTTGTAGATGGTAGTAGTTGCTGACGTTGAATTATTTTAAAATACCTGAAATGACAAAATAAGGTTTTTGTATAAATTGAAACAAAAAAAAATAAGAAGTGAAAATTTGTGACCATTCATTTCATTTCATTTCGTTCTGCTCCATAAAAACCCATCCTACTCCTCTTAAGTGTGCAGCGTTGAGTGTGCAACTCAACTTCACTTCTGTCCGAAATTAATGTTGTAATATCTTTATTTCTTTTACAGAACTATTGCCGACCAATTTAGAAGAAAGAGAAGCAAGCTTGTGATTAACTTCTGAGCTGTAGTAGAAATTTTAAGTCTCCAATCTTTATGTTAAATTAAAATTGATTACTTAAGACAAATATACGAAAAAACTAAACATTGTTAAAAATTAAAGTCACCAATTAAAAATTCAAAAATTCGATCACGTTACGAGTAACAATAATGGAATTCTAATTACTGACGCCTCCAGAACAATAGACTTTGATTGGCCGAACGGACAGCGTGACGCCCATCACAGAAGCGACAACCCACCCACCGACCTCTGCCAGACTGCCGATGGCAAACGTCCAACCATTTCGGAACAAGATTGAGCTATTGTAAAGAGAGGTGGACGCGACACGTGTATAGCAACAATGCGTTAACGCGAACAACAATAGCCTCTTGATGGTCCACGACACGTGGAGACTAGATATGTCAAAATGTAAGGTCATGACATAAAGCACTGCCAATAGACGTCTGCATTAAATTAATCTTAATCGATGTTTAAATAGTGTTGCTAATATTTATCGACATTTCAAATTTGCGATGCTGTTAATTGAAAAATCGATAAATAAAGTTTAATGTTCGACGAATTAGTATCAACATAAAAAATTATCGTAATGCGCATAACATGTTATGATATCATTTAAGTTTTAATTAAAAGCATCGAGCAATTATTCAGTTATCACTTATCAGGTTGTTGTGTTTGTGTTTCGATTCTCGATCAGGGCAGCCATTTTCATCGACCACACTGGCATGCGTTATAATATTTATTTAATATTCGTCTAATATTAAGTACATAGGGAGTCCCGTGCAAACAAAATAAAATTTTAACGATATCTACACCCGCTTATCCAGTTTCATTATTTGTTGTACAACATGAGCGTTACTTGAAGCGTTGCCTCCACTACTGACGAAGTTGAAGCTATGATTCGGCCTCGCAAAAGGCACCCTATGGAGCAAATCGACTTTGAGACCCCGCGAAGGCTGTCACTTTTCTTGGCCTGATCTCAGTACTCGGTGTCTCCACCCAGAGATCCTCAACACCAGTACAGTCAACAGCAAAACACAATCAGAAAGAATCAGTAAAGAGTTTCAAACGTAGGCTAGACAAACATAACTCACTCTTAAAATACTTATTTTTTCTATATACCATACAAATCCCATACCAAATTACCGGCTTGTAAATGTAATTTTAAAAATATATAAGAAATTGGGTCGTACATAAAACATATCTAATACACTTCCGTTATGACATACCATGTTTCAAATCGTACATTTATCCAGGTAAGATTTCCCCGGACGTACTAAGCATCGCGTACTGGCTACAGTCCAGTTCACCTGTTGCTGAGATATTAACGCTCCTTACTAGACGACAGAGACATGGCATTAGGAAATGATCGCATTGAAATCGGACACACGATTTTTTATCAAAATATTTTACGATTCGTTTTAAATGTTTTATGACAAAAATATCACTGTTTATGACTACTATAATGAATAAAGCTAAATCCTGCTTGTATTGGGTTTGGTCTGCATGTGGATTATGTCAGGATATTTGTTAATGCATTCACACATTTTGTGGAATCAATTTCCGCCAGTGGTCTTTCCGAACCGGTATGACTTGGGAACCTTCAAGAGAAGAGCGTATTCTTTCCTTAAAGGCCGGCAACGCATGGCTACATGCCTTCTGGTGTTGCAGATGTTCATGGGCGGCGGTGATCGCTTAACATCAGGTGAGCCTCCTGCCCGTTTGCGCTCTTTCACATAAAAAAAAAACACAATAACGGCAGAACGGATTTGGATGAACTTTAGCATACTGAAAGCTTAAAAGCTTATAACATAAAATGGTTCATCAATCAGGTTCATGTGGGGATTATCAAAAAGCTTTCCATTATATAAAACACACACAGTTTACATTGGTTAAAAAAATATTGTTTAAAGTTGTTAGTTACCAAAAAAAGTTATTAAACCCGTACGCCCGCACGTATTAGATAAAAACAAAATTTATTTTGGTAACAGTTTTTTTTGAATTTCAAATCTTTCGAAACGGTTTAAATAAACCCATAGCAAACTTAGTTTTTATTTCGAGATTCCAAGCACATTGTAGACAATCCCTTTTGTTTGAGCTCTTAAATGGCTGAAACAATTTTTAAATCGTGAACATTAACACGAGTAAACTTCTTCGTCCTAGCATTATTCCCGGTATTTTATTTGACCCAGGGTCTGCTTATTACTCTTTTCCGGATTTGACAGGTTACTTAGTTTTTACACGGAGCGATTGCCATCTGACCTCCGCAACCCTAAGGGCGAACCAGTATCTCATTAGATAAGAGCAATTTATTTATCAAGAGTGAACGATTATTATCAGATGTTATGTGATAACAACCGAGACCGGAAGCTTAACGTGCTCTCCGAGGCACGATGAGGAGACCCACCGACAAACGCCCAGACCGAGACAGAAATTTAAACAAACACCTGCCGAGCGGGAATCGAACCCGCAACCGTCGAGACTAAAGGCAGACTCGCTACCCACAACGCCACAACGGTGACAAATATATTAAAAAAGGAATTAAACCTTTATACATGGCGGTAGCGAGCTTGTTTTGAGCCTCGACGCTAGCGACTTCGATTCCCGTACGTAGCAGATGCTTGTTATATAATATCTGTTTCGGTTTGCGTGTTTGTCCTTGTGAGTCTCCCCACCGTACCTCGGCGAGCACATTAAGCTGTCGATCCCGGTTGTTATCACATAACACCCGATAATAATCGTTGTCTTGATAAGTCTCTCTTATCCAATGAGTAACAGGTTCCCCCTTTGGGTTGCGGAGGTCAGATGGCAACCAGCCTGTGTAAAAACTAGTAACCTGTCAAATCCGGATAAGATTAATGAGCAGACCCTGGGCAAATTCCGGGATTATTGCTAGGAAAAAGAAATAAAAATTGACTAAAACTTTAATGCCATAACAAAGGCAAACAAAAGAAGGGTCGCTAGTAGGTATATAAAAAAAACTACTACTATATGAAGTTATATGAAAACACGTTATTCCATTATAACAATGCCCCTGACAGATATGAGAAGTGAGTCCGTCGAGAAAGTATTGTCCGACTGTTTCTAAAATTGGTTCACGTATCTCATAAATCTAGTAAAGCCGAGCCTCTGTCGGGGCATGATTTCTCCGGACACGGAGATTTTCTATATGACGTCATAATCTAGTAATAAACATAGTCGGGAATATATCGACGTCACAACTTTTATTTCACGATATACTTCGAGGAAATGCAATTTGTCAGTGATAATAATGATTGAGCGTTTTCTTTTGATACAAATTTAACAAAATCCCTTACGCCAAATGATAGAAAACGTAGACTATAACCGAATGAAGCAGGTTCGAATCCAGCGTATATACAGTTGAATTTTTTTTTTTAAAGTTATCAATGCTTTTTCAAGACATTACTAACATTTTTATTGCCCTTCCTAATAATGTCGAAGCTTGCGCTAGGAGTGGGTACGACAATAGCCCAAGGGCACCCGCAATTCTCGCGTTAGCGGAGTCAGTCCTTGTACCATTGAGCTATTGAGGCCTGAAAAACTTTGTTTAAACTCATCATTGACGAGCGTGCTGGTAGCAAGCCTGCTTTGAGTCTCGCCGGTTGTGGGTTTGATTCTGGCTCGCAGCAGATGATTGTCAGGTCGCGTTGGTTTGTTCTACAAGAGTTCCCGTAACCTGACAAAAACACTGAGGTCGGCCACCGAGGAGGTTTTAGTGGGCCCCATGACGTTTCCACCTTGTCATGGAACCCCACATATAACCCGGTTGTTCCTCCCCATGACGCCGGGTATCTGGTAGTAGATTTCCTCCCCAACAAAAAAAAAGGTTCGCTTTTAGGGTTGCGGAGGTCAGATGGCAATCGCTCTGAGTAAAAACCATAACCTGTCAAATCCGGATAAGAGTTTAAGCAGACCCTGGGTAAATAAACGGGAACAATGCCAGAAAAATATTAACTTGAGTTTTTATTTCATTACAGCACAGCAAAAGGCGATATTTCTATAAAATATTTTTCGTTAACGCTAGAATTATTTCCTGTTCAATAGTGCATTAAGCCCAACGTCCGCCAATATACGGAACGGGCTAAATATCAAAAGCAAAGATTTTTCAATTGAATCCATACGTCTTAAGCGCGATTTCCTTCTGGAAGAGAATTGGAAAACAACGATATGGCCAATGCTCAGTTCAGGAATTTCTCTGAAAGAATTGTTTTAGGGTCCAAAGAAATTTAATGGAAACAGAGAGCCGTTTTCAATATTTCCAAATATGAAATGGATGCCCTGAAATGACATTCAGATATTGTATATTTTTTACGTCATGACGGTTGGCATACGGTCCGCCAGATGGTAAACAAGCAGTCACCGCAACCTATGAACGCTTGCGATACTTGAAGTATCACATGCGTGTTGCCAACCCAAGGGATGCCAATAGGAGGGAAGAGATGGAAAAAGGAAGGGAAAAGAGGAGGTTGGGGTTTGGGCCACCAGCGCTCCCACATGCAACGCAACAGTACTCTGTTACAGAGGGTACTTCCCGTCACAGAAAACCCCGGTTCGATCCAGCCATACTACTACTTTTAAGATATTGTATACATGTTTTTTTTTATAATAATAGATAAATAAATAAACGCTACACACTCAACGGCCCCCATTAGGATAGCTATATACTGTGTCGGGGGTCCGGAAATATACACTATGAGAAGGACAAACACACCCAGACCGGCAAACATGCCTGTTTGGTCAATGCAAACATCTGTTTCATACGGGAACCGAACCGCGACCTGTGGCATTTAAGGCAGATTCGCTACCGCTGCACCACAACGTCGTCATTGTGTTTGTAATCGACGAAGGTTTTGCTACGTTTTAATGTGCAGGCTTTATGGGTATAATCTTGACATAATGTCGGCGTGATACCGTCTTCATTGCCCAAAACTGTTGACTCTGCGAGATTGGTTTTATAAATTATGCGTAATGACGCAAGCTTAAAGGTTTCGTAAATAAAATCTCGTCATATTTATCTATTCTCGAGAATCGTTCTCCTGATTAAATATTTATGATTACTTGACATCCATTTATATAATGTATATGGTCTTTGGAAATGCTTTAAAACCGTTGCTAGTAAAATGTTTGAGTTTTATTTTTATGACTTGGGAGCTAATATCTCAACAACTACTGACTTAATGAAAAAGTCAAAATCAAACCTCCTTATCATTTTCATGTTCATAGAATACACCTATTTACTAAATTTCGTATAGATAGTGCCAATGGTCTTCGAGTAAAATGACTGTGATATACGGACGGACGGACGGACAGATGGACAGACGGACAAACGGACAGACTGACAGACGGACAGACGGGCAGACGGACAGACGGACAGATAGACAGACGGACAGACGGACAGACGGACAGACGGACAGACGGACAGACGGACAGATAGACAGACGGACAGACGGACAGACGGACAGACGGACAGACGGACAGACGGACAGACGGACAGACGGACAGATAGACAGACGGACAGACGGACAGACGGACAGACGGACAGACGGACAGACGGACAGACGGACAGACGGACGGACAGACGGACAGACGGACAGATAAACAGACGGACAGACGGACGGACGGACAGACGGACATGATGAAACTATAAGGATTCCGTTTTTGACATTTGGCTACGGAACCCTAAAAAAAGCAAAAGATATCTTAGTTTTAATTGAAACTCATATAAATAATTAATCTCTAAAAACCACATGCATTTTAAATTCTAACTAACAATCGTGTGACCTGTTTACGGTGCAAAATTTCTAGATGTTTACTATATATTTCCCACACAAACCGTAAATCTAGGTTTCGCGCCATGGTCTAGGTATGTAAATTCCGAGCTCGCAGGTAAATTGTGTGTTTGCTTGAGCTTAGACGAAGCCACCGGGACTTGTGTAATGAAATTATATGGCACTGCTATGCAATTCATTCGGTAGGCGTATATCAAAATAGGAAAATTCCTGACATTCACGAGCAAAGTGTTCTTGTTAATATAAACTAAAATTAGTATAAATAATTTTTAAACAAAAACACTTTTTAAGGTTCCTTATCCAAAGGATTTTTTTTTTTTTTTTTATGTTAGAAGTTGGCAAACAAGCATACGGCCCACCTGATGGTAAGTGGCTGCCGCAGCCTATGAGCGCTTGCAGCACCATTATTAGGTGCCACTCACGCGTTGCCAACCTCGAGATATTAGTTCTTAAATCTCGTTCGCCCAGTAATTTCACTAGCGTACAATGCCCTTCAAACCGGAACACAGTAGTGCCTAAACACTACTATTTGGCGGCAGAATATTGGACACTGCGGTGGTACCTACCTAGCCGGCCTCTTGCAACAAAAGACCTACCACCAGTGTGACTGATTGCACTGGTGGAATAATCTCTGTTGTGACAGAGGTTATCCCAACAGCGGGCGATGGGGTCGTCACATCCCGACGCCTATCGGATGTCATCGGAATCTTTTATCACCAAAATTTTTTAGTTCGTCTTCACCATGTCGGATTATAGCCGGCCGTGGAGACTTCATTTATTTTAATTTTACTTTTACTATTTTTATAAGTGTATGTTTTTGTATGTTTGTTCGCATGCATGTTCGCGTGTCTGTTTTGTCTTCATTTATTTAATTTCTGCTGTATCTCGTGATATACGTGGATGGAATTTTTCATAGATTGTTAATTTATATAGCAACTATAATAACAAATTCGTTTTCAAAATTTAAGGGGGGTCCCCACCCTCATACAAGAAACTTGAAAATTTTATTCTTCAATGTACGAAACACTTTTTGTGCCAGTCCGACACGCATTTTTCTTTATGTTGAAAAGTCTATAAAAAAAAGTTGTCCGTAAAAATTTCGACGTGTGGTAACCTAAAGTCCTGGTAACTTAACCGCACGTTGACGTTTGTTAGTCGGACCAATTAGTGAATACCTGTTAGTATGGTCTAATAAATTTTTATAGCCTATAAAGATCGCTTTTCATATGCTTTTTCGCTAGAAAATTGAAGAAATTAAAATTTACGTATTCAATTTTCAGACGGGTAAAAACTAATTGCTTTAACGTTTATAGGAACCCAAGTCTATAATGTGTATTAATTTAAATAATTAATTTCTTATAATTCTTTAAATAGAAAAGTTTTACGACTGTTAAAATTTTTTTCACACATGAAAAGGGAATTGTGGAGTTCCGAATCGGCGGTAGCTTCATTTAAACAGACAAAACTGACTGTAAATTTAAAGATTCAAAAGTACTTAAAAGCCTATTTGAATAAAGAGTATTTTGAGTTTTAGTTTGAGATATACATAAAAGACTTATGGATTTAAAGTTCAACGATTTTTTTTTTTATGTTACAAGTTGGCAAACAAGCATACGACCCACCAGATGGTAAGTAGTTGCCGTAGCCTATGAGCGCTTGCAGCACAATTAGTAGGTGCCACTCACGCGCGTTGCGGTGCGTTGCCAACGAGAGATATTAGTTCTTAAATCTCCTCTGCCCAGTAATTTCACTAGCGTACGGTGCCCTTCAAACCGGAACACAGTAATGCCTAAGCATTACTATTTGGCGGCAGAATATTTGATACTGCGGTGGTACCTACCTAGCCGGCCTCTTGCAACAAAAGACCTACCACCAGTGTGACTGATTGCACTGGTGGTATAATCTCTGCTGTGACAGAGGTTATCCCAAAGATGAAATGTATTGACGAAGACCTACATAAGGTTAGGTGTTTGATGAAGCGATGAATCGGAAATATCATTGTACTGTTTTATTATGTAACTTAATTTAGATTTTCTTTTATATGACGACCGTTGTGGCGAGCTGGAAGCGAGCCCGCTTTGATCCTCGACATACGAGTATCTGTTTTGGTCTGGGCGTTTGTCCTTGTGTGTCTCCCCACCGTTCCTTGGAGAGCAAGTTAAGCAGTCGGTCCCGGTTGTTATCATAACAACTGATAATAATCGTTAGCACTTGTTCGGTAATTTACTGTTATCCAATGAGTGACTGGTTCTGTGTAAAAACTAGTAACCCGACAGATCAGGATAATAGTATAAGCAGATCCCAGGTAAATACAGGGAATTATGCTAGGAAGAAGAAGTAACTTAGAGTTTCTGAGTCATCAAATAACTTAGATAGAACCGTTAAACCTTCAAACGAAACAAAAATGATTTTAGTAAACAATATTTCACAGTCGCGCGATTCAAACAATTCTCTGACGTCATATTTTTTCTTCCTAACAAGACTGACGGGACAGCCCAAATAATAATGGTACTTTTTAAACGAATCACGTCTCTAAATCAATTGGAATAAGGCGAAATACCTTCTTGCTGGTTTTGAATAATACAATAGAACAACAGCTTTAAGGTGATATAATCAACTTAATGAAATAGCTCGGCTTGTGGTTTCCTTCATCTGTTTTGTCAATAGACGCGGAATGTAAAGAAATGCTTTTAAATTTTCAACCTCTCTGCGTTATTACAAGACGTTGTTTCCTTATCATACAACCATTTTGATATTAAAAGGAGATTCACTTAATGCGGCTACATTACATTTGCTTATTACAACGTCTTTTGTGTGGGTGAAGAAATCGAAGCCCAGACGTAACAATTTTTCTCGGTATTCCAATTATTGTGAAATTCTTGATAAAATCCTTGAGGTTAGGTTCCAGGAAAATAGTCAACCAATTTATTTTCTTTTTATATTTGATGAAACAACTTTCATAAATTCCAGTATTGAAAATATACAGAAAAAATTCAAAGAAGAATAATACCGCTCTTATATGCCGTCTACTATTAAAGGTCCATCTTATCCGGACCGGAGAAGTACCCTAACCTCTTACAGAAAATAGTCATAAAGTAACAGTATTCGTTTGTTTCGTTAAGTCAAAGGGAGCGCAAGAGGCCGCTTATAGAGGTCCCACCCGCTCTTTACGTTACCTACTAGAAGTGGCATATATCCACGTAAGCTTGTCACCGCAATTGTGACTTATATGCCATGAGCGGTATTAGCACGTATTCGTGTAATTTATTCACTTTGTTTACCATTGCTGTGTAATCTATTCAATATCCGTAGCCCTACAAGCGCAAATGGCAATGTACTGTGAAACTTACGATATCTTCGTCCTTTCCGTGTATAGTAGTGACGGCTTGTGTAGGAGAAATCTAGCGGCAAGAGGGCGACACATGTTTCTTAAGTAATAAGCGACTATTAACATTTCTAGTATTATATTATTTAGATTTCTGTGGTAGTAATAAAAAAATCTTTATTTAAGATGATAGAGATCGGTTAAATAAATATAAATCTGACAATATTCATGTAAACACCGTTTGGATTCTCATATATCCCCTTGTTACGTACGCGCACGAGCAAAGGCTTTCTCGAGGCCGTGGATTAAATTCACGGATTTATTCTACAGAATTATATTCCGTATAAGTGCCAACGTGTGTATTGAGCATGTAATTTGTAAAACGCTATTTCTAACAATATAAACAGAACCCACTTAAACTTCTAGGAATTTTGCATTATTAAATTTCAGAGTAGTCTTTCATCAACGCGAGTATAATACGGCTTTGTGGAATTAAATTATCGATCGCTCGTTGTTTAAGTACTCGTTTCATAGAATCTGCGTTCTGCGAGTTTGGATTTAAAGTAGTCTTCATACTATCTTCTTTTGAATAGATATGAAAGGACCGGCTGAGAATCTGCTTGTTCAGAGAAATTGAAATATTCAAGAATGAATCTTGACTGTTTACATTAGAATGAGATTATATTAAATAGTGACATTGAAATCACTTTATTGTTCAGTTAAAATAATGAACTATAATATATGACACACAAAAAAAAAAATAAAGACGTAATTGATATAAATTATAAAATAATTCCACTATGTGCACTCGGCACGATTTTTAATGCCATTTATAGAAAAAGTGTAATTTTTTTTTAAAACTTTCCGAGAAAAAGAAAAAGAATTTAGACAAGCATTTCAAAGTTTCATAATAATAAGTTGAAGCCTCAATAGCTCAACGCTAGAAGGGCTTATTACGCTTCGTTAACACGAGAGTCACGGGTTTGATCCTGATCTCCTTGGGCTATTGTCGTACACTCCTAGGGCAAGCTTCGACTTTATTTGTAGGGGCAACAGAAATATTAGTAATGCCTTGAAAAAAAAAATCATTGATAATATTCTTTTAAAAAAAAGGGAACCGGGCAGAATCTTAAAGAAAGAAAGAAAGTTATTTATTGTCTAAATCATACTACAACAATCATCATTAATTAGTAAAAAGAAATGTTAACAAAATGCTACAAAAAATTAGACAAAGTGAGGAAGCTCAGCTGATGCTGTCGGGATCGTATTCTCGAGCAGCGCTGGTTTTCAGCTTCACCCCTGCCCTCTGAGGTGGAATTTGAGATCTAAAGTGTTTGAATGTTGGCTGACATTCCTTAATTGTATATTAGATAAAGACTATCACATACCAAAAACAGAATAAAAAGTAAACATCTTGTATAAAATATTTATACAATTGTCTATTTTAAAACCGACAAAAAACGAAGGATAAATATTACGATATAGCTTCAAATACTACGCAACGATTGTTTATAAAAAAAGAATATAAAACCAAAATAAACACTCTTTGAACCGGCGATGAATAAAAATATTTTGAGAAAAAAAAAAATGGGCAATACCGGACCGGAAACGAACTGAAACGGACTCGACGACAAATAACTACCGGCATAAACTATTCATAGATATTATATAAATAGCTTCTATGATGAAGCAATATGATATATGTGATAGGGTCTGCTTAGACGGATAGATTTTAAAAATGTATCTAATATATTTTATTTTAAGTGTATTTGCAAATGAGATTTAAGAACCAATACTCGAGGTTGGTAAGGCGAATCATAGGCTACAACAATCATGGGCGTATGACATACACAAGGTCAAGGCCAAACACAGCCAGACCAGAACACTTGTGTCTGGTCAATACAAATATCTGTTTTGAGCGGAAATCGAACCCGCGACCTGTGGCGCTTAAAGCAATCTCGCTACCACTGCGCCGCAACGTCGTCAACAATGCAATGCAATAAGGTTGGACAACATAAGCATTAATTTGGAAATCGAATTTTCGATATTTGGTAGAAAAGTCTGTTGTTAACACGATAGGCGAGTCATAAGCTGTAGCTTGTTTTTAACTTATTGTTTAATGATCAGAAAAAATGCATTGGTCTGCATTTATGTCAAGACGGTTGACAAACAAGCATACAATCCGTCTGATGGTAAGCAGTCACCGCAACCTGTTAACGCTTGCGATACTTGAAGTATTGTAAGCACGTTTCCAACCCAAGGACAGGGAGGGACGGGATAAGAAGGGAACAAAAAAGAAAGGAACTGAGGAGGTGGGAGATTGGGCCTCCGGAGCTTTCACTTATCGAACGAAACGCAACAGTACCTATTTATACTGTTACGTGACGCCGATATTCTGTGAGAGGATAATACTTCCCCGGTCGATAATCACTACATAGTATAAAACAATGTGTGCTTAAATCTTTAAAACTACGCAACGGATTTTGATACGGTTTTTTTAGATAGAAGAAAGTTTATATGTATAATAGGATCCATTAAAGAAATACTGTTATTTTTGAGGTTTCTAATGTGATGTCGTAAATAATTACATTTAACGCGTGCGGGCCACAGACAGTAATGAATAAATCAAAACTACTGGATATTAATAATTTTTTCAGTGAATGACATAGGCTATATATTTTATACCCGTGCGAAGCCGGTGCGGGCCGCTAGTAGAAAATAAAACGCGATGTCTAATATGGCCAATGCCGTTAAAAACAAAACCAATAGGAGTCTTTAAATAATACAAACAAAATTTATGCTGAGTTAAAATTTTAAAATGGCGAAATGAGTTTAATGAAATTACAAATTTTTAAAAGCGATCGTTTTCTTTTCTAACTTAATAACACTGATTGCACAGCAAACTATAGAGTTGAAATATCTTTAATCAAATTATAAAGTGGAACGTTTTCAGATGCTTATTTGTTCTCGAGTTAGCGAAGAGTAATTGTTGGAAAACGTGGAGTCGTAAATATTCATTTCAACAGCGATGGGAAATATTAAATGGTATTTATTTTTTGCCACTGCAGTTTTCTTTTATGATATGATATCTTCTTCTAATATATAAAATTCTCGTGTCACAATGTTCGTTCCCATACTCCTCCAAAACGGCTTGACCGATTCTTATGAAATTTTTTACGTATATTCAGTAAGTCTGAGAATCGGCTACTATCTATTTTTTAAACCCCTAAGTGATAAGGGGTGTCCACCCTAAAAATTTATTTTTTATTTTTGGATAATTTTTTTAAATATTTGTTTATTATGTGGCATTGAAAAATACATACGACCTTAAATTTTCACCCTTCTACCATCAACCTCTATTTTTTTAATAGCCATATTAGTAAATCAACAACTTTTACCGGTGTCACTTTTAGACTCGGGTAGAGGGCGCTGCTATCGGGTCACAGATTTTTTCGGGGCAGGTCAACATCTGCCGGGCCAGCTAGTCTTTTATAAAATGCATTTACACAATGGAGTATTTGTTTGATCACTCTTCTCTCGGTAGATCATAATCTCGCAGTTGGTCATTTATTGTTTTTATTTCATGACAGTTAGAAAGCAAGCATATGGTCCGCATGATGGTTAGCTGTCACCCTTGAGAACACAACTACGAAGAATACAATAAGTCACTTCGACATTCTGTTGTAGAATAGTACTTCCTCGTAGCTTACACATTTTTCATTTTGTCTCTGGACTCATTTCTAAAGTTCAAACAAACGAAATAACGGGCAAATGCCAACTTTACGTAAAGGTTGCAGAAAAATATCGCATTAAACATTATTTTTTTTAATGGTCGTCATCAATCAACAGATGATTTAATATAATAATATTAGAAAAGTTTTTTTTTATTAATATACTTAAATGATTAATATTTTTGTTATGACTCCACATATAAAAATAATATACGAGTATTGTGTATATTACAAGCGACATCCTGTCGTTATATTCGTTTTAAACCTATTTATTACTAATAAAATGTAACGAATGTTGCGCTTTAAAATAAATCACTTTCGCAGAACAACTTTAGCGTTTTTAATTTTAAATCTTTTATTAATCTTGCAAATACTGAGGTACTTACATTTTTACAAACCTATAAAAACAAGCATAGTGTGTAAAAAAAAACGATCTTCTGAAATTAATTAATTAAAATAATAATTTACAAATTAAACTTATATTTCATTAAGACTAACTTTAAGATCGAAGATGAATGTAATAATAATAATCTAAAATAACATTCTATCAATAAATATTTCTCGGCTGACTCAAAGTTACATGAACCATGCCCTAAATTAGAGAGATAGATAGATAAGCTATTTATTTGTATGAACTGAAACATATGTCTTAGAAAAATACAAATATGACTTATAACTGAAATAAATTAAAGTAAAAGTAAGTATTAATGTATAATGTACTAACATTACATATTTAATTACTTGTCTAACTGCAACCTCAGCCTCAAACAATAGTTTTTCAGCGTAACTAGTTTTTAGTTACAAATATCCATCCATCTTCACAAACTTTCACGTTCATATAATTATTAGTTTATACACAAAAAAGCGTTAAAACTCTTAAAATTCTGTTTAAATGAATTGTATAAAACAGTTCAATAATATTTTGCGCTGACAGGAAAAAAAACATATTTACCGATTCTTCCATTATTGGAACAGGTTAAATCAGAGCTTACGTAAACGAATGGAAACGTTTTTTAAATTCCGATAAACAAAGGATTAATGCTCAGTAAGAGCTACAGTAGATATTTATTTTTTGTTTGTAGTTCACTCGGACGGTTGGGTTTAAATAAGTTGAGTGTTAAAAAAAAATTACGGAATTCAACTGCCTAAGTTCTAAGGCAGTGTTTTTGCCAAATAGTGGTACGCGTACCCTAGTGGGTATGGTGAAACTAAATCTGCCCGACTGCACTGGCTGGTTCACATAGAGAGAATGGAGGAAGATCGTGCCACTAAGAGAGCATATTTCGTCGTCCCAGATATCTCTGAAACGATTCTGTCATAAGAGACCCGAAGGCTCTAGAACGATTTGCGTAAAGTGGTGCAGGACCTTGACAATAGGCGTCTTCTGGTGTCAGAGGCCAAGATCCTCTTTGGATCACTGAGCCAGCGCCGTAATTAAGTATAACCCTAATGGGTACGCTAAGTTGGATATAGGGGTCCGCGACAAAATCTCTTGACGAAGATAATATCAATCAATAAAAAATAAATGCAGAAATATTTTTTAAATATCATGTCTAACTAACACTTTTCACCATCAATTTCCTTTCACATTTCAACCCTGCAGCCCGTTGCTACCCCACCCGAAAAAATTAAACAACGCAAGGTAATTTCTGTCAACGCTATCATTAAGTGTTTTTTTCGCTCTTCTACGACAACCCGCGATATGGAACTGCGTTCCAAAAATTATCACAAACTTTCGTAATCTGTCCTGAACAAAAGTCTTCACATTATTAACTCCATACGCGTTCGAGAGAACGAGAACTCAACTCTTCAACACATAGCACACAATATAATACAACAATTATCTCAACAACCACATTGTGCGAAACAATTTCCATCCCCATAACAATGGAAATAACCACATCCGAAACAGGCGTGTGATCAACCAAATGATTATGATATTGCTCGAGGCATTAATACTAACCGTACAGCGCACACCTTCAATAGGATTAGTGATTGGTATAATTTATAAGCGCGGTCTATTAAGTGTGTAAATGCTTGAATTAATCTTGACGGCTACGGTCTTTATCACACTGGTAAATTTCGAGCGAATTCAAAGCGAAGCGAGTGTATGTGCCTTTCACACGTTCCGGTTGCTGGGTACCGGCACACGGGTATCCAGTTGCGAACTGCATAGGCATGTATGGCAGCTTGGTACCGGCGTAATTATACTTAGCAAGCGGTTGGTTACTGTGCGTACTAGATTCAGAATCGGGTTGTCTAAAAGCGAAATGAGGTAACGGACAGTCGGCGCCGGATACCCAGCAGCCGGTACATGTGAAAAGGCACTAACTTAACTTTTTTTTCAACTTAACCTTTTCACACCGTTGTGGCGTTGTGGGTAGCGAGTCTGCCTTAAGCCTCGACGGTTGCGGGTTCGATTCCCGCTCGGAGCAGATGTTTGTATTATTCGTACAGGCATGTTTTCCGGTCTGGTTGTGTTTGTCCTTGTCATTGTGAATGTTTCCGGACCCCGACACAGGATATAATTATCCTAATGGGGGCCGTTGAGTGTGTAGCGTTTATTTATTTATTTATTATTTATAACTACTAAAGGCAATAATTATTAAATTGTTAATAACAATTTTTGTGAAGGCAAAGACGTATCCAATATCAAAAGATCAGTGACTACAGACCTACAAACCATCTACAAATCCCGAATAATATATTACATAAGAGGTTCTTATGCAGAAAGGAACTCGCACAGAATGTGGACTGCAAAATTTTGAGGTTGTAAAACATCAAAAAACTTTTATTTTGAAGAAGATTCTACAACTTAAGAGATAAAAAAAGTTTATTTCATCATTTTTAAGGACCCTTGAATTTTTTAAGGCTGTAACCCATTTTAGTAGAATTCAAAATATGAACCTTTTTTTTTGTAGTGACAGTTTCGTTCAGTGTATTAAGTCGCAAATGGAGCTGAAGACTCTGTCTATGAAGACGTAGAATTTTATTTTGCAAAAATGTTTCAAGTGGTACATTATGATACTTGTACCAAGCTACTAAGTAGTAGTCTAAATCCCGCAGGGTGAAGATTTGTGTGGAAAAACTTTGTCCATTAAGAGTGGGCAGGCCATTAGTTTATCTGTTTACGTATTTCTAACTTAGCATGTATCGTTTGTTTAAAAGTTACCTGGACACGTGTTTCTCTGAACATTTTCAGGAGTTAATCAGCCTTTAGGTATCTTCTCCAAAAATTTGTTACAATCAACATTTTTTAGAAAAACGTGAAGAACTACGAACAGTATTATATTTTTATCTTATATAACATTTCCTTCGTTATAATTTTCAGAATGAATTTTTAGATTGTTATGGAGCCAATATCAAATACGAGTAAGTAGGACAGTGTTTTATAAGGTGTCTGCTATCCATTGAGGGCGTGCCCGTAATATAACTTGATATAAGTTGAAATAATGGACTTCCTTAAGCGAGGAAACGACATTTTGTTACATTTTCTGAGTAGCGAATTACGCGCGACTCCGCATGAGATATGTACATTTTTATACTTAATAGGATTGTATTGTTACGTGCTGGGGTTCACGGATTTGGAATAAACGACCGGATGGCTTTAAATATCGCTTGTAGTTTCATTGCTCGTTGCTCAGAACTCATAACAGAAAAAAAAAAAAATAAGGTTCTCCCTAACATAATACCTAGACCCAAAAGATATTATGATGAATACGAACATCTGTTCCGAGAGGGAATCAAACTTGTGACCGTCGATGCTATAAGATTTGATTCCGATCGGCTTGATCCTTTGGCATTGCGTAGAGATGTCGGATCACTCTGCATCTTCTATCGCATATATCACGGACAGTGTTCTGAGGAATTGTTTGGATTGATCCCGCCATTAAGAATTTGATAGAATTTCACCATCGGACATCGCGACAAAACTCTAAGTTCCATCCATACCACCTCGATGTCTGGAAATCCACAACAGCGCGATTTAGAAGACATTTTCTTCCTCGCACAACCACTCTGTGGAACCAACTTCCGCCGGCGGTCTTTCCGAACCGATACGACTTGGGAACCTTCAAGAGAAGAGCCTATTCTTTCCTTAAAGGTCGCCAACGCGCCTGCATGCCTTCTGGTGTTGCAGATGTTCATGGGCGGCGGTGATCACTTAACATCAGGTGAGCCTCCCGCCCGTTTGCCCCCTCTTACATAAAAAAAAAAAAAAAAAGACATTCTGCCAACCAGCCTAACGGTCGTCCATAATATATAACATAATAATAACAAAATTTAGATCTCAACTAAATAATTATACAGTGTTGCTGTGCAATTACATACTTACAAGTACATACAACTGTATAATCCTGAGCAACTTATCCGTATGTACCTTTGACAAATGTATTCTGTACTTAAACATAGATACAGAACTTCGTTAAGTTATACGCTTTTCGGTTATATATATAAAGTTGATTTTTCTTAGAGGATAGAACGCATGTAATGCTAGTGATATAAATAAGTATTGTGAGATTTTGAAATGCTTTATTTGATTTTTGTTTCATGCGAACAAAATAATTATAGTTTCGAAATAATTCCCAGGTATTTATTTATCCGCAGGGTATGTATATATATGAAACGTTTTATATTATGTTCATGAAAATTGGATTCCTGCCTTCCGCCTGCAACTTTTAATTGTTGTTTCGAAGATAAGTTGTTTTGCGGTATATTTTGTTTCACGATTTCTCGAAGTTCCAGCAAAGGTAATCTGGTTTTAATGCTATATTTGTTGTTCGTGGAAAAAATCTGCTTCTGTATCAAAATTATCCCAAGGCAAAGGTATAATCATTTCAACCTAGTATGAAATGAATAAATTTCAATTAATAATAATTACTCGCCGATACAAAAGAAAATATTGTGTAAATTTTTTTTAAAATTTTTACCTTGTTATTTTTTTTCGTAAAAACTATTTTATTTTAATCTTTTTTGTCACGAATAACAATTAAGTAACCATACTGAGTTACATAATAGGTAAGGTAAGGTAAGGTAATTGCAGTTTTCGTTACAATTTTGTATATATTTTGTATCCAATTGCCCCTAGAGGTTATGGTTTTTTAAAAGCGCTTCGTTTGTTTGTTGTGTTGTTTGAAGGATGAGTTTCCTTTATAAACAAAAATATACAATATTATTATTCCATATGGATGAAGCCGTGGGCAAAAGTTAGCTATCAATATATATGCAACATAAAGTTTGAACCGTACTTTGTTTATTTGTATGTCGTAAAATAACAGTTTCATTTTGATCCGATTAAAATACACTCTGGTAATGCATTAATTAACTAAAGATATTAACATAAAACGTATAACAACTGGGATGTTGTAAATAAAGTTATTATTACGAATCAAGTATTAAATTTAATGACAATGTCATTAAACTGATTAAATTATTAATCAGAGATTTAAATGTCAAACTCATTATTTATAGTCGCTTTATAAAATTCTACAGCTGAGGGAGCGTATCGTTAAAATCTCATATATATATATACTTACGTAAGCGATAGTCTACGAAATCTCAATGGCTACGCGCTACGAAAATAGGTATTCTACGCAAGGACTACGAGATTAGCGACCGCTTTGAACTTTGAACACCGTGAAGTTTCTGATCATGATATATGTATATTGATCATACAAATTGTATAGCATACGTATTTGACGACGTTGTGGCGCAGCGGTAGCGAACCTGCCTTAAACGCCACAGGTCGCGGGTTCGATTCCCGCTCGGAGCATAATATGTTTGTACTGACCATGCAAGCATATTTTCCGGTCTGGGTGTATTTGTCCTTGTCATTGTGAATGTTTCCGGACCCCGACACAGGATATAACTATCCTAATGGGGGCCGTTGAGTGTGCAGCGTTTATTTATTTATTATTATTATACATCTTGCAGTACGCTAGTTGTTAAGTAGTTTGCTCCTAAATAATTTCAGGACACCCATAGAGGCCGCGACTGTCAAATTGATAGCGCAGGGACATACTATTTACGTCCTCTCCAAAGTATGGAGACGTTCAATACCAGTACGGTGACCCATCTCTTGACTAACAGCAGTGAAAACTGCTTAATCCACTGATCGTTTACATACGAGTTTTCAAAATTAAAAATTAAACGCTGAAATCGCGATATATTTATCTTAGCGTATCCAGGAGACATTTTGATAAATACGTAACTTTCGAGTGTTATCCATCATTCCGGAGCGTCGAGGCGAAAACTGTTTCAACGGAATGAGCCAAATGAGCATATTGGAAGGGATCCCGTTATCTTTTGAGGATGATGAGAATCTTTTGTCTTATCATCTTGAAACATTTAGTTTTCCTCATCTGATACCTTTAAACGAGCAATTATTATATATATAATATAAATTTAGTTTTATATTTATATATATTTATTAATTATTGTATATTTAATATAAATTTAGTTTGCTGCGAGTTTCGTGGGCGATAAATGGATCTAGCTAGGATTTATTTGTAGAAAATGTCGTTTTATCCGTGTTTTCAGGCAATGAAAACTCCAGTTCGAAAATATATGTTTCTTCTTGACATGTATCGACGTGTATAATAATCTGGGGCCACGGCAGTGCCCCCGCCAAGTCGAGCAAAAAAGCGGCACGGCCGTACTATCATTTTCTCGAAGCACATCAGGCCATTTTCGACGCCCTATAACTTCGTTGTGGATAAAACTAAAAGCCTGAATTTTTTCAGTAACCAAGCAGGCATTGTATAAACACGGTAAATTTCAAATTTCATTCAATTTGAACCAGTAGTTTAAGAATTATAAATAGTCAAATTTCTTAATTTTGTCACGGCAACTTATTCTACTCATACAAATACTTTAGCGTCGTAAAACTGCCAAGTTTCAGGCGAAGTTATAAATGAGATCTCACCACTTTTTGTAGTAGAAGAACTATTTTGCGAGACTTGGAATTTTTTCACATTTTATGTTTTTGATACTTGATATTTTTGATTGCTTTTACGACCCAGCAAGTAAATTAACAAGCTAAACTATAGCTAATTCAATAGATGGCGTTATAAAATGTTATTTACCAGCGGCCCGCTTCGGCTTCAAACGGGTATAAAATATATGTATAGCCTATGCCATTCACTGAAAAAATGATTAAAATCGATCCAGTAGTTTTGATTTATTCCAATTTTTTTTTCTCCACTATTTAATGGATGGTATATATTATACATATAGACATTTCTCTTCAATCACTGTATCTATTAAAAACCGCATCAAAATCCGTTGCGTAGTTTTAAAGATTTAAGCATACATAGGGACTGAGAAAGCGAATTTATTTTATACTACGTAGTGATATTTCATCATTATGTAATTCGTATCTAAATAATTATAATTTCCAAGAAAAACCATATCTACCAAAAATAAAAAATATTACGGGCAAAATCGTTCATCCAGGTACTTATAATAACATTAATTGCTTATTCTATCAAAATCAGAAATCGTATTTGTATACTATATTAAAATTGACCAGCCGTTTGCCGAATCTAATTAGTATAAAAACAATATTACTAAACTAATTGTACAATTTAATTTTATTTGTATAGTTTAATGTAATTTTATGTATAACGCAATTTTTAAGATTCCGTAGCCATTGGCAAAACTCTTTAATCTGTCGTAATAGCACGTCATTGTATAGACTAGTAGAATTCAGTAATAGCCTTCGTAAAGGAATTTATTTACAGAAATTATTCCTTAATTGAAAGCATTCCCAAGTGGAGGTAAGTTTGAATAGTTGTTACTGGTTCAATTAGGTTTATTTGATAACTAAACGTGAAGTTTGAAGTATTTTGATAAATTATACTCGACAGTACTACTGTGGACTCAACAATTTTACGGTAGTATAACCATGCTACTCTCAGCACAAATAGGCCAGCCGACCGGGGAAGTACACCCTCTCACAGAAAATCGGCGTCAAGTAACAGTATCATTAGGTACTGTTGCGTTTCGTGCGATGAGTAAGAGCGCCGGAGGCCCAATCTCCCATCCCCACTGCTCCCTTCCTTTTTCCCTTCTTCCCTTCCCTCTTGGGTTGGCAACACGCATATGAAACTTCAAGTATCACAAGCGTTCATAGGTTACGGTGACTGTTTACAATTCGGTGGACCTCCTTATTTCTCAACTGTCATGATATAAAAAAAAATTGAATTAAAAAAATAGGAGCATTATAATGGTTAAGAGATACAAAAAATGAGCAATACAAAACATTTTTTCCCTAATAAGTTATTTTCTTTTATATTAAAGCTTAAGATTGACACTTGAAGAACACAAAATAACACTTGAAAAGTTCAAAGGTTGGTCAGATTTGAACTCGTAACATTTACTTAAAGTTTATATTTTCTGGTCAAAATCGAATTATTAAGGTGAATGTACGAAAATACTATTAAATTATCCGCTTGTTGTGAAGGTCACTTACCTAAATCCAACTCTGGGGGATTATATCTCGTTTCTATACAACACATATGCGTTAGTCTGTCTGTATGAAAGGTTATTATTATGACAACCCACACTATTCTCTAGTGGCTTGAACAGACGAAATAAACATATATTTTTATTTACTTCTGAGAAATAATTATGTATTAGTTGTAGTAAGGTTGGCCGTAGCTGGTAATTTCAAACTGTACGTAATTTTTTTTATAATTTATTACATTACTTTAGCTTTAATGGAACACCATTGAATGTTATACCAACATTTTTACTAAATCTTAGGAATAACGACCGTTGTTGGCGGTTTGTAGAAACCTTGCCCTTAGGCGCGACAGCCGCGGTCACGGGTTCGATTTCCACTTGAGGCCTATATTTAGATTGATCTTAAAAATATCTGTCGGTCCAGGCGTTGGTTTTTGTGAACCTCCCCACTGTGTTACGGAGAGCACGTTAAGCTGTCGGTCCCGGTTGTTATCATAATATCTCATAATAATCTTTATCTCTTGTTAAATAATTTTTGCTCTTATCCCTTAAGATTGTATAGATCAGGGGGCGCTCTGTGTGAAACTGGCTAGGAAAAAAAGTTAAACTTTTTTTAAAAGAATACTAGAATTGCTTTTTCAAGTCACTACTAATATAACTATTGCTCCACCAAATCTTAGCTCATAGCTTACGCTAGCGGTGGTAACGACAATAGCCCAAGGGTGTTAGGATCGAACATATATTTCGTCAACAAGTGTTTTTTTTCGGAATGTGTATTGCTGTTGGCCCTACTGGCCTTGACAGCGTCACCTTTGCGAGTACAGAGAGTCGGTCGTGATAAAGGAGCAGGCTTCACGGGGGCTCAACGTTGATTCCGTCCTTAGGGTGCCTCCTGCGAAGCCGAACCACGGCTAAGGACGTCATCGGAGATGGAGGCAGCGCTTCGAGCGCATTCTATACGATAGACTCATCCGACGGTGTGAGCGCGACGCGACGTGCGAAACAAAGGACCTCGTCCTCGCCGGCGAGGACGTTGTGTGCGTGTACAGACACGTGCTGAGTAAGTGGCATTTTCTAATGTAACCTTATTGTCAGGGTCTTGCAGGACGTGCTTAGGACGCCTTACTTTTGTCGGTTGGTACGTCAAGGCGTGGGACGAACCTACAACTCTCGCGTTAACGGTGCGGTGTAGGCCCATTAACCGTAACCGTTGAGCTATTGAACCTCATAGCAACGCTTTCAATAATTCCAAAACCTTAAATCCTTAAAGATATCCTGTAATATATACATAAAGAAAAAATCCGAATATAATTGAAATTCTAAGGTCGATAAGAAACTGTTAAAACAAGAACATAATACAAGGATTAATATTAAAATGTTTTAATTAACAACCACAGCTGCTACCCAGTCATAATGCCCAGTGCGCCAATGGGATCACTTACTTTGATGTACAATATTTTAAAAACCTGTTCCAATTCCTTTAGTGGTCTGAAAGTTGTTGTAATTTCTGTGTTAAAACTCCTTAGAAAATTTTACTGGTGGTAGGTCTTTTGTTGCAAGAGGCCGGCTCGGTAGGTACCACCGCAGTGTAAAATATTCTGCCGCCAACTAATTAGCAAATGGCAACGCGGACTTCCGTTGTAGAGAAGGGTCAATATAATAGAATAAGCAAAATGATAATGTAATGTTCTCTAATAATATACAATAATGCATGTATGTATGTATGGAGAAATATAATGCTGTACGTTGTTAATGGTAAGGAAAAAAAAAAATATATTCTGCCGCCAAATAGTAGTGCCTAGGCATTACTGTGTTCCGGTTTGAAGGGCACTGTATGCTACCGAAATTACTGGGCGGACGAGATTTAAGAACTAATATCTCGAGGTTGGCAACGCGTGAGTGGCACCTACTTTTGGTGCTGCAAGCGCTTATAGGCTACGGCAACCACTTACCATCAGGTGGGCCGTATGCTTGTTTGCTAACTTCTAACATTAAAAAAAAAATCTAGTGATAATATCTATTATCTGCAAAAATAAAGTAGCGTAGTGTTTAAAAAGCGTTAGCGTATTTAAAAACCGGTTCTAAAAACTCATAGCGCTCTTAAATTATGGAAAAAATAAGTATAATAACTAGTGCGTGGTGCACAACACAGCACTGTGGGAACTAAAGGGTTCAGCTCGACGATGAAGAATCTTAATATTAAGAATTAAAATCGACTATAAAAAAAAAGTTAATTTCATTGTAATTACTAAAAATAATATGAAAAATAGTTACCAGTCAACTGCGTTGTGATATTTTAGGATTTGATTACAAAATTGTGTAGCGGTTCACGGAATACACCTATTTACTAAATTTCGTATAGATAGCGCCAATAATTTCCGAGTAAAATGACTGTGACATACGGACGGACAGACGGGCATGACGAAGTTAAAGTTATGGGGAAAAAACTTATCCATACAATTTCTAGACCTTTCTTTAAAACAATTATCGTGGAAAGTTCTTTTGACGTTCTACAACCTCAAATTTCTCCACAATTTTAAATCCCATAGTTCAAAAGTTAGAGACTCAATTCATGATTTTATGAGTACTCAACAACTATTGAAATAACTATGGTACTTAAGCTTATATGTGAACAGTCATGTGACCCCATTTGGATTCACATCCATTGTCTTAACTGTTGTACCTCTAAAGACAGTTATATCATCCAAAATGGATGGATAATGGAGTTTGGAAAACATAGATTTCATATTTTATATCTTGGATTTCTGGATATACAAATTACTGCATTGATTTGCTTCCTGAATATATAATACTAGCTTCTGCCGGCGGCTTCGCCCTCGTGAATATTAATTTTAATACAAACTTTCAACCCCATTTCAACCCTTCAGGGGTTTTAGATGTTAAAATACGTGTTTCTTTATTTTAAATTGTTTACCGAAGCTAAGTTGATGCGTCTAGTTTCAAAAACGACTGACCTTCCATATAAAAGGCGTCGGGATGTGACGACCCCATCGCCCACTGTTGGGATAACCTCTGTCACAACAGAGATTATTCCACCAGTGCAATCAGTCACACTGGTGGTAGGTCTTTTGTTGCAAGAGGCCGGCTAGGTAGGTACCACCGCAGTGTCCAATATTCTGCCGCCAAATAGTAGTGCTTAGGCACTACTGTGTTCCAGTTTGAAGGGCATTGTACGCTAGTGAAATTATTGGGCGAACGAGATTTAAGAACTGATATCTCGAGGTTGGCAACACGTGAGTGGCACCTACTAATGGTGCTGCAAGCGCTCATAGGCTGCGGCAGCCACTTACCATCAGGTGGGCCGTATGCTTGTTTGCCAACTTCTAACATAAAAAAAGAACTAATATCTCGAGGTTGGCAACGCGTGAGTGGCACCTACTAGTGGTGCTGCAAGCGCTCATAGGCTACGGAAACCACTTACCATCAGGTGGGCCGTATGCTTGTTTGCCAACTTCTAACATAAAAAAAAAAAAAAAAATAACAATCCCTTTCATCTGTATAGGGGTGGAATTTTAGAAAACGGTAAAATACATCATGGTTATTCATCTTCAATTTTCAGCTTAAAACTTAAGTATTAAATTTCGAAAATTTTTAGTACGCGTTTACGTAGTACACCTATAGAAAAAACAAGCTTTTTAGGTGTAAGGGGTATATTTAAGGCTGGGCGTATATATGTCAGTCACGTCAGTCAGTCTGGGCGTATATACGTATTTACTTTATATATATATATATATATATATATAAAGTATATACGTATTTACTTTATATATATATATATATATATATATAAAGTAAATACGTATACGTACGCTCGTTTCCATGATTTTTAATAGTATAAATTAAATGCTATATAAAACTTTAAAAGAAATGAAGATTCTTTGGATAGAATTCATATGGGCCATGACTTCGTGTTTTTGAGATGGTTCAAGCTGATAATGATTATTATGTTTTTCTTTGATCTGGACAACTTTGGGGCTACTTTGGTATTTTTAACAACAGTTATAATTATTTTATCAAAAATTTAAATGATATTCATGAAAAAATGATGAAATATGGCACTTTTGAAAAGTTATTTTTGAAATATGGTGGTTTAGATTATATTTCGAGCGTTTAAAACGAAAATTCCAAACTAACGGTTGTGTTATTTTTGTACTTTACAATGCGAAATCAATAGGTCTCTTTGCTAAATATGAAAATATGAAGGTTTAAGATTGTATTTTTGCAATAAAAGCATTTTTGAATTTCTTTGATTAGTGGCACTTTTGAATTTAACGAGCGGTATATGGATTGGGTTAAATCAAAACATGGCAAAAGTTAAAAACTTAATATAAAATCGAGAATGAAATGTTTGATAAAAGCTAGAAGCGACAACAAGAGCCTTGATTAATTTTTCTGACGACCTTATGAGTCACCGGTCGTCTTATCCTACGTAATATTCTTAGCTATTACCATTTATATAAGATTTTTATTTACATTGAAGATAAATATAGAATATGTTTACGTAGCTATTAATAATCTTCTTGATAATAAAACCGCTAAAATAGAATAGAATTTATTTATACATTATATCATAGTAGTACGATTTTTCTATTTTCTGCATGTTTTTTTTACATCATGACGGTTGGTAAACAAGCATACGGTACGCCTGATGATAAGCAGTCTTCAAATGATATATTGCGATACTTGAAGTATCATATGTGCATTGTCAACCTATGGGAAAGAAGAGGGGATGAGATGGGTCCTCTGGCGCTCACACACATTACAGGAAACGCAACGGTACTGTTACTCTACACTGATTTTTTGTGAGACTCCGGAGGGTACTCCGGTCGACCAGGCCCATTTGAGCTGGGAGAAGTGTGACTATTTACTTCTCTTAGGTTCTCTCAATTTTTATATATAGAAGATTATTTACAATGGTTAAAAACCTAAGCAAAAATCACAAGGCGTGACAAAATAAACTCTATAGGTTTTCCGTACTGACACTCTATCGCTTAATTAAGGTAATAATAAAAAGTTTAACAATACGAAAGTTTTAGAATGTATATTTATTGTTTGTTCCCGATTTCGAAAACTTAAAGCTCGTGTTAAACTTTAAAATAAAAGCTCGCTCGCGCAAAGTGCCCTTCGTGTTTCAACTTTGTCTGATAAAATAAATATGTACAGCGTACGTCCGATATTTATTTGAATGGCCGACTTTTGAATAAATGCTGCGATATGAATGAAATATTTTGTTTTAAAAAAAGAAATATAATTACATACTAGCATGTTGCACGCGACTTTTTATTATGAATATGTTGATGAGTGAATAAATTTAAATATGTTTACGTATCATTAAGACACGTTTTTTTTGTTGATGAAAATGAAACTCTACGGTCATTGTAAAATGTCAAGTCACGTTATTTTTACTTTTCGTCATTATGCCTCTACAAGTCTACACTAATTATTTTCAAAGAAATATTAAAAAAATACATACACATATTACATATTCATAAAATAGGTAATTTCATATAAATTAAAAGTCAAAAGTCCGAATGGATCTGAATGCAACATAAGGACAGCAAGATGGACATTACTAAATAATTAGGTTTTATATTGTTCTATTTAACTCCAGAACTTCAAATAATTTAAATCAATAAACACTACGTACAATCTCACGGCCTTTAGAGTAGGTATTCTGTGTCTTGGGTCCGGAAGCACACATAGACACAGGCACAATCACTAGGACTGAAACAAATGTACTTGGACACTAGTACACTAGGACTGAAATTTATGGTCAATAAAAGATTTGCCCGAGTGGAACTCGAGCCTGCCATCACCGGAGTATGTAGACCCTGCCACAGTTCCACCAGCAGCCTAATTAAGTATGCTTTTTATATTGTTCATAGATTATAAACAAATGTAACATCGGCAGTCTTTCCGAACCAATCCGATCTTTTTAATATATTTAAGAGGCAAACGGGCAGGAAGCTCACCTGATGTCAAATGACTACCGTTGCTCATGAAAATCTGCAACATTAGAGGCCACGTTAGCACGTTGCCGAACTTTGAGGAAAGGGTGGAATTTCGTGTTGTCGTCCATTGCTGAAATTCTACCGGCGGGATCAGTCCAGACAATTTCTAAGAACATTCCTCGTGATAGATCTACAATAGAAGAGATTATTGTTTCCTTAAAGGTCGGCAACGCACCTGCATGCCCTCTGGTGTCGCAGATGTTTATGAGTGGGGATGACCGTTTAGCATTAAATGACTCATATAAAAAAAATAATAACGCCAAACAAAAATAATTCAACTTTGCCTCGAATGCGGTATATCAAACACTGTAATTAGTTAAAACAAAACTTCTATAGGCTGCCAACACTGCTGCATTAGTTGTCGGGTAGTTTTACAACGAGCGAATTTAAGTTAATACTACGTCAGTGGCCGTAGAGCGGTCGTGGTGCGAAATTGATCCTTTTGTTTGGGTAAAAGTAACTTTATAATTTCCTGATGGCACAACTTTTCTTCACACAACATAACATTTGCATGCCTTATTCATATCTACTAGTTTTAAAAGTTTTAGATTTACGCTTAGAGTACACTTTACGAACACTTCAGACTTCTTGCAATGCAATCGAATGAAGTTAGCATCATAAGCTTGCAATAAAATTTGACGACGTTGTGGCAGTGGTAGCGAACCTGCCTTATGCGCCACAAGTCACGGGTTTGATTCCCTCTCGGAGCATTTAATGGGGGCCGTTGAGTGTGTATCGTTTATCACTACATAGTATAAAACAAAGTCGCTTTCTCTGTCCCTATGTATGCTTAAATCTTTAAAACTACGCAACGGATTTTGACGCGGTTTTTTAATAGATAGAGTGATTGAAGAGTAACGTTTATATGTATAATAACATCCATTAAATAATGGAGAAATACTAATTTTTGAGTTTTCTAATGTGATGTCGTAAATAATTACACTTAACGCGTGCGGGCCACGGGCAGTAATGAATACATCAAAACAACTGGATCGATTTTAATCATTTTTCAGTGAATGACATAGGCTATATATTTTATACCCGTGCGAAGCGGGAGCGGGCCGCTGGTTTATTATATTTATAATATAATCGAATAAAGTCACAAGCGTATCTTTGGAATTGTTTTCTGTGGTAGTCAATGAGTTTCTTCTTTTACACAAACATACCACTACCAGCTTACTTTACAACGGTATTACGGTTCAAAATCACGTTTCGTAAATTTTATATATAAATATATACTTTTTGTTATTCGGTTCTTCGTTTTTGTCTTATCTATATATCATCATTAACTTAGAAGCATTATTAAAGTGAACTATCTTCTCTCAACAAACAGCGCTTTTTCTCACACAAGATTAGTTCCAACAAAAGGTCGGACGCGCTGAAGTAACTTCGTATCATGTATATTTTACGAGTAGCTTATATTATTCGGTTTGCGGTTTTGAACATGTTTTTGTGAACTTGACTTTAACATTACACACATGACATAAGACAATACTGGTTTTATTATATAACTATTCATGTAGATATTACTGGTTCGGAGTGTGGATTTAGGATCCGTCTTTGCTTTTTTAGGCCATTAAGTTGGCAAGCAAGCATAAGTCTAACTAATGGTAAGTGTTTGTCGTAGCATATGAGCGCTTTCAACCTCGAGGTTTGGGTTTTTAAATCTCCTTTGTCCAGTAATTTCACTAGCTACAGCATCCTTCACACCGAAACACAGTAAAGCAAAATACACCACTGCTCTGCGGTAGAATATCTGACACTGCGGTGGTACCTACCTAGCCGGCCTCTTGTAACGGTCTGATACCTCCTGATCCTAATTATATTGAAGTACTAAGATCTTCTACTTCTTCCAAGCACTAATCCCAGTATTCCCAGAGTCTGCTTATTACTCTTATCCGGATTTGACAGGTTAGTATTTTTTACACAAACCGACCTCCGCAACCCAACGGGTGAACCAGTTACTCATTGGATAAGATCACATTACATGCCAGACGATTATTATCATAGCAACCAGGATTGACAGCTTATCGTGCTCTCCAAGGCACGGTGGGGAGATCTTCAAGGACAATGGGCCAGACCGAGATAGATATTTGTAAGATCAATACAATACACCTCGAATTGGAATCAAACCCGCAACCGTTGAGACTAAAAGCAAGCTCGCTTCCAACACGCCTTATCAGTCGCCATTAACAGTACCTAAGGTAAGGTGTTAAAGATCAAATCTTAAAAGCTATTTTCTTTCAACTTTTATAGTTTAAACCCTCTTCACTCAACTCAAATTCCTCTGACAGAACTACTAAAGCATAGATTTAAGTACTTATTTCGTAAAAGTAACAGAGCAAAGAAACTTATTCATTTATAATATCAGCATAAATATAAATACTGCCTCGTCATCTCAAAGGAATATAAGAAAAATGAAATACTGTGTACTTTACACATCCATTTTAATATTACAAGTGAGTAACTCAAACTGAGTACGTTATATAGATATAAAATTAGATAAATCTATTTTCCAATTCTTTGCGACTGTACCATTTAAAAATGATCTCGATTATACCATATTCTTCTTCATCCTAGCATTATTCCCGGTATTTTATTTACCCAGGGTCTGCTTATTACTCTTATCCGGATATGACAGGTTACTAATTTTTACACAGACCGATTGCTATCTGACCTCCGAAACCTTAAGGGTAAGCCAGTGACTCACTGGATAACAACAAATTAGCTAACAAGAGTTAACGATTATTATCAGATGTTTTGTGATAACAATCGGGACCAACAACTTAACGTGCTGTCCAAGGCACGGTGGGGAGACCCACAAGGACAAACGCCCAGACCGAAACAGATATTTGTAACAAACATCTGCCCGAGCGAGAATCGAAGTTGTGACCTGTGGCGCTTAAGGCAGGTTCACCGCTGCGCCACAACGTCGTCATTATGATAATGGTTGGTTCTATCTTTATAGATTAAGAAAAAACTTAACAGATCTTAAAGCAATTTTCTTCATAAAGTTTTAATCGTAAAGTTTCACACAGACGGATTCGTAGATCAAAAAAATGTACGTAACATTTTGTAAGTAAGCTATTTCGTAAATGAGGCCAAAAAGTACACATATCTAAGTATAAAACAACATACAAAAATATATTATCGTTGATAACACAACACGGTGGAACACTTGTTCATATATAAACATAAACAACGAAAAGAATCAATAAGGCCACTAAAACGATTGGCTGTTAAAAAGATTAGAACCTTGTCTCACTCAGGATCATTAAACACAGCCTTAAGAGGCCATTAAGATCTGGGAGAGCAACGTGTTGATCCTTTCCTATCTATCTATAAACGCGTTCTATTTTACTGTCACGCAACAGATTTAAAAACCAACAGAACTAGTTTCATAATTTTTTTTTAAAAAGGAATTAACTTATTAGTAATGTAATGTAGTACCTTCTCGATTAAAGTTAGATGAGCAGCGTGAAACTCACCTTATCACGTCAAAGAACTAAGGAACACGCTACTCGACAGACGCGGTCGATACGCCGGCAGTCGGCGTGCGTCAGTGCCGGCGTCGAGACAGAAACTGCTAGGGCGGGCGGGGATGAAGCGTGTTTACAGGACAACGGATTTGACGTGACAAAGACAATAGTTCGATCCCCTATTAATATATATGTCACACATTTTAATATTTGTCGTGACGTGACAAAATAATGAACAGATTTTCTCGTTAAGCCAGCTAGCCGGGATTGTATTTGTACGCACATGTTGGCGACGTCTTCATTTGCAATTCAATACGTTGGAAATTACTTCAATTTGCGCATTGTTAATTTACATGTGCTTGTTATGTGTGACATACATGATGAGATTGTATTAGATTTAATATTGTTTCTCGTTATTAATTGCAAGAACGAGTACATTAACGATTTGTTATTAAATTACTTGTGTTGAAAATAGGTGATTTGTTTTTAACATGAATGGAACGGCCAGGGATTTACTAGCCAACTCAGAATAATCATGTATAGAAGTGTCTATGCTATTGTATTTCAATCAATCAGTGAGAGAGTCCGAGATGCTCTATACCTTACCTTATACCTTATACCTATTTTCTCTTAAATTATGAGTAGCAGCTACCTAAAAAATTCGATTCGTTTTAATTACAAAATAACGTATATAATTTTTTTTTTTTTTAAGAATATTAGTAATGCTTTTTCAAGGGATTATTAATATTCCTATTACCACTCCAAATAAGCTCGAAGCTTGCGCTAGGAGTGGGTACGACAATAGCCCAAGGGTCAGGATCAAACCCTCGACCCTCGCGTTAACGGAGCGAAGTCGGCCCTTCTACCGTTGAGCTATTGAGGCTTCAATAATACAATTATATGTAATATATATATATAATAATATATATAATATATAATTGTATTATTTCCGCCATTATCATGCTCAGTGATTATTCACCGATGATATATTGCGCGTTAATTAGTATCCAGACGCTAATGATTCATTATCAGCAATTGTTCAGAATGCATGAACTCGATAGGATGTCATTACATCGAACAGTTTAAGTGATTTTAAAAACATTCGCTACCTCGTTATTCGTCAGTTAAATTAATAAATCAAGCTTATTGTTATGTTAAAACCAGTGTATCTTTTAGGGTTCCATAGCTAAATGCCAAAAATGGAACCATTCTAGTTCCCTCATAACCGTCTGTCTGTGTGTGTTAAAGTCATTTCACTCGTAGACTTTTGCCTCTATCTATACGATATAGCTTCACAATGTTGTAGTTAAGCCCTAAAAGATTTAAGACTTAATGGTAGCAGTCCATACATATATATATATATATATATATATATACACTGAGGGTTGAGAAAAAAGTGGTCTAGTCAGATTCCTTTTGAGAGGTCTTTAAAAATGACTACGAGGTTTGACTGTTTGTAATTTTGACTGTATTTGATAAACTCAATAGTTGCTGAGATATGAGCTTATAAAGTCATAAAAATTAACTGTGCACCCCTCCTTTATCTTTTGAATTATGGGGTTTAAAATTCTTGAATATAATATTCGACGACGACGTTGTAGCGCAGCGGTAGCGAACCTGTCTTAAGCGCCACAGCTCGCGGGTGCGATTACCACTCGGAGTACATGTTTGTATTGACCATACAGGCATGTTTTCCAGTCTGGTGGGTGTATTTGTCGTTGTCATTGTGTATGTTTCCGGATTCCCGACACGGGATACTACTATCCTTATGGGGACCATTGAGTGTGTAGCGTTTATTATAATACTTACTGTCCAGTGATCCTCTCAAAGGGCAAGGCGATTGTTTATTTATTGATTATAGACAGAAGTTAATAAGTTAATTAATAATTATCAGTTAATTGCGTTGTGGACCGTCGGAACTAAACGGTTCCACGGCTTGATGATGAAGAATTTTAAGAACTTTATAATAAAAACGAATTCAAATCGACCGCATAATTAAGTTAGTAATTTCATAGTAATTATTAAAAGTAATATGAAAAACAAAGTTATTTGAACAACTTATATATCTCTAAAATTTGTAGAATTATCTCCTTCAAACCAAGTATGGTCGAAAGTTCATTTGATAATCTACAAATTAAAATTGAAATCCTATAGTTCAAAAGATAGGGGGATGATGATTCAATTTTTAAGACTTCAGAAGCTCATATTTCAACAACTACTGATTTAATGAAAAAAAAAGCAAATTCAAACCTTATCAAAATCGTGGTGCGGCTCATAGAATACACCTATTTACTAAATTTTGCACACATAGGACCAACATTCTTCGAGTAAAATGACTGCGACATACAGATGGACGGACAGACGAACAGACGGACGGACGGACAGACGGACATGACGGAATTATAAGGGTTCCGTTTTTGCCATTTGGCTACGGAACCCTAAAAATTAATAAGATTCGGTTTACAATAATCGTACACAATTTTGTTTTAAAGTCTCTCTACATACATACATTAATTCTTTGTGTTCTTATTCTTTCAAAGGCATCTGTATGAATTTTGATACAATGAATATATACATAAATTCTGAGGGACTAAAATTCAACCTTAGCATACTTGGGCATTTCGAGGTTAGTATAATTTGTAGTTATACAAATTGTACACTTACACACCTTTTGACTTCAATATTTGACCCTCATTAGCATGTTTAATAAGAAGAGCAAATAAGATATTCCAGATGAGCTTGTGAGATTTTGTATAGGGTAGATATAAAAATATATATGATATAAAATAATATAAAAATGATTATTGTTTATATGTGGGCAGCAATTATATATTAATGAAAGGACATTTAAGATATTAGCTATTTATTAAAAGAACTAGTATTTACTCTAATGTATTCATTGAATATAAGGTGAAATAATGACCAAATATATATTCTCTCAAAATATCTTTTATTTGTCTTATTATTTGATATAGATATTAAATGAATCTACCACCGATTCGGAAAGTGGATTCTGATGAGAAGAATCGGCAAGAAACTCAACAGCTCCTCTTTTAAAATATATTCTTTACACAGCAATCAGGGCAACAATAAAATATAAGTTAAATACGATGAATTACAAGTAATAAAGTACTTATCTTAATACAATCCAGCAGCGTTAGCACTATTGCAAATACTAAGTAGTTATCTTACACAATCCAGCAGAGTTACCACTATGGCAGACTGATAATTAGGAACTATATTCTCGAGCAAGACATCGTCCCTTTTATAGTCAGATTACGTACAAATATGACGGTAGAAAAATAAAAAGTTATACAATACAACAACTTTTATAAGTTATACAATACAACAACATTTTATATTTAAAATACTACATTAAACATAGGAAATAATGGAATCTAACAAGCTCAAGTTTAATGGATTGTGCTACAAAATAAACATACCTATATAATTTGTAAAGTGATTGTATCCCCAGACGTGACAGTAATCCTTGAAAAGACTTCTGGACGAAAGTACGTTTTTTTTTTATATATAAAAACAGAGAGGGCAAACGAGCAGGAGGCCTCACCTGATGTTAAGTGATCACCATCTGATAAATGAACATCTGGGCCCAAGTCCCCAAGTGGTTCCCCAGTGGTTCCCAAGTCGTATCGGTTCGGAAAAACCACCGGCGGAAGCTGATTCCACAGAGTGGTTGTGCGCGGTAGAAAATGCCTTCGAAATACGATCGAAAAATATATATTTATATAAATAAAATATGCCCGCACTCAAAAATCAGGGTTTTATTAAAGGAGGTAAAAGCTTAATTAACAAAAATAATAAACGTGACACTGTCGACGGTCCACATTAGGATATCTTTTTTTAACGGTTAGAAAAGCATTTACGCACTTCACTACCAGGTAGCGGGAGTATAGCATGCAATGCATACCCATTTTATGCCACTAGGCTCAATCTCCCACCTCCTCTATTCCATTAATTTTTTCCCTTTTCATTCCTCCCCTCCTATCACTTGGGTTGGCAACGCGAGTGTGATATCTCAAGTATCGCAACCATTCATAGGTTGCGGTGACTGCTTAACGTCTGGCGGGCGGTATGTTTGTTTACCAACCGTCCAAAAACACAACAAGCAGGAATTGAATCTGCAACCATTGGCGTTTTAGGACGGTTTGCTACAATTGTGCTACAGTGATTGTTTTTTTATTCATCATCATCATCAAATCCACGGCTGGACACAAGCCTCCCCAAAGAGTGACCCAATGACCGGTTCTGCGCCACCCGCATCCCGAGAAATCTGCCCACTCTGCGCTTTCCGGTATGTGGTCACCACTCGAGAACCTTTTCGCTCCAACGGCCATCGGTTCTACGAGCAATTTTGTTTTATTATTATAATCGTAAGTAAATACAATTTTAATACGAGTAATGACTTCACAGTCCAATTTCAAAATGCATTTTCATTCCAACGGCAATTCAATACGTATTCTTTCTAGAAACGAATAACCATTACGGTCTTGATAACATCGTAACACGCGAATCGACAATGAAAATTGACGAATAACCACAATTACACGAGCGTGGATCGTTTTATTGTTTTCGGACGTTAATTGAAAAGTCAAATATTCGTTTAAGAAACGAAACGAATTAGAATTAATTGACCCAATAACCCGGTGAACGTGAAATGGAGTTCAACTGACATGGCGCGACGTCTGGGGATTTATTAACCATTTTCAGAATGTACAATAGAAGCTATTTTTAGAAAGAAAAATGTCAGTCATAATTTTATAAAAGCCTCCACTCCCGGCCACGCATAAAGTGAATAGGAATTTCCGCAAAAAATGTTTGTTTGGGATAAAACAGCAGCGACTTTTCTTAAGGTCCGAGTTATCATTTTTTTAAGACCGGATATTTAGCTGATATCAAAAATAAATAAAGATAGAGAAAAACATTTTCTTATTAGAAGGTTTGAGAAGTTCTTGATTTAGGTCCTTTTGACGTTCCCGTTGCCGGATAACCGGCGCCGGGTATCCAGTAACAAACTGTAAGCCATACATGCCGTATGGCAACTTTCACACGTACCCGCGTAATTTAGCTCAGCACGCCGGATTCATCACTGTGCATACGAGCTACAAGATTCAAAATTAGGTCGTGTGAAAGCAAAATAAGTTACCGGACAGTCGGCGCTGGTTACCCGGCAACCGGCACGTGTAAAAAGGCACTTAGATTCCGCCCCCAATGGACCCCAATAGAACTCTATTACTAAGTTTCAGCTGCATGTCTATCCATGCGTCCGTCCGACACTCAGCGGGCTGTATCTCACATATCAAAAGCATGGGTATTTCTGTTGCCGCTACAACAACAAGTGCTAAAAATAAAGTGGTCCCCCTACAAGAATATATATAGCTAAATTTAATTTCAAAATTAAGGGTCTGATATCTTTATTCAACTGTGGTTCGGAACCGTTAATGAGCGAGTCCAACACGCACCTGGCCAGTTATACTTATACACACGTATCATATTATGCTTCCTACTTACTTAAGAATGCTTTGCGCTATTTCAATCATCACGGTTCTATGATACCTAATCTTGATATAATTAGTATTTTAATTATATTTTTCACTAAGAAAAATAGTGGTTTCTTTTGAATGCGTATTACTGGAGGTAGGAGGCCCAGGTTTGTAACCACTGTACGTTGGTGTAAAACTCTTGAAGTGGTAGCGTATAACAACTTGTTGATTAAATATCAGCAAAGCACCTGCAGAATGAAGATGTTCATAGGCGGCGGTAATCGCCTAATATCAAGTGAAGCTCCTTTTCTCTCCTTACCGTAACGCACGTTAAGCATAAGAGAAAGAAACGTTATTTAAGCACTTGAAAAAGTCTAGCACGGATTTGAACCCGCTCCGGTTAAAGTCTTTTTTATGCTACAAGTTGGCAAGCATACGGACCACCTGATTGTAAGTGGTTGCCGTAGCCTATGAGCGCCAGAGCTATTAGTAGGTACCACTCACGCGTTGTCAACCTTAAGATATTAGTTCTTAAATCTCCTTTGCCTAGTAATTTCACTAGCCTACAGTGCCCTTCAAACCGGAACACAGTAATGCCTAAGCAGTAATATTGCGCGGCAGAATATTTGACACTGCGTTGGTACCTACATAGCCAGCTTCTTGTAACATAAGATCTACCAGTGTGACAGATTGCGATTGCACTAAATAATCTTTGCTGTGACAGAGGTTATCCCAACAACGGGCGATGGGGTCGTCACATCCCGACGTAGGAAAAGTCTACGTCTTTTATCCACTAGCCAATCTCGGCCTTTTAATAAAGACTATTAACTAAGTGTGCCTTTAAAATGTCACAATATTGTATCTTCAATGACCTTATCCTTCCTAAATTCTTTAAGAAAAAAGCAAATTTAAACATCAATGTCTTTATCAAAATTTTGATCTCATCGAAATACTTTTCGAGCGGCAATAGTCGTGTCAAAAGCCTATTGGTTCCTATCATCAAAAGCGATAAGTCTTGATGGATATTGCTTAGTTCAGATAGGGCACGGAGGCATCGTTCAAATTTTGTCGGACTCAATTTTTTTTCCTGTATCAAGTATTTTGATAAAAAGATATTTCGGTTTATATACTATAATAACTTACTCGGTTTTTAAATTGTCTTCTTGTAAATTCTATATAACGGCTTTTACTTAATAAATATAAAAGAACATACGGTACTGATAACAAAAAAAGAATTTTTATAATTTTTTCCGGAATTTAGAAATTTTTATTTTGGAAAAAGAATGAGCAACCCCGTGCAATAAGAGTAACATTATTATAAAACTTAAAATAATAATAATAATAATAAACGTTGCACACTCAACGGCCCACATTGGGATATTAATATCCTGTGTCGGGGTCCGGAAACATTCACAATGACAAGGACAAATACACCCAGACCGGAAAATATGCTTGCATGGTCAATACAAACATATTATGATCCGAGCGGTAATCGAACCCGCGACCTGTGGCGTTTAAAGCACGTTCGCTCCCGCTGCACCACAAAGTCGTCAAAAGAAATTATTTAAAGCAATAATTCTATAGACCAGGCTAATGATGACGACAGTTTGAAGCCTCAATAGCTCAACGGTAGAAGGACCAACTCCGAACCTCGAACAGCGACAGTTGCGGGTTCGATCCTAACCCGTTATTTCCGTACCCACTGCTAGCACAAGCTACGAGCTTATTTGGAGAGCCAATACAAATATTAGTAATGAACTGAAAAAGGATTCCAAAAAGTGACTGTTACGTTTCATTCATTCAATATTTACTTTTTATCATTCATTCAATATTAGGTTAAGACTTAATGTATATGTCGGCGCGAATACGACAGTTCAGCTAAAAATTAGTTCATAAATCATAAAATTGAGATTGTTATTTTAAAATTAACGTTAAATAGCTGTAATTGTTAATGTTATTGTAATTTCAATTTCTAACCTAAAAACTTTTAAACATTTGCACGTGTATCGAGACCTTTAAATACGGTTGCTTTGTCATTGTCAATCAATTCGTGTTCGAACCGTCATACAGTACGTACCTATCTAGGCCGTCGTTACGCTGTCCGTTGAAATAAACAAAGTGTACCCACATACTGAAGTTTTCTTTGGAGGACCCGAATAAGAGTCGTCATTATGCAGTAATTCGACAGTGACGTCAGGGAATGCTGATGTCACGCATTTTAAAAAGATGACTCTATCGCTTTCTGCGACATATACATTACTGAGGTCAATAAAAAAATATTATTATTATTCATTCAATATTTACTTCTTATTCCAATTTGTTCTCACACCTTTCTTACTTAAATCAGACCGTTGTGCCGCGATGGTAGTGTGTCCGCCTTCAACCTCGACAGTCGTGGTTTCGATTCCCACTAACAGATATTCGTTCTTGTAGGGCTCCTCACCGTGTTCGGAGTATACGTTAAGGTATCGATCCCATAACATCTGATGATAAACGTTAACTCTTGACAGACAATTTTCTCTTTATTACTTAATAAAATAAAATAAAATACAATTTTTTTAAGAATAAAATATTACTCGTATAATATATGGATGGTTGTCACATAAAAATGACAAAAATCACAAAAATCTATAACATTATTATTTATTTTATCAAACAAGTATTATCTGGTGTATTGTTTGTTACCCATTCGTAGATATTTTCCTCTCGCAAATTCAATTTCCTCCACAATCGAGATAAAGCTGTAAATTCACTATTTTACTATCGCTGCGTAATCGAAGAACGCCTACGTTCCTTTATTAGGACAACTTAAACGGGTAATCATATTTGTCTTGTGTTTAATACTATTTTATTATTCACTAGCTTTTGCCAGCAATTTCGCCCGCGTGTAAAACATTCAAATATACCTTACATATTTCCATAAGTCATCCCCTATCCCTTTTGTATTTTTACAACCTCGGGTGTTGCCAACCTTTTACTAAAAAATAATCATAATAAAAGCTCTAAAAATGACGATACTTCCATAATACTTTTCATCCCCCCTTTCAACCATTTCTTCACATTAAAAATTAGCTTAAGTCCTTTTTAAGGCTCTAGACTATCTGTGTACCCAATTTCATTTAGATCGTTTTAGTAGTTTGGGCGTGAAGGCGCGACAGACAGATAGAGTTACTTTCGCATTTATAATATTATTTAAGTATTATTAGACCACATTTTGGCGCAGCGAACCTGCCTTAAGAGCCACAGTTCGCGGGTTCAACTGCCGCTCGGACCAGATGTTTGTATTGACCATACAGACATGTGTTCCGGTCTGGGTGGGTTGTCCTTGTCCTTGTTTTTTTTTTTTTTTTTTTTTTTATGTTAGAAGTTGGCAAACAAGCATACGGCCCACCTAATGGTAAGTGGCTGCGACAGCCTATGAGCGCTTGCAGCACCATTAGTAGGTGCCACTCACGCGTTGCCAACCTCGAGATATTAGTTCTTAAATCTCGTTCGCCCAGTAATTTCACTAGCGTACAATGCCCTTCAAACCGGAACACAGTAGTGCCTAAGCACTACTATTTGGCGGCAGAATATTGGACACTGCGGTGGTACCTACCTAGCCGGCCTCTTGCAACAAAGACCTACCACCAGTGTGACTGATTGCACTGGTGGAATAACCTCTGTTGTGATAGAGGTTATCCCAACAGCGGGCGATGGGGTCGTGACATCCCGACGCCTTTGAATGTGTATGTTTTAGGACCCCCGACATAGGATATCACTATTTTTATGCGAGACGTTGAGCGTGTAGCGTTTATTTCTCACCGGTTTGACTTTCTTATAATGTTTTAGAAAACGGATCTTAAGAGCTACACATTCAACGAACCCTATTGAAAATTATCGTCAAAGATCCGGAAATAAACACGAATACGACCAACCAGACTGATACAAGTCCCAACTGTCAAGCGGAAATCGGTCCGGTCCGATCGAAGTTATTATAAACTTTCGCAATAAGAAAGTTAAAGTGGTCGTCAAATGTCAATCGACAACTCCTCTATCAAAATGCTCTGATGTTTTTTACTGTAAAATGGTCAGAAAAATTTACAAATTTATATCGCCTAAAAGATATTTTGCTCCCAAATTTTGTCCTATGTTTTAACGTTAATATCTTTCTTGTAGTGTAGTAGATTTTTAGCAATGCATTTTTCATATATGTTTTCGGTTTTAATGTCACTGTAACTAGTGAAATTACTGGGCAAAGGAGATTTAAAAACCAATATCTCGATGAATATGATGATCGGTAAACGATGGTTGGGTAAAGCAACTTTAAGCGCGGTCAGTCACTAGATGGGTGATCGCATAGTGGTATTTCATCTGAGCGTCTCCGTGCTTCGGAGGGCAAAAGTCGGTCCCGGCTGATCAATTTGATGACAGTCGATAAGTCAAGTCAGAGGCCTATACGGGCGACCTTAACAACTCTGACCCTGGGTTGCGCGCTAGCCACCCGATAAGAAGAAGAAGAAGCGCTCATAGGCTAATTACAGAAATTTATTTTTTTCCCTCGTTCCCTGGGCTCCTTTAAACGAGGCGTGAAGGAGCATCTTGTGGTTTGGTAGGGCGAGGGTGACAAACGCAGTTGCCCTCCGCAACAGTATTAGCCGCCTTCGCGTTTGGCACTTGCCATTAGGTGGAGTAGAGTCATCTGCCCTACTTTTCAAATAAAAAAAACGACACGATCAATCTGTCAAGAACTCAATAATAGAGAAACGTCCCTTGTTAATAAGATTACAGTGAAATCATTCAAATAGTAAATCGAATTGTAAACTAAATTTCGATTAACTCGACACAGGCAACATTTGATGTTTAATTAAGGTCATATTTGTTGACGTGTTCACCTGCGCTAGATGAAAGGTCTACGATGTCTAGGCCAGACGGTCCCTACGGCGTCGTAAGTAATATAATTTACATGGGATTGTAAACACGCTACATTCTATATAGAACTGTGTACTGAAGTCGGTGTTCGAGTATGTATGGCTGTCTTTTACAGTACTAAAACGCTACGCGAACCACTGACACTCAGGAGGCATGTCGGTACGCTTATTATATTCGTCACACTGGTGGTAGGTCTTTTGTTGCAAGATCCCAGTTAGGTATCATCGCAGTGTCAAATATTCTACCGCAAAGAATTAGTGTCTTTGACATTACTGTGACTAGTGAAATTTTGGGAAAATTTAAGAAACAATATCTTGAGGTTGGCATACATTAATGGCATCTACTAATGGTGTTCTAAGCGCTCATAGGCACGGCAAGCGCTTACCTTGAGGAAGGCTGTATGCTTGTTTGCCAACTTAGTAACATTAAACAAAATAGAAATAAAAACAATCTGTAACCTCAATGGCAAGATGTCCTTTGGTTTATCTTTCTTTCTATATTATATTACTTAAGGGCGTCGGGATGTGACGACCCCATCGCCCGCTGTTGGGATAACCTCTGTCACAACAGAGATTATTCATCCAGTGCAATCAGTCACACTGGTGGTAGATCTTTTGTTGCAAGAGGCCGGCTAGGTAGGTACCACCGCAGTGTCCAATATTCTGCCGCCAAATAGTAGTGCTTAGGCACTACTGTGTTCTGGTTTGAAGGGCATTGTACGCTAGTGAAATTACTGGGCGAACGGGATTTAAGAACTAATATCTCGAGGTTGGCAACGCGTGAGTGGCACCTACTAATGGTGCTGCAAGCGCTCATAGGCTGCGGCAGCCACTTACCATTAGGTGGGCCGTATGCTTGTTTGCCAACTTCTAACATTTAAAAAAAAAAAATTATATAATCTACTTAATTGCGTGTAGAGCCAAGAGCAAAGCAAGTAGATGTTATGTTTATTGAAAAAGGCTCTTTCTTAAGTACTTACATCTTTACAAAGCAAGTAACAAAAGTTTTAATTATAAATATCGTCTTAAGTTACGAACTAACTTTAAATAACAAAACCTGCATTGTGTTCTGTTCAAGGATTATTAAATCTTTTGACTTGAATGGGAAAAATATAATAGAAACATTAACAAATTTAATAAATTAAGAATATAAGACTCTTAGAATTGAAGGATATATGATTTACAAGAGATATATTTAATTCAATAAAGATTGTATTATTAAGACTTCATTGGTAAAACCGATACCTTTATATCGAAAATACCGAGCATTAAGTAATAATCATAACCAGACCCAGAGCATAAAACATGCCATGGTCAATACAAACTCCGAGTGGGAATCGAACGCGCTTAAGGCAGGTTTGCTATCACTGCGCCACATAGTCCTCACAATGTGTTGGGAATGGAAGTTAGTATTCTTAAGAAAAAAGTCGATCATGCGAAAACATTTATTTACTTATCACTACATAGTATAAAACAAAGTCGCTTTCTCTGTCTCTATCTATGCTTAAATCTTTACAACTACGCAACGGATTTTGATGCAGTTTTTTTCAATAGATAGAGTGATTATATGTATAATAGATGAAGGTTTATATGTATAATAACATCCATTAAATAGTGGAGAAAAAATATATTTTTGAGGTTTCTAATGTGATGTCGTAAATAATTACATTTAATGCGTGCGGGCCACGGGCAGTAATGAATAAATCAAAACTACTAGATCGATTTTAATCATTTTTTCAGTGAATGAGACATAGGCTATATATTTTATACCCGTGCGAAGCCGGAGCAGGCCGCTAGTTATTTATATTATATTATTAACTTTCTAATCACTTCTGACGAACCAACAACAATGTATCTAAAAATAGAATTTCCAATGGTTACGTTATACATTTTATTACTTCGAAACGTATTAATAAAAGACCGATCCTTCACAAGATTCTTTTCCGATTCCGTGAATTCGAAACGAGGAAAAAAATACGGCTAGCATAGTTGTTTGAGAAGTTCGAGACGAAAACTCGTAGCGATTCAAACCGTGTAACGTAATTTTGTAATATATTTATTTGAAATATTTTAATAATATGAAGAAGAGCTGAGCCCGCGATTTCACACGTGTTTATCGTTACGTTTTCGTACGCTAAGTAAAATATCGGCAGACAGGGACGAAGAAGAAAATATTATTTTTATTTTTAGCTTTTTAGTATTGAAATCTTTTTTTTTTTTTTTCTAAAAATCATTTTATTTAAGAATTTAACAAACGAACAGTACTTGACCAAATTGAAAGCTTTCAAATAAAAACAGAAAAATCGGTTTCACCCAGACGAAAGTTCTGAGGTAACAAACAAAAAAATCAAAAAATACAGTCGAATTGAGAACATACTCCGTTTTGGAAGTCGGTAAAAATAAAATCATTGTGTTATATTTAACAAATTAATCGAGAAAGTTAAATGTAAACAACTATAAAATATAAACTCCGTGAAAAACAATCATTAAAACTTCCCCCAATATCAGCTAAACTCAAACCTTCCAAAACTGTTCAAACTTAACGAAAAAAAAAAAATTACAAAGAACAATTTAATTTTACGGCGATCCATTTCAGCGGTTCGTTTTTGTTTGATAATCCCAATTAGGAAGTTTGCGGATCTTTGATCTGACGCCACGTAATTTGTTGTGCCATTTTCAAGTTTGTTAGGTTGCAACAATTTCATTCGACCCCCATTTTCTTAAGTGACTCGGTAAATCTTTGTAACTGAGATTTTAAGTCTTTTAAAAGATTTCAGTAATGAACGAGAGAATATAAAACTCGAAGAGAAATTTTAAACTACTTCTTTACTTTAGTTAAAAAAATGTGGATTAAAATTTATAATTATAAACATTGAGATTAAAAAAATAAATAAATAAACGCTACACACTCAACGGCCCCCATTAGGATAATTATATCCTGTGTCGGGGTGAATGTTTCGACCCCGACACAGGATATTACTATCCTAATGGAGGCCGTTGAGTGTGCAGCGTTTATTGTACGATTAATACAAACATCTGCTCCGAGCGGGAATCGAACCCGCAACCGTCGAGGCTTAAGGCAGACTCGCTACCCACAACGCCACAACGGTGTCAAAGATATGGTAGATATATATAAAATATGGGTTTTTATGCAACAATCCTACTAATGTAATAAATGTGAAAGTTTGTATGTTTGGATGTTTAGATGTTTGAATGTTTGTTACTAAATCACGCAAAAACGGCCGAACGGACTTCGATTAAATAGACACATACATGACGACGTGGTGGCGCACCGGTAGCGAACCTGTCTTAAACGCCACAGGTCGCGGGTTCGATTCCCGCTCAGAGCATAATATGTTTGTATTGACCATGCAAGCATATTTTCCGGTCTGCGTGTATTTGTCCTTGTCATTGTGAATGTTTCCGGACCCCGACACAGGATATTACTATCCTAATGGGGGTGGTTGATAGTGCAGCGTTTATTTATTTATTTATTATTTATTATATCGTTACTTGGATTAGCATATAGGATACTTTTAATCCCGGAAAAATGTTCGATTCCTGTGGGATTGACAAAAAACCTGCTACAGAACGTATTCAATGATTTCTTAATAATTGAAACCTATATGAAAAACTTGCTATTGTGTGTCGCAGTTGAAGTACTAAATATTTTCACAAATTTTCTGCGAGAATTGTAACAGTAATGCTTTGACCTATATAATCCAATAAACTCGCCATCCAGAATGGGCAAACGCTTAACAGAAGTTAAAACTTCGCGATGTAAAGTTCTCAGTTCATAATGGAATACATCCGATGAAACTATACCAATGAAATATTAATTCAGATTCGACTTTTCCGTGTCGTATATATATATTTTTTTCATTTTTCATGTTTGTTCCAGTGCAGTTCTACAAGCTGTATTGCTAATTTATTCTAGTAAATTGGCAATTAATTTCTCGATCATACGATAGTGGATTATCTTACGTATGAGAGCAGGACTGTTTGAGGAAAAACCAAACACCATACGATTACCATCAGTTACCACCTCAGAGACTTTCATGCGATAAGAGAAAGAGAGACAGAAAGAAAAGAAAGGGGACAGACGGGGTATGGTTGTGGCCTTCAGGCTTTTTTTTTTTATGTTAGAAGTTGGCAAACAAGCATACGGCCCACCTGATGGTAAGTGGCTGCCGCAGCCTATGAGCGCTTGCAGCACCATTAGTAGGTGCCACTCACGCGTTGCCAACCTCGAGATATTAGTTCTTAAATCTCGTTCGCCCAGTAATTTCACTAGCGTACAATGCCCTTCAAACCGGAACACAGTAGTGCCTAAGCACTACTATTTGGCGGCAGAATATTGGACACTGCGGTGGTACCTACCTAGCCGACCTCTTGCAACAAAAGACCTACCACCAGTGTGACTGATTGCACTGGTGGAATAATCTCTGTTGTGACAGAGGTTATCCCAACAGCGGGCGATAGGGTCGTCACATCCCGACGCCTTGAAATCTCTCACTCATTCAAATAAATACAATACAAATATTGTTCCTTTACATCAATACAATTGCTGCCTTTATATTGTTTATGTACCACCCTTTAATCCTCCCTCGAGCCGGTCTATTGATATACATCAGAAAGTAGTACCCGTAACCAGTAATCAGACAGACTACTAGTACCTAAATTGTAGTTCATATTGTACATTTCGAAAATAACGACGACTCATGCGATAAAGAAAATAACGTAAAGTAATTTCTTGGACATTGTAAGAAAACTTTTATAAGTGTACTTAGAAAATACACAGAACAATATAATATTTGTAAATATCTTAATTCAAAGTTATGACTGTCAGCGTAAAAGGTATTTTTTAAGAAAGCACGTCAGAAAACATTCTGAGTTAGAGTTTTAGTTGTGCCAGGCCTTTTATTGCAAGAGGCCGGCTACCTACCACTGCAGTGGCAGATATTCTACTGTATAGTAGTATACTGCGTTTTTGTTTTAAGCTCACCGCATCTAGTGAAATTACTGGGCATAGGAGGTTTAAGAACCAATATTGGAGGTTGGCAACCCGTGAGTGAGACTTACAAATGTATGGTGTTGCAAGCACTCATAGGCTTCGACAACCGCATCATATCAGGTTGGTTGGTATGCTTATTTTCTAACTTAGTCAAATAAAAAAATACAATATACATTGCGATATTTATCTCAAAAACCTGAATAGGAAGTATCAAATCGAATAAGTTCACAGTTGTTGCGCGCAAACCCTTGCCGCTTTTGAAATACTGTACGCATCTTTGGGCCCGAATGGGCCCATCTTATGTTATAGCGAAGTGGAACGGCCGAAGCGAGTGCAATAGACGTTTATTGAAATTATGGCGTCGTATCTTTCAATGGATCTAGTGACCCTTTTCGTGAATTTAATGAGATGATAAAGTGAATTTCATATCTCTATTTAGAAGATTAGAGACATTTAGAGATACATTTGTATGCCAACTTACTATTTAGGGATAGTGGTATATATAAATATCTCATGTAAGCTATGGATACATATTTTCTCTGTTTGATGTTTGGTTCACCGAATACCTATAGGTTTGTAGTTATTTAACTCCTTAGATGTGTCGATCACTACATGTTTGTCGGATATACATTATTAAAAAAACTATATAAAAGGGCTCAAACATTTGAAATAAATAATCGAATATTTCTATCTGAGTATCATAACATGAGAAAAATAAGTTTTATAATACAAGCGAAACGAAGACGCATAACGAAGCTGTAAGAAGATGGGAGCAATTCTACCAGAGATGTGCTAGGCAGCTGAGCGGTGCGAGGATGCCTAACAACCTCCATCTCTAACAAAACCTTAAGGACTGCTAGTAGATTCTGTTTCGCGTCCCACTCTGGCACACATTCTTCACACTCATTTCTCGCACACATCTCTCGCAACCACCCTCTATTGCGCTTCCTTGTTTTGTCCTAACAAAAATCTCAGTCCACTTAACCGTTTTCACAGAAGCTGCACTAAGCGTGCTTGTGTAAATGACGTGATTCTATTATACTGTTTCTTAACTAACACATCCCTCACAAAACATCCTCACACATCTCTGGTGGAAATGCAGCCTAAGACAATAGGTACAATTCTTTGCTTTTTTTTTATGTAAGAGGGGGCAAACGGGCAGGAGGCTCGTCTGATGTTAAGTGATCAACGCCGCCCATGAACATCTGCAACACCAGGGCATGCCACCTGCATTGCGTTGCCGACCTTTAAGGAAAGAATACGCTCTTCTCTTGAAGGTTCCTAAGTCGTATCGGTTCGTAAAGACCGCCGGCGGAAGTTGATTCCACATATTGGTTGTGCGAGGAAGAAAATGTCTTCTAAATCGCGCTGTCCTGGACTTCCAGACATCGATTTTTCTCTTATGTCTGGATAATCGAGCGCCTTCCGATATAATCAATGAGGTCATATGCTATCTACTGATAGTTAGATATCAACAAATTACCTGCATGTAATTGACTGTACAAGACCGCGGTATATACGTCCATTACTCAGATAATAATACATGCGGTCGTTGATTAATTAAATGATGGAAATCATCTATTGATTGAGTGATCTATGCAACAACTTGAACAATGCTGTAAAGGCTATGTATACTTATTGTTAAGTACCTATTGTAATTTTCCAATTTTGCCATTTTAATTTTGTTTAAATTTATCATAACGGCTGGCAAATAAGCATACGGTCCGCCTGACGGTAAGCAGTCACCGTAACCTATGACCGCTTGCGATACTTTAAGTATCACATGCGCGTTGCCAACCCAAGGAATAGTAGGGATGGATGAGAAGGGAAAAAAGAAGGGAACAGAGGGTGTGAGAGATTGGGCCTTCGGAGATTTCAGTCTTCGCACGAAACGCAACAGTATTATTACTTCAAGACGATTTTCTGTAAGACGGTAATACTTCCCTGGACGAGCCGGCTCATTTGGCTACGGAACCCTTAAAATCATACCTATTCGTTTTTTTACCTACGACAAAAAACGTTCAGATAAATAATGGTATTATCGAACCACATTTTATCAAACCTTTCGTTTTATTTCGTATCTTCTATACCCAATTTTTTCCTCGTTCTATTCTCTTACCTTATCGAGCAAGATATCCCTGAACATTTACGTTGATATTTATTTGTACACCCAAATTGAAATTATGACTTAAATTCACCGCTCCTTTTCACCCGACTACCTTTCCTAATCCTTTAAAGATTTGTGACCTTTACGAAGGGACCAGATGGGTTCGTATGATATGGACGCGATGCCGATGAATGAATAATACGCATTAAATCCTGACCTGTATAGCTGGGGTAAGGACAGGATATAAACAAGGGATTATATGAATTGGCTATGTATTAAGTAATTGCGAATAATTTTAAAGACTCGTACACACGTAGACGCGTCCGCATCGCTTGACACCCCTGCCGTAATTGTGCTGAGACACTTTCGCTACGCACATATATTTTATGATTTGAGTCCTCAATGACGACTCTGAATTGACAACCTTTTTTTTACTTGGGGAAATGCAGTTACGCACTCGACCACCGGGACGGTTGCAACAAATGGCGCAGGAGGTGTGGTACTCGAAGCCTGGTCCCTACCCACTATAACCACCAAGGTCCCATCTAGCGCCATAGAACGTCGCGGGATCGCTGACGCATTTAACCGCCTTGAAGTTAACTTGTCTTTTTGTTCAAGTCGTTGATATTTGGACGCAAATAAGCAATACCATGTCAACCCACAAAATTGAAAAAATGGGCTATATATGCAGAAGTGTTGGTAAATGGCTGAAAAACATTTTTCTTTAATATTTGTAGGGTTTTAAGCTTTAAAATTTCTAAAAAAACATTTTTAATCATGCCATTTATGTATAATTTTAAACGTTATGGGTTATATTATATACGAAATATGCAGTTTGTACACTTATGTTTTGTGAAAATAAGTATAAATCACTTACATAAACCTGAAATTGCCAAAAACTTCACATACATAAAAAAATTCATATTAAGCAAGTTGTTCAAAATCTTCAAACGCGTTTTTCTCGAAATGACATTCGTGTGGGTTGACATGGTATTGCTTATTTGCGTCCATTTACGGACCACATGTATTGTGACTGAATTCACAACTAGCTGTGAATAAGCTGGGCTTGAGCTTGGGATGAAAGCAATAACAAATCGCGTCAGCTAAAAGGCCCTTATAAATAAATTGGACTGAACAGATCAAAAGGCCCATATTTATAATATGTACTTACCTGATGTCCTATACCTATTATCTAAAATAAAGATACCAAATATAAATATTATTTCCGCACGTAACGACTGAATCTGACACTTATTTTATAACGAGCTTTTGCCAGCGGCTTCGCCCGCGTGTATAACGAATTTAATACAAACTTTAAACCTTCATTTCACCTCTTCAGTTGAGGAATTTCAGAAAATGTTAAAAAACGGCTTAATCGTTACCAAAAAATAGAATTACATTCTTCTACGAACTCCACTTCACCTATGGGTTGAATTCCAAAACGTTGTTCACAAGGAAACAAAACTCGTTTACGTTTTAAAAACAACACCTGTAAAAAAATCAGAAAAAATATTTCAAGATTAGGCTAGACGTTGATATGCCATGTCCGATATATTGAGTTTTCAGCATCTGTCAAAATAAAATGTAATTTAAAACAAAAACACCAAAGAGTATTTATAATATATAAACTTTTAAGCAAAATAACTTTCTACACCTTTTTAACCCCGTTATGGGATGAATTTAAATAAAATAAGAAACACGATTTCCATCAATTATGTTAAAAAAGGTTTATGCAAAATTTGAAGTAGATTGGACCGAGGAATCACGTTTTCCAATACAAACTTTGCCTTTCTTTTTCACCCCCTTAGAGGTAGAATTTTGGCAAATCCTTTCTTATCGGATGCCTACGTCATAAAATAAATAAATAAATAAACGCTACACACTCAACGGCCCCCATTAGGATAATTATATCCTGTGTCGGGGTCCGGAAACATTCACAATGACAAGGACAAACACAACCAGACCGGAAAACATGCCTGTACGATTAATACAAACATCTGCTCCGAGCGGGAATCGAACCCGCGACCGTCGAGGCTTAAGGCAGACTCGCTACCCACAACGCCACAACGGTGTCATAAAAAGAACACACCGTCCAAGTTTCAGGTTTTTATGATCAGCGGTTTAGGCTGTGCGTTGATCCGTCAGTCATTCAGGACAAAGCCTTTTATATATATAGATAATAAAAACTGATATACAGTTAAAATGTAACATTATAAAGCATTTAATATAATCATTTATATACATCATTATTCGTTACGTACTCGGCCTTCATCCAGAACTAGTGCACATAACATTATCTAACATTATAATTATAGTGATAGATACTGCACAACAGCTGGTATACACCTTTTCCAAAGAAACATAGGGTATAAATAAATAAATAAATAAATAAACGCTACACACTCAACGGCCCCCATTAGGATAGTGATATCCTGTGTCGGGGGTCCGGAAACATTCACAATGACAAGGACAAATACACCCAGACCGGAAAATATGCTTGCATGGTCAATACAAACATATTATGCTCCGAGCGGGAATCGAACCCGCGACCTGTGGCGTTTAAGGCAGGTTCGCTACCGCTGCGCCACAACGTCGTCGTAGGGTATGTTTCTTTGGAAAAAGAAAGAGTACTGTAGATATGCCTGATTGTAGTTAACCTGTTTATAATATTATAATATATAACAAGAACATCAAACATTCTGTAACCGTGTACCTATTAGGGTTCCGTAGCCAAATGGCAAAAACGGAATACTTATAGTTTCACCATGTCCGTCTGTCCGTCCGTACGTATGTCACAGTCATTTTACTCGGAGACTGTTGGCTCTATCTATACAAAATTTAGAAAAGGTGTATTCTACGAACCGCACTACGATTTTGTAATGAAATCCTAAAATTTATAAAAGTTAGGGGTAACAGTCCTTACATGTAACTGAGAGTTGAAAAAAAAATTTCAACATATGGCAACGTGAGAGATATCTTTGGATAGGTCTTTCAAAATGATAAGAAGTTTTGATTTTGCCTAAAATCATAAAAATTGTTTACCCCTCCCCTCTAACTTTTTGAACTATGGGATCTTAAATTCTAGAATAATTTGAGGTTGTAAAACATCTACAAATTTTAGAGATACATAAGTTGTTCCCATAACTTTGTTTTTCATATTACTTTTAATAATTACTACCAAATTACCAACTTCATTTTGCGGTCGATTTAGTTCGTTATTATTTTGAAGTCCTATATTATATTTCTCATTATCAAGCTGCGGAACTCTTTAGTTTCGACTGTGCGTCCAAAACACACTTGACTGATAATTATTTTTAGAATTACTAACTGTCTTGTCTGGACAAACTTAGCTAAGCGTGTACGCGCTGTCCGGCGACCTTTACCGAGCGACAGTCGGCGTGGAATTCGAAGAGATTAATTAGTCGACAAACTAATCGTCGTCTATCACGTCGGACACTTCAAAATGATCGTCGTCTAAATGTAGTCTACTAGTTTACTACAAGCCGCTTCCTAGTTCTAATATAGGAGCAACATATATAGATACGTCTGTCTTTAAAGCGGTCTCTGGCGCCGCGTGCTTATTAAAGTCACATCAACAAAGTACATTATTATGTAATATAAGGTTTATTTTTTGGAAATTGTTAATAAGCTGACCATGTTTCCATTATTATATACAGTACGCGGGGTGATTTTCATAGCCTATAGATGCATTGCAACACCAGTAATATGTAAGGAAATAACTTATTTTTATTTAGGATAGAAAAATAAAAAAATATCGCGGGACGAGCATAGGGACGAAGTTCCTTTAGTATATTAAATGGAAAGGTGGGAAAACCATGACTTTTAACCATAATTTAATTTCAAATATCATCTCATATAACCCCTTCGGGTGGTCTATATCACAAGACCTCATACAACCGCACCCCATGACACCCAATACCACCCTTTTGCAACCACATGCTAGACCTTGATATTCCACCTGCATGTGAGGGACATGCACCCCATGCTAATCCACACCAATGTAACCAAAAGTAACGCTTTTCGATATAAATATTCGATAATATTTAATTTTTTCTAGCTCGCTCTATTACGCCAACCCGCGAAAATGAACTTGGTTGCAAAACCGTAGGTGTATTTCCAATTTCAAAATATAAGAGTTAACATAATATTGATGATATATCAATATTTTGATATGAATTCTGTAAGCGTTTTTTTAATGTTAAAAGTTGGCAAGCACGCATTCGGCCCACCTGATGGTAAGTGGTTGCCGTTACCTATGAGCGCTTGCAGCGCCATTACTTATTTACCGCTCAAGCGTTGCCAACGTCGAGATATTGGTTCTTAAATCTCGTCTGCCCAGTAATTTCACTAGCGTACAGTGCCCTTCAAACCGGAACACAGTATTGCCTAAGCACTACTATTTGGCGGCAGAATATTTGACACTGCTGTGGTACCTAGCCGGCCTCTTGCAACAAAAGACCTACCACCAGTGTGACTGATTGCACTGGTGGAATAATCTCTGCTGTGACAGAGGTTACCCCAACAGCGGGCGATGGGGTCGTCACATCCCGACGCCGGGAAATAAATAAAACGAAGCCAACCTCGGGTCACTTATTTTTAAAACGTAACTCAAAGGCCCATTGTTACACAACACATACTCGTTACTGCTGGATACAACACGACTTAAACAGACCAGTCACTCCACACGTTAAAGGGTAGTATTATTAGAACTTGGCAAACGAACGACTAGTAGTCAATTTATTATCGAACGTCTACAAAACGTCTCGCGTGTACTGATTTGATGTTAATACTATCACCATTTAATTTGACCGCAATTAGTATTTTGGTGTTGAGAAACTGTTTGTCTCTGTCCACTGCGAGTTGATTGTGGCTTGTAGTTTAAAAGCGTTTTCGATTATTCCAAGAAGAATGTTTAGTTTATTATGACGATATGTGCATACAGATGATGATAATTAATAATTTTCGTAATTGCTTACGCATTTGTATTATAGTTCTACCGACCCGATTTACTTGGCTCATGTTTGACATTATTATAATGTGGTTTAGAATTAAATAGTATATATTTAATTTATTTTATTGATCAAATGTATAAAACTTCTAATAGAAATTAGTTTTAAGTTTTTACATTCCCGCCCTGTGCTGTCAAGTCTAGTAGAGTCAAGAGCAGAGTTGTATTAAGTTTATCTTAAGATCTTAATTTTCCTTCCCAATACTTGATTTAGAACTTATTAAATACATGCTAAATAAGACATTTCTATTATTTTCATATGAAAAAAAAACTAATGATATTTACCGCATGCCAATGCTATTAAGGCGCGGCCCCACCACTGCTAACGCTATGCACGACTACGCCCCCCATGTTACCTGCATGGGTTTGTTTGTCAACCTGGACGTTTCCACTGCAGCACACGCTATACAGGAATATTAACATCGCTTCTCCACTCATCTAATCTCCCGCACTTATGGTAAGCTGTCCTGTACCCGTGCAACACATAAACAGCTTGTGCTGCATGGACGACATATTTGAGCAAGCCGCCCGTGTAGCAATGACGTCATTTTGTGTGTGCGTGTAGCACAAATATTTTATTTCAAAGCGAAGCTAGACAGACACACATGCGTAGCCTTTCCGTGCGCAGCGGTGGGACCGCGCCCTTATACTTTAAGCATGACAGAAAAACGTCATACAAGAGTGACGTTAGCCATTTATTCCATTAAAAAGATTTAATTATTTTTTATATTAAAAACTCAAATACGGTGTCACAAGCCCCAGTTCTGTGTAAGTTAATCCGCAAACAACGGGATGAACACGCTAAGATAAACAGCGAATGTAAATAGAGCCTTTTGGAAAAAAACTGTTTCGTAAACCGTCCGCTTATTTTTAAACTTGTGCTGGTTTATTTGATTATGACAGGAAAAAAAATCACTGTTTAACTTTTCCCTGCAGGCTGTTGTTGTATGTAAGCATTGACGTTTACATTTTAACTGCATATGAGTGTTTGTGTTTTCCATGTAAACTAAAACGTTCTCAGTATGTGTTTGAAGATTAAAATTATTTAGTACATTTATAAATAAATGGGTACCCAGCCCGTAATATTTAGTAAATAGAATTTAAGATAGTAAAGAGAATTTGTCTCTTTATTGAAAAGCTAAAAATTATACAAGAAGTGATTGGAAGAGATGTTATTCAAGGGATTTAGGCGTAGACTTACTATATGACGACGTTGTGACGCAGCGGTAGCGATCCTGCCTTAAACGCCAGAGGTCGGGGGTTCGATTCCCACTCGGAGTAGATGTTTGTATTGACCATACAGGCACGATTTCCAGACCAGGATATCACTATCTTAATGGGGAGCGTTGAGTGTGTAGCGTTTATTTATTACTTATTAGGGACCAACCTTTTTATACAGACAAAGTGACACAGTCTCTTTGGTAGTAAAATAATATTTCTCCCAAATTAGAAATCTCTATCTGTTTAGCCACTTTAGTACGTTCTCCGTACAGTGCAGTGGTATATATAATAAACGTTAGAATATATAAGAATCCATATACATACATTAACGAAAAGATTTTTTTTCAAACTTATTAGCTATTACTTAATGGTTAACCCATATATCAATTAAATCTAACTTAACATTAAATATATAATATTGAATCCGAACATCAACACCACAAGCCAATCTGCGGTATATAGTTTTGACATTACCTAAACAATATGTTCCCACTCCCGGATAGATTTATATGAGATTAATTTACCGGATTATCGACCTTAAACTCTTGAGATAAGACTCCCAATATACTTTAGATGATTGCGTTTCCCTCGTCTAGCTACAAATTAATTGCTTCTAATGAGACACTTGAAGCTCTCAACACGTAAGCTACTCGTTACACATTTTATTTGCAATGAAATGTGAATATTATATACAATACACTAAGGTTTAAATTAGGTGTTAAAAAGGCAGGTTAGTTTCAATGAAAAGATGGACACTTCGGTGACACGAAAAAACTTCCTTTTTTTATACCACGATGGTGGCAAACAAGCGTACGGCCTGCCTGATGCGCCATAAGCGGTCACCGTAGCCTATGGACGCCTGCAACCCCAGAGGTATCGCATGCGTGTTGCCGACCCCTTAATAACTTTTTCAACCTTCCCTTGAAGAAACCCATACTGTAGCGTGCAGGGAAAACCTCAGCAGGGAGCTCATTCCACAGCCGGAGGGTTTGCGGAAGGAAATTCCTTTGGAACCGCACTGTTCGCCACTTTATGGGTTCCAGTGTGTGTGGATGAATACCCTGCCGATGGCGATAATCCTTCTATCGATAAGTCAAGTTAAAGACCTATATGAGCGATATGAAGACAAATTTGCAGCCAATTTTTTGTTATGTGACTCAGTTGGCTACCAAGCATTTGGTCCAGTTGATGATAAGCGATTATCGTAGCTTAAGAGCGCTTTTTTTTTTTTTTTTTTTTTTTTTTTTTTTTTTTTTTTTTTTTTTTATGTAAGAGGGGGCAAACGGGCAGGAGGCTTACCTGATGTTAAGCAATCACCGCCGCCCATGAACATCTGCAACACCAGAAGGCATGCAGGCGCGTTGCCGACCTTTTAAGGAAAGAATACGCTCTTCTCTTGAAGGTTCCCAAGTCGTATCGGTTCGGGAAGACCGCCGGCGGAAGTTGATTCCACAGAGTGGTTGTGCGAGGAAGAAAATGTCTTCTAAATCGCACTGTTGTGGATTTCCAGACATCGAGGTGGTAGGGATGGAATTTAGAATTTTGTCGCGATGTCCGATGGTGGAATTCAGCCGGCGGGATCAATCCAAACAATTCCTCAGAACATTCCCCGTGATATATGCGATAGAAGATGCAGAGTGATCCGACATCTCTACGCAATGCCAAAGGATCAAGCCGATCGGAAAGGGCTTGATCGTCGACAATTCGAGCCGCTCTACGTTGGATGCGGTCAATTGGAAGTAGCTGGTACTGGGGAGCTCCCTCCCAGAGGTGAGAGCAGTACTCCACGTGCGGTCGAATTTGCGCCTTGTAGAGCTTCAGGCGATGAGCCGACGTGAAGTAGTGCCTCGCCTTGCTGAGCACACCAAGCTTTTTAGAGGCCAATTTGACCCTTCCTTCCTTCCCTGCTTACCATTTGCAGGAGTCACTCACGCGTTGCCAACATATTGATTCTTAAATCTCCTTTGTCCAGTAATTTCACTATCCTACAGTGTCCTTTAAACCGAAACACAGTAATGTATAAACACTACTGCTTTGCGGTAGAATATCTGACACTGCGCTGGTAACTACCTAATCGGCCTCTTGACATAAGAGGCCTAACACCAGTAAAAGTATTCTAGTATTCTATATGATCCTGAGCCATAGCATGATAGGTCTATTTTAATAAAAGGTTGTTTCGGCTATTTGCCGTATTGTTTTGACAGATTGCCATTCCAGTCGTATTTAATAACGGCGTAGGGTCGACGACTTAGGGTTTTGATGGATGACTAAATATATTAGTATTTTCACTTTTATCAAATCTTGTTCTGAACGTAATGACGATCATTGCGGCCTGTTCGTAGCGAGCCTACTTTAGTCTCGTCGGTTGCGAGTTTGATTCCCGCTTTGGGCAGATATTTTTAATGATTTTATGAATATCTGTTTCGATCTGGACGTTTGTACTTGTAGCTAAGAGCCCTTTAAGTTTTGGTTTCCGGTTGTTATCACATAATAGGTTATTTGTTCTTATCCAATGACCTATTGATTCGCCCTTAGGGTTGCGGAGGTTAAACATCATTCGCTCTATGTATAAACTATTAACCTGTCAAATCCGGATAACGGGAATAAGTAGACCCTTGGTGAATACCGGGAATAAAAGCTTACGTAAAAATATTTTTTAGATTTTACTCAAAACTCTATACGACAAATCATCACCAGATATATAATACCATTAGTTATAAATAAGATTCTGGAAAAATATATAAAAACACAAAAGATAATACAACTTACCTTACCGAGTGTAGAAATGGAAGATGCTAGATGCATGGTATATGATATTAGAAAAATGATCTAGTTGTTATGCAGCACAAATTTATGCACATTTATAGTATTCATACCTGAAACAAAGAGAAAATATTTTAGTTATAAAGAAGCAACGTCATTATTTTATTCGTTGTTACAGATCTTAAGACTGCCTTTCGTAGTTGAGACTTGCTCAATTAAGGGTGTATTATATTAAGTGGTACTATTTGTTAATAATAGAGCCATGCTCCAGCCAACACAAATAGACCGGCTTGACCGCGACAGTACTACCCTCTCACAATCAGCGTAAAGTAACAGTATCACTGTGTCAGTTCCCTTCATATTTTTTCCTTCTCATCCCTTCCCTCCCATCCCTCGTATACTTGTACTTCAATTATCGCGCGCGTCCACTGGTTGCGGTAACTGCTTACCTGCTTAACTGCATCAGGCAGACCGTATGCTTGTTTGCCAACCGTCATTAAACAGAAAAAAAACTCGAGAAGGATGGAACGAAGTTCCTTTCGAGTAATTAGTGAAGGAATCGTAATAAAATTAAATTTTTTAAAGTAATAATGTTTTTTTATTTATTATTTACTATGTACAAAAAATCTGTATACACTCAACAAAAATAGTCCTCGCGACACCACACTGTTCAATGCGAAATAGAAAGGCGAAACGAAAATAACTGGCTCGCTTTCTATGAGAGAGAGAGAGAGACAGAGAAACACGCGCACGCCGCACGGCTTAAAACTATAGCAAAAAGTGTCGTTACAACTTTTGGTCTTAACTTTTCGGTCTAGCCTCCTTTCCCAACGCGCGATAAGTAACTTCGTTCCAAAAAACCTCACGCAAAATATCGAGGTAAGTTGGTAATATTTGTACTACTGTTGAATTTTGGTCATTGCGTGATGGTAAAAACCCAAATCCTCACTCATTCTCTCTTCTAAAATAATGACAAGTTATTATTACTTATATTAGGTGGCAACGAATATAATTATATCATAGGTGATCCTGTTTATTTAAACAATAAATAATTCCTCAATGGATTGAAATTAGTAACAAAAGAATTCGCTATCCAGACTAATATTATCACTACATAGTATAAAACAAAGTCGCTTTCTCTGTCCCTATGTATGCTTAAATCTTTAAAACTACGCAACGGATTTTGATGCGTTTTTTTAATAGATAGAGTGATTGAAGTGGAAGGTTTATATGTATAATAATCTCCATTAAATAGTGGAGAAATACTGTTATTTTTGAGGTTTCTAATGTGATGTCGTAAATAATTACATTTTTTCCGCAATCTTCATGGTATAGAAAAAGGGGAACTCTTATGTTTATGTTATCTATGTTTTACTCCAAATTTAACGCGTGCGGGCCACGGGTAGTAATGAATAAATCAAACCTACTGGATCGATTTTAATCATTTTTTCAGTGAATGGCATAGGCTATATATTTTATACCCGTGCGAAGACGGAACGGGCCGCTTGTAATATATATAACATACTAAACAGACTAATGTCATAATTTATATAAAATTGTTATTATGTATAATTTATATAAATGGTAACTGATTTGATGAGAGCAAATAACGTAACAAGAGTTAACGATTATTATCAGATGTTTTATTAAAACATCTGATAATAATCGTTAACTAATAACAGATAGCTTAGCGTGCTCTCTGAGGTACGAGTTATCCAGGGTCTTTATTTTCCTAAAAAAAGAATTACAAGAAATCTTTTAATGTATCAAAATCATTTAATCAATGTAAAATATACCTTCACGATAGCCAAACCTTTCCGCATCGAATCACACAGATTGTCACGGCGTGCCCGAAAGCCGTCGTGTTGAGTGACGGATTAATGAGACAACATCTGCGGACAGTAATTGAGTGCTAACGGCACTCTAATACCGCTCTGTATATTGCCTTTACATATTCATGTATCGAACGTACAAGGATGTACTGTGTACTGTTTTTTCGCGTCAAATTTGATTTTATGAATTATGCGTTTTGCGTTGCGTAGAAAGCCAACCTTTATCGAGTCGAAAAGCCGTGTGTCATTATGAAAGTGACAGTAGTGTATTTTATGAATAGATTAAATGTTAATTTTGTAGTAGTTGTAGTTCAATAATAAAAGTATTTATTTTTGACCATAGTACATATGTAACTTATCGTAGGGAACGGTGATACTACAAAGGTTATAACTGCATTGTAGATATTAACAACCGCCTCCAATATCATTTCAAACACAATTAATTTTAATTGTCAAGTTCAAAAATCAAAAATTCATAAGTAGCAGAGAAGGAGTTTAGGCATTCAGTGTAATTTCAAATTTATTATAATAATTTTAAGGTTTGTTTCTATTCGTCACATTAAAATCCTTCATATTGCTTGCTAGTGAGTCCAAATTTAACTGGGGCCGCTTTGAATCTATACTGAACGCAAATAATTATTAAAATCTGTTCATTACTAAGACATGACCAATTGAGAGTCTCCTTACGTTTTAATTTACGTAGGTTAATAAATAAAATATGTTTTAAGACTTCCTAATTAAGTATTTTATAGGATTCCGTAGCCAAATGGCAAAAACAGAATCCTTATAGTTTCGCCATATCCGTCTGTCCGTCCGTCCGTATGTCACAATCATTTTGCTCGAAGACTGCTGGCTCTATCTATACGAAATGTAGTAAATAGGTGTATTCTATGCCGCTACACGATTTTTTTATGAAATCCTAAAATATATATAAATTAAGGGTAGCAGTCCATACATGTAACTGAGTGTTGAAAAAAATTTTTCAACCTAGGTAGCAACGTGTGAAATATCTTTGGATAGTGCTTTCAAAATATAATGAGGTTTTAATTTGGCTTATTTCATTAAGTCAGTAGTTGTTGAGATATAAGCTCCTAAAGTCATAAAAATTGTCCCCTTCCTCTAACTTTTGAACTATGGGATGTAAAATACTAGAAAAATTAGAGGTTGTAGAACATCAAATGAACTTTCAACCACATTTGGTTTGAAGAGGATAGGTCTACAAATTTTAGAGATATAAGTTGTTCCAATAACTTTGTTTTTCATAGTACTTTTAATAATTACTATGAAATTACCAAATTAATTTTTCGGTCAATTTTAATTCTTTTTTATTTGAAAAACATCTTCATCATCAAGCTGCGGAACCCTTTAGTTTCGACTGTGCGTGGTCCACAACGCACTTGACTGATAATTATTTAATTTATTACGGAGACGAAATTTCGAGATCAAATTTTAAAATAAATTAAAAATAACGTTATAATACTTTAACTTAATGTCTAATATATAAATAGTTAAAACGCAATATTAAAAACTTAAAATCTCTAAAGTAAACTTTATGAAGACTTGTTAATAAAATCGACTTAATGAGAAAACTTCCCATTTCCAGTCTTATAACTATTACTTGAAGACTTTATGAACGATCTTCAGAGCTTGAAGAATAAATCACTTTTCAAGAAGAAATTTAGAAAGATGTATCATTATTTTTTATTTTTTCATCGCTCATTATTCTTATTAGTATTTTGACCGGCATCTCTCTGGCTCTACTTATTAATAGCAGCGTATATATATAGCGTCTTAAGCATATTTACAGATTATTCCTTTTCACATAGAGTCATTTGACATTATAGACAAAACAACGACGACGTTGTGGCGCAGCGGTAGCGAACCTGCCTTAAACGCCACAGGTCGCGAGTTCGATTCCCGCTCGGAGCATAATATGTTTGTATTGACCATGCAAGCATGTTTTCCGGTCTGGGTGTATTTGTCCTGTCATTGTGAATGTTTTCGGACCCCCAACACAGGATATCATTATCCTAATGGGGGCCGTTGAGTGTGTAGCGTTTAATTTTTTTTTAAATTTTTTAAAAACAAAACAGAAATAAGAGGCAATCCCCAACAAGGAGTTATACATTGTTATCAGATATTATTTGATAAGAATCGATACGAATAACTTAACTCTCCCTTCCACGGCACAATGATGTGCTGTGCAACTTGTTCAAGGCTCAGTGGAGAAAATCACAATATACATTAGTATATATAGCGCTTTATATAATGTAGAATTAAATGAGTCATCAGGCGCCTTAAGCACTTATTTTAATTTTTAGTGTGCGCATGGAAGGTTTAAATTCGAAAATTATAAAAATTTATATTGTTCTAATCACTAAAGCTATTTTTAAGTGACTGAGTTGGCAAACAAGCATACAACCCACGATGCTAAGAGGTTGTCATAGCCTGTGTGCGCTTGCAACATCATACAATTGTAGGTGTCACTCACGCGCTCCCAACCTTGAGATGCTGGTTCTATTTAACACAGTAATTTCACTAGCTACAGTGTCCTTAAAACCTTCTTCGTTCTAGCATTATTCCCGGTATTTTTATTTTACCCAGGGTCTGCTTATTACTCTTATCCGGATTTGACAGGTTACTAGTTTTTACACAGAACGATTGCAATCTGACCTCCACAACCCTAAGGGCGAACCAGTAACTCATTGGATAAGAGCAATTTACTTATCAACAGTTAACGATTATTACCAGATGTTATGTAATAACAGCCGGAACCGACAGCTTAACAAGCTCTCCGAGGCACGGTGGGGAGACCCACAGACAAACGCCCAGACCGAGACAGAAATTTAACAAACATCTGCCCGAGCACGAATCGAACCCGCAACCGTCGAGACTAAAGGCAGACACGCTACCCACAACGCCACAACGGTGTCAACATTACAACGGTTACAACGGTGTACAGTGTCCTTAAAACCGAAACACAGTAAACTGCTTTGCGATAGAATAATTGAGACTGACGTGGTACCTACCTAACCAGTAAAAGCTACTACCAGTAAAAGCTCGCCAATATACAAAATCAGAGTAGAAAATGTCTTTATATATTTATATATTACTTTTTATCAATTATTTGACACCGTTGTGGCGTTGTGGGTAGCGAGTCTGCCTTAAGCCTCGACGGTTGCGGGTTCGATTCCCGCTCGGAGCAGATGTTTGTATTAATCGTACAGGCATGTTTTCCGGTCTGGTTGTGTTTGTCCTTGTCATTGTGAATGTTTCCGGACCCCCGACACAGGATATAATTATCCTAATGGGGCCGTTGAGTGTGTAGCGTTTATTTATTTATTATTTATTTATTTGCGATAGAAGGTATAATAATATGTTAGTTACCATTGTATATTACAGTTATATCAATCCTCTGTGATACGAGAGTCTGAACATAATGAAGCAATCATAAGAAACGCAACAAACCCTCACAATGAGACGCAGTTTCTTATTTCTGATAGCTTGATGAACTGATCATTATATCTTTTATATATTTCTTGAGATAAAACAAGTCAATAAATAGAAGATTAGATACTTAATGTTTTCGTAATGATTTTTATTGTTTACTCGCTTTAGTTGACGGCTTCGACCGCATTAATAATGATTTTTATTAAGGCACCTTTAATACCACATAGAAATAACTAATTAAAACAGGTTAAGTTTAAATGCTTAATTATGATAATCCTTCGTGCCTTATCCTTACTTATATTAAAAGTAACTCTGTCTGTCTGTCTGTCGCACTTTCACGACAAAACTAGTGAAACGATTTGAATGAAATTTGGTAGACAGATAGTCTACAGCCTAAGAAAGGACATTGGCTTTTAATGCGAAAAAGACTTGTAAGGGGTTTAAAACGAGGGGAGGAGTTTATGTTGAAACCTTTTGTTTGGCTGTTGATTCGATATAAATAAATATGACATTCCAAAATTTGTGTAATAATGAAGTGGTGAGGGAGGTTGTACAGAGTTTGTTTTAAAATCGTTATTCATGCGGACATAGCCGCTGGCCGAAGCTAGTAGTCGATAAAGGGAACCTAAACTATTTTCTTAAACAGTGAACTGACAGAAAGACAAATAAAATTTACAAACACTTAAGTATATATTACTACTACTTCATAGAAAAAAAAAAAAAAAAATACTTATTTCACAATACAATGCTTTTCAATATCATACTATTTACAATTTCATGTAGGAATCCGAGTGAACGCAATCTGATGTCGTATTCGTTATGTTCTACAAGTACATTTGCTTAATTGACATATTGTTACTGCAAAGCGAAACGGCTTTCGAGAATATTAAAGAGTTGTTTCTACTGGACTAGCAAAAAATAAACATCTTTGCTATTATTATAAAAGATAAAAGTTTAGAGATATTTTTTCCGATTGTGTGTTGCTGTTAGCCCTAGTGGCCTTGACAGCGTCACCAGGCAGGGGTGGCCGAGTACAGTGACCCCGGCCATAAAATTATATTTTTGATTAGCTTTAAGCGCGGCTCTGTTCGAGTGTTCAACAGAATTGTTGTTTAAATAATACTATTGTTCAAAAGTAGCCTTTGTTACTGCTTATAGTATCTAATAGCGGTTATTGCTGGTTCAAACGTTTGGAGAATAACAGAAACCAACATTGAGACAAAAAAATCAGACAAAAAATTTTAAAAGCAATATATACTTTCATACTCATTTAGTTAAAAACTGTTAATTTTAAATCCTTGTGATTTCGACGACGGACGACTCCGCTCCGTTAACGCGAGAGTTGCGGGTTCGATCCTGACCCTATTGGGCTATTGTCGTACACACTCCTAGCGCAAGTTTCGAGCTTATTTGGACAGGATTAGTAATACCTCGAAAAAGGCATTGCTAATATTCTTTTTTTTTTTTTTTTTAAATGGTGTGTGTGCGATTCACACACGATAGAAGTGAAACTTTAGTAAATCGACAAAAGAATGAGATGAATATATGTAACAAGATATAAAAATATTCACAAACTTTGTTAAATAATAAGACACCACGCTGACATCTTACTAACAGCTGTGATACGCAGCCGCATACATACATATATATATATATATATATATATATATATATATATATATATATATCCATGGCGCAAAGAGGAGAGACCGATAATATAAAATAGTATGTACTTACATGTCGTTTTTTCCGTTGCACGATTTCAAATCACAACGATTCTAAAGAAGTTTCACTTGAAAAAGAACTTGGGATACAATTTATCTAAAGGCTGATCAAACTATAGATAAAATGACAGTTCAACTGCTTAAAATAATAAAATAAAGTCATCTATTTATTTCTTATTTCATTAAAACATAGCTTAAACAGTATATACTTATTTAAATTTTGTTCCAAAACCGATTTACGTTGGTACGTGCCAAGGCTACGCTTATCATATTTCCACTGAAAACGTTGTGATGACAGCAGACTGAGTTAAGCATTTAATTAGCATAATTAAATAATTTCATTATAGTGGACATTTGTTTAGCCGCCAAAAGACGCCATTTAGACGCCACTTTCCAACATTGGTTATGTTTGACGAATTGGCATTGAAAGCTTATTTAATTCTCGCTTGTTATAATAATTAAGGAATGATAAGTAAATCTAGTTAGTAAATTCGTTATAAAACAATATATAAAATGGTACACGAATTTATGGTCACCCTGGGCATACGACAGTCTCTGTGCTATATTAGAGTGTAATTTATAAATACTGGTAATACGTCACATTATATTCGATGTTTTTCATTGTGATTGTCCTTTTCTTCTTCTTATCGTGTGGTTAATGGTCAAACTAGTCACTAGTACTGTCAGATAAAGTCCTCAGATGAACATTTCTAAATGAGTGTTTGAGACGGACCTTAATTTAAACAAAAAAAATTATATCTCACTTTATTAAATTTCGTACAGGATTTTTGATCATATAAACTGAATCACAGAATTTAAAAGACGAGCTACATTTCCGTCAACAGGGTAGGAAATATGTTTCGAATCAAATTAAATCCAGACGTCACATGCAGCTACGAGACGCGTCCGCTTAATTAAGGTAACGTAGTCGTATAATGTAATATTGAAAATGTTGCGACGTGTAGTGTACAATCGTCTACAGCATTGTTTATAAGTAAAAGTAACCACAATGTGAAAACCAACACAGTTTTGTTACTTTCATTTCGTTTAGGATTTTTGTAAACAACAGTACGCTTTAGTATTATAGCTGTTGCAACCGCAAATGGAAACGCAATTCAATTTTCACTAGGGTAACGAGATTCATTAAAATTTCAGATAAGACAGCAGAGTACACTTTTTAATTGTCGTTTTTAAGTGTAAAGTGTGTGGATTAAGCAAGAACTTGCAGTATAGTCATATACAATAACTAATAATTATACCTTATAGTGTAAGAGTGTTTCAGTAATGGTTGTGCATGAGATCTCACAAATTTTTGCAGAAGAAGTTTTGTAGATTTGTTTACATTTTATGTATATATAAACTGGTAGTTATCATTTTTTTTTTTTTTTTTTTAAATAAATAAATAAACGCTACACACTCAACGGTCCCCATTAGGATAATTATATCCTGTGTCGGGGGTCCGGAAACATTCACAATGACAAGGACAAACACACCCAGACCGGAAAATATGCCTGTACGATTAATACAAACATCTGCTCCGAGCGGGAATCGAACCCGCAACCGTCGAGGCTAAAGGCAGACTCGCTACCCACAACGCCACGACGGTGTCAAACGGACGGTGAACAGACGGTGTGACGGTGTTTGGTAATAATTATGAACTCTTTGTAGATATTTCAGTGTTATTCTACAAATACTGGATCCTCTTTAAAAAGTTTGCGGTAGCCACAGAGAAAGAACTATGTGTAAAATTAGAAGCTTGTCAAATCTGGATAACAGAAATAAGCAGACTGGGCATTCCCCCTTTTTTGATATCAGAGGGGGAAAACAGATCACCGCCGCCCATGAACATCTGCGTTGCCGACCTTTGAGAAAGGAATAGGCTCTTCCAAAACTCTCCCACCGGGATCAGTCCAAACAATTCTTCAGAATATTCCCCATGATAAATACGGTAGAGGGTGCCGACATTGTCACAATCATCAGAATTGTACCAAAATATATAAAACAGAACTAGGTAAAAGATGTAATTTTAAGTTTCTTGCATTTAACACTCAAATGCACATTATTTTCGACATTCCGAATATTGATGATAAACAAAGGCACGCTATTAAAGACATGTTGAAATCAACTCAAACGTTGGAATTTCGAGTTGAACTGCCACTCACAGTGGACTCGATATTAATTAATCAAACGATGCCCCGTCAAACTTCGAGTCTTGTGCATTTCATGTTCATCGCAATGATTCTACGATTCGTACATGAAAGTTAGCGAATATAACCTCATTTACAGCAATAACGAAACAACTCTCAATATCAAATATTCAATAAGTTTTTCGTTACCCAATAACTGACAAAGAAATTTGAATTTCTCAATTATATATTGATATTACACAGACGCTCATAGCTGAGTGCACCCACTGATCGGTAAACGATCGGTAGGTTAAGCAACTTTACGGGCGGTCAGTCAATAGATGGGTGATTGCATAGTGGTATTTTAACTGAGCGTCTCCGTACTTCGGAGGGCACCTAAAAAGTCGGTCCCGGCTGTTGACAATTAGACAGCAGTCGATAAGTCAAGTCAGAGACCTACGGGCGACCTGAACAACTCTGACACTAGACTTGACCACTAACCACTCGATAAGAAGATAAGAAGATTACACGTTTAAAAATCGTAAGTGAACTAAGAAATAATTTTGTATGTAAAAATGTTTTTAATTTAAGTATGATTTTTTTTAATATTTCAGTTTTAAATAGTTGTCTATAGCCCTACAAGAAGAGCTCGAACGTACAAAGACTCGAAGTACTTAACCGCCGCCATGACCGAGAACTAGCAATACCATTACCAAGACTATCCCAGTCTTGCACTTACTCTTGCTTTGCTCATCAATAACGAACACTTTGAACTTCATATCCTCCCTTTTCTGTTAAAGACGAGGAAATCGTCACTTGCTTCACTGATAGCTAGCGGAGTTCGGTCCCGAGAGGCGAGATGGAGTCACATCATCCCTTACCTCAAGTGGCAACGCAGTGTTTCTACAGGTACTATTGTGAACATTATTTTAACGCTTTCCATCAACTAGGCTGTATTTACTTGATTTATGTACAGACGAAATGTTGAACTGAAGCGTTATATATAGCTAAAATTAAGTGCGAAAAGAACACAATTGGACCAATAAATCTTATTTAGAAAGTTTCGTGCGTAGAAGTAAAAATGTATTGTCCGCTGAACTGTAAAGTTTGCTCCCAGGAATAAATTTTGTATTGTATTTCGGCGAAGAATTTTCAAGAAGTTATTCATGTTACTATACAAAAGTTACTAATATAGTTACAGAAACCCGCCACAAAACTTAATAATGTATTTTTTACGCAATCCAAATTCAAAATGATAGGAGGAGGTCACCGTAGCCAATACACAATTGAAATACCAGTATCATTACAAGCGCGTTGTTTACTCAAGAGAAGAAGAAACAAAGAAAGAAAGAGGGAAAAGGAAGGGGTGGGGGGTTGGGCCTCAGGTGCTCTCACTCCTCCAACGAAACGAAACAATACATATACTCTTACATCACATCGATATTCTATGGGAGAGTTGTACCATCCCATTTATAGTTATTGTTAAGTTCCTTTCATAAATATATAATATTAAAGACGGCGTAGTAAAAGGGTTCCGTTGTTATTCTTTCGGTAAGGAACCCTAAGAGCAATTTGAGGTACAATAAATTATAGCCTCCCGAGGACAGAACCCTCGATCCCCTGATACGAGATAACTCGAAGGCAGTGGTCCATTACGATGAATTATAAATGACGCAGGTATTGGAAATTTGTTTTCATTTTTTGTCCTTGTTTGGGCGGTGGGAAACGGTGCGTGAAAGCCTTAATTTAGGGGTGGTAAAATGTTGTTCATTTTGTTTGATATCACTGAAAGTGTTAACTTTGAAGTAATACATGCTGTCATAAATGGACGCAAATAAGCAATACCATGTCAACCCACACGAATGACATTTCGAGAAAAACAAGTTTGAAAATTTTAAACAACTTGCTTTATATTGGTCAAGCTCTTGGCAATTTCAGATTTATGTAAGTTATTTCACTTATTTTTACAAAAAATAAGTATACACACTGCATATTTCGTAAATAATATAACCCAAAACGTTTAACATAATACATAAATTGCATGATTAAAAATGGCTTTTTAGAAGTTCTAAAGCTTAAAACCTTACAAATATTAAAGAAAAATGTTTTTCAGCCATTTACCAACCCTTCTGCAACTCAGATTTTTCAATTTTGTGGGTTGACATGGTATTGCTTAATTGCGTCCAAATATTGGATGACCGAGCATTGGTCTGTAATGTTTTTTGGTAAATCGTGATTTTCAGAAATTATGTTCAGATACGAATTACATAATGATGAAATAGGAATAATATTTTTATACCTTATCGACATAAAATTTTTCGATGTTTCGTAAAAACACGTGAAAGACGACATTTTGACTAAAAACAAAATGCTAGGTCGATTTATCGCCCCCGAAACGCATTGCACACAAAATTTCATGAAAATCGTTGAAGCCGTTTATTTATGAAATTGAGGTATATAATATAATACATAAAAAAAATTACAACAGACTTTACCCGCCCAATTCATACGAAAACGGGAACGTTAGATTCAGATTTTATATATTAGGATAAATATACGTTTTACGTTTTAAAATTACGTTTTGTGGAAATTCTAGCTTATAGAATATTTCTTGGTAAAATTTCGTCCAACTGGTTGCAGCTATCATTGTGATTTGTGTATTACATAGTATACTAAAATAGCATGGCATTGTTCAAATTTCTTCTTCCAGTGCAAAACTGAATGCGTGCTCATTTAAAACACTACTATTATAAACGCTAAACGCTACACACTCCACGCTCACCTTTGAGATAGAAATATCCTGTGTCGGTGGTCTGGAAACACACAAAGACAAGGACAAACACACCCAGACCGGAACACTGTAAAAACTGTCAATAGAAAAATTTGCTGCGAGCGGGACTCAAACCTGCGACCTGTTGCGCTTAAGGCAGGTTCGCTACCGCTGCGCTACAACGTCGTTTATGCGATCACCTATAGACACTGGCCATAATTAAAGTTACTTAGTCCATTGAACATTTAACAAGCATTGGAAAATAAAATAAATATTATTCGATTATAAAATATCATTCACAATATTATAACCCAAGTCTCATCTAAAATGTAATTTTGCCATTTCGAAGGGTTAATAAGAAGTAAATTTTGAGGCGTAATTTAAATTTTCGACAGAAACGAGCTATTTTAATTTTCCCCGCTCCGGGATAACCATTTATTTTAGGATTATTACCTACCTACGTCTGATAACATCTGTGATCGACTGTAAAGAAATAGTAAGGCTAGTTTCATTAATAAACAGATTACCTGAACTAGATAAGCATCTAATACGACGACCATTAAGACGTAGTGACAGCAATCTGTCTTACGTTTTCCGTTTGTATTGACCATACAGACACAGTTTATATACAGGAGATGTTTGTATTGACCATACAGACACAGTTTATATACACTAGTATTTTGTTTGATATCTACATAATCTTTATTAGACACATATAAAATGAAAAGACCTGACTCGCTGACTCCTCAAACCCTCAGCCTAAAACTTAGGACTTAGAAATCTGTTTTTTTTTCACAGCTGTTATTAAAACGTAGACGAGGAATAAGGGAGTGTATTTAGAAATTCAACCCTGAAGAGATGAAAGGTTGAAAGTTTGTATGAAAGTCCATAATTTTTTCAGCTAGAAGCTTTGCTTTTTGGCATACAATGAAAGGTAAAGAAACATGTGTCTTAATGTTTCCTTAAATTCCACCCTTGGAAGTGAAAAACGCTTCAAAATATGAAAAAAGAAGGTCTCCGAAGAAGGTACTCCAAATTTAAAACGAGAGAGAGTTGTGGGATCAAGCTAGTTATATTCGAATAGTAATTTATAGTAATCGAGAAAACAAAATCATTTGTATTTAATTATTTTCATAAAATAACATTAAGACCATTGAGACACGAACATTTAATACTACGTTGCAGTTCCTAGAACACTTGATATAGAGTGCGGTAAACTACAATGTACGAGATTTACATATATTTGCATTTTAAGCTGTCTGTGGAAAGAAAATGCTACGAAAGTTTCACTAAATTTTGTTGAAAGTAGATAGGTCACACTAACTTGGTATTATTTATTTAAACATTATTATTATTATTATTTTAACACTAGTATCTGTCCACGATTTTGTCCGCAGTGATCTTAGAATTGGCTCCAGAAAGAAATGAATCATTTTTAAGTAATTAATGTTCCAAAGGGTACATTGATACCGAATTTCAATTGAAACTGCCTGTAGCCTTATTTCAAGTAACAATCTATATCTGTGATAAATTTCATCCAAAACATACAAATTTTCACATTTCGTAAAGATTTATGAAAGTTTTTTAATTCATGGGTGTAACTATTGTATTAATACTAAATCCTTATTTTTTTTTTTTACTGACTATCTGCGGCCCCGGCTCCGCTCGCATGTTTACCGATTTTTCTTTATTGCACCGGAATCCTAATTCTTTCTCTAAAATACAAGTAGTCTAAGGAGTAATTATAACACAAGCAACCAGTTAGACATACAAACAATTTAAAAATTTTTTTTTATGTAAGTACTACATATATTTTCACATGCATTTAGGTAAAAGCTGTTAATTTGAAATTACAAACAGAAACTTCAATTTTATTTAATTATATAGATATAGAAGATATAGACGTCGGGTTATGTAATTTACCAAGATTAAAACCCAAAACATGTCCCGTATAAAGTATGATCGAATGTAACTGTACCCTCTATTCAAACTTTTATCTCGAACAAAAACAATATTGGAGAAATTGTTGCCAACTACTGGAATACCAATGCAAGGAATGGAATCGCTCGATCACGTCCAGATTGAAACCCAATTCAAGTTTCGCTTGCAAGTTTATCTTACTTCTATCATAAGGATTCTTATTATTCAGGATCACCTTTAAAGGCGTCGGGATGTGACGACCCCATCGCCCGCTGTTGGGATAACCTCTGTCACAACAGAGATTATTCCACCAGTGCAATCAGTCACTACCACCAATACTGGTCTTTTGTTGCAAGAGGCCGGCTAGGTAGGTACCACTGCAGTGTCCAATATTCTACCGCCAAAGAGTAGTGCTTAGGCATTACTGTGTTCCGGTTTGAAGGGCAGTGTAGGCTAGTAAAATTACTGGGCAAAAGACATTCAAGAACCAATATCTCGAGGTTGGCAACGCGTGACTGGCACCTACTAATGGTGCTGCAAGCGCTCATAGGCTACGGCATCCACTTACCATCAGGTGGGCCGTATGCTTGTTTGCCAACTTCTAACATAAAAAAATCACCTTATTAGGGTCTGCTTATTGCTCTTTAGGTTACGATTGTCATATGATCTCTGCAATTTTTGGGTTGGCCAACTCATTAGGTAAGAGGAAATTATCTATCAAGCGAACCAATTATTATCAGATGTTAAGTGATGATCGCTGATACTGAAACAGATATTTGTAAGATTAATACAAACATCTGCCCCAAACGGGGATTGAACCCGCTACCATCGAGGCTAAAGAAAGGTTTATTTTAATATGACAAAATACTAACTACCTATTTTGGTTCTTTCTACGTTCGATAAAAGAAACCATACCTCAAAAGGTTTTAGCGAAAACTGGTACCTATGTACCAAAATTTACCTAAATTTTCAACTTTTTTTTATTTTTGAATTTTCCCTTTACTTGTGCTGTAAGACCTTGATTATCACCAAAATTAAAAATTGTAGGTCAACTGGAAGTAGTGAATGACATAGGCTATATATTTTATACCCGTGCGAAGCCGGAGTGGGCCGCTAGTTTAATATATTCCAAACGACGTTCTTAGTTGTACCCCAATACGTCACCAGGTGTACGAATCGCATGAATAATTTAAACCGGGAAATATCTTGACGTACCGAGCGGTGGTGCAGCACGCGACGCTAACCCATCCCTTGTAAAATTTACGAGTTAGTGGTAAAAAATGTTTTAATTCCTTTTTTTCTTGGGATTTGAAAAGGCTGGCCAAACATGAAGGGTTCCGCACTATTATCTATAACTAGGTCAATGGGAACTATGATATAAGTTTTCGACCTAAAACCTATAGGGAACCTCCGGTTGACCCAGAACTGTCAATTTTGGTTAACAGCAAGGTCTTACAGCACAAGTAAAGGGAAAATTCTGAAAAATAAAAGAAGTTGAAAATTTAGTTAAATTTTGATACTTAAAAAGTTTTCATGAAAATCTTTTACCTTTTGAGGTACGGATTCTTTTACCGAACCTAAAAATAACCAAAGTAGGTAGTTAGTATTTTGTAAGTTTAAAAAAACTGTCGGTCCCGTTTGCTCTTATCTAATAAGTAACTGGTTCCGCCTTAGGGTTGCGGAGGTCAGATGGCAATCGCTCTGTGTAAAAACTAAACTGAAGAAGTACAAAACTGAAGAAGAGTAAGTGATAAAGTGGAAATAGTAGATGTAAAAATAGTTATAAGACACACCGTTTGGACACCGTTGTGGCGTTGTGGGTAGCGAGTCTGCCTTAAGCCTCGACGGTTGCGGGTTCGATTCCCGCTCGGAGCAGATGTTTGTATTAATCGTACAGGCATGTTTTCCGGTCTGGTTGTGTTTGTCCTTGTCATTGTGAATGTTTCCGGACCCCCGACACAGGATATAATTATCCTAATGGGGGCCGTTGAGTGTGTAGCGTTTATTTATTTATTTATATAAGAGAATTGTTTTTATTAAAATTAGTATCTAGTGGTTTTATGAATACATTCGGCTCAGACTCGGGTCAGCGATGCGTGGCGGCTATCAGCGCAGTGCACTCCGACTCCACGAGAGAACACAATACGCCTACGTACATAATATAAAGTGAATTTTCGTTGAATTTTCTTTTTAAACTTTAGTCACAAAGCCTTTAATGAACATTTAGCTAAAAAGTATAGTAAGCACTTTTAACTATTACAAACTCAGTGTTAAATTACTAAAACTAAAACTTAAAAATTAACTCACTAAGAATGCTTTTGCAACATTTCTGACGTAGAAAAGATTTACAATTAAAAAGTGGTAATTTTTAGCGATGATAAGATTAGAGTTATAACAGTTTTAATTTGCTGTAGTTTCATTTTTAGGTTTGTTACAGAAAATTCCAGATTTTTATTTTATTTTTAATACAAATTCGTAGGAGTTGCGCGAGTGGTAAAAAGTCCGCATATACCCTCCTGCACGCGCTTCGAAAAACAAGCTTATACGCGCGTAGAAAACGCTACTTTGAAACCGCCGTAAGGAATATAAATGTAACGTTAGTTTAGTTAACAAACATGATAATATCTCTGCAATAACAGTCAATAAACATCTCCATAACATCAAAGACATGTTGAAATCGTAGTTGAAGTCGTCTCGAACGTCTGAATTTTGAGTTGAGCTGCCACTCACAGTGGACCCGACATTAATTAATCAAACGACGCCAAGTCAAAATGCGGGTTTTCTGCATCTGTGTTCGTTGGAGTGGTTTTGTGATTGGTTCAGATACATAACAAACAACTAATTTATTACTGCAATAACAGTTCTTATATGTATAGGAATGAGTCTTATTTCGACCGAATCATCATACTGATATTATAAATGGACGCAAATAAGCAATACCATGTCAACCCACACGAATGTCATTTCGAGAAAAACGCGTTTGAAAACTTTGAACAACTTGCTTTGTATGATTTTTTTATATGTTGGTCAAGTTTTTGGCAATTTCAGATTTATGTAAGTTATTTTACTTATTTTAACAAAAAATAAGTATACAAACTGCATATTTCGTATATAATATAACCCAAAACGTTTAACATAATACGTAAATTGCATGATTAAAAAATGGATTTTTTAGAAGTTTTAAAGCTTTAAACCCTACAAATATTAAAGAAAAATGTTGTTCAGCCATTATCAACACTTCTGCATATATAACTCACTTTTTCAATTTTGTAGGTTAACATGGTATTGCTTATTTGCGTCCAAATGCGAAAGTTGTATCATGAGTGAGTAAGTGAGTATCGATGTATGTTTGTTACTCTTTCACACAAAACAACTAAACGGATTTGAATGAAATTTTGAATACAGATAGCTTATAAATTGCATTAACACAGGATACTTTTTATTCTGGAAAAGTGTTAGGTTCCCGCGGGATTAACAAAAAACGCACTACTGAAAATAAGCGCGCCTAGCCGCCGGCAAAAACTAGAATATTTATATGATACACTATTTGAGAAATGTTTCTGATGAATCTTAAAAGGGAATAGATCACTGTAAAAACACGAGCAAATTTAATATCTCTATCATCTTAACAATATGAATCATATTTTTATACTAAGCATGTAACTTTATTCAAAACATAAGCTGCTTAAAATTGTGTTCATTTTGACTGTAAAGTAAAAATTAAGCTGGCGTCTAATAACGTCATGGCTTTTAAATTCTTACTGTACCAAAATTAATATCTTTTATGATATAAAACTGAGATATTGGCTCATGAAAAAGTAATTGATTTTTGAAGTTATAATTCTTTAGGCACGTTATGAAATAATATATAAATAATAAATAAACGCTGCACACTCAACGGCCCCCATTAGGATAGTAATATCCTGTGTCGGGGTCCGGAAACATTCACAATGACAAGGACAAATACACCCAGACCGGAAAATATGCTTGCATGGTCAATATTTAAATTTATATTTAAATACAAACATTATGCTCCGAGCGGGAATCGAACCCGCGACCTATGGCGTTTAAGGCAGGTTCGCTACCGCTGCGCCACAACGTCGTCATGAAAAATTATGAGAGTGAAATTTTAAAATGCGCGCGCATGAGCGTCACACAAAATTCACAGGTTGAGGCATGTTGAGGCATGTTGAGGCACGCTCGTCGCCTTGATCACTGTATTCATATTTATGATATTTATCTACATGTTTCTGGTTTCTACATTCACAATACGTGTTTTAGTTTTATTAAAGTGCGAATTACATATGTATTTATTTATTTAATTTTTCAAATTGGAACTGAGCTTTATTGACTGTGTTGACTACGACTGTCCAGTCTTTTCATTATTAATTGTAATTAATTATTTGCATGCAATAAAAAAATTGTTTTTTATTAATGTCAAAGAAGTATAACTTCTGACGCGCGTACATAAGTACACGCACCTATTTTTTTAACTGACACACAAAAGAAAAGATTACAAGCATTGAATATTTCAAATTCAAAATGTCGTGTTTCAAGTTAAATATTTTTAAATATTTCTAATAACAGCGACACTCGTTTTGACACCTGTTATGTTTTGTAAAGTTTTTGATTTATGGATACACTATAGAATGTTAGCTGACAAGCTCTTTTGAAATAATGGATGCTTGTATTATTTTATAATTTATAGTTTGGACAAAATCTATTTTAAATAGAAAAGCTTTGGACTCGTAAAATATGATTAATAATTTTAAAATACACGTTAAATGTCTTATTGTTGTTTTAAATCATTAATAGTGTCTAAAGTATTATAACAGTATGTGTCATAAATAATATTAATTAATGAGTCAACTCATTTGACAGCAAAGAAGTCCGGTATAAAGAAAAGCGAAGTCATTTTTTGTGACAGCCCTTACATTTTCCGTCAGTTACCTTATGAAATTTTAGACCGCTGAAAATAGTTGACTTACTAATCACTACATAGTATAAAACAAAGTCGCTTTCTCTGTCCTTATGTATATTTAAATCTTTAAAACTACGCAACAATTTTGATGCGGGTTTTTTAATAGATAGAGTGATTAAAGAGGAAGGTTTATATGTATAAAAATAGTTATGAAAAAAAAATTGAGATTTCTAATGTTATATCATAAATAATTATATTTAACGCGTGCGGGGCACGTGCAGTAATGAATAAATCAAAACTACTGGATCGATTTTAATCATTTTTCCAGTAAATTACATAGGCTATATATTTTATACCCGTGCGAAGCCGGAGCGGGCCGTTAGTATATGTATATTACAATTAGAGACTCCATTATGGCGTATTGGTAGCGAGTCTGCCTTTAGCCTCGACGGTAGCGGGATCGATTCCCGCTCGGGCAGATATTTGTATTGATCTTATAAATATCTCATTCAATCTGGGCATTGGTTCTTGTAGGTCTCCCCACCGTGCCTCATAGAACACGTTAAGCTGTCGGTACGTGTTGTTATCATATAACATCTCATAATAATCGTAAACTCTTGATAAATAATTTGCTCTTATTCAATGAGTTACTGGTTCGCCCTTTGGTTTTCGGACGTCAGAAGGCAATCGCTCTGTGTAAAAACGAGTAACCTGTCAAATCTGGATAAGAGTAATAAGCATGACCCTGGATAAAATAAAATACCGGGAATAATGCTACGAAGAAGAAGAAGTATAATACAATTAGTGTTGCTACATAAGTAGCATTTTCGAAAATATATTTTAATAAGTAATCTGGGGCACGGCAGTTCCCCAAAAAGACGACAAAAATTACACAGCTGTACTATCTTTTTCTCGAAGCAATTCAGGCCATTTTAGAAACCCGTATAACTTGGTTGTAGATAAAACTAAAAGCCATAACTTTCAGTAACTAAGCAAGCATTGTATAAACATGCTATATTTCAAATTTTATTCAATTTGAACCCTATTGATTCACGTTCAAATCACACTAATCTATTTGAATGAGTAGAATACGTTGCCTTACAACAGCCAAGTTTCAGACATAATTATACATGAGATCTCACCACTTTTTGTAGTAGAAGAAGTTGCTAGACTTGGATTTTTTTACATTTTATGGTTTTGATGGGATTATATATTATACTGAAATTTCGAATAATAAGCAAAATAAAATATATTACACATAACTATTAAACGTTAAAAAATAATTATAATTAAACTTTCTAAACGTACAACAACTTAAAGGCTAACTTGTTAATCGATATCACTGGGAAACAATATTTGCCACTTTTCCGAGTTCCGGATGTTCCATTAAAGGCTCAACAGGGGAGCGACCCAAATCTATGTTGTGAATATTCACATTTACAACATAAGTAAGCGTTACCCTTTACTAGGATATTCGGAATCAAAGTACATATAATATATGTCTGAGAATGCGCTAAATTAGGATGTACGTGGTTGATGTTCGTGTCAGCCTTAATAATTTTATCAATCAGTGCCTCAAAAATACGTCCATCCATGATTCCCTTTTAATAAAAACGCACCATGACAGATACGACAGACGTCAATAGGAACCAGCTCTACTTTATATTATAACTACAACCTCTTTCGTCTATATTTTAATATGATAAATATATGGATAGCACAATTTTTAGGGACTGTCCAACAAATTAATTACTTTCTCATATGTAAAAATAAGTAAATATTTACAGACAAATGGATTTTCGCCGCTGACATACATATGAAAGCTTGATGTAAAACTGAAGCTCACAGAATACTAGCAGACCCAGACACGCGGAGCTGAGGAAACAAAGGAATTTCAATCAAGTGTTAAACATTAGCAGTTTGAAATTCAAAACGTAGATGTTTCATTTCATTCAATTTAATGTTTTTATTAATATTATTTATTCATATACATTTTAAGTACAGCTAAGAACACAGTGCGCGAAGTATTCATAAAAAGGGTGCCGAACTGTTTTTTCACGTATATATTGCATCTTTAAAACGAAAACGCCACTATTTAAAAAATTGCAAAAATTTAATTATCAGCGTACGTAAAATGGTTTAAATCGAAATTCTCCATGTAACAATAGTCCAAACATAAGCATATTCGAACGTTATAACTGACGCAAATAAACAAGAAAATATAATATACGAAAGATTTTGCAGATGACAATATTTTAAAACTTTTGTTGATTCCCAAAAAATTACTTTTTGAGTTAAGTCCTTTTCTTTTTAAATATGAGATATATATATAATATATAACACTGTTAAAAATATGAAGTATACAGTCAGTAAGCTGCAATGCATGAGATTTTCTTTAAGTTTGCATTTTAAACTGACTGGCAAACAAAAGCGCTGCGAAAGCTGCGCTTAATTTTGTTCAAGAGTTGAGAATTCACACATCGTGTTCTTGTTTATTCAGTATTGCTGAGTGGAAGTGTGAAGATTTTTATTATTTTATTATTAACATGGTTGAGGAATGCTTGTAACCAACAATGCTTTTAATCCTTTTACTAGATAACACAATAAATTGCACAGGACTGTAACTACTACGACGGATTTCAACGATTCGTCCTTTTATATTCTGTACGACAATAATTTTCTGTATGGTGAAATATTGAAGTAACCATCAATGTGACGCTCCGTTAAATTTTATTTTTTTATAAATTGAAATTTTCACAGAATGTGTATTTCTCTTGCCGCTACAACAACAAATACTAATAATAAAATAAAATTTATCCAACGCTTTATGTTCGAGTCAAAAACGCACTTGACCGGTTATTTTTAATGAAATAATATCGTTAAGGCAGCAAGAGTAGATGGAAACTATAGCTATAGCATAATACAATACAGAAGAAAGAATTCACTGGTGGTAGGTCTATCGTTGCAAGAGGCCGGCCAGGTAGGTACCAATGCAGTGTCAAATATTCTACCGCAAAGCAGTCGTATCTTTGGCATTACTTTATTCCGGTTTAAAGGGTATTGTAGGCTAGTAAAATTAATAAGCAAGAGATTTAAGAACCAATATCTTGAGGTTGGCAACGCATGAGTGGCACCTACTGATGTTGCTAACGTTCATAGGTTACGGCAACGGCTGTGGCATCAGGTGAGTCGTATGCTTGTGTTGAGATGACGACGTGTGAGTAATGTGTCTCAACACGAAGGGAGGATCCTCCGACCAGGCGGGTGATATTGCCTGGCGGACCGAAGCCCTGGGCCGAAGCCCAACGACTTACGTTGGAAAGTTGTATATATACCTCAAGTGGGTAGGAAACTTTGATAGCGCGATTTAGGATCGTGACGTTCGTTGGTCGTCCATATCGTTGCGTAGTATGCCCTGTAGGTGTCGTTGTACCTTGATGCGACATTGTGACAGTTTTGTCTTTCTATCACATTACGTCATGTTGCGTGTAGATGTCGCTACACTTGCTTGTCAACTTAGTAACATAAAAAAAACAGAAGAACCCTCCGATAACTAACTTTAGCTTCACCAAGTTAGTTTGCGCGTGTTAAATAATTAGAAAAAACTTGTCAAATTGAAATTTAAAAAAAAAGGAGGCTGAAAAATAAAAAAAATTAAACAAACTAAATACAACCAGATAACAAACAAAAACCCCAGGCTATTAGTATAATAACAAATATTGATTAACTGAAATAAGCAAATAATTTCACTATGTACGCACATAATGAGTGAAGTTTAATTAGGACAAGGCAGGAATGTTTCCAGTAAAATTACCACAGAACTTTTTATTTAATGTAAATAATATAATTCAGATCGACGAATGAAACGAAAATAATTAATTAAAATTACAAAATTGCCTTTCATTTAAAAGTTTAATTATGTAAAGGGTTAAAACCACACACTTAATCAAGCTAAATTCTAGTATGTCTTTAGTGAATTTTTTAAGAATAATACCAATGCTCTTTTTTTTGCAGGACATTACTAATAGTCCTATCGATATATAGCTTGCGCTAGGAATGGGTGACGCAATAGCTCAATGAGGTCGGGATCAAACCCGCCACTCTCGCGTTAAAGGAGCGAAATCGGCCCTTTAAACGTTCGAGTTATTGAGACAAAAAACATCATAACAAGTCATTTCAAGAATCCGAGACGCTCATAGCCAGTTGTGCTCAGTAATTAGTAAAAAATTGATGTATTAAGCAAATTCAGGCACGGATAGGCAATAAATAGTCGACCGCATGCTGGTATTTCAACAGAACGTCTCCGTCCTTCGGAAGGCACGTAAAAAGTCGGACCCGCCCGTTATCAAATTGTTATTAGTCGAAATACAAGTCAGAAGCCTTATGGGCGACCTGATCAACTCTGACAATAGTTTGGCCACCAACCACTTGATGAGAAGTAGAATTAAAAAATATATATATCGAAAGATAAATAAAAATATAATATATGTATATTTGTCGGCGTCGTTGGGATAACCTCTGTCACAGGAGAGATTATTACACCAGTGCAATCAGTCACACTGGTGGTAGGTCTTTTGTTGCAAGAGGCCGGCTAGGTAGGTACCACCACAGTGTCAAATATTCTACCGCCAAATAGTAGTGCTTAGGCATTGTTCCGGTTTGAAGGGCACTATAGGCTAGTGAAATAACTGGGCAAACGAGATTTAAGAACCAATATCTCGAGGTTGGCAACGCGTGATTGGCATGCTATGCTACTGATGGTGCTGCAAGCGCTCATAGGCTACGGCAACCGCTTTCCATCAGGCCGCATGCTTGTTTGTAACATTAAAAAAAAAAAAACCTCTGGCACTAGGGCACTGCCGCGGTAAAGCTATGGCATAAGAATTTTTATCAACTTATGCAATACCTACATAAAATATTGGCTGTTTTTAAAAAGATAAAATCAAATGAAATCGAACATTAATTTCAAGCCAATAAGATACAATTTCGTGTATAATTCAAAGTTACATTGAAATAAAATACGAAACTTCGTATTTAATTCAAAATATTTGAATTTGAAACGTAAGTACATCATCAATAGATACATTTTATATGGAACTTTAACCTTATAGAATAATCGCATTAATTCTCTTTGAGTTTAAGACTAAAAGCCTTTGCATATATAAGAATTATGTATTAATAAGTAAGGTTATTAATATGTAAGGTTATATATTATTTTTTGGAAATTGAACATTAGTCTTTATATATTATTTAAAGATCATTTTCCAATTTATTGGGGTATTTGCTATAATTTTTCTGGTTAGATTTTATTTTCGTTACGGAATTTCTTGATTCGGTCGCCGCACTCAAAGCCCGCGATAAAAACTATGCAATTGCTTAAAAAAATACAAATATGCTGTGTTACTTATTCATTGATGCAGTGAACGTAGCCAAATCCATACATTAATTTCCATACAAATTATGTTTGAAACAAAGGCGCATGTGCAGTCTATTTCTCTGTTAAAACATGTAGCACGTCCAAAGTAAAGTGGATAAATGATTGTATCTTCCCGCTGTAGACTAAATTTCTTTTTGTAAAAAAATATATCTGAGGTCTGGTGCCAACTGTAAGATATTCAATGTTAAAGATTTGCTCGGCACACCTGCAAGACAATAATTATTAACTTCTTATATATTATCTTCATTATAGACAATATTCATTTCTTATAAATTATACGAACTTGTGCCAGCGGCTTGCCCGCGTGAATATCGATTCGTCGTCATTCAGGACAAAGTCTTTTATATATATATATATATATATATATATATATATATATATATTTATAGATTAGATTATCTAATAAAACTCTGAATGCCTCAATGCACAGCCGAGTCCCGTTTAATGTCGGCGGGTGACAAGAGAGAAAACACTTACTTATCCTCTTTCAAATATAATGTGATAATTAAAAATAATATATAAATTGTGAATGAAAATTAAATTTTTGTGTCATATTAATAGAGTTGTGAGTATTCGGCTTAGGTTTTGTTCAGTGACGCGCGACAGCTATCGTTGTTGTGCACGCTGACTCCATGTAGAGACGGACTAAAACGCTTTAGCCCAATATGAAGTCATAATACCTACATTGTGCGGTTCTGTTAAAAACAACGTTTAAAATTCAACTCGCAACTAGGTGGCTTTCATACTGAAGTTATGCAATTTTTTTTACGCTTACGCTTCGCTTCTTTAACAAAAAATGTCGTTGGTTATTTTTTCCAAAATAATTTTTCTTTGAAACTAAAATATATTTTAGAAATAATAGTATTCCGTCAAAAACACAAAATATAAAAAAATCCATCCATCCATCCAAGTCTCGCAAAGCAGTTCTTCTAAAAAGTGGTGACGAAAAGTGGTGATTTTTTTTTTTCGGAATGTGTATTGCTGTTGGCCCAACTGGCTTTGACAGCGTCACCGGGCAGGGGGGCCGAGTACAGAGACTCAGCCGTGATAAAGGGGCAGCCCTCACGGGGGCTCAAATTTGATTCCGTCCTTCGGGTGCCTCCTGCGAAGCCGAACCACGGCTAAGGACGTCATCGGAGATGGAAAAGTGAGGCCTCATGTATTACTATGCCAGAAACTTGGCAGTTGTACGGCAACATATTCTACTCATACAAATACTTTAGCGCAACTATTAAAAATGTTATTGTTAATGTTGTTACCATCCAAAATGAAGCAAGTATTCGGCTGGTTGTTTTTTAAAATCATCTTAAAAGTTTTAATAACACAAAATGCCAATACCATTAAACAGAACGCTTATAACTGAATTAGGAACTTTTGAATAATAAATGACACAAAAAAAAAATTATCAGTACTCGGGCTAAAGGAAAAAATCAAACAAACTAAAAATAGCCTGCAAACTAATGGAAAAGTCAACCTTCATACGGTTTCAGGCACGTTTCTTTTACAATCGTAAAGGTATCTATATTGTTAAAGCGAAATCTATGTCATCTCGTTGTTTACTTTATATAAAACTAGCGGGCCCGGCAGACATTCTCGATCCTGCCTCGAAAACAATCTAGGACCGGATAGCAGCGCCCTCTACCTGAGTCTAGAAGCGACACTGGTGAAAGTTGTTGATTTACTAATACGGCTATTAAAAAGCAAGGGTTGGTGATAAAAAACTTTAAATTTAGGATCGTATGTATTTTTCAATGCCACATAATAAAAAAATAACAATAAAGAAATTTATATAAAAATAAAAATAAAATTTTTGGGTGGACAACCCTTATCACTTACGGGTTTCAAAAATTAGATAGTAGCTGATTCTCAGACTTACTGAATATGTATAAAAATTTCATAACAATCACTCAAGCCGTTACGGAGGAGTATGGGAACGAATATTGTGACACGAGAATTTTATATATTAGAATTATCTTCCAAACTAATACAAACATAATATTAAACTGTCAAATATTTGATACCAATGCAAAACCTGCCAAATGCGTGTAGGACACATAAAGGATTTTCTTCTTTCTAGGAAGTTTCTTCTATGAGAAAACTCCCTTTAATTTTGAAATAACCGGCGGCAGCAGCATAGCGGCCATAGAAAGTTGCAACTACTTATCTATTAGAGTTTATGAGATCATTATGAGCAAAAACGTAGAAAATATCAAGTCTCTTGACAATTATTATTACGTAATTTCATTGCCTATAATATGATGATCTACGCCCTAGAGAGACAGGCGGAAGGGCAGGAGAGGCTTAGTAATACGTTTCCGTTTGCACAGGATCTTCAAAATGAAGTTTATCATACTATAATTTTTGTATATAATCTTCTACTTAAACGGACAGGATGTTTTGTATTAAAGGTTACACTAAATACCGATTCCGAACCAGATCTAGGGTCCCGAATACTTAATTGTTTCAGTGTAAATTCAAGATGGGATGATACTGAGGGACATTGGTCTTATCCTTATCCCTGTACGGTTATTGTTGTAGGTATTAATAGAAGTTGTACATTGTTCTCTTTACATAAGGATTACGAAATAATCTAAGGTCTCCACATACCGAATTTTAGTGAATAGATTATATCACATAACATCTGAAAATAAGAGTTAACACTTGATAGGTAATTTGCTCTTATCCAATGAGTTACTGACCATCCCTTAAGGTTGCGCAGGTCAAATGACAATCGCTTATGTAAAAATCATTAACCTGTCAAATCCGTATAGGAGTAATAAGCAGAACTTATTATTATAGACACCGTTGTGGCGTTGTGGGTAGCGAGTCTGCCTTAAGCCTCGACGGTTGCGGGTTCGATTCCCGCTCGGAGCAGATGTTTGTATTAATCGTACAGGCATGTTTTCCGGTCTGGTTGTGTTTGTCCTTGTCATTGTGAATGTTTCCGGACCCCGACACAGGATATAATTATCCTAATGGGGGCCGTTGAGTGTGTAGCGTTTATTTATTATTTTATTATTATTCATAACTAGCGGCCCGCTCCGGCTTCGCACGGGTATAAAATATATAGCTTACGTCATTCACTGAAAAAAATGATTAAAATCGATCCAGTAGTTTTGATGTATTCATTACTGACCGTGGCCCGCACGCGTTAAATGTAATTATTTACGACATCACATTAGAAACCTAAAAATTATTTTTATTATCTCCACTATTTTTATACATATAAACCTTCCTCTTCAATCACTCTATCTATTAAAAACCGCATCAAAATCCGTTGCGTAGTTTTAAAGATTTAAGCATACATAGGGACAGAGAAAGCGACTTTGTTTTATACTAGGTAGTGATAGTAAGTTTTCTTAACATGTAAACACTATCGTCGTTAAAAGAACAAACATTACAAGAAAAATGGGTAGAAAATATTAACTATAGCTAATCAAACTTTTCAGTTTGTAGAATATTTCCTTTTAAAAGTCTGGGAACCAGGTGAGACTCTAGGAAATGATTAGTTGAGTAAAGTCTAGTGCCAATGTTTTATATATAAAACTAGCGAGCCCGGCAGACGTTGCGTGCCACGAAAATGAAAAAAAAGTGAGACCTGATAGGAGCGCCCCTTGCTTGGTCTAATTGTTAATCTAAACCATTCTCGAATCCACCGGAATACACACAAAAAAATCATCAAAATCGGTCCAGCTGTTTAGGAGGACTTCAGTGACATACACACGTACGGTAGATTTATCTATATAAAGATAACAAAAATAAACTTCGTAATTGAATCTTTATCTAGCATCGAAAGTTCATGAATAAAGTTTTTTTTTTAGTACAATCAAACCTTCTGCGATGTATGTGTAAGTAGGTCAAACCTTATTTTTTATGTTATAAGTTCTAGTTGGACCTAATATTTAACAAACTCTGTACTATGTGGACATAGGATTTGACGTCAAATATCACAGTAATTTTTAATATCATGGTTTACAATCAAAAAATTTTATGTCAAAATTGATTAAAATTCCAAAAGTTTTTTTATTTTTTTAACATCATGCTTATGATACATACATTTTGCAGACATGTTTCATTTCCGTAAACATAATAGAAACGTCTCGAATGAAATTACATCCAGACGTCACTACATGCAGTTAAGAGACGCGTCCGCTTAATTAAGCTAACGTAGTCGAATAATTTAATACTGTAAATGCGGAGATGTACAGTATATCAGTTTTTTATGCAATAGGCCAAACTAAACTTTCAATAATATTTTTATATGTATGTCGGAGAATCCGCAAAATTAGGATCAACGTGGTTGATGTTTGTGTCTGCCTTAATAAATTTATCAATCAGTGCCTCTAAATACGTCCATCAATGATTCCTTTGAATAAAATCACACCATGAAAGATACGACAGATGTCAATAGCAACCACCTTTACTTTATATTAAGACTACAACCTCTTTCGTCTATACTCTAACATGATAAATAAATCAAACTCCCACACGTATAATATATTATACATTTTACGTATAATACATTTTTTTTTGTTACTAATTTGGCAAGCATACGACCCACCTGATGGTCAGCGATTGTCGTAGCCTATGTTCGCTCGCAACACCATACATATTTTGTAGGTGTCATTATCGCATTGCCAACCTCGAGATATTGACTCTTAAATCTCCTTTTCCCCATAATTTCACCAGCTTCAGTGTCCTTCAAACCGAAACACTGCTGATTTACGATAAACTACCTGACACTGCGGTGGTACCACGCCAGTAAACTATAAAAGGATCGAAGCTACTACACTAGTGTTTTTTGTATTTAATATTCGAATATACAACATACCTGGAACACCAACAATAACAGCTGATAAGGAAAGGCATATCGCACATGTCGATCTCATGGGCCTTCCAACGTCTAATGGACGCGAACACGAATGTCTGGAAGGTGTGGCATACGGTCGTCGATACATGCCAATAAATAATGTTTGTCAGTTATTCAAGGGCGAATGAAAAATATCTTTTCAAGTGTGAACAAAGTTGTGAAATTCACCAAGCGGCTCTGGTATAACAAATTGGTCATAACCACTCTATGAATATAAAGTATTCCTATAAATATAAAAAAATCTGGCTGTCCCAAAGGTACGAATAGGTATCTTACCTACATTTTTGTACCATTTTCTCTTCGGCTATTTTTATAACTTTATTATTTTTTTATTAGTTATAAAATGATTAAATATGCTGCAGCAGTTACTCGAAGTCGATCGAAATTAGTTACCTCTATGTAAATAAACAAAGAAAAATATAAACAAAGACACACACACACAACGGCCCCAAATAGGATAGTTATATCCGTATCCAAACAGGATAATCTCTGTCACAGCAGATTATTCCACTAGTGCAATCAGTCACACTGGTGGTTGGTCTTTTGTTGTAAGAGGCCGGCTAGGTAGGTACCACCGCAAATATTCTACCGCCAAATAGTAGTGCTTAGGCATTACTGTGTTCCGGTTTGAAGGGCAGTGTAGGCTAGTGAAATTACTGGGCAAAAGACATTCAAGAACCAATATCTCGAGGTTGGCAATGCGTGAGTGGCACCTACTAATGGTGTTGCGCGCAACCGCTTACCATCAAGTGGGCCGTATGCTTGCTTGCCAACTTGTTACATAAAAAAAGAAACATTCACAATTGTGCCCGGTTCGCTACGAACGCAAGGAATTTTATAGATACAAAAAAGTTACCGGTGAATTCGGCAAATAAAGGCAAAGGTCTAGACACCGCATCTAATTGATCTCGAATATCAGAGTTCTGCGTTGAGGCACTGTCAGTCAAACGGATATTAATTAATCAAACGATGGTGCGTCAAATGCTTTGAGCATCTTTACTCATTGGAGCGCATCTCGGGGTTTAATGAAAGTTAGCAAATTCAACCAAATTGATACAACACAATAGTCTATTGACCGAATTTATATGAATCTTTCACAAAGTTGCCAAAAATAAATACTTTTATGTCTAATTCAGAGCTTTTTTATATCAAAAACGTTGTTTGTATGTGTTTGTATAGATTGTGTAGATCGTCGCCTACCTATGTCTTAGAAGAGTCCCAGATTTTTTTCGGTGCAGGACAACGTCTTCCGAGTCAGCTAGTCTAATATATAAAATTTTCGTGTCACAATGTTCGTTCCCATAGTCCTCCGAAACGGCTTGACCGATTCTTATGATTTTTTTATGCATATTCAATAAGTCTGAGAATCGGCTACTATCTATTTTTCAAACCCCTATGTGATAAGGGGTGTCCACCCCAAACATTTTTTCTTATTTTTTTAGATAATTTTTATTTTTATTTTTTTATTATGTGGCATTGAAAAATACATACGAACCCAATTTTCACTTTTTTATCACCAACCCCTGCTTTTTAATAGCCTTATTAGTCGATCAAAAACTTTCACCGGGTAGAGGGCACTGCTATCGAGTCCCAGATTTTTTCGGGCAGGACAACGTCTGCCGGGTCAGCTAGTGATGATATAAATATTTTATTAACCAATTTATCAAGCTAATTAAAACCTCTAACAATCTATGGAACCATAGCGACAAATAGGTATAGATTACAAAGGAAGCCGTCAATCAAGATAGGAACGGCGTATTTTAAGATATATTAACTAATCCATTTCATTTCACCCACAGTCATTTAACACTAGACGGGTAGAATTCTACCGTTAAATTACTATTGGTTAAAACACGTGTGTCACATGAGAGGTAGCTATTTGTGGACTGTTGTCAATCGCAGCGACAGTAAACTTATAATTTCGTCCATCTGTTTATATGTCACAGCCATTTTTCCGAATTTTCAGGGGGAATAACGCTGTGTTTTTATAGTATCAATTGTGGAACAGTATTGATAAATAATTAATCAGAAACTTAATGCCTTTGACAAGTGTTAATACCTTACAAGGTACCTTAAGCTTCGTTATGGTCAATGAGTCAAATGGCTAAAATAGAATTGTGAATGTCCCTCCAACACAAAGGAGGATCCTCAGACCAAGCGGATGATATCGCATGACGGGCCGAAGCCCAACGACTTACGTTGGGAAGTTGTATATATACTTTATTAGCGTAGAACGCTTTGATAGCGCGATTCAGGATTATGATGATCTTTTTCGTCAATATCGTTGCGTAGTATGCCATGTAGCGCTATAGCTTTCTATTTATTGATGCGGGATTGTGACTTTTGTGTCTTTTATCGCGTTACGTCTTGGTACGTGTAGCTGCAAAATGTTTATCATTTCATACTCGTATTTCCATTCGTATACCACAGACCTTAAACTCCGAAACAAATTGGTAGTTTTAAAACACATGAATCTCTATAAAATGATGGAATAAAATTAAAAAGTGTTGAACTTCATAAATATGAGTGTTAATAAAATTAAGTGTAGCAAATTATGGCAGATATCTTTAAATACGTCTTCAAAAATGATCACAAAGTTTCTAAGCGAGTTCTTAATTAGATCTATTGTTAATGAGAAATTCCCTTCTAAAGTCGTTAAATTATGTTCAACAACTTTTGAACAATGGAGTTGAAAATTCCGATAAATATAAAATATAGTTTTCTTTAAATAATATATTTTAGTAATACTGTGAAACACTAACATTTTTTACTAACCCTGAAATTTTTCGATTCTAAAACTTTCTTCTTATATGATATAAATAGCGATAGATAAATGAATTAACAAATGACAGACATGAGTTTGACATTAGCAGTTTGACTACGAACAGCCGATGTTTTATATACATACCTTAGACTAAGAATCTCATGGACGGAGCCACAGCATGTTGCCGCTCTTGTAACGTTATATCAAAGGAGATATTGTTATCTTCGTCTATTGCTCGGAGCACTAATACGAGTAAAAGAAATAGATATAAATATAGATTTGGCAACTTATTTCTCAAATGTCAATAATGGCGTGTCTTATCCCCAGTCAAGACTGTCAATTATATAGGTAATTTGACATTACGCACAAATAAAATACGTAAAATTTTGGAACGCAGTTTGTAGCTCCTGTTCCCTCTATCTTCTTTCTCTTTCTGCGATACATATATTTACTAAAATACTAACTTTCTGCATTCCTCCATACAAACATTGAGTGCGCCAAAGCTCACCCCTCTTCGCGAAATATTCTAAATAAGAGGTCCAAAGTATTCTCTTCGCGTATACATGTACAAGTACTCGTGTATCTAAATCACTTAATTAAAAAGAATATATCTAAGCGATGTATATTAAACAAATATTATCAAAGTAATTTATTAGGATTCAGTCTCGTGGCGTTGTACCCAATAACGTTTCGCAATTAAAAGGCCCATCCGTGCCCTCCAAGATGTTAGCAGGGGAATTAATAAAATTACTATACGGAGCGAGTTAATTAAAATGCACTTACTACTTGTTGGTAAAATACAAAATAACTAAGTCACAGAATATACACTATTGCTTTTATTTATGTCTTTGTGACAAGCTATGCAATTTGTTTGTAATGCTACATTAATAAATAAATCTTGAATATAAATAATAATAAAATAAATAAATAAATAAAGGCTACTCATTCAACGGCCCCCATTAGGATAGTTATATCCTGTGTCGGGGGTCCGGAAACATATACAAAGACGAGGACAAATACGCCCAAACCGGAAAATATGCTTACATAGTCAATACAATCTTATTACGCTCCGAGCGGGAATCGAACCCGCGACCTGTGGCGTTTAAGGCAGGTTCGCTACCTCTGCGCCACAACGTCGTCAGCTGGAAGAAAAAGTTAAAAAAATAGTATTAGAAACCTCAAGAACTCAACGGTGAAGGGCCAATTCACTCCGTTAAAGCTAGAGTTGCGGATTCGATCCTGACCTCCTTGGAACAAATGTTTGTATGGTCAATACAAACAAATTTTTCTAGCAACCCTTTTGTCATCGTGTTAAAAGTAGTTCACAGCCTCCGCGCCACAAGAGCCATCAGATAGAGAAGATTTATGATTTATTTTTAAATGTACTTCACAATACAAACTTATCGTGTACCCAAAACTTTTGGGCTGCTTTTTAAAAACACAATTAACTATGTATAATTGTCGCCACATATGCCCCACATTGAGAATAATGTCTGAATGTCAAGAACGGGGCTAAGTGAAAACACTCAGTGGCAAATTGGCTATAATCGATTCCGCGGAGGGCTATTATCAGACTTGCAATTACCACTGCAAGTAGGTACTATCATCAGCACAAGTTTTATGATTTTATAAAAATTCTTGCTGCGTCTATTTTTAGCTAGCCAAAAAAATTTAGTAGTTAAAGTCAGAAGAGAAATAAAATTTAAACGAATGTCAAATGGACTATGACTCTAAGTCAAACTGTATTATATACATGCGAGCCTCTTTGCGACAATCTTCTTAATATTAAAGTGTTTTTTTTTGTGAAGCTTTCACGCCTAAACCAGTCAACCGATTATGATATAGATATAGAAGCCATTATTATCATAGAGGCTACGATGGTATTTTGTTTGATTAATTAATTATAAGGTTCGTGTAGCTTTTATAAAAACACGTCAGTCAAAAATTAACCAACAGTCTCGGAGATTAGTCGGAACTAATTGAGACAAAGACAGAGACACAAAAATGTTATAGGCAAGTACCGTAAATATGTTAATATGCATTAAGCAAAAAGCTGTAATTTTGACATTACAAATAGAGACTTAAATTTTGTTTATTTGTATATACCAGCGTCGGGATGTGACGACCCCATCGCCTGCTGTTGGGATAACCTCTGTCACAGCAGAGATTATTCCAACAGTTCAATCAGTCACATTGGTGGTAGGTCTTTTGTTGCAAGAGGCCGTCTAGGTATGTCAAATATTACCACCGCAGTGTCAAATATTCTGCCGCCAAATAGTAGTGCTTAGGCATAACTGTGTTCCGGTTTGAAGGGTACTGTACGCTAGTGAAATTACTGGGCAGAGGAGATTTAAGAACTAATATCTCGAGGTTGGCAACGCGTGAGTTGCACCTACTGATGGTGCTGCAAGCGCTCATAGGCTACGGCAACCACTTACCATCTGGTGGGCCGTAAGCTTGTTTGCCAACTTGTAAAATAAAAAAATAAAAATAAGCAAATCGACTTTTGCAGATGACTGTACAGTACTACATTATACATAAGAATCAACATCTCTTATTCTTCTCCTTGTTTTTTCAACAGCCTTAATGGAAAGTGAACATTAGCGATAATGTTCGCTGTGTCGATACGCCTCGGTTTTAAGTGAAATGATATCTTTATTTGAAGCGATTAAAAGACTTTTTTTTGGAAGATATTACTCTTGAGATTAATTCACCAATAAAAGTTTTTCTTTTTTGTAAGAATAATAAACTAAGTAATTATCAGTCAAGGGCGTTGTGAACCACAGTTGAAACATAATGGTTCCGCAGCTTGATGAAGAATGTTACGACTTTAAAAATTAAAATTAAAATCGACCGCAAAAATAAGTTGGTATTTTCATAGTAATTATTAAAAGTTATACGAAAAACAAACTTATTGGAAAAACTTGTATATACATGTCGGACATGAAGAAATGATAAGGGTTCCGTTTTTGCCATTTGGCTACGGAACCCTAAAAATCAGGAAATAGTAGGAAAGAGATGAGTAAGGTCTTCTTCTTCTTATCGATTGGTTAGTGGTCAACCTAGTGTCAGAGTTGTCCAGGTCGCCCGTAGGCCTCTGACTTGACTTATCGACTGCTGTCTAATTGTCAACAGCCGGGACCGACTTTTTACGTGCCCTCCGAAGCACGGAAACGCTCGGTTGAAATACCATTATGCGATCACTTATCTAGTGACTGACCGCGCCTAAAGTTGCTTAACCTACCGATCGTTAACCGATCAGCGAGTGCACTCGGCTATGAGCGTCTCATGAGTAAGGTAAAAGCAAGGGGACAAAAAAAGGGTGGAAGTTTGGGCCACTGGCGCTACATTCATCGCACGAAATGCAACATTACTCTTACTTTACGCCTATTTTCTGTAAGAGGGTAGTACTTCCCTGATCGAGCCAGCCATTTGTGCTGGGAGGATCGTGTCTCTACTACGACAGAATTACTTTTCATTATTATATTTTGGTATGTTTTTTTTGTGAGAGAGGAAAACGGGCAGGAGGCTCACCTTATGCTAAGCAATCACCACCGTCCATGAACATATGCAACACCACAGGGCATGCAGGTGCGTTGCCGAAAGAAAGGCTCTTGAATGTTCCCAGGTCGTATCGGTTTGGAAAGACCGCCGACGGAAGTTGGTTCAACAAATTGGTTGTGCGAAGAAGAAAATGTCTTCTAAATCGCGCTATGGTAGAGGGTAAGAATGAAATTTCGTGATGTTTCATGTTTGATGGTGAAATTCCACCGCCGGGATCGATCTAAATAATTTCTCAGAACATTCTCCTTGATACATGCGATAGAAAATGCAAGACACGTCTAGACATGTTCCCACGTTAACATATTTTCATTCAAATACATTTATTTAACCACCACAAAATGTTATTGATAACTATGCAGCCGACATTTAATTAGCAGTAGATTAATTATTGAAAGACCGGAAAATATGTTTGTATTTATATTTGGATACATTAATTTTAGTACACAATAGCCACGATATAACGTCGTTTCAAATTACATTAAAGTTATAAACACACGGAATCAAACTATACCTAAAACCGCAGCGTCTATTATATATTTGACGACATTGTAGCGCAGCAGTAGCGAACCTGCCTAAAGCTCCACGGGTTGCGAGTTCGGTTCCCGCTCGGAGCAGATGTTTGTATTGACCATACAGACACGTTTTCCGGCCCGGATCTGTCCTTGTCCATACAAACATACACATGTTTACGGACCCCCGACACAGGATATAACTATCCTATCCTTGCTTTGCTGTGCAGTCTTATTACTATCTGTATTTTATGGTAAATCTTGCAATAAAAAAGTCTTGCAATAAAAGTATTGCAAGAGTCCGGCTAGATAAATTCCGTCGCAGTGTTAGATATTCTAATAATAGTGTCAGATATTCTAATAATAATAATAAATAATTTTGTGTTTCAGAAAGAAAGACACTGTAGCTAGTGACATGAGTGGGCAAGAGATTTATGAACCAATATCTCGAGTAAGTGACACCTATAAATGCATGGTGTTGCAAGCGATCGTATGCTACGACAACCGCTTACCATTAAGTGGGCCGTATGCTTGCTTGCAAAATTAATCACATACAAAAAAATTGCTCCTCAAATAAATAAAAAGTGTGTCCGTACTTATGTACACGCGTTAGAAGTTATACTTCTTTGGCGTAACAAGACAAAAACCTTTTAAAAAATTTTATCTTTCGCCTTATTCTACGTTTGTAGAAAAAACGACACTAACAATAGAAAATCTAGTTCGATAAAGTTTATTTAAATATCACAAAAAAAATGTTGACTATAGCTAACTCCAGGGTGTCGGTTTTTTGTGACGGTGTGCGCGCGCATCTTAAAAATTTAATCTCATCATTTTTCCCTAACGCGCGAAAAGTATAACTTCAAAAATCAACGTGTATAAACGAAGTAGCATAGCGTGTGTATGATTCTCTTCGTAAATTATTATGGCAAAAAGTTATAAGCCACAAAATGGAAACTAAAGCTGTTCGAGTCAAATAACGGATTAGTCACGAATTCCCACGTTAATATTAGATGAGAGAATATTGAAGAAATGATAACAAGTATGAAACATTAACATAGTGTGAGATTACGCCATACTGAATATTTTTCTATTTATGAATTACTAGCAGCCCGCTCAGGCTTTACACGGGTATAAAATATATAGCCTATGTCATTCACTGAAAAAATATTAAAATCGATCCAGTAGTTTTAATTTATTCATTACTTAATTATTTACGACATCACATTAGAAACCTCAAAAATATTTTTTCTCTCCATTATTTAATGGATGTTATTATACATATAAACCTTCCTCTTCAATCACTCTATCTGTTAAAACAACCGCATCAAATTTCAATTTAAGCATACATAGGGACAGAGAAAGCGACTTTGTTTTATACTATGTAGTGATGATGCTTATTGACGAGTATCTGTCAAGGGTACTCTTCAAGTGACATATAGTCATAGTAAATAGAAAATCAATAAGAAAGGAACATTGTTAATTTTGTTATTTTATGTGAAGATAATTATAATATAAATATATCATGAAACGTATTATACTTTGAGTTTGAAGATTGATCCTTCTATAATAAATAGAGCATTTTTTTAAATTCATTGTGTAACTCGTAATTATCGCAAATTTTATATTATGACAACGTTATGGCGCAGCGGTAGCAAGCCTGCCTTAAACGCCACAGGTCGCGGGTTCGATTCCCACTCGGAGCATAATATGTTTGTATTGACCATGCAAGCATATTTTTCGGTCTGGGTATATTTGTCCTTGTATTTCCTTCCGGACTCCCGACACAAGATATCACTATCGTAATGGGGGCCGTTGAGTCTGCAGCGTTTATTTATTTATTAGTATTAATTATCTACTACAGTTATTGTACACTATTGTAGTAAAGTTAATAGTATTGGCACACTTTTACATAACATTAAAACAATAAAGAAAAATTAATTTTACAATGACCTACTCTAATAATAATTTTAAGTTCTGAAAGATTTAAGTTCAAATGAGACAAAATATTGCACTTCCTTTCAAGAATATAATATAAGGTATCTGTATACCCATTCTATTGAATCATTCTAAGCCTCTTATGAATTCTGCACATTAATATTATTTCGTTTATTGTAGAATATTATATATTTATTGTATAAGGCACTTTTACAAATAAACTGTTCTAAGGTTATTCGCATGACGACCGATAAAAATAATAGAATGCTGTTCAATTAGTCGAAATTGCCGATGTAGGCGTTAAGAGTGGTCATGATTGTGACGCATGTAATCGAATTTCTCGATAAGAAATCGGATTATAGCATAAAATATTTCCTTTTATTAACCAGGTCAAGGTTAACTATGAGAAACAATTATGCGGCAAATGAAATAAAGCTTAAATGGTTCTATAAATATAAGTAACTAGCTGACCCGGCGAACTTCGTACCGCCTTAGAACTTACAACATTCATTATTAACACTGTTAAGTTATTAACCGAGATACCTATATTCTCTTTTTAGGGTTCCGTAGCCAAATGGCAAAAACGGAACCCTTATTTTCGTCATGTCCGTCTGTCCGTTCGTAAGTGACAGTCATTTTACTCGAAGACTGTTGGCTCTTTTTATACGAAATTTAGTAAATAGGTGTATTCTATGAACCGCTACACGATTTTGCAATGGAATCCTAAAATATAGAAAAATTTAGGGTATCAGTCCGTACATGTAACTGAGGGTTGAAAAAAAATTTTCAATGTATGAGATATCTTTGGATAAGTCTTACAAAATGATAAGGAGGTTTGATTTCGACTTTTTTCATTAAGTCCGTATTTGTTGAGATATAAGCTAAAAATTGTGTCCTAAAGTCAGAAAAATTGTGTCCCCCTCTAACTTTTGAACTATGGGATTTAAAATTCTAGGAAAATTTTAGGTTGTGGAACATTAAATGAACTTTCAACCACATTTGGATTTAAGAGATATATCAGTTGTTCCTATAGTTTGTTTTTCATATTACTTTTAATAATAGAATTTAATTCGTTACAATTTTTATAGTTCATAAGATTCTTCATCATCAAGATACGGAACTTTTTAGTTTCGACTGCGCGTGTTCCCCATCGCACATAACTGATAATTATTTTATTTAATTCGAAGGGACCGGAGTTTACTGTACCGATGTCGCTAAAATTAAATGTTTGACAGGAGCAGTTTGTATGGAAAAATAAAATTATTGATTTTACTATTTTCCTATTTTTTGTATAACTAGCGGCCCGCTCCGGCTTCGCACGGGTATAAAATATATAGCCTATGTCATTCACTGAAAAATGATTAAATTCGATCAAGTAGTTTTGATTTATTAATTACTGCCCGTGACCGCACGCGGTAAATGTAATTATTTACGACATCACATTAGAAACCTCAAAAATAACAGTATTTCTCCACTATTTAATGGATGTTATTATACATACAAACCTTCCTCTTCAATCACTCTATCTATTAAAAACCGCATCAAAATCCGTTGCGTAGTTTTAAAGATTTAAGCATACATAGGGATATAGGGACAGAGAAAGCGACTTTGTTTTATACTATGTAGTGATGTATATAGTTAGATTTTAATAGATTAATGGGTAATACATTTATCTACCTAATACTTTTTGTATTTACGTGTGTTATATTTATTCTTCAATCCATAAATCGGTATGTTTTAATAAAACGTGAACGGCTAAGGTAAAGCATACCAAAGTCTAAAGTAGAAAAATTTTCAATTTATTCGCTACGAAAGAATTCTGAAGGTTATTATGGAATTCCGTGAATAGTTAACCATCGAAGGACCGCTGGACGGGTAGCAGGAATAAAGTCAACTCATTTAATTATATTGAGCCTTAACTTAAAGCTGTAATAACTAAAATGACTTAGCAATTTTATACCGGCTTAATTGCTTATCTTTTCTTTGTCACGAAAAAGCCGACTTTTAAATAAAGTATATAATTTTGGATAGTTTCTGTATAGCTTTAACAACGTTCATTCTTGTTTATTTGTTCATTAAAAGGTCTTAAAATCAAATGAGAGAGTTTCTTTTTTTCATGACGGTTGTCAAACAACCACATGGACAACCTGATGGTAAGCACCGCAATCTATAAATGCTTGTGATACTTGAAGTATTACATGGGCGCTGCCAACTCAAGGAACAAGAAGGAAGGAAATAGAGGGGTGGGAGTTTGGGCCTCACTCTCACTCATCGCACGAAACGCAACAGCAGTTACTTTACGCCGATTGTTTTTGAGAGGGTAGTACTTTCACGGCGAGCTAACCCATTATGTAGCGTTTGACTATTCAAAAGTACTTTTAAAAGTCTACTTGAATAAAAATAATTTTGATTTTGATTTTGATTTGTGCTGGAAGAAGCATGGCTCTACTGCCGTACTCTTCTTTATTGAAACGTAAATAGTTCTCAGCAATGACACAAAGCAAAAAATCAAAGTTTTTCTATTTCCGAGTCGAGTTTTCTACACATATAAGACGAGTTATAAAGAAAACCAGCAACCTTTGCATGACACTTTTTCATAACCAAAACGAAAGTACCTTAAACTATTTTTAAAAATAAATAGAAATTGAAATATAAAGCGACCTTAAGTGCTATTGGCATAGTTGGTTTAGTCGAAGGTTAGTCGCCTACCTAAGCGTTTTCCAGGGTTGATGAAACCGGAAACTTGCGAAGTTGGTATAGTAAGGTTTACCTTAGCAAGTGACTTAATTTGTGGTCTACAGCGTCTGAAACCGAAGCCTTAAAGATAATTAATATGGAATAGCAATAGAATATATTATAAATGCGAAAGTTACTCTGTCTCACTGTCTGTCTGTCTGTCGCGATTTCACGGCAAAACTACTAAACAGATTTCAATGAAATTTGGTACACAGATAGTTTAGAGCCTGAAAAAGGACATAGGCTTTTTAATGCGAAAAAACGGTTTTGCGAAGTATCGTCATTTTCAGAGCTAGGTGCTTGAACTTTATTTTTTAGGTTGTTATATTTTATATATAAATAAATATGACATTTGAAATTTGTAAAAAAGAGTGCTTCAAAGTTTGTATTAAAATCGTTATAAACGCGGGCGAAGCCTCTGGCAGAAGCTAGTAATCTAAATACCGATCACTAACCCTTTCATCACCAGATCTCTGAAACTACGTTTTACGATAGTACAAAAATTTATATCAAACAATTACTACGCAAAAAAACAATCATCGACGATAATCGCTATGGTAACCGTTGCTATAGTAACGCATACTGATATTAAGACGGGTGAAACCATAGGCATAAGCTTGTTAATAACTAGCCGCACTCGTGGCTTCGCTCGCGTGCTGTTCGATTTTTCTATACTGTAAGAAAACCTAATTCTTTTTCTATAATAAAAGTTAACTTCAGTTACTCCTTGTAATAACAGCTGTCTACCACTGAAAGTCCCATTAAAATAGGTCTAGCCGTTTCGGAGATAAGCCGGAACAAACAGACAGATAGACTTATAAATAGATGCAGGTTTTTAAAAAGATAATCTTCTAAAAACATTATTGTCTGTTATTTAAATGTCAGACTTATAAGAAAGCAATTCTTATATTTATCGCAACTTTAACGAATTTATATCGTGAGTCAGCGCTAAAATTGAAATTGGTACACAATTTATACTTGTCTCCGCTCCGTGACAAGGAGGCCGTCTTTCAGTTAGCAGTAAAAACGTCGTAAAAACGTAGACGTAACGCCGCTATCGTCTCAGCCTTTAATACCGTTCCGTATCCGATAAAATACCCAAATAGAGTGTCAAACCGAATCCCATTCCAGTGGTGGGTTTTTGGAATCGAATCTGTTTATCTCTTTTGGCTCTGTTTACAAAAGATTCTTTGATGTCTTTTAAAATATTTTCAACAACTATTTAGTCCAGCAAAACTTTGTGAATAGATAAATTCACTACAGTCTTGGGTGCTGTATCTTTTTCTATAAATAATATTATGTTCTATGAAATATCTATGAGAATCGATTTCTTATATATCGTTATTTGACACATCTTTGCAATGATCTTAAAAATATCTATTTCCGGGCGTTTGTCTTTGTGGGTCCCCCACCGTGCCTCGGAGAGCACGTTAAGTTTTCGGTCCAAATTGGTATCACAATATCTGATAATAATCGCTATCTCTTGATAAGCAAATTGCTCTTATCCAATGAGTTACTGGTTCGCCCTTAGGGTTGCGGAGGTCAGAAGACAAATGCCATGCGTAATCTCATCTGATGTTAAGTGATTACCGACTCCCATGAAGCTCTGCAACACCAGGTGCGTTGCCACACTTTTTTAGATAAAACTGGTACGCTGGCTCATCTCGAAACTTGGCTGATGAGCTATGATATATCTATGTATAAGATCGATTCTTCACCAACGCATAGTGCTAGCTAACTAGGCCGGCTTTTAACCCTACCAGCACACACAAGTCTAAGGATTTCTTCCACAACATTCAGGTTTCCTCACCCTTAAGCATGAGAAATTTGAAATACTTGAAAACTTAGATGTGGTTGCCCGAACCTGCGATCGATCGATCCATTGGGCCATTCTGCTTTTTATAGGTTACGGTACCCATTAAGATCAGACGGGCTGTCTGCTTATTTGATTTTGTAATGTAAAATTTAACACAAATTCTTTAAGGTCATTTTACAACTGAATAAAAGAAGCGTTTGTCTTTCCTTAAATTGAAGAAAGAATAAAACCTAAATAGCTCACAGTAAAAATACATTGCGCTGTTGAAAATAAATCATGACATATGATACCGTTGCAGTGCATCCTAGGAAATTTATGCTATGTTAAGAATTCTATGCACGCCACGCCGCGACCCAGAGGTTGACGACCTCGCTTACCTAGGAAGAAAAGTTTTGTAGAAAAAATAGCATATATTTTAAGACCTTCGTACACCAGATGCTAGTTCCAACGGTTCTATTTCACATTAGCTTAAGCGTTTAACATAAAAGGTAAAAAAAAATTCATGCTTTTTCTTCATGACTCTTTCTAGCTTTTAGAATTGATTTTGAACCGAGATTTAGGTAAGAAATATTGTATGTTTGGTTATTGGTTTATTTATTGTTAATTTAGGGTTTAGCGTGATTGATAAAATCAGAAAAAAAATACGTTTAAAATTTTTTTTCTTAAAGTTGTGATAGAATCTTTCTTCCTTTTTCTAGCATTGAATCCGGTATCTTTCTAGGGTCTGCTTATTACTCTTATCCGAATTTGTCAGGTTACTAGCTTTTACAGAATGCGATTGCTATTTGACCTCCGCAACGCTAAGGGTGAGCTAGTAACTCATTGGATAAGAGTAAATTACCTATCAAGATTTAACGATTATTATCGGACGTTATGATAACAACCGGGACCGACATTATACCGGACAAACGACCAAGCCTTATCTGCCCAAGCGGGAATCGAATCCACGATCACCGAGACTAAAGGCAGCCCCGCTACCAACACGCCACCTCGTCAAAATTGTGATAAAATATTGAACAGATTAAAAGTCATAAACGCAGCTGTCGAGAAACAAGAATAAGTTCGGATGAATTAATCTACGTCACAACTCGCCTTAACTTTACCTTCATTGAGTTAAATGAATAAAATACTTCGGTCGGACCGTCCCATCGAATTCGCTCAAAGTTTCCCTGGATTTGTTACCTGAAATTTGAATAATATATCCGCCGCAGACATTTCCGAAGGACTTATTGTAATCGTTAGTCAATTTCAATTTAAGTTGAATCATTTTAATTTCGATGGTAATTCTTTTGGAAGCCGAGACTGGCCAGTGGATAAAAAACCTAGACTTAATAAATAAATAAACGCTGCACAGTCAACGGCCCCCATTAGGATAGTGATATCCTGTGTCTGGGGTCCGGAAACACATAAAATGACAAGGACAAATACACCCAGAACGGAATGCATTCAACTTGCATGGTCAATACAAACATATTATGCTCCGAGCGGGAATCGAACCCGCGACCTGCGGCGTTTAAGGCAGGTTCGCTAACGCTCCGCAACAACGTCGTCAGACTTAAGACGAAGGTCACAGGATCAAATCAGGACAACCACCTCTGAATTTTCAAGTACATAACTTGTGTTTGCTATTCGTCTCGTGTTTAGCGGTGAAGGAAAACATCGTGATGAAACCTACATATCTTTGTAGAAATTCTGAGACATGTATATCCGCCAATCCGCAGTGGAGGAGCGTTGTGAATTAAGCTCTAAATTCTTCCCTTTACTGTGAGAAAAAGCCTCCTCTAAAGGAGAGGGATATGAACTCTTAACTATTGACAAAAAATACAGTTTTCTGGTATCTTTACTTCTTAAGATTTTTTACTTTAACGTTCCGGTCGCGGCTACGATTAAACTCGCTCGCTCGAGGTAACTTATTGGATAAGAGCAAATAACCTATCAAGATTTAATGATCATTATCTGCTATTATGTGAAAACAATCGGGACCGACAGCTTAACGTGCTCTCCGAGGCACAATGGGGACACCCACGGAAACAACCGCCTAGACGGAAACAGATATTTATAACATCAATGCAAATATCTGCCCGATCGGGAATCGAAGCCGTCAAACTATATGTAAGTATATAATAAAAAAGCTGATATTTATATCAGCAAAAACAATATAATATTTATATTAAAAAAAAAATTGGATACAACATTGCCCATATTCCATCGATTCAATATTGTTAAAAACCCTACTAAAATCATGTTACAAGTCTTTCGGCAGATTAATTTTGGACCCTAAAACGTAGACCCTTAACATTTAAGAAGCTACATTTACTTTTATCAAGCAACACTTCATACAAATTGGGTAGCGAACTAAGGCTATTAGGTAAATCCAATTTGTCCAAATCGTCCGCCCATCACACGAGAATAGAATGAATTTACTCGAGCTGTATCGGCACTTTAGACTATTGTTACACCTAACGTACGTTACAGAGTACAGAATCAGCTGAATTAAACTTATTGACTACGTCAGATAACTCTTGAGATAGCTGATAAGAAACAATTTGTTCTCCTTAAAATCTATACAAATAAATCTATCGACGTTGTGGCGCAGCGGTGGTGAACCTGCCTTAAGCGCCACAGGTCGCGGGTTTGATACCCGCTGTTAAGGCATGTTTTCCTGTCTGGGTGTGATTGTTTGTAATTGTGCATGTGCAGAATATAATTATCCTAATGGAGGCGTTGATTGTGTAGGCGTTTATTATTATTATCATTAACGAATGATTTTTATGAAACTTAATCTGCAGGGGTTGCGGGGCGATCGATATGGCTAGGATTAACTTTTAAAAATGTCGTTTTATCCTTTTCCTTTTTTCAAGTTAAGAAAAACAATTATTAGGAACCTTTTATCAACCATCTAATTCGAATCGAAGTATATTATTCGATTTACAAAAAAAATATATTGAACAAAGCTCGGTCATCCAGGTACTATAATAATTGTAATAACTGGACATGTTTCTGTCTTAATAGGAATAGTGAAAGCAGAACATCAAAAAATAAAAACTAAGGAGCGATAGTAATTTTACTGGCACCAAAAATACGTTTGTTTTTCATAAAATTCTCCAGACACTGGAAAACAAAATTAAAATTGCTGATTCTGGGCGCATAACTTTGAATAAAAATATTCCATTTATTTCAAACAAAACGAAACATTATTGAAAGTAATTTTCTTTTAAAAGCTTTATCATAAATTTTAACCACTTTGATTATTTCCATCATTTTACACCTCACATTTCAAAAGTTAGAAGGTTGAACACAATTTCGACGGACGAACAAAAGGGCTCTTTTGATTGAAGTTATAGGTTATATACTTCTTTAGGCGCGTTATGAAAAATGATGAGAGTGAAATTTTAAGATGCGCGCGCATGAGCGTCACACAAAATTCACAGGTGCAAGCTGTCATCTAATTTTTCAAATTTAAACTGAGGTTTATTGACTGTGTTGACTATCCTTCTTTTTTAAGTTACAAGTTGGCAAACAAGCATACGGCCCACCAGATGGTAAGTGGCTCCCGTAGCCTATGAGCGCTTGCAGCACCACTAGTAGGTGCCGCTCACGCGTTACCAACCTCGAGATATTAGTTGTTAAATCTCCTCTGTCCAGTGATTTCACTAGCGTACAGTGCCCTTCAAACCGGAACACAGTAATGCCTAAGCACTACTATTTGGCGGTAGAATATTTGACACTGCGGTGGTACCTACCTAGCCGGCCTCTTGCAACAAAAGACATACCACCAGTGAGACTAATTTTCCAGTTCTTTTATTATTTTATAGTAATTTATTATTTGCATGTAATTAAAAATTGTTTTCTAATGATGCCAAAGAAGTATTGTATAACTTCTGACGCGCGTACATAAGTACACGCACCTATATTTATTTTCAGAAATGCTCTCTCTCACCAACTATTGAATAAAAAGTCAGTGTGTAACCTAATTTTATTTGACGACCGTTTTAGCGCAGTGGTAGCGACCTCGCTTTTACGCCAAGGTAGCTAGGTAAGGCTTGATTCCCGCTCGGGGAATGTTGATGTTTGTACTGAGCCTTCAGACATGTGTTTCAGTCTGGGTGGTTGTGTTTATCTTTGCCTGTTTTTCTAGACCCCGACACCAGGTACTACTGTCCTAAAGAGAAACGTTAAGTGTGTAACTTTTGTCACCCCATGTCACACCACCAATTAGAATCCCATTGCACCTCACCACTTGTCACCCCTTAGCCGCTCATAGCCGGATGCAATCACTGATCGGTAAAAGATAAGTAGGTTAAACAACTTTAGGCTCGGTCAGTAAGTCCCAGTTATAATGAATTCAAAATTTAAAAAAAAAACCATATTCGTGTTTCTCTTTGTGTATCATTTCGTTTGATAAAATTAGAACAACATTATAAACTCACAAAAAACAATTCAAAACACTTTTCAATTTCTATTGTTTCACGTATGAGGTTATTTCGCCTTCGGTAATAGTGAATGTGTTAGTAACTTGATAAGCCTGTCTAACTTCCCTATCAAGAATTGTATCAATTCATTCACTGGTAATAGAAATTAAATCTTAACAACAGAAGATAAGGTTTATTTATCTGTGGTCATGATGGCGGTTATGTTGTTTTAAAAGTAGTGTTCAAGTATAGCGTGTGTCACGCAAAGGTAGATGCATAGACGAATGTCTGCATCGTCTAGTATGTTAGTAGATATCGATATCAGTTCTGATATAAAACTAATTATGCATTAGTCTGATAGTGTAGTCACTTCGAGAACTTGAAGACAAGTCCTGTCGACATCTGTAAAATAGTGGTGCTATTTAAATAAGCGACATGAAATTGCTCTGTTGTTAGATACTGTTAATATATTTTTATTTAGTTGTCTTCTGTGAGAAAACTAAAGATTTTATCTGAGAATTCATTCGTCTACCGTGAAACAGTATACAGTTTTTCGATTTAAAGTTTTTTTTTTCGCTGTAGCTAGTGAAATTACTTAGCCAACATAGGGCTTATAATCATCGTGAAATTTTAGCTGGCAAAAGGTAAGATAACAGTATGGGCCGCCCGCGGAGGAATTTGCTTGAGGACACACAAAGATTATATGCAGAAGTGTAAAGTTTATATTTTGTTTAGTTAAGTTAAAATACATTTTTTTAACCTTAAGGGTTGAATTTCGAAAAATCCTTTTTTAGTGTGCGTTTACGTTTTAAAAGCAATAAAAAAACAGCTTTTTAGGTGTAAGGGTTTATTCAGAGCGATTATTAGTCAGTCAGGTCTTCTGCTTTGATAAATAAATAAATAAAATGTTAATCGTCTATTTACATTACGTCATTCCTTAGCATAGAGAATAGCTCAATTTACTAAAACACGCAAACTATACACCCACCATACAAACTATACACCCACCATACAAACTATACACCCACCATACAAAATATAAACGAATGTACCTCTTAATATGCAATTATACCTACGTGTAGTATTTTTAAGGACTACATTTAATTACATGAGCTATTTGTACCGGGTTGTTTAACTTATCTTGCCCTTAGCAAATATGTTTTGTGGCCTTTGAAGAGCAAATGACTGCTCCTTTCATATCTCGAGTCTTATACATATTTAACATTAATTTTTATTCTTTGTCTCTTAGTAACCACAGATAAGGAATCTTAAAATATATGGAGTATATTATAATTATAATGAAAATGTTTTTTTTAGTTATCGCGTTATTATAATCTGTTCCTCCTCTATTCCCTTCCTTCTTTCTCATCCCTTTCCTTCTATGCCTCTGGTTGGCAAGGCATATGTGTAACTTTAAGAATCGCAAGCGTTCAAAATTTGCGATGACTGTTTATAATTAGGCGGAACGTATGCTTGTTTGGCAAGGTCATCTTGACATCACTACACAGTATAAAACAAAGTCTGTGTCCATATCCCTATGTATGCTTAAATCTTTAAAACTAAGCAACGGATTTTGATGCGGTTTTTTTTAATAGATAGAGTGATTGAAGAGGAAGGTTTATATGTATAATAACATCCATTAAATAGTGGAGAAATACTGTTATTTTTGAGGTTTCTAATGTGATGTCGTAAATAATTACATTTAACGCGTACGGGCCATGGGCAGTAATGAATAAATCAACACTACTGGATCGATTTTAATCATTTTTTCAGTGAATGACATAGGCTATATATTTTATACCCGTGCGAAGCCGGAGCGGGCCGCTAGTAAAAACATTTTACTATTATACTAGTCTGACTTAGCGATTTTACCTGTGATATCGATAACGAAATCATAATATCATTATCTTACAAGTTAGTCCAGGATTTAGGATATCTAAAATCAGCACGGCAATCGGAAAGCATGAACAGCTTCAAGAAAGTCAGATAAAATAATTATGCTTAGGACTTTGTTATGTTATGTTACGATTAAACATTTAATTAAGATTAAATTTTTGACGACGTTGTGGCGCAGCGGTAGCGAACCTGCCTTAAACGCCACAGGTCGCGGGTTCGATTCCGCTCGGAGCATAATATGTTTGTATTGACCATGCAAGCATATTTTCCGGTCTGGGTCTATTTGTCCTTGTCCTTGTATGTGTTTCCGGACCCCCGATACAGGATACCACTATCCTAATGGGGGCCGATGAGTGTCTAGCGTTTATTTATTTATTTATTTAACTTAGAATTGATATTTATGGACAGACCCTTCCACACTAACAAAATATCAAGATTCACTGATGCTCCTTCGTAAATTCGCGCTGAAGCAACAAAATGAAGTTAGTCACAAGCTAGTAATATATTCGAATTAAGTTAGCGTCACAAGCTTGCAACATGAACAAATAAAGTAAGCGTGTGACTAACTTAGTTTCGTTGTCTTAGTGCAAATTTAAGAAGGAGCATTTTGACATTATTTGTATGGAGGGACCGGTCCTAAGTTTAAAGTAAGGCAATGCGATTAAATTACTTAATTCCATTTATTTTTACTATACCTACTTGCTTACTTCCTATTATTAAGTAGTAGATGTGCCCGCGGCTTCACTCGCGTGGCCTATATAGTTTTTTTTCGGAATGTGTATTGCTGTAGCCCTACTGGCCTTGACAGCGTCACCGAGCGGAGGGGCCGAGTACAGAGACTCAGCCGTGAAAAAGCCCTCACGGGGGCTCAAATTTGATTCCGTCCTTAGTGTGCCTCCTGCGAAGCCGAACCACGGCGGCGGTCGTCATAGGAGATGGAGGCAGCGCTCCGAGCGCATTCTATACGATAGACTCACCTGACGGTGTGAGCGCGACGCGACGTGCGAAACTAAGGACCTCGTCCTCGCCGGCGAAGACGGTGTTGTGTGACCTACATAGTTATTGTTTAGTTAAACAAACGAATAATTCTTTCGCTTTATTATTGTGTTGCTGTTCCACCAACTCACCGTATCGCATCGCCCACCTTTTTTTCTTATTGCTCGGTTTCTATGTATCGCATCGTGATGATAGAATATATATAGCCTTCATCAACAAATCCTTACTAATATTATAAATGTAAAAGTAACTCTGTTTGTCTGTCTAGTCTAGACCCTGAGAAAGTACCTAGGCTACTTTTTAATGCGAAAAAGCAACTCTTTTTCAAGGGGTTGAAAGGGGATGACAAGTTGTATGGAATTATAGTCACTATTAGACCTTGAAAGTTATTTTTTAGGTTGTTGATTCGATATAAATAAATATGACTTGAATGTAATTTCAGTTTGTATAAGGTTGTAGGTTCAGAGGTTATATTAAATTCGTTATTCACGCGGGCAAAGCCGCTGGCAGAAGCTAGTTTACTATAACATACAAAACAATTTTTTTTAATGTGACCAGTAGTTCCAGAGATTAGCACGTTTAAACAAACAAACAAACTCTTCAGCTATGGCATAGATTACGAATAAAATCATTTCTTCAACTTGAAGATCAAGTTTCTATCAAAATTAGGACGACTAAGTATTTACTTGATTTTAATTTACAAAACTCTGAAGTAGACTCACTAGATATTTCCTAATTAATTAGTTTCGACAGTGGCACTTCATCCCCCGACTTATAAAAGGAATTAGCATACAGATTGGAAAGTTCCCGATCAAACGTATTTCGCATTTTCGACTCAAACTCAACCCGATACTCAATGAATTTTCTCCATATTCCGACAAAAATTTTGGAGAATTTGCATATTTTGTGATATAAATTTATCAAAATCGGTTCAGCTGTTTAAGAATTAGGTGTGAAAACTTGACAGACAGAAGAGAGTTACTTTCGCATTTAATTTAAAGTAAATAATGCATTACTTTATTACGACTGTTGTGGCGTTGGTAACCGTCCTGCTTTAAGCTTGAACGTCAGGGGTTCTATTCCCGCTCGGGGCAATGGTTCGGAGAGCACGTTAAGCTCCCTCGGTCCCGGTTGTTATCATAACATGTGATAATAATAATTTATCCTTATGCAGTGAGTTTCTGGTTCGTTCTTTGGTTTGCGGAGGTCATGTCCATCGCTCTGTGTAAAAACTGGTAACCCTTCAAATCATGATAAAACTAAAAGCAGACCCTGGAAATATCGGAAATAATTCCAGCAAGAAGAAGTATGTCTTACTTTATCTTTCAATTCTGCGTAAGTCAGGATTCAGATCACAGATCCCATTTAGTATTCCTTGTACATAATGGAGAGGATGAGGTACAATTTCTATTAATTACTAAGACAATGACCCTTCAGTCCCTTAGCGTCATCCCATCTCGAACTGCCGCTAAAACAATTAGCGATTCCGTACCCTATAACTGTCTTGAAATCGGTATTATTTAGGTTGAGAAATCATTAATATAAAATATGCTATTTCCGGCGTCGGGATGTGACGACCCCATCGTCCGCTTTTAGGATAACCTCTGTCACAGCAGAGATTATCCCACCAGTGCAATCAGTCACACTTGTGGTACGTCTTTTATTGCAAGAGACCGGCTAGGTAGGTACCACCGCAGTGTCAAATATTCTGCCGCCAAATAGTAGTCCCTAGGCATTACTGTTTTCCGGTTTGAAGGGCACTGTACGCTAGTGAAATTACTGGGCGGACGAGATTTAAGAACTAATATCTCGAGGTTGGCAACGCGTGAATGGCACCTACTAATGGTGCTGCAAGGCTACGGCAACCACTTACCATTAGGTGGGCCGTATGCTTGTTTGCAAACGTCTAACATAAAAAAAAAGCTGTTAGTCAGTGACTTTGTTCTTGAATAAGGTTTGCTTTCATAGAAATAATTTTATGTTGTGTTAATCCTTTTGATAATGATAATTACATTTAACGTAATATTACATTAACTTTGCATTGCAACTCTTTTTTCCCATTAAAAAGTAGCCTATGTCCTTTCTCAGGCTCTACACTATCTGTGAACCAAATTTAATTTAAATCGGTTCAGTAGTTTTGGCGTGAAAGCGCGATAGACAGAGAGACAGAGTCACTTTCGCATTTATAATATTAGTCTTCTTATCGAGCGGTCAGTGGCCAACCTAGTGTCAGAGTTGTTCAGGTCGCCCGTAGGCCTCTGACTTGACTTATCGACTGTTGTCAGATTGTCAACAGCCGACATTTCACGTACCCTCCGAAGCATGAAGACGCTCAGTTGGAATACAACTATGTTCACCCATCTAGTGACTGACCGCGCCTAAGGTTGCTTAATCCACCGATCGTTTACCGATCAGTCAGCACATTCGGCTATGAGCGTCTCATGTTATACTGTCGTTCAGTAAAATCAAGTAATATTTTCAATTATTATATTTTACGATAAATGGCACAAAACCATAAAAACCGTTAAGATATAAGAATGAGAACAAACGAAATAAAATAACCTGCAAATATGTGAAAAGTCAGGCATATTATTCGGTTTTGGTCACGTTTCGTTTACACAGACACGCGTATCGATGATCGGGCTGAAATGTATTTACCTTATCATATTTGCTTTGTAGCAAATTATCTCGTAAGAGTTAATAAGATCAAATAATATATCTCAGGTGTACAAATATTATTGTTGACACATCCTTCAACTTTATTTATTGCCTTTAGATTTCATCGGACATAATATGAATTTTATAATTATTTAAAATATTATATAACTCTTCTCATAAAAGTCTGACAAAAGTAATGTAATCAAGGCATTAAAATAAAAAATAGTGCGTGGAGTCCCTCCGCGCGGAAGAAGTGAAACTTCGTAATGTGGAAATGAAAAAGGAAGGGGTAGAAATTGATCTTTAGTGAAATCTTATTGTTTCTTTAAGACAAACATTGCTTACAATGCTGCACAATTGATCGCATCTTTTAATTGTCATTTAAAACAGTAGGTGGGTCAGGACAGCGAAAGAAGCGAACGATACTCGATTGACAATATTTATTTGACGGACAGAGTAACCGCCCGGCTCAAACTTCACAATAATAATGACGATTTTTTTTTAAATGCATCACTATTTATAACAAAATCAAATAATATTAATGTAGGTAGTTAAACAAATCATTTTACGAAATTAAACAACATTGAAACAAAATTAATAATAATCAAAATAATCATTACAGATATGTTATTCTAAATTATACACGCGATGGTCGTAGCGCTGAGTTTAACACATTTTCGAGTGGAGAAATATCCAAATCTATATAGATAGTTATATCCTGTGTCCGAAAAAATACACAAGGACAAGGACAAACATACCCAGACCGGAACACACGCCTGTATGGCCAATAAAAAAATCTGCTCCTAGCGGGCATCGGACCCGCGACCTGTAGCGTTTAAGGCAGATTCGCTATCACTGCGCCACAACATCGTCAACTGCTTAGAGTTAAGAATAAGATATAGTTAAATTCCAGCATGAATATTTACAAGACGGTTTTCCGTAGCATCCCCGTTGAGCCGTTAATGGACTGACCGATTTCCCGAAAAGTGACAAATATTGTTTTTCCAAAGTTATCGCGTTTGCTGAACTCGTTATACCTAAAAGGAAAGCTTTATTATGAATTTTGGTAGCCGTATTTATAATTATGACTGAATTTCTATAAATGTACGTAAAACGTAAATTTATTAGTTAGTAGTCGGTTTTGTATGATTTCATTAAATTATGCAATGTTTTCTTGCCTGTCTTACGTGTCAAGTAAAATATTGGAAAGAAGTTCCTTATCGCGCGTTGCGAAAGGGGGCTAGACGGAAAAAATTAAGACCAAAAGTTGTAACGACACTTTTTGCTATAGTTGTAAGCCATGCGGCGTGCGCGTGTTTCTCTGTCTGTCTCTCTCTCTCTCTCTCTCTCTCTCTCTCTCTCATAGAAAGCAAACCAGTTGTTTTGAACATTGTGGTTTCGCGACGATTAATTATTAAAATAAAAAATAATTAGTTTTTAATAATTTAATTAATTTATTTATTTAATTAATTTTATTACAATTTGTGGGTTTCCCCATCGTGCCTCGGAGAGCGCGTAAAGCTATCGGTCCCGGTTGTTATCACATAACATCTGATAATATTCAATAACTTTTGATTAATATATTGCTCTAATTCAATCAGGTCAGATAGCAATCGCTGTGTGTAAAAACTAGTAAATTGTCAAATCTGGACATGAGTAATACCCTGGGTAAATACTTGTATAGTACCGGGAATAATGCTAGCAAAATCATTCGTTAAATCGTCTAATACGTCTCAACTAACAAGTTTTACTGTTCTCAAAAAATTTACTAAACTGAAAATTTTAAGAGACCTTTATAAAATGCAACGTTTCAAAAGACAATTTGACAACAAACGCTTTGCATAAAGAGCGAGGGAATAAATCAAAAACTTTATAAATGACAAAGGAACAAGTGTCAAAACTAGCATCGTTCGTGTTAAGGCACACGACACGATACAAGACACTTCACTTGGTAACTGGCGTAGTGTATCCATTTGAATGCATCGATTGCTGAAAAAGACGATGTCTAGGGAAATTATTCGCTGTATTTGCTTAATTTTTAAAATAACGCATGCAGCTTAACCGTAGTAGAGCGATGCTCCTCCGAGCACAAAAGTGCCGGCTCGACCGGGACAGTACTACCCTCTCACTAGAAAATCGGCGTATAGTAACAGTATTTGTAAGTACTGTTGCGTTTAGTGCGATGAGTGAGAGGGCCGGAGGCCCAATCTCCCACCAAATCCCTTCCTTTATTCCCTTCTCATCTACTATCCACTCACAGAAAATCGGCGGAAAGATACAGTATTAGTAGGTACTGTTGCGTTTCGTGCGATGAGTGAGGGACGGAGGCCCAATCTCCCAACCCCTATTCCGTTCTTTTTCCCTTCCTTCCTGTTCCTTGTATACCAAATATATTTGTATCGTTTTCTAAGCAACCAAGGCCCTAGTCTTGGTATAGGTACTAATAATATTTATTAAAATGAAATCATTTATTTATTTTTTACCATTATATAATAATAATCATCTCACCTCCCCAATTCTATACGGATAAACCAGTAAGTGACCGGATTACAATAAATTGCCTTCCAAAAATCACCAATATTTTGGACAGTGAAAATGTTGGTAATACAAGGATAACATTTAGACCGGAACAACAAATCTGGCTCGAACGGATATCAACCCGACAAGCGAAGGCAATAAAGGCAGTTTCACAATACATATAAATCCTAATAATATAAATAATAAAAAAAGATCTGGGAATAAATAACTAAATCACTTTAAATAGAAGTAATTTAAAAGGAAAGGAATTTATTTGAAATTCGTTTTAGTTAATTAAGTTATAAATTGATTAAAATCATTCCGCAGGGTTTCAACCAAACTCTGAAGCATTCAAAACAGCACAGATGTGCATCAAGCATAGATTGTAGTTTGCAGACTATTTTTCATAATTCGATTAGTAAAAAAAAGAATGTCGTTATATCGTTAGGTCACAACATAATGTTACGGAAAACCTTGCCACCGGGACATAAAGTTCAAAATAGCTCGCTACTTTCTCTGTCTATTTGCTTCGTTACGAGTAGATTCTAGAAATATGTGTTCTCGAAAAGTGCCGTATAACATTCCGTGGACGGAACTTTCTCGAACCCGTGTTCCGCACTATATAAGCGACCCGGCACGGCGACGGAGTCATTCAGTTATGAGCAATGAGCGAAGAAACTACAAACGATACAAGTGAACAAGTGCGATAATTAGTGACCTCGGCTATTCTTTTGGACTACGATTGACCTGTGATTTGTGAAGTTCTGTTGTGTGACATAGAAGATCTCATTAAAGTCTCATTTGGAGCTATCAGGTGTTTTATTTCAAATCCGTGTACTTAACAATAACAATAGATACGCCAGCTTATAAATGTACATAAAAACAGCCCCAAAATAAATTACAGTAACAATATATTTTCTTGATTTCCTACACTGGTTTACGAATATTGTAGGCAGTAGGAGAGTACAACATGCGTCGCGTCGCGTCGCCGCATTAACAATATTACATTATACGAACACGTCACCTTAATTAAGTGGACGCGTCTCGTAGCAGCATGTAGTGACGTCTGGATTTAATTTGATTCGAGATTTCCAGACATGGCGGGCCTGTTGACGTCATTATATCTTAATTATATATTTTTTATTAAAATTGAAATAATTTTATTTTTATTAATTTGGATTTATGTATGTTTTATCACAATTGTGAGAAGCAAACATGACGATGTTGTGGCGTGCTGGTAGCGAGCCCGATTGAGTCGCCATAGTCGCTAGTTCGATCCCCGCTTGGAGCAGATCTTTGTTATAAATATCTGTTTCGGTCGGGGCGTTTTTCCTGGTGGGTGTCCCCACCATGCCTCGGGCACGACATAACGATTTAAGGTTTAGGTCCCGGTTGTTATCATAACATCTGATAATAATCGTTAACTCTTCATAGGAATTTGCCATTTACTGGTTCAACCTTAGGGTTGTGAAATTCTGATGTCAATCGCTCTGTGTAAGAACTAGTAACCTGTAAGACTTATAACAGACCCTGGGCAAAATACCGGGATAGCCCTAGCCCTAGGAAGAAGAAGGTGAGAGACAAACATACGGCTTATCTGCTTTTGCTTTGTAGTGGCAAAGGGTGAAGTGGCAAAGGATGGAAAATGAAATAAATATTTAAGATTTACATTTCAACGGACAGATAGCCAAATCAGTTTCATTTAAACTTGTAGATAATGCAAAATTATAATATGATATTAAAAATATATTCAGCTCTTAAGTATAAATACCCTTTTCTGGAATAACTTTGAAGCACGAAGTTAACAAGTTAGTAAATTAAGTCCCCGTAGAGTATGGTTTTATTTTCCATTATATTTTGTAAATGAAGATTTTGTAAATGTAAAATATTTAATATAAAAGAATTGCTTTCAAATTATTTTCTTCCACATGCTTTTTAGTTACTATATGAAAATATGCAAAAAATCTTCCGCATTATATCTTCTAGCTTCTGCCAACTTTGCCCTTATGAATAAAGATTTTAATACAAATTTTAAACCCACATTTTAACGGTTCAGTGGTGGAATTTTAGGAAATGTTAAAATGTATGTTTTTTTTTATATTTAATTTTTCGTTTTAAAATCAAAAAAGGTCTAAAACGCTATACAAACTTTCAACCCCTTAAGGTTTGAATAACGAAAAACCTTTTCTTAGTGCTCGTTCACATTTTAAAAGCAACATCGGTAAAAAAATCAGCTTTCTAGGTCCAAGGGATTAGGTTGAGCGTTTATATGTCAATCAGGTCTCCTCCTTTTATACATACTGTAAGGAAACTCAACTTTAACTACTTAGACGAATAGAAGGAGGGTATATAAACCACTCCCATATAATATATTATAATATTGGCGGGTAGTAAGCGGATATTTGCTGGTAAATGTATTATAAAAAGACGGCATTCGCTCGCAAGACGTGGACCGAAGAAGTCGTACACTTTATATATTGAATTTTATACTTTATAATTCTTTTTTATGTCATAAATTGGCAAGCGAGCATACGGCCCGCCTGATGGTAAGCGGCTGCCGTAGCCTATGAACGCAATACCATTAGTAACTGCCACTCACGCGTTGTCAACTTCGAGATATTGGTTCTTGAATCTCCTTTCCCCAGTAATTTCACTCGCCTGCAGTGCCCTTCAAACCGGAACACAGTAATGCCTAAGCACTACGATTTGGCGGCAGAATGTTTGACACTGCGTTGGTAGCTACCTAGCCGGCCTCTTGCAACAAAAGACCTACCTACCAGTGTGACGGATTGCACTGGTGAAATAATCTCTGCTGTGACAGAGATTATCCCAACAGCGGGCGATGGGGTCGTCACGTCCCGACGCCGAATAAAATATACAATGAGTAATAAATGTATATGTATTTTAAAAAGTGTTTCTTCTGACCTTTCCTGTAATTGCGGATAGATTAATAACGTTTAATTTAAATCGGCCTGTTTACACGTTGGCGGAATTATTAAATCCGACCGGAGCATTTAATAAATTCAATGTTGTCTGTCAATGTCTATAGTGATTAATTTATCCGTCCGCTGATTACAGCCTCTGATTAAAAACCTTATATAGCTTTTTGTTTGCTCGTATATTAAATAATCGTTGCAATTTCATCGGTTTAATTATTCCACTACACGCATATGATTCTATTAATGAAAATTAATGATACAAAAAAAAAAAACTTTTTTGTTGACGTACGCTGACGCTGGTGATAGGGCTTAAAGGCCCGCCTGGTTAGCTACCATTGGTGAAAAACTCGTGAACTGCTTGTCAGGCGCGTTTCGAGGCCAGCCAGCGTTTTTTTATGTAAGAGGGGGCAAACGGGCAGGAGGCTCACCTGATGTTAAGTGATCACCGCCGCCCATGAACATCTGCAACACCAGAAGGCATGCAGGCGCGTTGCCGACCTTTAAGGAAAGAATAGGCTCTTCTCTTGAAGGTTCCCAAGTCGTATCGGTTCGGAAAGGCCGCCGGCGGAAGTTGGTTCCACAGAAAGGTTGTGCGAGGAAGAAAATGTCTTCTAAATCGCGCTGTTGGGGATTTCCAGACATCGAGGTGGTATGGATGGAGTTTTGTCGCGATGTCTGATGGTGAAATTCTACCGGCGTGATCAATCCAAACAATTCCTAAGAACACTCTCCGTGATATATGCGAATAACCAGTTGTATCCTAAAGGGCGGCAACGCAACTGCATGTCCTTTGGTGTTAAAAATATTCATGGGCGACGGTAATCGCTTAACGACAGGTGAGCCTCCTGCCCCTGTCACTCGACGTTAAAAAAATGTAGGCTTTTAAAGAAAAATCTTTGAATCATTTTAACATTTTTAAAAGGTCAAATCGAGTGTTTGCTTAAGTCCAGGATACCGGGCCCATTTTTACAATTTATAACTATCAAGTTATTTTTCACTGGGCACCTTAATTCAGTCACATAATTTTTGATGTCCCAAAACTATCACTCATAAAATATTGACGGTCTCCTTTTGGTGTTATTTGTAACTAGAGGTATAAGGTAAGTAAAATTATAGAGATTCATGATCTGTTCATGAACAACCATTCGCACTCCGAAGCTGTGGCGCAGCGGTAGCGAACCTGCCTTAAGCGCCACAGGTCACGGGTACGATTCCCGCTCGGGGCGAGTGTTTATATACCATACAGGCATCTGTTCCCGTCTGGGTGTTTTTGTCCTTGTCCTTGTACATGCCGGACTCCGACACTTGAAACCACTATCCTAATGAGAGCCAGTGTGTTATGTTTATTTATTGCGCGGTGGCATTTATAACGAAATTCGAATTTGAAATATTAACCTTAAACTATTCATTGTAGAAAGGGTAATCAATAAAAGATTAATAGCATTTAGATTTTTAATACGTGGGACCAATAAAATATATATTTTAATCAGAAGTTATCTCATTCAATTTATATAGAATTAACATTCGTAACAATATCACTGTCTACATTCAACGAGCGTAAAAAATGTTAAGTGCTATACAATACCACCCTTCCTGCACATTTTCTGAACGAAACGATCCGCTTCATTTCCCCATTGTGTCCGTAACAAGCATAAGATGAAAGACAACAATGGGAACGCAATACCGATAATTGCTGCCCCATTCACTGTTGCGACTTTATAATTATGACTGACTAGCATCTGTCCGCGACTTTATTCGTGGTGAGCAATAGCTTCAGAGAAAAATGTAATATAGGTAACTAAGAAAGCTCAGAGTCACTCAGCGAGCGATGGATAGAGCTATGCTCGGAGTTTCTCTACGTGATCGAATCAGGATTGAGAAGATCCGTAGAAGCACCAAAGTCGCCGACATAGCTCGAAGAATTGCGAAACTGCAGTGGCGATGGGCGGGGCACGTAGCTCGTCGAACCGACGGACGTTGGGTTTACAAGGTGCAGGATTGGTGACCCCGCACTGGACAACGCAGCGTCGGCAGGCCTCCCACAAGGTGGCACGACGGCATAAAAAGAGTCGTTGGGTGCCGCTGGATGCAAGCAGCACAAAATCGTTCCCGGTGGCAGCATGTGGGCGAGACCTATGTCCAGCATTGGACGTCCATAGGTCGATGATTATGACGATGATGATGATGATGATGACGAAGAAATAATGTTGCATGAGACACATCTATAACAACATGTATACAAAGAAACCAATATTTATCGGGAAAAATTAAGGTGCATTACTTTGCCCTACTTTGATGTTTGCTAGGGCCTTAGGGTCCTGGTCGGTGGAACAAGAAGATAGCCTGTCTGAAAAGTCACGCCGGTCGATCCTACAGGGACACAACCACATTAAAAAATTTGTATCGGTGGACTCCCTCCACTCCACGGTGGACTCTAGGGTCATTGACGATCGGCGCTGGGGTGACACGGTTGATTGCGCAGGCGAACCCGTGGTGTCCCATAATGGCGGAAGGCGGTTCGTTGGATTTTACTAGGTATTTTACTTAGCTCGATTAACAAGCGGTGAGTCCCACACTACCATTAGTAATGGTGCGCGTAAATCCGTTTCCCAACTTTAAAAAATAATGATAATAAAATATCTGTAAACTAAATTCCACCCAACTCTTTTCAGCCGTTTCTGTGTTATTGAGTAACAAACATACAGACATACAAACACATTTATAATATTTGTAGGATTGGCTTATAGTAAAACACTGGTCAGAAACATTAATTAAAAAATTGAAGTAAGCTACTCACAATGTTAGACCAAAAATCGTAACACTCATTCAGTTTTATAAACATTATTTATTACTGCTTTCGCGTAGTTCGTTCGGATTACTGTCATAAGTTGCACGACTTATATTTAATTGCAAGGATTACTTTACAAGCTGTTGGGAGTTCGAAAAAATATTTCATAAAAGTACATTTTATGAAACGAAATAATTCGTTGACTTACCGTTTTCTATTAGCATTTTTATATTCCACGAAAATAACGTTATGGTTTTAATGCTACTTTGTATTACGTTTATATATTCAGTAAGTATAGTTAACATTTAAAAGATTAATTTAAGACAATACGCCTTAGTAAAAAAATTACTGCTGACTTTTATTACCGGATAGGTAGGTACCACCGTAGTGTCAGTTCTTCTACCGTAAAGAAGTATACTGTGTTTCGGTTTGAAGAGCACCGTAGCTCTCTTCACTAAGTTACTGGAGAAAGGAGATTTTAGAACCAATATCATGTGTGACATTGAGTGACTGACACCGTTGTGGCGTTGTGGGTAGCGAGTCTGCCTTTAGTCTCGACGGTTGCGGGTTCGATTCCCGCTCGGGCAGATGTTTGTTAAAATTTCTGTCACAGTCTGGGCGTTTGTCCGTGTGGGTCTCCCCACTGTGCCTCGGAGAGCACGTTAAGATGTCGGTCCCGGTTATTATCAATAACATCTGATAATAATCGTTAACTCTTGATAAGTAAATTGCTCTTATCCAATGAGTTACTGGTTCGCCCTTAGGGTTGCGGAGGCCAGATGACAATCGCTCTGTGTAAAAACTAGTAACCTGTCAAATCCGGATAAGAATAATAAGCAGTCCCTGGGTACATAAAAATACCGGGAATAATGCTAGGATGAAGAAGATCATGAGTGACACTGTGTATGGTGTTCCAAGCGTTCATAGGCTACGACAAAAACTATCGGTGCTTGCTTGCCAACTTTAAAAAAAAAACTTTGCCATCACCAACGTTGCTCTTAATAAGCTATATGGATTTAGTAAGAGATGATGAAAAGAGACATAGTGGGCTTAAATGGACTGATTTCATTACCGTATAATTTCACCTGAACAATTTTCAAAAGGCTGATTGTTTTTTAAACAAAGATTCGGGATAGCGCTTCAGAGAAGTAAATCTGTTAACATTTTCCACACCATTCCTCATGGAAACAATTTTCATTATCATGAATGAAAAAAAAAAAAATACTTATGTCCACAAAAAATAATGAGATATATTAATGATATAACCTACCTTCCCAAACTTAATTTATTAATATCTCTGTTCTCTCAGGTTGCCTGGCAGAGATTTCTCTTTAGCAATAAGGCCGCCTGATTGTGCATATTACTGTTTTAGTCATGTAAAACTTTTTGTTGTTTTTTTCCTGTGTGTGTATGTGTACAATAAAGAATATTATTATTATTATTATTATGTATTACTGACTGTGCAGTAAACAGAAGAGCTATATGTCAACAACTGGGACATATTATACTGTAGCGTCTGTTCAGACCCTATTCTTTGCTCCACTTATTAAAATGTGAACCTTTTTTAATGGGAAAACGGAATATAAATTGGGCACCTGAGGTTAGCAGCCGATATATTAGCAAGGATTCATTTGTCAAGAGAATTGGAAATTAAACCTATAATCTTTTAAATAAAAGAGCTTTTTTGTAGAACTGTAGATAATTAATTGTTGTAAATAGAACAATATGAGGATAAGTGGGTAGAATAAAGGATTTACCTTTTTATGTAAATTCATAACTTCGAAAGTAAATTTCATGATACAGTGTTTGAGCACCAATAGACATTACTCAGTTGTGTTTTGACCGTATTGACTGATCATAAGATCTTCTATAAAGAAGAAAACATTTTTCGGTTCCCGAATTACAATATCCTAATGGACAGGATCCTAATAGAGATTTGGTACAACTGCTCAATGGTAGAAGGGTCGAAAGGTGACCCCCTTGGGCTATTGTCGTTCCCATTCCCAGCACAAGCTATACGCTATAGAGGGGAAAAAGGAATATTAGTGATGACTTGAAAAAGCATTGGTAATATTCTTCATAAAAAGATATTTATTTGAAAATAATAGTAACCGATAAAAAAAATCTACAATAATTCGTTTCTAAACCCCTTAACCCCTCTGGACCCTTCTTTTTTTTCCTTCTGATCCCTTTCCTCCTATTCTTTGGGTTGGCAAGGCGCATGTGATATTTTAAGTATCTCAAGTGTAATAATAAAAAACAACAAGTTAAAAAAACGAACTTGGTTCAAAAGAAAAGCGGTTCAATTGTGATTTTAGCCAACAATGAAGTATGAAATAAAAATCCAACTAGACAAAATATTAGGTTTGTGAATGGATTTAATCCAAATATGGAGCCAGCGTGCGTAACGCTGATAGCCGACATGCATCGATAAACCGAGCCTGGACTTAACGCGGACGTAAAACTACTAGATATTACTGAACCTCATGAAAATTGTTACTTATATTAATAGATTGCTATATAAAATCTAAATTGGGACAAAAATTATAATGATTGATTTACCACATATAGCGCATTTTCACCGACGAACGATAGTAGCTAACTAGGCGGGTATTTAAGCCCTCCCACCAGCAAAATAATCTCCTCTGCCCAGTAATTTCACTGGCGTACAGTGCCCTTCAAACCTAAACACAGTAATGCCTAAGCATTACTATTTGGCAGCAGAATATTTTACACTGCGGTGGTACCTATCTAGCCGGCCTCTTGCAACAAAAGACCTACCACCAGTGTGACTGGATGCACTGGTGGAATAATGTCTGCTGTGACAGAGGTTATCCCAACAGCGGGCGATGGGGTCGTCACATCCCGACGCCGAAAATTCGGTTCGATTGCTGCTCGGAGCAGATGTTTGTATTGACCATACAATCATGTTGTCCGGTCTGGGCGTGTTTGTCCTTGACCATGTGAATAATTCCGGACCACCAACACACGATATAACTAATGGGGGAGTTAAATGTGTTGCGTTTATCGTTATACTTTAAGTATATTTTTAAAAACATTAATCTTATTCGGGTCTAACCAATAACAAGACCACTGTAATGGTTGCAAGGGGTAATTAATCAATATAAAACATAACCTAATATCAACGGCCATTTTTTTTCCGACAAACATTTCAGATCAGCGGGCCATATATTTCGGTATGTGTACGAAACAGAAACATCCTAAACAAGATTTATTGCGTCAATTGGGTTTTTTCACGCTTTTTTAATCCCTTTGGCATCATGTATGTATTGTGCTATCATTAATTTTTTAAGTCATTTAATGGATTGAGTTTTTACTATTGTTTTGTTTTATTTATTGATATATACGTCATTTAGCCACGACGTTGTCTGCCTGATTTTGTATGTAATAGAAATATGTATACCAACTGTTTTTGGGTTTCCTGACTCGAAGTAAAGATTGGGTGGACTTTAATAGAAACTTAGGGTAATACACTGCAAAAATACATCAGCAGCGGTTTATAAGTCTTTACATCAAGGCAGACAAACTTCTTGTCATTATCGTGGAATTAGTAGCAAAAAACAAAAACTCAATTTATCTTTTTTGAGTTCAGAGATATTTTCGATTGAAATTAATTTTAATAATATTATAATATTTGTTGGAGAAGTCACTACCGAGTAAAAGGAATTTTATTATTTACTCTATGCATTACGAAAACTGTTTTGACTATCGGCATTATCATAAGGATGATGATTTAACAACGAGCCACTAACGTTACCAAGATGGCGCTTCGACGAGGCCTTCAGCGTTGGTGCGAGCTGGCGACACTCTATTCAGTGTCAGCCGCCATGGTAACAATATCGTCGGAACTGTCTTACGACATATTATTATCACTACATAGTGTAAAATAGTGAGTACTTTTACGTTAAAATAATAGACGGTTAGAAATAAATGAGTGGGTAAATGAGAATAAAAGATAAAACAGCCATTTATAAAAGGCGTGTACAGTCGCTAGGGAGCGGTCTTAGCTACGGTATCGCGAGTGTCGAATCTCTGACCGAATTCGGTTAGAATCACAAGTTTCTACTATTATACAGTTCGGAGGAAGTTTATACTTGTGTATAATTAGTGAATAAGGTGTTCAGAAATGTAGAGTGTGAAGTGATTGTGAACGCAAGTATCAAAGAGAAGTGTATGAAGTGAAATTAAAAGTTTATACTATTGAGTTTGTGATTTTAGTTGAGATACCTATAATTGAGAGATTTTTACAATAGTATAAAACAAAGTCGCTTTCTCTGTCCTTATATCCCTATGTATGCTGAAATCTTTAAAACTACGCAACGGATTTTGATGCGGTTTTTTAAATAGATAGAGTGATTAAAGAGGAAGGTTTATATGTATAATAACATCCATTAAATAGTTGAGAAATACTGCTATTTTTGAGGTTTCTAATGTGAGGTCGTAAATAATTACATTTAACGCGTGCGTGCCACGGGCAGTAATTAATAAATCAAAACTACTGGATCGATTTTAATCATTTTTTCCATAAATGACATAGGCTATATATTTTATACCCGTGCGAAGCCGGAGCGGGCCGCTAGTTGACAATAAATCTACATAGTGATTTTGAAGTGTTACTTTATTTCCCGCACCCACTTGATTGATTGATTGAAAGCGCGCACACATAATGTCGGATGATGAAGATTCTCACCAGTATATACAAAGCTATACTCTAAATTATGTCACTCTTTAAGTTTAATAAAATGAAATAGCTCTACTTACAAGTTTCAAAACCAAATGATTATGTCGAAAGCTTAATTTAATTCTTCAAGTCTCATCTCAAACAATCGCAGAGTCACTCCAATAAGCACACCTGCAGATCAAAGCTGCCAGTTTGACGTAGCATCGTTTGATGAATGAATGTCCGGTCCATGCATTTGAACGTGAAATTCCGACGAGCTAGACGGACTACAGTTCAACATGTCTTTGATAGCATACCTTTGTTTATTGGTTCGTGTATTTATCGCGTGTGTCTATTTTTGGAGTTTTTGAAATATCTTTTGTTTTTTTAAAACGGCCCACTTTGATGGTAAGCGGATGTCGTAGCCTATGAGCGCTTGCAACACCATTAGTAGATGCCACTCACGCGTTGGCAACCTCGAGATATTTTTTCTTAAATCTTCTTTGCTTAGTAATTTCACTAGGCTACAGTGCCCTTCAAACCGGAACACAATAATGCCAAAGAAACTGCTGCTTCGCGGTAGAGTATTTGACACTGTGGTGGTAGCTACCTAGCAAAAGACTTACCATTAGTGTGATTGATTGCGACTGGTGGAATTATCCCTGCTGTGACAGAGATTATCCCAACAGCGGACGATAGAGTCGTCACGTCCCGATGTCAATGATTTGCTTTTTACTTTATGTTAATCTAACGAATTCATTATTAAGTAAAGTAATGTCTTACTCGTCTTATTTCCCACTGCTCGGAAAATACATCCTCTTCTACTGAGGAAAAGGATACGGCGATTAATCTACCACGATTATCTACTGCGGATTGGAGGGTATATATGTCTTAGAATTTTCTCAATGTTTTCCTTCACCGTTGAACACGAGATAAATTCAAAATACAAATAAAATACTTAAAAAATGTGATGATGGGCCGGATATTAACCCATGACCTTCCGTTAAAATCTACGTTTCCTATTCATTAGGGCATCTCGGTTTACATAACTTACTTTTTACTATTGACTAGTCTAATGGTAAATAATTTATTATTAAATTTACCAAATAATTTTTTATTGTATTTATACTAATAAATAATTATCATCATCACATTATCCGAAGGACGTCCACTGGACAAAGGCCTCTCCTAAAGAGTGCCACAATGACTAATTCTGCGCCATCCGCATCCAGCGGATTCCCAAGACCTTTACCAGCACATGAGTCCACCTTGTCTACCCAGGCTCTGCCTTTTAATAAATATAACTAAACATAAAAAAATTATACCAAAATACTTGTTTTCATATGTATGTGCAAGTAATAAAAACAATTTTATGTATATATTTAAGTAAAAACGTGGACGTGACATGTATATATTAACTTTAATCCCCCATTAGTAAGGCTGTATAGATTCAATGTGATGAAGCTTCTACAAAGGATTGCAGTCATATGGAAATTGTTTTATATAAAAAGTAAATAGCCTGTCAAATCTGGATTAGGGTAGAGTTTGTTTTGTTTGTAATTACATTCGTACTAATATTTATGAAACAAAAGTCAAGCTTTGAAGAGTTGTATACAATATAATATAATTATCAGTCAAGTGCGTTGTGGACCACGCACAGTCGAAACTAAAGGGTTCCGCAGCTTGATAATGAATGATCTGAAGTACTTAAAAAAAAATACGAATTAAAATCGACCGCAAAAATAAGTGTGTAGTTTTATAGTATTATTAAAAGTCATATGAAAAACAAAGATATGGGAACAACTTATATATCTTTAAAATTTGTGGACCTATCTTCTTCAAACTAAATGTGGTTCAACCACATTCATTAAATTAAGCCCTTAATTTTTTATATTTTAGGAGTTCATGACAAAATCGTGTAGCGGTTCATAAAACACACCTGTTTACTAAATTTCGTATACATAGAATCAATAGAGTAAAATGACTGTGACATACGGACGCCCCACCGATGACGCTGTCAAGGCCACTAGGGCCAACAGCAATGGACACTCCGAAAAAAAAAAAAAAATACGGACGGACAGACACACAAACGGATGGACGGACAGACAGACATGACGAAAATATAAGGGTTCCGTTTTTGCCATTTGGTTACGGAACCCTAAAAAGTAACTATAAAAAAAATAGAGATGGATATATTTCCGTAAGCACCTATGATGGTCTTTCTACTAGAGGTCAACCATCCGATCTGTCAGAGGACGGTAGCAAAATTGATATGAAGCTCTCGATTTATACAATTTTAGAAAGTCTTATCATACTTTTCTAGATCTAGTTCCCATTTAGTTAGATCGTGTGACACGGGATAAGGGACTTCATTCCAAAACCAATGTATAGAAATATTTTTTATTATCTAAAAAATACTTGTAGTAATAAAACAAAGTCCATCTCCACAAATCGGTTCACAAACACTGAAGATGTCGCATAAAATCTGCGCAAAATAACATTTTAAAAAAACTTTTACTTTTTGAAGTCGGTTAAAAATGAAATATAGCGACGTTCTTGAAAACAGAATTTACTAATAAAATGTCAATATCATAATCTAACCCTTCTGGCAAAAGCATACATGTAATAAATTTGAAACGTCGCGTGACAAACATACATAAGCGCATTGAAACTGATAAACCTTATCATACAAAAGACATAGGAAATGGCTTCATAAGTTAAAGTAATAGAAAATAAAAAATATTTTTTAAGTTAAACGGGAGTAATAAACATAATCCCATCAAAAATACAAAACTTAAAAAGCGCAAGTCTCGCAAATCGACGTAAAGTAACAGCCTCAGTAGGTACTGTTGCTTTTTGCGATTAGTAAGATGGGGCGGGGCCCAATATCCCACCCTTCCATTTATTTGCTTTTTTCCATTCTCATCCCTTCTCATATTTCATGTATCGCGCGCGATCATAGGTTGCGGTGACTGCTTAGCATCAGACAGACCGTATGCTTTTTTGCCAACCGTTATGAAATAATAAAAAACTAAATCCCACTTAAAACATTATGAGTCTATTTGCCAAGTTAAAAATAACAAAACATAACTTGTTCAATTCAAAGTCTGTTAAGTTTTTATTTTCAGTAATTGTTAACGATACGGTCGTTAACTGAGTTTAGAGTTTAAAATTATTCAAAGTGACATTTTCCTAATATATAAGCACCGAAACAATTTGTCCGTCGGCTTTTACATAATTCAACACTTATAAAGTCATAAAACTCATCCATGCTGAACAATTTACTAAAAACCTTTATCTTGGGCATTTTGATGGATGGTAGTATAGAAATATGGGATGAAAATATTTACATCAATAACGAAGGTTTGAACTCTTAGCCAGGCGACTTACTAGACACTGGTCGGTAAACGATCCGTGAATCAAACTAAGGAGCGGTCAGTCAGGGTATGGATAGCAGCAACAATGAGGGTGGAAATTGGTCAAGAACTGCCTCTTCGTGGTTCACCCCGGGCAAGGAACTAGCTTTCAAGCGAAATTCAGCTAAATGCGCTTGATCCCTTACTGGCCCGCCGGACTTGTTTGCTAAAATATCAGTAAACCTCCCGTTGCTCATACAGCAGTCCTTTTCAGGACTCCACCCAAAAGCCCTTATCGGGGCTCTAGGACAAGACCTCCAGTCCGCATTTCGCAGTTACATACTTGAAGGCGGAAATTTAAAAATTCCTGCAGTGGATATGCAATAAAAAGTTAGTCTGGGAGAAGGATGCCCTAGGGCATCCTGCTTTGTCTTTTGCCAGGGGCTCTGTCTAAAAACTCACGCCATTCGGTCGTAGAGGGAAACAACCTTACTTCTTTTCTAATTGTGCATACCTGGAACAAACAAAAATAAATATTAAAACATACTAAAAATACAAAATATTTTAATAAAACTCTCCAATAATATTATTTAACCATGCGTTTACTTGAATTCGTATTATTTTATTTGAAATTTATATATTATTTAAAAATAATAGAGCTATCAAACTTGACAACGATCCCTAAAGACATTTTTTGAACCTTCAAAATAAATTAAAATTTCTTACAATAAAAATGATAGAGAATATATTCTTTCATCAAAGAATTTATCAAGTTTGTTATTTTTCGTCCTCGAATTCCTCCTCGAAGTCCTCGAATGAATTTGATTTGATTCTTGAAACATATTATCATAAATTCAACATAATAAGACTAGTTAACTAAACTATTCCAAGCTGACTATATATATAAAATATAAAACTCAAAACTAGTGACGACGTTGTGGCGCAGCGGTCGCGAACCTGCCTTAAACGCCACAGGTCGCGGTTTCGATTCCCGCTCGGAGCATAATGTGTTTGTACTGACCATGCAAGCATATTTTCCGGTCTGGGTGTATTTGTCCTTGTCATTGTGTATGTTTCCGGACCCCCGACACAGGATATCAATATCCTAATGGGGGCCGTTGAGTGTGTAACGTTTATTTAGTTTATTTATTAATGTTTTTTTATTTATTATATTCACGTATGATATTGTTTGAGCCCGTTCATAATAGGCACCACGAAGGTCTGGAATACCCCGCCGACCTCCGTCTTCCCAACCACCTACAATGTGGTTACAGGGTGTAGCACTACAACCTTCAAATCAAGAGTGAATAGGCATCTTATATAGGCTGTATCATCACTTTACATAAGTGATAACTGTTATCAAGCGCTATGCATTAAAAAAGTTATAAGTTGGCCAGCTCTTCTTCGAAAATATATAATAAATAGTAATAAACGCTACTCAACGGCCCCATTAGGATAGTAATATCCTGTGTCGGGGCCGGACCCCGTACACACATACAACATATACAAGAACAAGAACACACCCAGACCGGAACATATGCCTCTATAGTCAATACAAATATCTAACCACAGTTGTGGCGTGGCTTGTAGCAAGCCTGCTTTGAGCCTCGACGGTCGCGGGTTCGATTTCTGCTCTAAGTGACGTTGTTATAAATTTCTGTTTTGATCTGGGCCATTGATATATAAATGATCTGGGGGTTTGTACTTTCGGGTCTCCCCGCCGTGCCTCGGAGAGCACGTCGCTGTCGGTCCCGGTTGTTATCATAACATCTGATAACAATCGTTAAACCTTGATAGATCATTTGCTTTTATCCAATGAGTTGCTGGTTTGTCCTTTGGGTTGCAGAGGTCAGATGGCAATGGAGTCAGGATAAGAGTATAAGCAGACCCTAGGTAAATACCGAGAATAATGCTAGGAAGAAGAAGGTTAATACAAACATCTGCGCCGGACGGAAATCCACAACCTTTTTTTTTTTTATTTACTTGGAGAAATGCATTTACGCACCCCCGCGCCGGGTTAGATGGTAAAAGTGGCGCGGGGAGTGTGGGACTCGAGGCCATGTGCAATGGTCTTTGTAGGACCTGGCCCCCATACCCACTAAAACCCCAAGGTACTAGCACCATAGTGGGACGTCGCGGGATCGCTAGCGCATTCAACCGCGACGCCCCGGCGGAAATCCACAACCTGGTGCAACCGCTGCGCCACAACATCGCCAATATTCTCAAATAAAATGTAAGTATATTCAAATTGAGCAATAGTAATGAAAATTTTCACTTATGAGTTTCGCTCAACATTTTGTATCGCATATACATCACTAGTTGAAATTCGTACTTTTACGAGCGAGTCCGCTCGACGCCTCAAAATTTTATATGCCGTAAATGTTAAGGATGATACTATGAAATCATTGGGTGTCGGAGTTTGGATGTAATAAAATTTAAATAATCCAAACAATGTTTTGATAACAATTTCAGCTCTGTTTTAGACGTAGTGTAATAACAATGGCCTCGAGCCATTCTAAGAACAATTTCTAGTTAACAGCTGTTTATTTGTAAAATATTCCGTGAACCCATCTTTGGAAATATTTACATTGAAAATAAGGATAACATACAATTATGTTACACATAATGTATCCGCAACTTCATGTGATTTCAGACAGAGTAATCTTAATGATTGTATTCGTAAGATACGTAGACACTATTTGTGTGACTAAGTTCGCACACAAGCATACGGCCCAACTTAAAGTAAGCCATTATCGTTTCCACTGGAGTTCCCGGAGCCTCTCGCACGCACTGAGGTCGGCCACCGAGGAGGTTTTAGTGGGACGCCGTGGTCGAACATGGAACCCCAGATAACCCGGTTCTCTTCCCCAGGAGACCGGGTGTCCGGTTGCAGATTTCCTCCCCGTCAACAAAAAAAAAGTAATTGTCGTAGCCTATGAGCTCAACGCCATTCATTTGTAGGTCACTTACGCGTTGCCAACATCGATGTATTGGTTCTTAAATCTCCTTAAGTAATTTCACAAGCTACAGTGTTTTTCAAACAGAAAAACAGTAATGCAAAACACTATTGCTTTGCGGTAGAATTCTTGACACTGTAGTGGTACCTATTCGTACTTAGCCGGTATCTTGCAATAAAAGGCCAACCATCAGTAACGTAATTAGGTCATTATCGTAACTTATAGTACGTTATACGTATAACAAATCCTAATAATTCATCAAGACTGAATTGTTTATTCAGGTTTGCTTGAAACAAACACGCGGCTATCGAGTAAACACGCAATTTTAGGAATCAGCTGTACAGCTGAATTGAGAAACCATAAAAATTATATGAAATTTCACGATAAAAAAATAATGGAAAAAATAATTAGAATAAGACAATGGAAAAAAGAACATACAATGAAATTGGGGCACTTTAATTCAATATTTTACGACATTGATGATTAAATAGCAGTATTTAATCGTTTATAATATATTTAGGCGTCGGGATGTGACGACCCCATCGCCCGCTGTTGGGATAACCTCTGTCACAGCAGAGATTATTCCACCAATGCAATCAGTCACACTGGTGGTAGGTCTTTTGTTGCAAGAGGCCGGCTAATTAGGTACCACCGCAGTGTCCAATATTCTGCCGCCAAATAGTAGTGTTTAGGCACTACTGTGTTCCAGTTTGAAGGGCATTGTACGCTAGTGAAATTACGGGGCGAACGAGATTTAAGAACTAATATCTCGAGGTTGGCAACGCGTGAGTGGCACCTACTAATGGTGATGCAAGCGCTCATAGGCTGCGGCAGCCACTTGCCATCAGGTGGGCCGTATGCTTGTTTGCCAACTTCTAACATAAAAAAAAAAAAAGTATCTCTCATAACTTAACCAGATATTTTTACATCGACTTGTACACTTGTCTTGTCGTCAAAAAACTACAACTTAACCAGTTTTCGGAATTGTCTTTGATTTTCTTATTAACACACCTAAATGTATATTATTCTGATGTATAAAACGGAAACTTTGAACATGATTTTGACCTTCTTCAAAACGTCGGATTAAATCGAAAAAAGCGCGGGTTGCTTTTTAAGACACTATCAAAATGATAATTCTTCTACTCATGTCTATTAATAAAATATTTATAACTACTGACACCATGCACCACACGTTTTTTTTTACAATAAAACATTGTTCTTTTTGATTTTTTACTTGGATTAAAACCGTATTTTTAGTTTATTTTATTATTATTTATTATTTCTTATAAAATATCATCTCTATATTTGTGGTTACATCCATCACAGAAGAACCGAGAAATGGTAATGTAAGATTCAAATGAAATAAATATAATATAAAGTACGATAATGTTTGTAGATTAATCTTGCCTTTCTTTGAGACTGAAGAAAAACTCGAATGATATATTGCGTGACGAACGTACGTTAGCGCTTCGAAAGTGATAAAAATGGAGACAACCGAAATTATCTTTAAGTACCAATAAAAAAACTAAAAAAACATAATATATTTCAGAATCTTTTCTTTGGTATAACTGACTTCATAGAATGACGTCACACTGATCCATTGTTAAAGAAGAAAGACTGGTGTCCTTTAAAATACATTACATTTATAGTAAACTGATTCTACATACATTTTGTAAAGGTCTTTAATATTAAATTGATTCTATATCTAATTTTACTTAAAAGTAATTTCGTAATTGACTTTTTAATAGCAGCTTTGTTTTGCTGTTATCTTAGGCAACTAAATATAATTAAAAAAATTGGCAGTCAAGTGCGTTTTGGACCATGCACAGTGGAAATTAAGGGGTTCCGCAGCGCGATGATGAAGGATCTTGAGGACTTCAAATAATAACTAATTAAAATCGACCGCAAAAATAAGTTGGTAATTTCATATTGATTATTAAAATTAATATGAAAAACAAAGCTGTAGGAAAAACTTATATATGTCTTAAAATTAGTAGACCTATCTTCATCAAAATAAATGTAGTAAAAAGTTTCATTGATGTTCTACAATCTCAAATTTTCACCGAATTTTAGTTCAAAAGTATTAGTCCCATAGTTCAAAAGTTAGAAGGAGGGCACACAATTTTTATGACATTAGGAGCTAATAGCTCAACAACTACTGGCTTAATCAAAAAAATCAATATAATCAACCTTATAATTTTGAAAGACCTATCAAAAAATATCTCACATTCCATTTCCATTACCAAAAGACAGACGGACGAACTGACAGGCGGACATGAAGAAATTATAAGGGTTCCATTTTTGTCTTTTGGCTACAGTACCCTAAAAAGTACATTGTTCTAATTGCGCTTTCATAAGCTATTTTATTATAATGTCTATTCTGAAGGAATAAATATAATCATAGAATTTTGATCAGCTATTTGAGCCTCAAATAAATATAAGCTTCTGATAAATTGAGTTCAATAAAGACAATAATTTGTAGAGGTAGGTCGTTATTTCGTATATTTAATAGTCGGATTTCATCTTTCACCGATATTCGTGTAGGCACAGTTTAATTAACTCGTTACATATTGTAATATTATCAACAATCCCGGTAATATCTTGCGGAGCCCGGATGGGTGTTTAAAATGGGGAACTTTATTACATTGTTAAAACCTTCATGTTTATAAATTATTATCTTTATTAATGTTTTATAGACTTAAAAAGGAGTAGAAGGTTCAAGTGTATGGTGTTAATATCATATTGTGTACCTAATAATATTTCTCTATTTTAATATCCTATGACCCTGAGTTTGTTTCGCCGGCTCTTCTCAGGAAGAGGTTTAAATTTGAAGCCGGTGATAGAATCTGACTTTCAACAAATAAGTGTAATGCATTTTAAGGTGAATAAAAATATTTGACTTTTCTATGGTTTAAAATTAAATCCCATTGAGGTTCAACCGTAGGAGGGCTGACTCCGCTCTGTCGAGTCGAGGGTTCGATCCTGACCGCCTTGGGCTATTATTATACCCACTTCTAGCGCAAGGTTCGAGATTATTTGGAGGGGCAATCAGAGTTTTAGTAATGCATTGGAAAATTGCTGCTAATTTTCTTTAAAAAAAAACTAACGCAATCGTGGTACTTAGTTTCTCAAATTCTTAAAAAATTACGAACATTTTCTATTTATATACATTCTGTTTGAAGTAACTAATAGTGGCTTCAGAACTCTCTTTTAAGTTATGAAGAAAATTACATAGAAATGAGAGTTTAATTATGTGAAGAATTTTGTCGAGTTAAGTTCTTGGTCCGGAAAAATTAGTACTTACTTTAGACGTACAAATCCGAAGTACATAAAATTTTGTTACCTTTGTCTTCTTTTCATTTAAAAAAATTTGATTACGATAAAACTAAAATATGCAGCTCCCCGTATTTAACCAGAGTCTGCTTATACTGTTATCCTGATTTGACGGGTTACTAGTGTTTATGCAGCGCGATTGCCACCTGAGCTCCGCAACCCAAAGGGCGAACCAGTAACTCATTTGGTAAGAGCAAATTAACTATCAAGTAACGATTATTATCAGATGTACATATGATAAGAGCAGGGACCGACAGCCGTACCTCCTCTCCGTGGCACAGTGAGGAGACGTGTGGTGGATTTGTATACATACTTTTTTTACAACTGAAACTGAGTCTGATATCTTAAACTGACTTATATAGAGTTCACTAATTAATTAATAAATTCAATTTTCTACTGACATATTAAATTAATCAAAATAGTTAAGTACAAGTAAAGCAACCTACGTCTTACCTAAATATCTCATATAACTTACATAAAGAAATTAACAAAGAAGACTACGTGTTTAAACTTAATTAATATTAATTAAAGTTTAATTATATAGTATTAAAACGAACACGTGTCTAAAGGCATTAATTACAAGACTAATTTCAGAAGTCTAGTCATCGTCTTTGAACATAATACTGCGTCAAAACCGATATCGTAGATTCGGCTTATACCATCAAAAGGCGAAGACGGTCGCTAATGGCGCCTAACTTTCGCAGGCTTATGTTATGACCTAAATAGCCCTGTTGTTATTTGAAAATTAACTGCTTATAGCTGAACTTTGTATCCTTTAAGAGGGTATAAGATTGCATACTGTTACTCTGCGGTTTTTAGTTAAGTTAACAAATTAAAGTCAAATTAAATTTAAATAGATGTGATTAACAACTTCAAACTAGCATCTGCCCGCAGCTTGGCTCGCTTGAATAGCGTTTTGTTTTGTAACGAGACAACTTTAACAATTAAACAACATGGTTTCCAATAAAAACTTTTATCCTATTTCACTTGATAAAAAGTGGCTATCTATTTCCATATCAAAAATCATCAAAGTTAGTTAGGCAATTTAGGACTGAAAAGGTATACATTTTTATATTTTAAAGTATAATATTAGATTGAATAATATTAAACATTAATCTGGATTCCATAAGCCAAACCCATCTCATCGCTATTAATTTGTGTTTATCCCACGGGAATCTAACATTCGATTTTGATGATCCTCTTTTTCTTGAATAGAGTAGTATTGCGGTCTCTTTGTCAAAGAGTCATTATAATAGCCGATTCCCAATCAGTCCCAAAAACAAAAAACTGACGATCACTGCATCAATATTGTTTATGTATATGCCTTAGAGCTGAAGGCGAGCATAATTGTCTTTCAATCATTAATATGCAGTCTTTTAATTTAAGATGCAGTCTATGAATATAATCTAGTTTGTATGTCCATATTACATTGATGGAAAACTCCTGAAGTGAATTGTCAGCTGCATTTCGAGGTCAGTCAATTTATAACCAGTTGCATCTTGAGAGTAGTTAGGACGAGTTCAGCTAGTGCAGTTCTCCTTATGCAACGGTATTAGCCACCTTCGTGTTCGGACTCTACTTCTACTTAGCATCCAATGGAATAGAGTCATCTGCTAAATACAAATATTGCAAGGTAATGACTCCGTAATTACATATCAACATCAGTAACCACGTTTGCCACCGAGGCCGAAAACGTGCTTGCCGCTTTTGATGGTATTTTAAATAAAGAGATATAGTTGAAAGATTGAGTCTACTATTTTTTGTGGCTTTTGTACTTGACAATACGTCAGTGACATTAAATATGTATAATTTGAATACCATATAAAACGGAGACAAATTTGCTCATAAAAATATGATATAGAAATAAAATGTCCATATATTAATCTACTCCTTCTTTGAGACTGACGAGGAACGTGGAATATTGCGTGACAAACGCTTGTAAGCGCTTGAGACAGAATACATGAGATAATAAATATGAATATGAAATATTACCTTCATATGAAAATCATAAGACGACTTACAACTTATTATTATTTTTTGTGACTATGTTGGCCAGCAACCATACGACCCACTTGATGATAAGCGGTTGTCGTAGCCTATGAAAGCTTGCAACACCATACATTTGCAGGTATCACTCACGCGTTGTCAACCCTAAGATATTGGTTTCTTCGCCCAGTAATAACACAAATTTATTAACACAAGCTGAAGAAAAAACAATCTACTCTACTCGCACAGCTAACTTAGCTGACTAGACTCTTATTAGTAGTTTTATGTAGTGGCGGTTACAACTACATTTTATACGAGAATATATTGTCTTGTTTTTCAAAGCACGTATAGATGTGTATAGGCGCGTCTTTTATACCGTATGAGCGTTAACGCGACTATAAGCTCATATACGATCGTAATATATGCATTACACACGTACACGCTAGAATAAGCGCGCGTTTAAGAGCTTTTGTCGAAACGACCGTATACGTTCCAAGAAAAGCCGCAAATCTGAATCCGCCCTTATAATAGAAAGTAAATAAAATGCAAAAACAATTATTACTAAGCTACTTCCTGCAAGTATTACGTTTAGCTTATCATATTTTTGTCAACAATATTAATTTCAATGCTTCATTTGAATTTCTAATTTTATTTAACGGAGTTCAATTTATTTCTGTTTTACATAAAGCAACGGCTGGTGAAAAGGAAAACAGCAAAAATAAAATCATTTCATTTAAATAACTTAAACGACCGTAATTTTAGCTTTTTTGCCTGCTCATTTTATTTGTTTCGATTTGATTTTATTTCTTTGCATTTTCACGCTTGCGTACGCATACGTATACATATTATGTGTAACTTTACAATAGTAAGGGTAGGCAAAAGGAGCATTCACAGATAGGAGTAAGTCTGGGCCTTCAATGCCCCCACTCGTAGTGCAAAAAAAAAATAGTACTGTGACTTAATATTGCTGTTGTTTTGATAGTAATACACTAACTGGCCTATACTTAAGACTGTAGTTACAATACAAAACGGCCAACTTTTAAAGCAACTGCTTTCCTTCGGTGCCCAATATATTTTCTTTTATTTCATGACCATAAGCAAACAAGCATACGGTTCGCCTGATAGTAAACAGTCACTGCAACCTATGAGCGCCGGCGATATTTGAAATATCACATGCGCTTTGCAACCTAAAGGATGGAGGGGGCGGTATAATAAGGGAAAAACATTAGGAAGAGAGTGGGTAAGAGATTTGACATCCTGGGCTCTCACTCATCGCACAAAACGGAACAATACCTCGATTTTCTATAAGAGAGTTGATATGTTTCGAATTGGAGACCTAGCTTCTGTTGTAACATTTTCGGTGTGGTACATTGCAATATGAGGTACCCTTTGCCAAAACAAGCTGCGCTGAATAAAACGGATTCAGCTCAGCTTGTTTTGATGTTCCTACAGGTGAGAGTTATTTATTACTCCCTCTAGCCGTAGTGAAGCAATAATTCTTCCTCACCGAACATCAGTGTATGAGTGCACAAACATCAGTCAACGTTTCATTGTATTTTCGATGGGAGTATCTGACATTCGCCACAAAAACAGTACACATAAAAGTTTAATACCGTGTTAGCCTAGAAAGAATACACAGTAATTTTTAAGCAAAACATTATTTATGCCGAGATGGATGGATGCCAATGGATCCAAAACGTAGACTTTAACCGAAGGTCACGGGTTCAAATCTGGGCAAGCACCTCTGAGTTTTCAAGTGCTTAATTTGTGTTTCAAATTTATATCGTGCTTAGCGGTGAAGGAAAACATCGTGAGAAAACCTACATGTTGTGGAAGAAATTCTACGACATGTACATGCTGGTGGTAGAGTTTAAAAAAAGGTCCGCCTGGTTAGCTACCAGCGTACGTTGGTGGAAAACCCGTGACTGCTCGTCAGCCCCGTTTCGAGGTCAACCAGCGTATAACCAGTTCTATCCTTAAAAAAAGGTCGGTAACGCATCTGCATGTCCACTGGTGTTGCAAATGTTCATGGGCGGCGGTAATCGCTGAACATCAGGTGAGCCTCCTGCAAGTTAGTCCCCTCTAACATAATAAAATAAATATCTACCAATGCTCACGTAGTATTTATTACACAGAAAATCAATATTTCATCATGATATTCATGGGAGAATTATTTGGTTTAATGCATGAACAAGTGTTAAATAATATTCCAAGGCTTATGGTTGTAATCATCTTACTGTTTTGAGAGCAGTCGACTCGTTGTAATACTAACCAGAGTGTAACCAGCATTCAACTCCCAAGTTTCCACTTCATCAGTTCTGTCACACGTGTACACCGTAGTGTGAGTTTCCGACTACCTATCTCTCACTTCTTTTCTTACTTATTTTTTTTTGTGTTGATAAGATGAATCTAGCACTGCTGATACTAGAAGCATTTAAAGGTAACAGTGATGGCTTATCATCAACAAAACTATAAACATATTAAAAACAGCCTTGGCTAAAAAATAAATAAAGTGCAAAACTTCGTGACTTAACATGTTAACTAAGAAACCAATCCGTCTGACTAAAGTTAGTAATAAAATTTACTAGCTTTAAACATTAGTTTAAACTTAACATGTGGTCGTAAATTTTTTAAAGACATTACAATTGCACATGAAAAATGTAACAACATTACATGCAAGCGAGTAGAGAGGTCTGGGAAATAGCGAACTAGAATGCTTCGGAATGAATGTAAACATAATTAAAATTCTTGAGTTATATATCCTTTTCGCAACTTTATTAAACGTTGTTGCAGTTAAAATGAGCGACGAGTTAGACTCATTCTTGGTAACATACTTTGCATTTTAATGTTTATAGTGAATTTTATTATAATCTACTTCAAAGCGGAGGGTTTTCAGCTGCTATTTTTAACCTAATTCAAAATGGAAAAAGATATTAATACGTCTGATGCTTATTCTTGTATGTTTTTATCTACAATGTTTTTTATAGATTTTAACGTTTAATGATTTGTTATTATTATGAGATAGGATATGGCTTGGACATATAATTTTTGTGAAGATATGGTACTGAACTCGCAATGATGAATCATCATTTATCGGCATCGGGACGTGATGACCCCATCGCCCGCTGTTGGGATAATCTATCAGCGTCGGGACGTGACGACCCCATCGTCCGCACCACTATTCCACCAGTGCAATCAGTCACACTGCTGCTTATGTTGCAAGAGGTCGGCTAGGTAGGTACCACCGAAGTATCAAATATTCTATCGCAAAGCAGTAGTGTCTTTGGCATTACTGTGTACCGGTTTGAAGCGCACTGTAGGGCAGTGAAATTACTGGGCAAACTAATTATCTCGAGGTTGGCAACGCGTGAGTGGCACCTACTAATGGTATTGCAAGCGCTCATAGGCTAAGGCAACCGCTTACCATCAGGTGGGCAACAAACTTGCTTGCCAACTTAGTAACATAAAAAAAACATTGTTTATATAAACCTCTATTTTATATTTCAGGCAGTTATAGACGTATGCATTTTTAGTTGTTGGATTACCTATATGTTATTTGTGCCCATATTAAATGTTATTTTTATTAGATAGTCCAACGAGGCCCATTGCATGTGTAAACAGAAATCATAAATGTATAGGAGCCTTTTAAATGCTAAAGCATATAACATAATCTAAATTAGAGTTGTGCCTCTGCCTTTAACATTTAAAACCGGTAACGAATGTTAGATAAGATTTAACATAGCTTTTTATAATTTCAGAACCTTTTTTATCCGTGTAATCGAAATGCATGTAGGCAGAAAAACAACTGAAGTGAACATTGCTTTCCAAAACCGAGTACCTTATAATTAGTTTTCAAAGGCGCTTCGCATATTCATATGCTGTGAACGAGTTCGTGCGAACGCAACGTTTGGTTAAAGTTAGTTGACGGTACTTTACATACAGTTGTGTAATAGTAGAGCCATGCTCATCCCACAAGTGGGCCGGCTCGACCGGGGAAGTACTCTCTCAGAAAATCGTCCTAAAGTAACAGTATCAGTTAAGAGCGCCAGAGGCCCAATATACCACCACAACGTGTTGTCTTCCTTTTTCCTCTTCTGTTTCCTTCCTTCCTATGTCTCACGATAGTTTTAATAATTTAAACTATCAATTAGTTTGAATATGATCTTTACGGGTGTAGTTTCAGTTAGTAAAGCCATGATCATTGATGAATCATCACCAACAATGTAAGTAGAGATAACATTAGAGATAACATTATCTTGCGGGTAGGCAGGAAAAAGGCGGCTAGTGCAGTTCGTCTTGTGCAGCAGTATTTGTTGCCTTCGCCCATTAGCTCTACTATAACTTACTATTAAGTTGAGTAAAGACATTGATCCCAGGGCTATATAAAAAAAATAGCGGCCATATTTTTATGGTGCCGAAACCACACTCGTTTGTCACAAGTCGATCTTTCTGAACTACATATCTAGTACACTATAGTAGCTGCATACGTATATGTCGATGTTCATATACATATATGTACTATACCGTACTAGAACGAAACAATAAACACATAAACGTGCAATATCATAAATTTGAATAAATTTAATCATGTACGAACGTTAATTATCTACAGCAGTCGTTTCGCTAGCAAAATTACAGTGTAATTATTTCATATGTGTTAAAAGCGTCTAGCGGAATTTATATAAAACTGGCAGTGCCTTGCGGTTTCGTTCGCGTAAGGAATAAGCCACACGGCATGGAGTACGACCTGAACATGCTTAATTTCGGTAATGGGTTTCGTACTTTCAAAAATTAATTTATGTTTCATACAAATTTTTGCCATCCCTGCTCATTATCACAGAGAATATTTAGTTTTTTTTTATGTAAGAGGGAGCAAATGAGCAAGAGGAGTTTGTTATCATAACAATCGTCTCTCGAACTTTTAATACGAAATTTGCTCATATCCAATGTTTGCATACATGCATGTTTTCCGGTCTGGGTGTATTTGTGTTTGTCAATGTGTATGTTACTGGACCCCCGCCACAGGATATAATTATCCTAATGGGGGCCATTGAGTGTGTTGCGTTTATCGTATTTTATATGAATTACTGGATCACTGTCAGGCTTGCGGAGGTCAGAAGGCAATCACTGTGTTAAAACTAATAACCAGTAAAATCCGGATACGAGTAGTAAGCAGACCTGCGTTAAATACCGGGGATAATACAAGGAAGAAATTCTTCTTCAATGCTGATTGTGACATCATAAAACATCGTAAAACTTAATTCACTGTCATATAATGCCTTTTAAATAAGAATTGGACTGAAAAAATCTACCATCTTGAAACGGAATGGTTTCATCACACATCAACAACTTCACACATTTTAGTAATGATAATATAAGAAATATGCTTCAACTATTGTCTTTGTATATGGAGTAATATTATAAAGCAGATAGAAACAATATAAATGAAAAATAAGTTAAATAAAAATATAGGTGCTTTTATTATCGCTTATATTTTAGATTTTACAACGGTACTCGTACGAGGTGGACTAAAACGCAGACTTGTGGTTAAAGCCATATTTAGAATCTGAAATTAAATAGCAATTCCTGCTACAAGCGTGCTTATTATACTTTATTCGTTATATTTTGTTAATTTCATTCCTAGAATGAATCAGTCGACGCGCCGGACCGCTTATATAGCGCGGAACACTGGTTCGAGAAAGTTCTAACCACGAAATATTATACGACACTTTTCGAGAAAACATCTTTCTAGAACCTACGCGTTACGAAAACAGTAGTGACCTACTGTCTCTGTGTCTTACCTTAACAATATTTACGGCCACGACTTTGACTTAAAAAAGTGGTTCAAATGTTGATTACTATGCTATGGCTTAGTATACGAAATTGGAGAAAGGAAATCGAAATACACCATCCGATATAAGAAAATAGCATCGCGTCAGCTTCGCGCGGAAATATTGGATAACAGATAATGCTATTTCAGCTATTCCACAACTCAAGTTTCCAATTCCGTATACGAAATACTGGATAAGAAGTAAGATAAGTTGACGACGTTGTGGCGCAGAGGTAGCGAACCTGCCTTAAACGCCACAGGTCGCGGGTTCGATTCCCGCTCGGAGCATAATATGTTTGTATTGACCATGCAAGCATATTTTCCGGTCTGTGTGTATTTGTCCTTGTCATTGTCATTGTTTCCGGACCCCCGACACAGGATATTACTATCCTAATGGGGGCCGTTGAGTGTGCAGCGTTTATTATTATTATTAAGAGTAGACTGCGAACATCGGCGCATTTTAAGAATGTCGGAGGCCCAATCTCCTATCCGCTCTCATTCATTTCCTTTCTATTCCTTGGGTTGGCAACGCGCATGCGATATTTAAGTATCGCGCGCGTTCATAGGTTGCGGTGTCTGCTTACCATCAGGCGGACCGTAAGATTGTTTGCCAACCGTCATAAAATAAAAAGAAAAGAATTATAACAGTTTATTTATAATTTAAAAATAATAAGGAAGAGAGCAGAAGATTGGGCCTCCGGCGCTCTAACTCATCCTACGAAACCCAACACTACTGTTACTCTACGCCGATTTTCTATGATAGGGTAGTTCTTCCCCAGTCGAGCCGGCTAATTTGTGCTGTGAGGAGCATGGCTCTACTACACAATAATAATCATGTAACGAACGTCAAAAAAATGTACAACTAATAATAATTAAGGCTCGCTATCATTAGCCCAAAATCTTTCATTAATTTGCTATTGTATTATCTTAGCTTAGGCCTGTATTGTAAATTTACGTGTAACGGGTAAATAATTATCAGAACCCAATTCAAGTCTAAAACCTTTAGGGGTGAGCAAGCAATATGTTAATTTAGATTATTTCTCTTATCAAGATTATTACTAGAATTTTACCAAAGATTTTGCTGACGAGCAAACAAGTTTTCCAGGTATTAAAAGAAAATTCATTCCGTGCTCATAACTTTTAGCGATAGAGGTGCCAACGTTGAATAATAGCTTCATGTTTATTGACATAAAATACTGTAAAACTTTACAAAGTTCAACAGTCACGAACTCAAGCACAAAAATTAAATTTATGTCGAAAAACAAGGATTAGCATTATTTAAAAATAGTACTTCCCGCGGCATCGCTCGTCAGACGGCAATCCAAAAGTTCTATGTATTTATATACATGAATACAGCTTTAGGTAGGTATACCCTGTAGTTCGATTTTTTTTATGCTGCGACTTTTTTGTATCTGTTGAAATCGTCCCCGCTCGGAGCAGATTTTACAAATAATTTGTGTTTCCGACTCAGCGTTTGTACCGTCGGACCCGGTTGTTATATATAACATCTGACCATAATTCGTTATTTCTTGATAGTTAATTTCATAATTTGCCCTCATTTAATGAGTTACTGGTTTACCCTTAGGGTAACGGAAGTCAGATTGCAACTCCTCTTTGTTTAACACAGACTCTGTTTTAAACTAGTAACCTGTCGATTCGCCCGACTTAAGGCAGACTTACAACCGGGAGCGGGATCGGGAGAGGGCCGATCCTGCTCGACGACGACGGCGGCGGCGTCGCCCACCTGATGCTGCTAGCCGTCCCGGCCCTCCAGCCCCTTTAGCCGGGGCTATATAAATAGGGCGTGCCCTCGGGTCGTCGACGTGCAGGGTGGGGAACCTGTGCGTCCGTGTTGAGCGGCCTTGAGAAGGACTGCAGTCGATGTGGACCCGACTGCCGTACGCGCTTGCGCGGGAAGCGCTGGGGGCTTACCATCTCGCCCCCCGGGACCGAGGCGCTCCGCTAGGCGAAGCACAGTGCTTGTCAGGTCGCGTTGGTTAGTTCTACGAGAGTTCCCGTAACCTGACAATCGCACTGAGGTCGGTCACTGAGGAGGTTTTAGTGGGTCCTCATGACGTTACCATCTTGTCATGGAACCCCACATAACCCGGTACTCCTCCCCAGGAAGCCGGGTATCTGGTAGCAGATTTTCTCCCCGTTACCAAAAAAAAAAACATACAACCGAATAAGTTTATTTTATGTTTTGAATTTATTTTCATACTCCAAAATATACTATTAACTAAAAGATCCAAATTTCCAAAAATATTTATATTCCGAAAATATAGTTGCAAAGTATCTATCTGTTTCATGTGATTAGCGAAAATAAACAAGAAGAAAAGTAAAAAGTAATATAAAGTACTTTTGTAAATAATATTTTTAAAGCATATTGCCCAAATTACATTTATTATTTGGTTGTGTACACGAGGGATATTTTTCCATTACTTAGAACATATTCGTCTAGAGTTGTTAAAGTTCTTATTTTTACGAGCGCTAGGCATCTCGACGCCTGTGATTTTATAGGTTTTAAATGTTAACCTAAGTCGTTGCTATCAATTTTAAAGAAATCATTGTATTTCTAAAGTAAGTTTGTCATAAAAATTAAATTTATTCGAACCACGAGTATGTTTTGATGATAATTTCTAACTTTTCGTTAGAAATATGGTAAAATATTACATGAAATTTATTTAAAATCAAAGATAACAAAGCCAGTTCTACTTGATTGGCTAGTTTTATATTATACAATACAATAATACAATATTTTACAATACAATCATACAATACAATAATTAATTATACAATACAATAATACAATATTTTAACCGTTTGATTTTTGATGACTTTTTTTTATTCGATAAGGTTTGATTTTTGATTATTTCACCAAATAGTTAAATAACCCTTTATCACTGTATGAAAATTATTTTGTAAAAGTTTATGTCTGTGAGCTTATGCGACTAAAGTTCTTTGTACTTTTCTTTAAAACCATTGTATCATTTTAAATGTTCACAAGTGCATAAAATTATTGATTGCTTTTTCAATTGTCAATTATTATGTCGCGACAACTTTTTCTTTATTTATTTCTTTCTTTTAAGAGCATTTAAATAAAAGCTTATTTTTGAAAAGGTTTTTTTTACTATTAATTTATTTATTATAGACACAACAGCAATAGTGAGGCATAAATTTAAATACATATGACACATGGGAAGGCATATTGGCTTACAAATGGCTCGGATGGCATTAGTTTTCGCATCCACATACGAACGAGAAAACTGGTAGAAAATGTATTTTACACAAAACTGACAAACATAACCTAGTTTATGAACGAACTGTTAACAAAATATGATCAAAACAAAACTGTTTCCAAAATTTACGGACGGATGGAAATTAACGGTAGTAGAGTCATGCTTCTCTCAGCACAAATGGGCCAGCTCGTCCGGGGAAGGACTACCCTCTCACAGAAAAACTGCGTAAAGTAACAGTATCCTAAGATACTGTTGGATACTGTTACATTTCGAATGATGTGTGCGAGCACCGAAGGCCCAATCTCCCACCCCCTCTGTTACCTTGCTTTTTTCGCTTCTCATCCCGTCCCTCTTGCTCTTATTGGGTTGGCAACCCGCTTGTGGGTTGGCAACGTTCATATGTTGTGGTGACTGCTTACCATCAGGTGGACCGTATGCTTCAATTGCCAACCGTCATGATATAAAAAAATTTAAATAAAACTACAGTTGTATTATATTCGGCGCCATTTATTTTACTTGTCGTTGCGTTTGTTCTCTTATTATTTATTATTGAATTTATCAACAGTAAATACGAGCGCTGCGAACGCTTAAAATAACTACCTTTAGTTAACAATCACGACGATTTAAATATATAAAATGAGTGATTTTATAAAAATTGTTTGACACGGTTAATTTGATTCGAATTGTAATTGGGCTAGTTAAATAAGCGTTCAACTATTTAATTTAATATATTAAAGAAAAAAAGTATGTTTTTAAATTATCTTAATTACAATTTGTATTACGTCTCGCGATTGTATACGTATAGATCTCGATCCCGGGGATATTTTAGGATATTATTAATTCTTCGTATATATTATTAATTCTTCTTTTGTAACAATGTGCTAATCTACCAACTAAGTATCAAAGTTGTTCAGAGCGCCCGTTTAGATCTCTATAACGACTATTAGGGCGGCTATAGAATAGCGTTTATTCAGCGCATATACGACCTTTTGGATATACGCGGTTGATTTCGCGCTTTAAATAATAGAACTCGCGTACAAAAATTTGTTCTGGCGTATCCACTCGAGGGTGGAGAGGGTCAGTCAGCGTTTGACGACGTTGTGGCGCAGCGGTAGCGAACCTGCCTTAAGCGCCACAGGTCGCGGGTTCTATTCCCGCTCGGAGCATAATATGTTTGTATGACCATGCAAGCATATTTTCCGGTCTGGGTGTATTTGTCCATGTCATTGTGAATGTTTTCCGGACCCCCGACACAGGATATTATTATCCTAATGGGGGCCGTTGAGTGTGTAACGTAAAAAAAAAAAAAAAAAGGATTAAAAGATTTTTAAAATTATTACGCGCTTCTAGGAGCTTATAAGTACGTCATTACTTCACTGATGGTAGGTATTTTGTTGCAAGAGGCTGGTTAGGTAGGTACCACCGCAGTGTAAAATATTCTGTTGCCAAATAGCTAATGTCTTAGGCATTACTGTGTTTCGGTTTAAAGGGCACTGTTGCTAGTGAAATTACTGGGCAAAGAAGATTTAAGAACTAATAGCTCAAGAATCGTGTCGCCAACACGTGAGCGACGACTACAAATGGTGATGAAAGCGCTCATAGGCTACGGCAATCGATTATCAGGTGGGCCGTATGCTTGCTTGCCAACTTAGTAAAATAAAAAAAAACTTTAATAAGGCATACACGCATGTCTTTATTTCATGCAAATACGATTATTAATCAAAGTAACGTAACGTCCCTGTATATATAACTTGTAACAACGGTTAAAGGAGTACAGGTAAAACAAAAGAGACAATATTCGTTGCAATATAAAACAGAATAGGCAATAAAGCACCCAAACGGATATTACTGTCCCTTCCGGAATTCAATTTGTTGCATTTAACCGCCATATTACATGGTCGTGTGTGTTGATATACGAAATTTTGACCTTTATTATGTTATAGTAGGAGCTATAGTTGTATAACTGTTGGCCAACAATCAAATTAGAGTGTAAAGCATCATATGCCTACTGACATATATCATAATGAACAGTCATGGCTGCTGTGGTATACTGAAAAAAATGGTTTTGATACTTGAAAACGGGTTTTAACATTACATTTTAATAATTAAAGAGTTCAATCAAAAAATATAATGTTAAAACGAATTTTCAAGAATCAAAACTATTTTTTATGCATTATTTTGATATTCTTTTATTTAGTATCGTCACTGGTGGTAGGCCTTTAGACTAGGCAGGTATCCGGGTATTATCTTTAGACTAGGTTGATATTATACAAATTACTGGTGATTAGAAATTGTGTTTCGGTTTTAAGGAAACTTCAGCTAGAGAAATTATTCGGCAAAACAGATTTCAGAATCAATATCTCGAAGTTGTCAACGCGTGAGTGACACCTACACATTAGGGTGGAGCGTCATTATTTTTTCTATTTTCACAATATCATTACAATTTTTTCGCAATAGCTTTAGAATGTTGTATTGTATTATCGATTAAATAAAAAAATATTTTTAAAATAATGAAACCTACTTTTAGCCCTCTACTGCCGTTTAAAGATTTTGAAGAAAATTTTTCAAATTTCAAGTTCCAAATACATTTATTGAATTGAGTTAGGATCCCCAGATTTGGAAGTCACTTGAAAATTTGAAATATAGTTTGAAGACATTTTACGGTAGTATTCGATGTCAGTTAATTTAACTCACACGTGTTTTTAAAGTTTGGACTTTGTCCAAGTCACAGAACAACGAGTTAAGCTAAGCGTCCTATTAGTGTAAATAGATTAGGTAATGATCTCTCATATGCTCTCTCGCTTAGTATGATACTAACTATACTGAGACCGAGCTGCAATCGTAACGTTTATCCTATCACTAAGGACAAGGTTCTGCAACGATACAGTACCTATAAACAATAATTCAGCAATATCCGTTCAAATCACGATTTCTCTAACGTGCTATGTCTAGCACTAGAACCGTGTGAACGGTCGTCGTGAAAGCAGACACAATTCATGTGTGTATTTGAGTTCGTTTGAAGGTTTCCGAGGTTTTCAGGATACAACAAAAATTTCCTTTTAATGTGAAGCTTACGTACAAGCATACAGTAAAAATGACATAATTGTGGAACTAAAAATGTGTCATGATATTGTTGCTAATCAATTATTTATAAATTGAAATATACATTTTTAGACGAAAATACGTTTACCACTTTTATCATCTCTTTGTTCTATGTTTCTCTTTGTTCTATGTTACAATGCTTTCACACATTCTGCAGTGATTTTAAATCGATTTTCAACTATTACACAGGTTAATGTTCTCCGATAATATTTATTGAGAGTTTTAATAAAATATTTAGAGTACGATAAAAGACAAATTCTCGAATAAATCAACAACGTTAATATAAAATACTTACACTTTGAAATCGCAAAAAGGTTACAAATGTGAATTAGTAAAATATTAAGAAATTACGTATTTTGACATACTTCAAATTTAGGAAGTTATCAATTCATCTAAAATTTATTTAATACTAGCGGCCCGCTCCGGCTTCGCACAGGTATAAAATGTATAGCCTATGTCATTCACTGAAAAAATGATTAAAATCGATCCAGTAGTTTTGATTTATTCATTACTGCCCGTGGCCCGCACGCGTTAAATGTAATTATTTACGCCATCACATTAGAAACCTCAAAAATAACAGTTATTATATTAGTGTTATTATACATATAAACCTTCCTCTTCAATCACTCTATCTATTAAAAACCGCATCAAAATTCGTTGCGTAGTTTTAAAGATTTAAGCATACATTGTGACAGGGAAAGCGATTTTGTTTTATACTATGTAGTGACTACCCCCATGGCGCTTATGGAAGTTTCCGGGATAAGAATGACGAATGCACCAGTGAAAGATATGAAGAATGAAATGAATACCGAATTAACAGAATGATGATATTATGTAGAATGAATACGAATGTATTTTAACGAATATAAAATGATTTAACTAAGATCCTTCCAAAAACTCATTATATTACTTTATATATGGACGTAGCTTAAAAATTAAAAAAAACCAAAGAAATTTATGAATTGTACAAAATTAGAAGCAATATATATTTTTTATTCAATTGCCGCTATAACAGTTGAATGTTTGCCAGACGAAATATTTACTGCGACATTTATGACGCTATCAAATTAATACAAAATCATATCGTTTAAAATACATTAAGAGATTTACAAAACCTATTTAATAAATAGGAATTCGAATGAATACAAAATGGAAACTAATGTTATTTTATTTTAATAGTATCACCAGTGGTAATTATAATATAATGTTACGGGCTGGGGTTCGGTGATTTGGAAACAAACACCTGATGGCTCTAAATAAGACTTTATTGAGGTCTAGATTAAACACAGAACTTTACAAATCACAGGTCCAAAACGCAGGTCAATCACAGTCCAAAAGAATAGCCGAGGTCACTAATTATCGCACTTGTTCACTGGTATCACTTGTAGTGTCTTCGCTTGTTGCTCAGAACTGAATGAATCAGTCGACGCGCCGGGCCGCTTATATACGCGGACACGGGTTCGAGAGAGCTCCGTCCTCGGAACGCCATTCTACATGTTTCGAGAATACATCTTTCTCGAACCCGCGCGGCGGTCGCAGAAATAAACAAAAGGAGTAGCAAGCGATTTTGAACCTTATGCCACTGTGATAAGGTTCTCCGTAACAATAATATTAAAATAATATATATGTCGGAGAATCCGCTAAATTAGGTTCTGCATGGTCGATGTTCGTATCTGCCTTAATAAAAATACGTCCATCCGAGATCATTGGCATTGCGTAGAGATGACGTATCGCTCTGCATCTTCTATCGCATCTATCACGGGGAATGTTCTGAGGAATTGTTTGGATTATCCCGCCGGTGGAATTTCGCCATCGGACATCGTGACAAACTCTAAATTCCATCCTTACCACCTAGAGGTCTGGAAATCCACATCAGCGCGATTTAGAAGACATTTTCTTCCTCGCACAACCACTTTATGGAATCAACTTCCGCCGGCGGTCTTTCCGAACCGATATGATCAAGGAACCTTCAAGAAAAGAGCGTATTCCTTCCTTAAAGATCGGCAACGCACCTGCATGCCCTCTGGTGTTGCAGATGTTCATGGGCGGCGGTGATCGCTTAACATCAGGTGAGCCTCCTGACCGTTTGCTTCCACTTACATAAAAAAAAACGCACCATGACATGACAGATACGACAGATGTCAATAGGAACCAGCTCTACTTTAAATTAAAGACTACAACCTCTTTCGTATATATTGTAACATGATAAATAGATCAAACAAACTCCCACGTATGTATATATTTCAATGTTTCTTAAACCTAAATGTATTAGGTACAACAAGGGAAGAATTCTTATGATCTATTACTACCACCGTAAATACGTTGGTGAAAATCTTGTGAAATGCCTTCTCGTCAACCGCGTTTCGAGGTGAGCTACTACTATATATACCAGTATACCAGTTGTATCCTAAAGGGCGGCAGCGCACCAGCATAGCCTCAAACAATGACATACATGTAAATCAGAATTAAAATTATTTTTATTCAAGTAGAATTATAAAAAGTACTTTTAAACCGTCAAGCGCTACCGCCGGTTGTCATACAGTTTTATGATAATATATTATGCTTCTAAGTGTATTAGCAGTAACAATTTTAGTACCTCGTGGGGCATCGTCGCACGACCCACTGCAAGAAAGCCTAACAACGAAATGGAATTTAGTTGTAAGTACATAGTTCACGATAGGGGAGCCACCGGTCTTAAAAGTATTATATATTTCATTATATATATATTATATAAAACATTACGATTATCTAAACATAGATTATTCTTACAATATTCACCAGCCCTGAAATCAAATTTCATATTGAAACTTTGATATACAAATACGAACATTACCCAAAAGGCATCTCGTTATCAAAGATATGCAAAATCGTACAAGTACGTACGTACGAGTCACAAGCCTTCATGATAATCTCTAGAGTGTTAATAATTCCATCTAAAGCAGACTGTTTTACTCGTATCTCGAAAAACACAATACACCGCTTTACCGAGATTACGACTACTTAGCGCCTAATCTCATTAAGAATGGGATTCAAACGGTTCCGTGACGCGTTCCGTTTCTGTTGAATCTCTCCTTTTCTTTTCATAAATTGTAATCATGTCGTCTATTAACAGTACCCTGTCCCAGAAATCCTATATGAACATTTCCATTGTTGAATATTTTGTTTCTGCTTTTGGGACAGGGAATGGTTTATGGATTTTTTTAAAGCAATGCTTTTTCAAGTCATTACTAATATTCCTATTGCCCCTCCAAATAAGCTCGTAGCTTGCGCTAGGAGTGGTTACGACAATAGCCTAAGGGGGTCAGGATCAAACCTGTGACTCTCGCGTTTACAGAACGGAGTCGGCCCTACCGTTGAGCTTTTAACACATAAATTATATAAGTAGGCTTATTCTTATCAGATGTTTTTACAATGTTTCTGATAACTGTAAGACACCTTCAAATGTATAGTGTAATGGTGCAACCGCTCATAGGATACTGACAACCTGAACGTGGACCGTATGCTTGCTCACATTCAATGTCTTTCAACCTTCAATTCTTCTTCTCGAAGATAATTAGAAACGGTATTAGTTAGATGAGGAGGCATCTTACGGGTAGGCAGGGCGAAGGTAGCTATCGCGGTTGTATTCCGTAACTGCGTTAACCGCCTTCGCGTTTGGACTTTATTTCCACTTACCATCAGGTAGAGTAGAGTCAAAAGTAGGGTAGCTACTTTTCAAATAAAATAAAAATGATCTTCATGCATACTTTATTACTTGACACAAAACAATATCTTACTAAGCATCTAAATTTTTCCTACAAACATTGCTCTGTCTTAGTTTTTACAAGCAGTAAGTTGTTATTAACCGTTACTTAATCCAGTCTTAGTTAATGATTGTTGGGTGTAAAACGCTGTATTGCTATATCTTTATATATTTCACAATCCAACACTGTCTCTCTTAAGTAATACATATTATCCGTGCTAAGCCGGTAAATCCTCTTATGTCTTACAAGGAGAGTAATTAGAGAAATCCCGATTCTTCGTCACAAAAACAGTTATTTTTAGTATCAAATGTTTGTAAAACTTCCTTGCCTATATCGTTTTGGATAATAATAAATCAATACAAAAAGTCTACACTAATTCATAATAGTGGCAAACAAGCATACCTTCTAACAACAAGATACCACCGTAGCCAACAAATGTAACAACAAAAGCCAGATACATGTTGCCCATCAGACCAGAAAGATAAATAGAAGGAAAAGGACAGGTATTCTGTATACGTCAGGAATAAATGGTTCCCAATAAACGTTGCACACTCGACGGCCCCCATTAGGATAGTAAAATCCTGTGTTGGGGGTCCGGAAACATTCACAATGACAAGGACAAATACACCCAGACCGGAAAATACGCTTGCATGGTCAATACAAACATACTATGCTCCGAGCGGGAATCGAACCCGCGACCTGTGGCGTTTAAGGCAGGTACGCTACCGCTGCGCCACAACGTCGTCAAAATAGTCGTCGTCGTAGAAATATTCATTCCCTATTTCAACGTCTTTAAATCTTTTTTCGCAATAAAAGGTATCTTATATCCTATTACAAGGTCTAGCCTACTTCTGTACTAACTTTCATCAAAATCGGTTCAGTGGTTTAGGTGTCAAAGCGTAATCGATGGACACACAGAAAGAGTTGCTTTTCGTATTTCTAATATTTTTATATACCTAGTAGACAATAGAGATTTAAGTGGTTTATATGTAACAACAATATATTGCAACTTCTTAGTCACTCGTAAAAACTACCTAGAAAATTATTATAAAACAGTGGATAAAAAGCTAGTCTTTATAGAATTTTCCACTAAGCTGATCCGAGCACTATCATCCATTATGTAGAGAAGATTTTTCATTTTTTCCTCCGTTCCAGTCTTTGCTCAGATTTAAACAATGAAAGTAAATAAGGAAAATATCTTGTTTCCCACTTAAAAGTTTAGTTTTATTTTCATATTATTTGTACGAGAATATTAAAATTTACAGAGAAAAATGAAAAGAGAATTAAAATAAATAATAATTTAAAAAAAAAACTAAAAATCGCTTTTTACAATTAAAACATTTTTTTTCTTATTTACACAATTCTTAATTTTTCAACTTGTTATTCAATTAATTGTTTTTATTTCAATAAAAGCTTGTTGGATTTTCTATAAAAGCATGTTTTTTAGTTTTTATAAGTATCATTTTTTTAAATTTTTACTTGGATTTATTTCATTGTCATCGGTCATTGATAAGTATGCAAAAATTCGATTTAATCCGACGTTTTGAAGAAGGTCAAAATCATGTTCAAAGTTTCCGTTACATCAGTTGAAGCTTATAAAAGCGTGTTTAAAAGTGTTAGGTAAATATAATGCTTATAATATACTAGCATTACGGACGGCTCCGCTGGCGTCGTGTTTACAATTATTATTTAGCTAACATACCATCAGAAATCTGTCAATAAAAGTCCTATTAAAATAAATATTCGTAAGACCAAAAATCTTATAGATTAACTCAAACAATAAAACTTAATTTAAATCGTATCCACTCGAACGAAACAAACAGTCATAATGGAAAACAAATTTCAATTTAAACGTCAAATCCTATTCACGTTTACAAATCCCCACGGCCACGGCCGGAATCGTTCTTGTAACAATATTTGTCACACGTTTCGAACAATCTCTCCCGTCGCTAAACTAACTGGGATCCTGGAATGAGGGATTGATTAACTGCGGCTGGGGCAATCAGTAGTAACAAACAAATGACAGTAACGGAACGTCGAGAAACAAAGCAGCGGAATTAATCTACTACATGATGTCGAACGTAGCTTGAATCTAATGTGTTATTTGTTTGAGATTTATTTGAACGTTCTACCTATTTGTTTGTGATGAGGTAGGTTGTGGAGCGCTTAAACCCTTCAAACGCTTGTAGTATTTATTACAATTTAGTGCGAGAATATCATATATTTAAATATATACATTTTTTAAGACGCGTTGCCAGCCTTTAGGAAACCGGTATCTGAACACCTGACGCTCGAATTCCTCTAAATAAATTTCAAAATAGATATATACAATAGCGGAGCCATGAAAGAGGGAAGTAGGCCTACAGGCAGGCGTAGCTGCTTTTATAAATTCGTAGTGGCGCCCTCTGCAGGCGTTGAAAAGGCAAAGAAGCGTATAGTTCTACCGTTGATCCTATATGTGCCGACTGTTTTTGAACATTGAATTTTTAGGTATATTTAAGTCATAAAAATAAAGGTAGCACTAATAGAGACTGTTGCAGTAAGAGCCGACCAGAAGACTGACACCGCGATAGGGCACTTCATTGAAAAGGGTACATTTACGTTAAACTTATATACAAAATAAGGTACGGAATCGTTTTATAAAAATACAGAATGTCTCAACATATAAAATATGCTATCCCTATTCGGGGTGAATAGGGTTGCGTTTTGAGAATCTCTAGGTCACACTATTTAAGTAGTGGGTCATCTTTTCATATTTGCAGTCTCATCTTATATCACGCGGAAAACTTACTGTGCAGGAATGGTGCCTCTTGATTGTTTATTCTGGTCTGATTGTCTAATGGGTGATATCTCCTTGGATACATCGGTGGGTCGTATTAAAAGTTTAACATCACAAGCATAGCTATAGGGTAAAGGCTAAGTTTAATTAAACCTACAGGCACAAGACTGTGTATCAAATCGAAAAATTTAATTGTCAATTGAGATTTAGGCAAATGGTAATCAATACATAAATTACTCATAATGTTTATAAGTTGTTTAAGACGAGAGTCGCAGTCGTAGTCACTTATATACCCATCCAATACTGTCGTAAATTATTTTATTGAACGTTTCATGCACGATAAATTATCATTTCCGCGACGGTATAAATTACAGACGACGTCGTAAAACGTTGTATTCCCAAAATTTGTCTAACATTAGACAAGAGTAAGAAGGATTTTATTTCAACGTTTTATTCAAACGATATACATATATTATCATGCGTTGTAATATATTAAACCAACAGGAACATGTATTTTTTTAATAAAAAAAACTAAGCGTGTTGCTTGTACTCGGAGTCGGTACGACAATAGCTCAAGGGGGTTACGATCGAACCTGTAACTCTCGCCTTAACAGATGTCACGTCGGCCTTTTCAACTTTAAACTATTGAGGCTTTAAAATATATTAGTGCCTTTATTGTTGTGAGTGAACAAAAACGTGCTAGAATTTTGATGTGAATTTTTCGTTTGAATCGTGAGATCACTACCACCTTTTGGGTGGCACCTGGTGGGGGCAGCTCCCTCTATTATGTTTTTTCCTACTTACGTACGTCTTACTGATACTGGCGGCTTACTTCTTCTTCCTAGCATTATTCTCGGTTTTTGCTCAGGGTCTGCTTATACTCATATCCGAATTTTACAGGTTACTAATTTTTACACAGGACCACCGCAACCATCAGTAGTAACAAGTAACTCATTGAGAAGAGCGATTACCTTTCAACTATTACGATCAGATGTTATGATAACAACCGGGACCGACAGCTTAACGTGCTCTCCGATACACGTTTGTGACCAACAAGGACACACGCCCAAACCAAAACACAACGGTGGTTACGTACTGCCGGCTTACGTGATATAATAATATAACAAAAACAGCTACATAATTCTTTAATAACATAATTCGATAACTAATAATAATTTTGATATCCAAAATAACATACCGCCTAATAATAAATATTACCTAAATCATCTAACTTCATAATCGTTTTCATCACGTACGAATGTAATAATTCATGCCGGGCATTCACGCGTGTGCATTTCTAAGAAATTAATATCGAATGTGCCGTGATCGGAATCAGTGAAGCCGGCGAAATTTTTCCATTTGTATATCCAACGGACCTTTTACGTGATTGAAACCATATTTTCAGTCGATATTCCCGACTTTCGGGTTTTGATTAACGATTTGCTATCAAAAATACTGCTTTCTGTAATCTTTTAGGCAAACAAGCATGCGGTCTGCTTGATGATAAGCAGTCACCACGACCTATGAACGCTTGCGATATGTGTATCACATGCGCGTTGCCAACCCAAGTGACATGTTAGGCGGACAGGATATGATACGTGGGAAGGGATGAAAAGGAAAAAAACTTAAGGGAAAAGAGGAGGTTGGAGATTGGGCCTCAGAAACTCAAAAATTCAGAAGTGCTAACTCGATGGCGAGCCTTCGAAATAGTACCTATCTGTTTCTGTTTTTGTGCCTTTTTAAGCATAATGTTCAAAACTCAAAAAAAATATAAAACGATAATTTCAAAACGAGCTTTCGAGTCGCCATTACATCTTACCGATTTCAGCCACAAATATGAAACTAGAGCTCCTTAGTTTCACAATCAACGTTCAAAATGTCTCGTCCTTTTTCATTTGCCCATTGAACGTGGCCCGTACAGGTTGTACGACTTCACATTCTTTGAAAAAAAAATTTTGTCTACTAATAGTATTTAAGGATATATTAAATTTGTTTCAGTATAAGTAACGGCATCATCTCAGAGATGATTTTAATGAAAGTTGCGCTATTATTAAATCTATAGAATATATTATACAATTATTAAAAAAGAATTAATAACTAACATCTGCCCACGGCTTCGACCGCGTGAATAACGTTTTATAATAAGATACCTTTTTTCCAATACAAATAAATGGTTAAATTAAAATGGGAGATATCAAAATCCAAATCTTGTAGTTCATTTTTGTTTATCCCCCATAACTTGACATATTTCCGAGATAAAAAGTATCCTTTGTTTTAATCTAGGTAACGATCTATACCTGTGCCAAATTTCATGTAAACCCGCCCAGCTTTTTTGCCTGATTGAGTTACAAACGTTCAAACATCTAAGCATCCAAACGTTCACATTTATTATATTAGTAGGATTTTGTTTAATAATATCAAAGGATATACTTTAGTACAAAATTTCAACCCCGTAATATTCGTAATGAAGGTATAAGACCGTTCATTAAAAACATTACCCAGCCGTTAGTTGTTTCATGTGCAAATTATATACGTGATGTTATTTTTGAATTTTAATGGCGTAAGCGCCTTTTCACACGTCCCAGTTGCCGGGTATCCGGCGACCGAATGTCCGGGTAACTCATTTCGCTTCAAGCGAACCAATTTTGCGTCTAGTACCTCGTACGTATAGTGGTGAATCCGGCGTGCACCCGGCGACCGCTTGCCGAGCAAAATTACCCCGGTACGTGTAAAAGTTGCCATACATGCCCATACACTTCGCTACCGGATACCCGGCGCCGGCTACACGGGAACCTGAACGTGTGAAAAGGCCCTAACTGTATAAGATCTACAATTATCATAAAATTCACAAATGTTCATTTTTAGAATTCTGTTGACAATTATAATTCATCTTACATAAAAGTTCATTCCTGACCTTCTTGGGTCTATGGACCCTATTGTCGTACCCCGTCCTAGCACAAGCTACAAGAGTATTCGAAGGGGCAAAAGGAATATTAGTAATGACTTGAAAAACATTGCTAATATTCTTTTTAAAAAAAGTCACATTTTATTCGACTCTGTATCTCGAAATTCTTAAACAAAAAATAAAATAAACACATCAGACTATTCAATGTTATAACAAAACAATACATATATTTGATCGAAAAAGGCAGCCCATTAGGTGTTATAAACGCGATAAATAAAACCCTAGACGTTGATTAAATTAACATTATCAATATTATCAAAGGTCAAACGCTTTTATCGACCTTCTCTGACCAATTAAAAACGTAGGCATTTTTATACATAAATCGCTTAGAATTGATGTTCTTTTGTAGCATTATTTGTCATCTACAAATAATGCTACAGATACGATGATTTAAAAGCTTCTCACATCAGAGATGCGCTTTTAAAAACATTTTTAAATTACTTATGAAAGGGCCAATACTGTATTAAAAATCTCTGGACTTATTGAACTATTTAGATGTACATGGCGAGCGAAAGCACCATTATGACTTACTTAGGTGGTGAATCGAGACCGAAATATTTAGATTGACCAGTGGTTTTCTAATGCACATATGTACACGAGCCTACAGACCGATAAAAAACGCGCCCTCACAGGATAACTTTTTATTCCTATTATTATAACTGTTTTGTTTTGTCATGACAGTTGTCTAGCAAGCATATGGTCCCTGATGATAAGCAGTCACCGCAACTTATAAACGCTTGCGATACTTGAAGTATCACATGCACGTTGTCAACCCAAGGGATAGGCGGGAAGACATGAGATAACAGTGGTCTTTTTTTTTTTTTTTCGGAATGTGTATTGCTGTTGGCCCTACTGGCCTTGACAGCGTCACCGGGCGGGGGCCGAGTACTGAGACTCAGCCTTGATAAAGGGACAGCCCTGACGGGGGCTCAAATTTGATTCCGTCCTTAGGGCGCCTCCTGCGAAGCCGAACCACGGCTAAGGACGTCGTCGGAGATGGAGGCAGCGCTCCGAGCGCATTCTATACGATAGACTCACCCGACGGTGTGAGCGCGATGCGACGAGCGAAACAAAGGACCTCGTCTTCGCCGGCGAGGACGGTGTTGTGTGCGTGTCTGTGCTGTGTAAGGGCATTTTCTAATGTAATCCTATCGTCAGGGTCTTGCAGGACGTGCTTAGGACGCCTTACTTTTGTCGGTTGGTTACATCGGTCTGTGTAGATACAAGCATGTCTAATCAAAGGATTTGGATGGAAAGTAGTTTGATCGAAATAGTTTTGCTATAAGCGCTTCAAATGTTTGGGGATCGAATCGATTTCAAAGTCTCTATGGAGATCTACGTTGCGAACGTACCACGGACAGCCCGGGCCATGCGTAAGAAACGGTTCTAAATTATTTGTAATTGATTAATTCTTCTGGCGTGGACGTGCGAAAAAACAAGGCTCGCGTAGGTCAGTATGGGACGTATACGTACAGGCTTTGTATAATGTCACCTTATTTCTAAGGGACAGTTTACTGCGCCTGCCCAACATCGCATACAATCTTCCCAAAACGAACGCTGCTTTATCACGTGCCCTGCGGATTTGAGCTTCAAAGGTGAGTCTGTTGTCGAATATGACGCCTAGATATTTGGTTTTATCTTTCCATGGGATGGGATGATCGAACAAGGTGATAACTCCAGGTGGACCGGATCGCCAGTAAGTCCTAATGCGGGGTTTGTTAAAAAGGACACCTACGCTTTTCTCGGGATCGACTTCAATCCTCCAAGATTTAAACCATTTTCCTAGGGCATCGGCTGCAGATTGGAGACGCCTGGTAAGGGCGGAAGCTGATACAGAGGTCGTGTAAAGAGCGGTGTCATCCGCGAAGAGTGCTAGATGAACACTTTTGGTCGGTCTCGGAATGTCATTTATATAAAGAGAAAATAGGACGGGAGCTAGTACGGAGCCCTGAGGGACTCCTGCCCTGATGGGACGAGGGGATGGCAAGGTACCCTCTACTCGTATGATAAGCACGAGTCTGTCTGGCAATCCTAGACGATACAGTTTATAAATTAAACCGTTATGCCAAACTTTGTCGAAGGCCTTAGCGACTTCGAAGAAGAGCGCTCCAGTGGTATTGGTTCGCGCTAGAGTGAAGCCCTTTAGAATGTGCTCCGTTATACGGTGCACCTGGTTGACGCAAGAGTGGATTTTACGAAAGCCAAACTGCTCGTCTATAATTATGTTTTTGACCTCAATGATGGCCTTTATTCTACTTTATTTCTGCCTTTATTGTAGACCTTCCCGAGGGAGTCTAATAAACTGATCGGACGATAGCTGGTGGGCTGATTTCTAGGTTTACCTGGTTTATGAATGCCGATAACTATAGCTTCCTTCCACCGATCGAGGAAGGAGCATTCTGCTAAAAGAGCGTTGAAAATAAGGACTAGGATATGTAAAATTTGAACAGGAAGCCGCTTTAGCGTCTTATTGGTAATGCGATCGGGACCTGGGGATTTTTACCGTGGAGTCCTTTGATAATTGATTCGACCTCCTCTAGAGAGGTAGGGGGTAGTGGCTCATCTACCGGCGCTGTGGAGACTCTACTTTCAACTTCCGAGTCGACCTTTAGGAGGTGCTCGGGGTCTACAGGATGCGTGCTTGGGGAACATTGACTCTTCAAGCTGTCAGCTAAGCATTCGGCCTTATCGATATCATCAAATGCGGGTGGTTGATTTATACGTAATAAGGGGGACATAGTGGCGACGGTGTCGTTTCGAAGAGCTCTTGCTAACGACCAGTACGCGACGTGAGACGGCGTGAGCTCTCCAAGACGCCGGCCGAAATAGTCATCCCTGAGTTCGGCAAAGCGAGCTTTGACCTCCCTTTGTAGGGCACGGAGTTGTCTCCGGTTGTCGTCAGTCGGGTAAGAGTCATGAGCCCTAGTAGCTGCGTTTTTACGCGTAATCAAAGATTTTGTTACTTTGTTGTTGCTGCTGGGAAAACCATGACTCTACAACTACAAAAACTAGAACTTATTACTTGATAATATATTGCAGCTTTGGTCTTTCACCTATTTTCTATAGAATATAATAAATGACATACAATATACAAATACTAATTAAATTTTTAGGGTTCCGTAGCAAAATGGCAAAAACGGAACCCTTATAGTTTCGTCATGTCCGTCTGTCCGTCCGTCTGTCCATCCGTCCGTCTGACCGTCTGTCCGTCCGTATGTCACAGTCATTTTACTCACAGACCATTGTCTCTATCTATACGAAATTTACTAAATAGGTGTATTCTGTGAACCCCACAACGATTCTGTAATAAAATCTTATAATATATAAGAATTAAGGGTAGCAGTCCATACATGTAACTAAGTGTTGAAAAAATGTCAACCTATGTCAACATGCATGATATCTTTGGATAGGTCTTTCAAAATGATAACGAGGTTTGATTTTGACTTTTTCATTAAGTCAGTAGTTGTTGAGATATTAGCTCCTAAAGTCGTAAAAGTTGTGTCCCCCCTCTAACTTTTGAACTATCGGATTTAAAATTCTGGAAAAATTTTAGCTTATAGGACATCAAATAAAATTTCAACCACATTTCGTTTGAAGAAGATAGGTCTACAAATTTAGGAGATATATAACTTTTTCTCATAACTTTTGTTTTTCATCAACTTTTGTTTTGTTTTTCATATAACTTTTAATAATCACAATGAAATTACCAACTTATTTTTGCAGTCGATTTTAATTCGTTATTATTTTTAAAGTCCTTAAGATTCTTCATAACCAAGCTGCGGAACCCTTTAGTTTCAACTGTGCGTGGTGCACAACGCACTTGGAAAAATGAAACAGATATGAACCAAGACAATGGATTTTACAGTACATTGTACACTAGTAGCGAACTTTCCAATATTTACAAGTTTCCCAAGCAACTTCATCCTTTGCCCTTTGAAGGATTTCCCGAGCCATTTTATTCCGAAGAAGCCATGTTATCTTAAACTCAACCACAATGCATTTGAAAATAAGAAAATATTATTGACTTCAATATTCGACTAAACAACGTCTTGAAACTTTTCAGAGTTACGGGACTTCTTCTTCATTCTAGCAGAGCCTGAGAATAATCTCAGTATTTTTCCCAGACTCTGCTTATACTTTTATCCAGATTTGACAAATGCAAATACCATCTGACCTTCGAAAACTTATAGTCGAAGCAATAACTAATGAGTTATTGCTATTGGATAAGAACCAATTACCTAAAAAACGATTATTATCAAATGCTATAATAACAAACGGGGCTGACAGCTTAACGTGCTCTCGGAGGCGGTGGGGAGACCGACAAAAACAAATGTCCTGACCGAAACTGATATTTATAACAAACACCTGCTCCTAAAGAGCTACCGACACGCCACAACGGTCGCCGACGGCTTACGGGACCTGTAAAAATTTTTGTTTTTTTAACCTAAAATATATTTTTAATTTTTGTATGATCGGAGACGAGCATAGCTGATGAAACAAATTGAATTCGATCAATACAATATAAACAGATCTTGGCAGACTCAGATCGTTTCAAGTTAAGCGACTCAATAAATATGCAATGAACCGTTCGCTGAAAACGATCAATCCACGCCACCATGAAGCGCAAACAGTTTATCATAATTGTCTCCCAGCGAAAAGTATGTCATCGATAAATATCATAGGATTAAATAGTAAGATGAATCGCTACTTTTTATCTATTTCTTATTTAGAGGATTTATTCTTATAGAACATGTCACCCCCATAGTGACCTCTATACTTTATTCCATGCGGCGCTTAACCTTTTTTTTGGTAACGGAGAGAAGATTCACTACCAGATACCTGGCTTCCTGGGAAGGAGAACCGGATTATGTGGGGTTCCATGAAGATGGTAGCGTCATGGAGACCAATTAAAACCACCACGGTGGCCGACCTCAGTGCGTTTGTCAGGTTACGGAAACTCTCGCAGAACGAACCAACGCGACCTGACAAGCACTGTGCGTCGCTAGTGACTAGCGGAGCTTAGAGGAGGGGGGGGCGAGATGGTAAGCCCCCCTGGGCTTCCCACACCTTAACTAAACTATATTGTGATTTGGCCTCCTCCGAACATGGAAAAGCCTAGATGAAAAATCAAATTTGACATGGTTTATCTTTGATCTTACTTCCTTCTCCTACCTACCTCCTACCTCCAGAGCTCTCACACATCGCACGAAATGCAACAGTACTGTTACTTTACGCCGATTTTTACGCATAGCCCAGCTTCTACTAAATTAATCATCCAACAAGATCTAGTTTAATAATTTTTAAAATCATTATTAATAATGATACCATCCTATTAACGTAACCGGATGCTGGGAACTAAATCCGTCCTAATCCGTCATAAATTTCATACACAGGGAATCATAAATGCTTTTGGGTTCCGAGACTCTATTTACTATGGACAACATAAGCCGGATTTAAGATGCTTCAAACTTTTCATTCCCGACTTTTACATCGGACATGGAACCTTTGTATAATCTTATTAAGTTACTACCCCCAGGCTACGATTTAACCTCTGAAAAGAAAAGTGTTACAGGTTTTAAGTGTTTGTATGCATGTTCTTTGTATCTCTGTGTGTGTATATGCTTTAGTCTGTCTGTGGCATCGTAGCTTCTAAATGGATGACACTATTACTATTTTTGTTTAAAAATAAACCTGATCAAGAGTGCTCTTAGCTATGATTCAAAAACTCTGTATAAAAATTACTATTACTTCTAGTTGACAATGGATGATGGGATTTTGAAAATTATATAAATCAACATAACTCAAAACAAATAATAATTGAATATCAATAACATTACCGACGATCGTAGTGGTGCGTTTGTAATGAGTCTGCCTTAGCCTCGAAGGTCACAGGTTCGTGCCCCGCTCGAACCGTTTCTGTTTGTCTTCGTGAGTCTCTCTACCGTACCTCGGAGAACACGTTAAACTATCTTTCATGGTTGTTATTACATAACATTAGACAATAATCGTCTACTCTTGATAAGTAAATTGCTCTTATCCAAGAAGTTATTGGTTCGCCGTTAGGGTTACGGACGTCAGGAAATCGCTCTGTGTAAAAACTAGTAACCTGTCAAATCCGGACAAGAGTAATAAGCAGATCCTGGGTAACTCGTAGGTATAAAACCGGGAATCATTCTAGAAAGAAAAAGAATTAGCGGATTGCGATAATTGAATTGTAATATGTACAATAAAAACAAGCACTTAATTGTCCCTATCGTTGGAGGATGAGTATAAATTTAAAGTTATATAAAATTTGATATATTAAGCAAATTTATTTCTCCAGAGGCTTTATATTAATTTAGGGAAGCTTTGTTTGCCTCAAAATAATAAAAGCGAGGGTCTAAAAGAAATGTCGGTGAGAAACCCTCATTAGCGCGACCCACCGACCCCTGATAGCAGTACGAGATGAACAGCGATGTTGACTTAGATTTTTTCAGGAAAATAAATTGAATAATTAGACTTTAAAAATGTTTGACCAACTTCAAACGAATAAAATTACTACGCTAAAATTCGTATTCTACTAAGAGACTATAGATCTATAAACAAGAAAACAATTATTACGTTCTTGAACTAAATATATTTTATAATTAAACTAGCGGCCCACTCCGGCTTCGTACGGGTATAAAATATATAGCTTATGTCATTCACTGAAAAAATGAATTAAATCGATCCAGTAGTTTTGATTTATTCATTACTGCCCGTGGCCCGCACGCGTTAAATGTAATTATTTACGACATCACATTAGAAACCTCAAAAAATAAATGTTTTCTCCACCATTTAATGAATGTTATTATACATATAAACCTTCCTCTTCAATCACTCTATCTATTAAAAAAACGCATCAAAATCCGTTGCGTAGTTTTAAAGATTTAAGCATACAGAGGGACAGAGAAAGCGACTTTGTTTTATACTATGTAGTGATAGTGATGTAATAAGTCTTGCGACAATGTTTTATATTTTAGTAACAAATACAAGAGTTGAATTCATTTTAAAGTTAATTTTCTTCTTTCTAGAACAATACAATAAAAACCAGTAGCCTTAGAGCCATTCTACTCCCAGCACAAATTGGTTACCTCGACCGGAGAAGTACTACTCTCTCAAAGAAAATCGGTGTAAGTAGCATTACTGATGCGTTTCATGCGATAAGTGAGTCTCCCACCCCCACTAAACCCTTCTCATCCCTTCCTTAATATCCTTGGATTGGCAACGCGCATGTGATATTTCAAGTATCGCACTTGTTCATTGGTCGCGGTGAATGCTTACCCTCAGGCGGACCGTGTGCTTGTTTGCCAAACGTAAGGAAAAAGGCTAATTTTTTGACTATTAATTTATTAATGCCTTTATTGATGGCCAATGGCACTAGCACATTTGTATTCTCTAGGGAAACTTACTTTAGCCTAACTCGATCTAATCAAAACATTTATATATAGCAAGATTGACGTTCATATTCAATTTGCGCACTGGAGACGTTACTTGCCAAATCGCGGGCTGGATAAGAATTGACGTCAATTAGTTGAATGATGGATGGCGGGTGAAATCCCTAGAGTTATCATCGGACAGCAACTTTCATGCCCTCGAAATATTGTTATAACTCGAATAATATTCTTACGTCTTTAATTCACATCTTTTAAATATTCTTCTTTCCTAGCATTATTCCCGGTATTTTGTGTTCCCAGGGTCTGTTTATTACTTTTATCCGGATTTGACAGGTTACTAGTTTTTACACGGAGCTATTGCCATCTGACCTCCGGAACCCTAAGGACGAACCAGTACCTCATTGGATAAGAGCAATTTACTTATCAAGAGTTAACGATTATTATCAGATGTTATTGATAATAACCGGGACCGACGGCTTACCGTGCTCTCCGAAGCACGGTGGGGAGCACGGACAAACGCCCAGACCGAGACAGAAATTTTAACAAACATCTGCCCGAGCGGGAATCGAACCCGCAAGCGTCGAGGCTAAAGGCAGACTCGCTACCCACAACGCCACAACGGTGTCATTTCTTTTAAATAATAACAATGCTTTTTCGAAGCTTGCGCTAGGTGTGGGCGACAACAGCCCAAAGAGGTTAGGATCGAACTAACGACTCTCGCGTTAAGGAAGCGAAATCGGCTTTTCTACAGTTGAACTATTTAGGCTTAATTTGATTTGAAGATATTCTTTCAAGATGTTAAAATGAAAACTTTATACTTTTTTTAATCTGTTCATCTTTATGTCATTCACTTAATATGAATTCTATAAATTAATAAAAAGGTTAATTTCTCAGGGCGCCATTGAAGAAGCCTCAATAGCTCAGCGATGAAAAAACCGACTGCGCTGCGTTGAGACAAGAGTTGCTGGTTCGATCCTGACCCCCTTCGGTCATTGACGACGTTGTGACGCAGCGGTAGCAAACCTGCCTTAAACGCCACAGGTCGCGGGTTCGATTCTTGCTCGGGGCATTATATATTTGTATTGATCATGGAAGCATATTTTCTGGTCTGGATGTATTTGTCCTTGTCCTTGTATGTGTTTCCGGATGCCCGACACACAATATCACTATCCTAATGGGGGCCGTTGGGTGTGCAGGTGTATTATTGTCGTGGGCACAATAGCTTCGTAGCACAAGCTACAAACGAACCCACTCGTAGCGTAAGCTACGAAATTATTTAGAAGAGCAATACGAGTATTAATAACGACTTGAAATAACACTACTAAATAAATATTAGAGAGGCCTGTAATTATGTTAGGATGCCTACAATTTTTTTTACACCTGAACTGATTTTCATGAGTATTTTTCAACGTCATTCGAATAATTTGAAACGTACATTTTAAAGGTCCTACTCTAAGGTCTATGAGGGATCTAAAATAATTTCAACAAACAAAACTGAAAATGAATTATAAGACCCTAATTAACAGAGTAAATTAATTAAACTTGATAAGAGCTCAAGTATAATTTGATTTTTAATGAGAGCGTGTAATATTACCCGAGCTACTGATTTACATCACTTATAAGGGATCTCTAAGTCTCTAGTTTTCAACATTTTAAAAAATTAAGTCTACTGCCTATTTTAAAACGTTACAATGTAACGGAATACGCCCGTGTACGCGCATTCGGGTTTTTAAAGCGCAAAATGAAACACGCGTGTAAGCGCGTATTCAAATACGACGGTTTTTTTTTTTCCAAGCGTTATTCCCGGTATTTTTATTTACTCAGGTTTTGCTAATTACTCTTATTCGGATTTGACTGGTTACTAGTTTTTTCACAAAGCGATTGCCATCTGACCTTTTTAACCCTAAGGGTGAAACAGTACCTCATTGGATAAGCCCAATTTAACTATCAAGAGTTAACGATTATTAACAGATGTTATGTGATAACAACCGGGACCAACAGCTTAACGTACTCACCGTTGTTTATCTTTGTGAGGTGACCCACAAAGATAAACCCCGAGACCGAAACAGATACTTGTAAGATCAATACAAATATCTGGCCGAGCGGGAATCGAACCGACAACCATCGAGGCTAAAGGCAGAATCGCTACCAATACGCCAAAACGGTGTCAGTATGCCAATACGACCCGAAAAAAAAACCTGTTCTGAAATCGCCTTTCTACTTTAACCAATTTTAATATTTATATATATAAGACCCCAGAAATACGAAAGATGCGAGTCATATTCATACATACTCATCCAATATAGTCATAAAGTGTTTTATTGAGCGTTTCATGCACGATAAATTATTATTTCCGCGAAGGTATAAATTACTGAACACATCGTTAAATTTTGTATTTTACAAATTTTGTCTCAGTTTTCAGTGGAATAAATTATACAATTTATTGGTGCCCTATACAAACTTTCATCCCCTATTTAACCCTAATCAAATTATGTTTTTGCGACCCAAAGTAAACTATACGGGTCTCCATAGTTACATGTCAGTACTATAATTCAGTCTCCTATCTCAGTACTATAATTCATCATAATCGATTCAGCCGTTCGGACATGAAAGTATAACAAGCAATCACACCCTTCTTCTCTTTTTCCTAGCATTATTTCTGGTATTTAATTTTAACCAGGGTCTGCTTATTACTGTTATCCAGATTTGATGGGTTACTAGTTTTTACACGGAGCGATTGCCATCTGACCTCCGCAACCCTAAGGGCGATCCAGTAACTCATTTAATAAGAGCTGATAATTTACTTATCAAGAGTTAACGATTACTATCAGATGTTTTGTGATAACAACCGGCACCGAAGCTCAACGTGCTCTCCGAGGCACGGTGGGGAGACCCACAGACAAAAACCCAGACCGAGACATAAATTTAATGAGAGGTGTCAAGGGACACCCGGATGGAACGAAGTTCTTTTCGATTAATTAGTGAAGGAATTGTAATAAAATTTTATTTTTTTAAGTTATAATAATATTTTTTTATTATTAACATTATTTATTATTTACAAAAAACCTGTATACACTCAACAAAAATAATCGTCACGACACCACACTGTTCAATGCGAAATAGAAATGAAAATATCTGGCTTGCTTTCTATAAAAGAGAGAGAGACAGACAGAGAAACATGCGACGCCGCACAGCTTACAATAGCTTACTATAGCAAAAGTGTCGTGACAACTTTTCGTAAGAATTTTTTCCGTCTAGCCCCCTTTCACAACGCGCGATTTGGAACTTCGTTCCAACAAACATCTGCCCAGGCGGAAATCGAACCCGCAACCATCGAGACTAAAGGCAGACAGGCTACCCACAACGCCACAACGGTGTCAACAAGCAATCAAACTAACCTTCAAATTTATAACATTCTTCAAGAGGTCATAATTCATATAGACTCGAAATTGATTTTTATGCACATGTTCACTTTAAAGCGTTCTTTGAAATAATGAAGACTTACATGTAGAAACTCTAGACGATCATTGTTCAAGAAATGTAAAGGACATAATTAGACATACGACTTGAATCTTAAAGGCACAAGAGGGCGAAGTAGCACAAAGAGCATCCGTCGTCACAGCGCTAGACTCGCAAGAGTAACATCCTTTCGAGTTATATTACAGAAAAAAATATAATCTTCTATTCCACTTTATGTAAAAAATGTATGCATGCATGTAATCTGGGTAAATTGTTTATGTACATATATTCTCATACTGGTGATTTCGTCTTCTCAGATATATAACTCTAAGAGAGATTTAAGGTGAAATACAGAAATCGTAATAATAAGGTAAATGTTAAAACTCGCTTTTTCCTTAAGAAACCGGTGTCGTCGCCTTGCCGACATTTCTCTCACCCATGCTTTCAGTAGACAACACAACGCTATCGCCAGTGTCACATTACATTACCACTTGCGCTTGTTCCACTACGGATATTGAATAGCTTATACAGCAATGGTAAGCAAAGTGAATAAGCGATACTAAGTCATGCTCGGACCGCACGTGGCTCATAAGTCACAAGGGCAACAAGGCCACGCGTACACGTGACTGCTAGTAGGTACCTTATTCATAAAGTTTCTGTGAACAGTAAATACTTAAACCGAGTATGTCACAGACAGTTTACAAACTTTAAATACTGGAACCATTTTAAGCTAAAGTATTAACCCCAGATACTCAAGGGTGTTCCAACATTAATTAACAAGCTAAATTTATCTTGTGCTCGGGAAATAAATTTAGATTAACCTCAAGTCTGTAATAAGGAGACGATTAACTTCACTCACACAATCACTTCAAGCAATTACAAAGGTGACAAACAAACATTTAGCCCGCCTGATAGCACCGTAGCCCAAAGACCTTTGCAACACCAGATGTGTCTCAAACGCATAACTGACCTAAGGGCTTCTGGTACCAAAACCCATTGAACGAAATGAAACAGTATGCATATTGCTACTTTTTTTTTATATCAGAGGGGGCAAACGAGCAGGAGGCCTCATCTGATGTTAAGTGATCACCGCCGCCCATGAACAACTGCAACACCGGAGGGCATGCAGGTGCGTTGTCGACCTTTAAGAAAGGAATAAGCTCTACTTTTGAAGGTTCCCAAGTCGTATCGGTTCGGAAAGACCGCCGGCGGAACCTGATTACACAGATACTTCAAGTCAAGGGTAGTTTTTTAGGGCATATAGTAACGGATATTCCTTTCGGGCCGGCCATAATATAACAACTTAAACGAACCTCGCTGTTTTTCAAATTGAATTCACAAACGCACTCCACTTACTATATTAACCCGAAGTTTAGGATTTTGTTATTTTCATATTATACTTTTCAAACGTTTATCTAAAAATAACAAAAGAAAAGTCGTTTTTAGGGAAGCTTTGTTCGCCTCTAAATGAAATGATGCGACGTTGAGATGGCCTCATTAGCCCGACCCCTGATCTGTCTCCGTAATGGACACCAACTGTTGACTTGGGTTTCTTTAAACGAAGTAAGAATTTATTATGCATATTTTAAATATTATTTATAGTAAATAACTCAATTCGGCCTTGTTTTGCTAATGTATGTTGTAGTCCGGAGTAGTATGCAGTCTTTGATCTGGCTGCAAGACGTCTATCGATTTATCGATCAAAATCAATCTTTATATACCTACATTTAGAAAAAGGCCAATAAGTGTGAGCCCAATTGCCTATTAATATGTGCCTACAATCGGGGCTCATTTTGTGGGGATACGGAGGGGGTAAACTATAAAAAAATTGCGGTTGCGGTTTTTGTAGTATTGTATAAGAAATATGGATACACATACAACTTTACAATTAGCGTGCCCGCAAAACCAAGACACAAAAAGCCTACAATTAATATTAATTATTTTTTGAGAAATAAATGATTCGCTTGTTATTCGAATGAACCATACTCCACTTCCCAGAAAAACTTAGAGACACGGACACTGTTACTTCGCGGCGATTTTCTATGAGAGGATAGTTCTTCTCCGTACGAGTCGGTGTGCATTTATACTTTCATAACGTAAAGTCAACATTTTTATTATTTTAAATCTTAAAACTTGAACGTATTTAGGTAAGCTAAACAAGTAATAAAAATTAAGGCGTTAAAAATTTCGTAAGACAAGGAAGCTGTGAGTTTTTAAAGCAGTCGCATGCTTGTGGAAATTTTTATTACGGCTAAGAAGCCTAACATAATAATTATAGTCAGCCCAACAACTTCTCAAGCAACGAGATCATTCATCATCATCTTCATCATTTCAAATCTAAATACCAAATACATAAAGGCTGAAAAGACTTGCCTAAATACTAAGTATTTACGCAAGTTCCCTACAAAGTTACTGACATGTGAATTGTCGACTGTGAGCATTGTTCATTTTCCGGTCAATAGTTTAATAGAAAAAGTCACGACCAACAACTCAAGAGATTCACTAGACGGTTGAATTAAGGGCAGGATATAGAAGGCGCTATTTCATGAGACGGCAAATTCCTCACTCTGAACCACAAACCACAAGCAGCTTAGACATTACCAGCTAATAGTAGAAATCTTATATCTTTGAAAGAATTATATTCAAGAAAATTTGAATGAATTGATAAACTTAAAAGGTTTGCGTTGCGTTTTGCTAATTGAACTGTGAGTATATCAAAGGAAATAAAATATTCCATTTTCATTTACCAATCAATATATTTGGGTTTTTTTTCAAAATATTTGAGAATGACACCGTGATGGTAGCGAGTCTGCCTTTAGAGGCCTACGTCTGGGCGTTTGCCCTTGTGGGTCTCCAAACCGTGCCTCGGAAAGCACGTTAAACTGTCGGTCCCGGTTGTTATCACATAACATCTGATAATAATCGTTAACTCTTGATAGGTAATTTGCTTTTATCCAATGAGATACTGGTTAGCCCTTAGGGTTGCGGAGGTAAGATGGCAATCCCTTCAAAATGCCTTCATTTATCGTTCATGTTCTAAATACAATAATGATTTCAATTCAATCGATTATTTTACAGGATCCATACAGAATTTAATTAAACAAATAAATGAAATTGTCTTTAATTCATAATTTAAATTTGTGTTTATATATATATATATATATATATATATATATATATATACATATATTTTAATTAATTGCATTGTAATAATAATAATAATACTGTATTTTATCATTGTTAATATAATTTAATTTCAATTATTTTCTTAGTGTTATATAATTTTAACTTTTATAGCTCGCACTGTATGAATGATTTACTCGTGGAAACGTTGTTGGTCGATGTTTTAATTTTATGTTTCATTTTTATATTGTATTAACTCATACTGTTTGTTTCCCTAATAAAATAAAATAAAATCCCTCTGTGTAAAAACTGGCTAGACCCTGGGTAGACATACAAAAATACCGGGAATAATGCTAAGAAAAAGAAGAATAAAAATATTTGGGAATCTTTTGCATACGTTTCATCAAATCAATGGAAATATTGGAATTAGAACAAAAAATCTATAAGCCTTTAACATATTCCATCCGTCCGATGTAATCTCTGTGGATTTGAAAATCCATCTATCATTCATCCAATTGCTGTCAATTCTTATCATGTTGGAAATTTTGCCAATAGTGTGTATTTGTATAGAGGATACAAATGCCAATCGTGTGGCAAATTAATGATATCACAATAGTTTTAGGTTACGTGAATTATTTCGGAACTCATAGTATTATAAATTGACCTATTAATAAAATTGACATAAAATGAGCGCCCTTTTATATGAATCAGAGTATGTACTTCTAGATATAATAGTATATCTATTTTAAACTCAAATATCTTTTTCTTATCTTTGACTGACGACGACGGTGACGACGTTGTGGCGCAGCGGTAGCAAACCTGCTTTAAGACCCACAGGTCGCGTTTTCGATTCTCGCCTACAGCAGATGTTTGTGTTGACCATACAGGCCAATGTGTTCCGGTCTGGGTGTTGTCCTAGTTGTATATGTTTCCAGACCCCGACACAGGATATCACTATCAAAATATTTATTTATCTATGACTTACCGTTAAATTTTCTAGATAAGCCAAAGACTGTGGAAAAGGATATGATTTTGTAAGAATTTCAATTTTATGTAAATACTAAAATATAATTAAAACATAAACGCTTACTTAATCCCATCATAAAGCTGAAGCAATAAAAATTAATAACAAATTAATTTGCTGAAAGTCTGAATTCTAAATTGAATAGGTACCTATCTCATTAATATTAACTCACTTTTACATAAATGTGCCGTCTTGTTTAAATTGAAAATTAAGTAATTGTAAATTTTATTGTTTGATGTGGAAAAGGTTATTACATATTATATAAAATAAAGTAAATTTAAAGGGAAACATTTTATTAATTTCGTGACTTGGCTAGTTTTATCAATTGTATATTATTGTAATAATCTATACAAAGCAGATAGATAGAAAGTTAAAACTAAAATTAAAATTTGTGAAAAGTTAGATTATGTTATCGTCTCCTAAATTATATATCTACCTGAGAAGAACCGGAAAAACAATTAACAAAAGCTACACACTCAGCAGCCCCATTACGATATTTAGTCTTGTGTCGGGGGTCTGGAAACATACACAATGACAAGGAGAAACACACCCAGACTGGAACATATGACTGTATGGCCAATACAAACATGCTCCGAGCGGGAATCGAAAAGCTCACAGTTACCAACTGTGAGCGTATTTTCAAAAAATCGTCATAAAAATCCTCATCGATCCGTTACCTATTCTTTGGTCTAATTTGACCGGACTAAAACTAAAAATAACAATATTTAACATATATAATTTTTTTCTACCACTATAAGTAATAATTAACATAAACATAGCTCTCACTATAAAACTCGTTTTCAAGTTTTCAACAACTCGACAGTCTATATTATTTGGTTACTACAAATATAAGATTCTTCAAAAAATTATGCAAAAAAATTCACTGTAAAAATCTAAGAGCAGACACTCGTGTAACTCAAAAAGCGGATTGAGTTATCTCTTATGTTGTTCTAGTACATGGAAATGTACGCGCTGCCTGAAAAATATTAACTGGCAACTGAGATTTTCAAAAAGGCTGTTAAATTATTTTAATTTATTCATCATAAAAAAATCACCTTTAATATTAAGATACCGTATATGAATGACTCCTGCATTTAAAGCGCTATGATGGTTTTTAGGGTTCCGTACCTTGAGTCCGTCTGTATCTCACGGACTATTAAGGTTAAATTATAGTTAAAAAGTATCAATTTTCATTGAATCTAGTGGCCCTTGGCTGGCTTTTGGCTAGTGAAATTACTGGGCAAAGGAGACTTAAGAACCAATATAGAGGTTGGAAACACGTCAGTTTTACTACAAATGGTGTGTTGATAGGCTACGGAAACCGCTTACCATCAGGTGGGCCGTATGCTTGCATGCTAACTTAATAACATTAAAAAAAATCAATCTCATGAACTGTAATATATAAATACTTTCTTATGTTGATCGTATCTATGGCCGAGTCCGACACGTACATTGGATGATGCAGGATTTTGGTCTTCTTATAGAGTGGTTAGTGGCCAACATAGTGTCAGACAGTCGCCCGTAGGCCTCTGACTTGACTTTTCGACTGTTGCCAATTGATTACAGCCGGGATCGACTTTTTACGTGCCCTCCGAAGCACGGAGACGATCAGTTGAAATACCACTATACAATCACCCATCTAGCGACTGACCGCAACTAAAGTTGCTTAGCCCACCGATCGTGTACCGATCAGTGTGTGCACTCGGCTATGAGCATCTCATTTTGGTATTTCATATATTCGCATCACCAATACCGCATCGAAGAAATATCAATCGTTTTTATTTTCAACTAAATCGATTCGATCAAGTCGCAAGTGTAAAATTATACTTCAGACCGTCTCACCTAACAGTTCTCGTTGGCGTGAACATCTTTCACGACAATCAAACGAATTTTCCATTGGAAGAATTGAAAATTTCACTCCACCAAATGTCGTCAAACGAATCGAGTCAAATCGAAAGCGTCGAACTTTAAGATGCAAATTGATTGAACGTTTCAAGGAACGAATTTAATATTTGAAATGATCTAGAATCTTTACCAATATTGTAAAGCTTAAGAGTTTAGTTTTTTTTTCACGATCGTTGGCAAGTAAGCACACGGTCAGCCTGATGGTAAACAGTCACCGCAACTTAAGAACACGCGCGATACTTAGAGTATCACATTCGCGTTTCCAATCCAAGACAGAGAGAAGGGATGAAAAGGGATACAAGGACAGAAACAGAGGGGTGTTACTAATCGCACGAAATACAACAGTACTCTTACTTTACGCCTATTTTCTGTGAGAGGGAAAAACTTCCCCGGTCGAGCCGACCCCTTTGTGCTGGGAGGACCATGGCTCTACTACTATAGAAGTTTGTTTTTCTGTTAGTCTGGTTGAACCCGCTAATCTCATAAAATACTGGTTTGAATTGAAAAATTGTTTTTGTGCTGAGCCACCTCCACCAGTGTGCTTTTAGGGTTTTTTTCGTGCGCTGCGTAAACAGTTAAAATTACGCAAACATATTGTATGATATGAAATTATTCGCCTTTAAGTTTAAAAAAAAAATCCGTGATAGCAAATGTCTATCTTGTAAGGTTTACTCACCATAAACTTTTTTATGGTAATCAAATTTGTTCTATAACATTACGCTACGACACAATAACCATAAACACGAGTGAAACCGCGGACACAGCTAGTAAAACATACAGGCAATTATTATTTCAAACAAATTTTTAATAGTAATCCTGTTACTTTATTAATAAACTAATTTCAGGACGGAGCTCACTAGAAAATATTTTCTCATTGCTTTATAGAGGCACTTGTTCAGTAGTGAATTATATTTTAAAATGAAGCTTACTCTGGCTCTTTTAATTAGTTCTACAATCCTTAAAAATATTTAAACTTAAAATTTTGTTTTCATTAAATATAAAATAATATTTTAAGTACTTTATAATTAACGTTGATAACGTTGTGACGCTGCGATAGCGAATCTACCTTAAGGGTCACAGGTCGCGAGAGCAGATGTTTATACTAACCATACAGGCATGGTATGTTGGTATGTTATGTCATAGTATGGTTGCGATTTAGAAGACATTTTCTTCTTCGCCCAACTACTCGGTGGAAACAACTTCCGCTGGCGCTCTTTCCGAATCGATACGATCTGGAAACTTTCAAGAGAAGAGCGTATTCTTTCCTTAAAGGTCGGCAACGCGCCTGGATGCCTTCTAGTGTTGCAGAAGTTCATGGGCGGCGGTGATCGCTTAACATGACATGAGCCTCCTGCCCGTTTGCCCCTCTTACATAACAAACAAAATGTATTTCAGTCTGCATGTATTTATGTTTCATTTTATGAGTTTTATTTTATTGATAGTATGACTCACTCTACTTGTGACGAATAGTGAGAAACGGAACGCTGATAGTCGGACAAACGGATGAATTGACAGCTGAGCCTTAATAATAAGGTTCTATTGGTACACTTTGATACCGAACGCTATAAATAAAATACAAAATAGTCCAATGAAAATTCCAATACGAATTTCTACATTTTAATTCAAAAAGTAAATTCACTCCTCGCTACAAAACTATTGATTTCCACTAACCCAGTTTATAGCCACTAATAGCTTACAACTCATCGAGCAACGTTGGAGTACAATTCGTTTTGTTAATTGAGAAATAATTCAGTCCACCACGGGTTTTATTCGATGAAAAATTTCATACATTTAGAAAACATAGTTATAGCAAGACTTGTCTCCTAACATGTTGTGTCATATAAATAGTAATATTTGGTTATAATGATCTTCTTCTTCTTGGCATTATCCTCAAAATACACAGGATCTGCTTACACTTTAAGCACAGACTTCAAACCCACCTCCCTCCTTCTGTAACTGTAGATCTGCGCCTTGCAGGTAACATGGAGTACTGTCTAAAATTTTCGTCAACTGATATTATATTATTTTAAACTCCAAATCATTCTCCTTAAGCATAATAATCGTCATATTCATCACGTACGAATATCATTACTCAAGTTTGACATTCACGCGCGTATTTTCAGAAGAAATAAATATCATGTGTGCCGTGATCAGAATCAATGAAGCTGACGAAAATTTTACATTTACATATATATCTAATACACTTTTTATATGATTAAATCTTCATTTTGACTTATAATTTTTCAATTCTATTATCATCCCCCTGTGTGTGTCACAATGATCGGTCCTGCTGCACCCACTTCCAACGGACTCCCGCGACTTTTACCAGGTTATCAGTCCAACTTGTGGGTCTGTGGTCTACCCACGCTGCGTCTTCGGGTACGTGGTCGCCACTCGAGAACTTGTTCTATTCTATGCTTAGAATTATTTCAAGTCTCTTTACCTTCGGTAGCGGTCGTTGACAGTTGAAGTTGGAAGTTTTGGGAGAGCCATACTCCTCCCAGCACAATTGGGCCGGATCAACCGGAAATCTTACTGTAAATCGAAGAAAAGTAACAGAGTACTGTTGCGTTTCGTGCGATAAGTCCGAGCGCCGGAGGCCCAATCTCCTAACCCCTCTGTCCTGTCCTGTCTGTCCTTTTTCAGTTGTCATCTCTACCAAGTTCCATCCTAACTAACTCTTGGGTTGGCAACGCGCATGTAATACTTCAAGTATCTCATGCTTTCGTTCGGTTAGGTTTATAGGCTTACCTTCAGGCGGACCGTATGCTTCTTTGCAAACCGTCATTAAATAAATAAATGCGTTATGTTTCTAGCGTTTATTTACTTGTTTATCTATTTACAAACCAATGTTTTATCAGGATCGATTCAAAGACTTCATAGTAAAAAATTAAGTTTGCTTTTTTAATCATATGTAAATACAAGTTTTTGCGATTATGTGTCCAAAAACGGAGAGACTATCCCATAAAGTCAGTACCTGTGTAAAATACGTAGTCATTATTTTCTATCTAACTATAGGATGGACTGAAACAAAACTGCGCGTTAATGTACGTCGACATGGATCAGACAACAATATCTCATCAACAGGAACGTGCCCAGAACAGCCAGTCACGTATTATTTACTTGGTAGAGAAAAACCTTCACGCTGGAACAAATTAATATCATTTATATCGTCTAGAGGTCATACGTTTTTGTCTATAATCTAATATACTAGCCACGATCACGGTACCGTTGGCGCGGATTACATACTTGTTGGCGCATGACGAAGTATAGAACCTATTTATTTAATACGTCGGATTAGAAAGACGATTACTGGTAGGTCTTTTGTTGCAAGAGGCCGGCTAGGTAGGTACCACCGCAGTGTCAAATATGCTGCCGCCAAATAGTAGTGCTTAGGCATTACTGTGTTCCGGTTTGAAGGGCACTGTAAGCTAGTGAAATTACTGGGCAGAGGAGATTTAAGAACAAATATCTCTAGGTTGGCAACTCGTGAGTTTCACATTGATGGTTACTCTAATATTTCACCGTTCAGAAAATTATTGTCGTACCACATATAAAAGGACGAATCGTAGAAATCCGACGTAGTCGTTACAGTGCTATGCAATTTATTGTGTTATCTAGTAAAGGGATTAAAAGCAATGTTGGTTACAATAAGATGTTTAAAATGTTAACCTACTTGGATGAAATTGATAAAGGCTTATGGCTACCGTTAGCTTAGTTTTATTCAAAATGAATACTACTTTCGATGACCTATCTCATTGAAGCGTGAACAGGCGCGCATTTTAGCAGGCGCACAGCTCGTAAAGCGTTGACGCGCTTATAAGCTAGTAAGCGCGCGTAATCATTCTTGAATCATGAATAGTTTCAGACTAAGGTTTAATTTTGTGAGCGCATACGGTCGCATACGCGCTTACACGCGCAAATTCAAATCAAACAATTCAAGTCATCTCCGATTACTTAATGAATCCTGGAAAAGTATTTTCAAGCAATTTTTTTGCTGAGGATATCCTTGACCGCTGATAATCTTGACGTTTAAATATTCCCCTAACAATTACCTGTGACCTCCGTTAATGGAGTTTCAGTGTATCTAGTGACACTTACTACAGTGAAATAATTCTAAGCCATCTTTCTCAAACTACTAAGTGGTTCTCTGTTTCTCCGTATTTATAGACTGCGTCTGTATTTTTGGATTTCACGGAAATAAATCAGACTAAAAAGTCTAATTTACCTAAATGTTTCTTTACCTTACATTTTAAAAGTCGTATCATCTAATAATATCAGTATAGGATACTTAGAATTTAAAAGAAAAATCGAAATCATATACAAAAAAATATGGTGTAGGAATACCAGCTTCAAACCTATCTAGCAAGTGAACGTGTTGTCAATACTATTTTTTTTTTTTTTTTTATGTTAGAAGTTGGCAAACAAGCATACGGCCCACCTGATGGTAAGTGGTTGCCGTAGCCTATGAGCGCTTGCAGCACCATTAGTAGGTGCCACTCACGCGTTGCCAACCTCGAGATATTAGTTCTTAAATCTCGTTCGCCCAGTAATTTCACTAGCGTACAATGCCCTTCAAACCGGAACACAGTAGTGCCTAAGTACTACTATTTGGCGGCAGAATATTGGACACTGCGGTGGTACCTACCTAGCCGGCCTCTTGCAACAAAGACCTACCACCAGTGTGACTGATTGCACTGGTGGAATAATCTCTGTTGTGACAGAGGTTATCCCAACAGCGGGCGATGGAGTCGTCACATCCCGATGCCTTTAAGAACTAATATTATTCGTTTTATAATTATGTAACCGTGCCCGTGGCTGATCTCCCATTATGTATTTTTGATAATCCCACGGAAGCCAACATTTTTCCGGAATAAAAAGTATTCTAAGTATTTTTTAATCAAGGTAATATGTTATGTTTGTACCAAATTTCAGACAAATCGATCCAGAAGTTTTTACATGAAAGAGTAACAAACATCCATCCCCACAAACTTTCAATCATTTATAATATTTGTAGGAGGATTAAACTATCTGTCGTTTTAGTTCGTCTAACAGCGACTATATAACAAACAGTATATCAACCCTTGTTCACAAGGTTCCTAAGTACAAAATCAAGTTTTTTTTATGTTACTAAGTTGGTAAGCAAGCAAATGGCCCACCTGATGGTAAGCGTCTGCTAGCCTATGAGCGCGCGCAACACGATTAGTAGGTGCCACTCTATATATATTGGTTCTTAAATCCCCTTTGCCCAGTAATTTCACCAGCCCAACAAACCGAAACACACTTTTGCTTTGCGGTAGAACATTTGACACTGCAGAGGTACATACCTAACTGGCCTCTATCAATAAAAGCCCTACTAGTCCGACTGATTGCACTAGTTGAATAATAAATAAATAATTAGATTTAATAATAATTCTTATTATAATATTTATTCAGGAAAAGGTATTACAACTTTTAACACTTAAAATAACAATGCAATCTGTACACATATCTTGCGATCCTCTGTGTCTGAACTAGATTTTTAGCAAATCTGTATTTCAGACTACAGAGCTCTTCCTACAAATAGTTTAACCAGTTAGTTTTTGCAATAATATTGATTTGTTCATAATAAATAAAAATAAAACCAATAGCAAAATAAAAATTAAAAGTACATAAAAAAAAAACATTTAACTTTAAACAATAAGAAAGTGAAATCGCCAGGATTTTAACCTGACTAAGTGTGTAATTTAGAATGTTGTTCTAACTATATCTCTACAAATGGATCTGTAATCTTGAGTATAAATTTTAGTATGTTTGTAAATTTTTTACTGAAACCTTTAAGAGTTAATTACCGGAGTATACATACAAGAATTTATAATAAATCATCATATATTATACAAATTCGTATCTACAAAAAGCCGTATATTAATTTAGGGAAGCTTTGTTCGACTCGTAATTAAAAGCAAGGGTCTAAAAGAAATGTCGGTGAGAAAACCTCATTAGCACGACCCCTGATCTCTGTTTACAAAATGAATATAAATCGTTGATTTAGACTCTTTGTGTTAATTATTTTTTTACACAAAGTGGCAAACAGACTAATGTGCCTGACGTGAATCATACAATTACAAATGTTTACTATATTTCGTCCTATCATTTATTTTCTTTTAACAGTTCGAGTTAGTGATGTACTATTAGCGAATGTAGAAACTACCGTAAAATCCCGAAAAAAAAAACGCTTATTCGAGCTGCAATAGGAGCTCACTTGAATATTTAAAAACAGTGTCCATAAAGTATTGCATTTCGCTCTGTATGCTTATCTGTCAAAAATTATGAAACTTCAAAGGCGCATTTCTGTCAAATGTTAAATAAGTTGGACATAATATAAAATATCAGTGTGCGTAGTGAATTGAAAAGAAGAAAAAAAAGTGGAGAAAGATGACCAGGTGCAAAAGGTTGGCTCTCACTTATTATCATCGAACGAGAGGTAGGTCTCCTATTATTAAATAAATAAAAATAAATAAACCCTACAATAGACCCCATTAGGATAGCTATATTCTGTGTCGGGTGTCCGGAATCATATACAATGATAATGAATGAATGTCTGTATAATCCATACAAACATTAGCTCCGAACAGGAATAGAAACCGCGACCTGTGGCGTTTAAGACAGGTTCACTACCGCTGTGCGACAACGTCGTCAATTATTGGTATTAATACAGAAACATCGATGGTCTGTCCGTGGTAGTAAAACCGGTGGTAGGTCTTTTGTTGCAAGAGGCCGGCTAGGTAGGTACCACCGCAGTGTCCAATATTCTGCCGCCAAATAGTAGTGCTTAGGCACTACTGTGTTCAGTTTGAAAGGCATTGTACGCTAGTGATATTACTAGGCGAACGAGATTTAAGAACTAATATCTCGAGGTTGGCAACGCGCGAGTGGCACCTACTAATGGTGCTGCAAGCGCTCATAGGCTGCGGCAGCCACTTACCATCAGGTGGGCCGTATGCTTGTTTGCCAACTTCTAACATAAAAAAAAAAAAATTATTACACAAAAATCATCACTACTGTAAATATGGAAAGAAATAAAATTAATCTAAACAATTTTATCATAAATCTTTGAAGAACTACTATTAAGTCAAGTAAAGTATCCTGTATATCTTTTCTACTTATAACTTTGGTTGTAAATTTCGAATGAAGCACGCGAGACTACCGTTAAAAGTTTTCATGTAAAGGCTGGAGCAACTCGTGACAACCATAAAATTTTAATTAACCTTTATATGGAAATTATAAACATAATTGGATGCAAATAAGCAATACCATGTCAACCCACAAAATTGAAAAAACTGAGTTATATATGCAGAAGTGTTAGTAAATGGCTGAAGAACATTTTTCGTTAATATTTGTAGGGTTTAAGCTTTAAAACTTCTAAAAAAGCAAATATTTCAATCATGCAATTTATGTATTTTTAAACTTTTGAGTTATATTATATACGAAATATGCAGTTTATATACTTATTTTTTGTGAAAATACGTACAATAACTTACATAAATCGACAATTGCCAAAAACTTGACCAATACATAAAAAAAAATCATATAAAAGCAAGTTATTCAAAATTTTCAAACGCGTTTTTCTCGAAATGACATTCGTGTGGGTTGGAATGGTATTGCTTATTTGCGTCCAATTAGCACATAGACACATATATATGTATAGCTAATTAATGAAACTGTTAAGTGTACTTTTTTTTATGTGACAGAGAGGTTTGCTCGCAGGGCAGGCAGCGCAAGAGGGTCACCTGTAGTTAAGCGATCACCGCCGCCCATGAATATCTGCAACACCAGAAGGCATGCAGGCGCGTTGCCGACCTTTAAGGAAAGATTACGCGCTCTTCTCTTGAAACCTTCAAAACCAAGTCGTATCGGTTCGGAAAGACCGCCGGCGGAAATTGATTCCACAGAGTGGTTGTGCGAGGAAGAAAATGTCTTCTAAGTCGCGCTATTGTTTCCAGGATTTCCAGATTTCGAAGGATTTCCAGACATCGAGGTGATATAATAATAATTATAATAAATAAATGCTTCACACTCAACGGTCCCCATTAGGATCGTGATATCCTGTGTCGGGGGTCCGGAAACATTCAAGGACAAGGACAAACACACCCAGACCGAAAAATACGCTTGCATGGTCAATACAAACATATAATGCTCCGAGCGGGAATCGAACCCGCGACCTGTGGCGTTTCAGGCAGGTTCGCTACCGCTGCGCCATAATGTCGTCAACGGTATGGATGGAATTTAGAGTTTTGTCACGATTTAAAAGGTTGATTGTTATTTCAGAACGACGTGAAGCCGTGCTGGCGTAACGCTAATGACACCCAGGACAAGAATATTGTGGAGCCCAAAGCCTTAAGGATATCAAAATTTTGCTGCAAAATCTGGAAATCAAGAAGTGGTAATTTTTTGCTTAAGACATATTTAGAAATTCATCTTTCCTTTAGCGTTGCTGACACAGAGCTGCAGTATGAAGGAAGTTTTTAATTTTTTTTTAATATTGTTCTTTACTCTGTTAAAGGTTTTCTCGTTGCATGATCGAGCGCCGCTCGAGACGAAAGACCAAGTACATTAATTCACAAATCGGCGACCTTGCGCTACGCTCGAAGATAGAAGGTTTAGCTATCCCACCATTCTACCAAAATTAATGGTCGAGGCCGTCGCCCCATTACACTCCCCCATAACGCCTTCCTTCAAGTGCTGACTAACATGAAGTAAGCAGTAACCACAATATTGCATTTCATTCAATGTGTGTGATTCTTTCATCCTACCACTACCATTAAGAATGGCCCTGGTGGGCCTTCTTTCCTTATGGGGGCATAAACTTGTGAAGCCACTAACACTGTATGCTGTTTAGGCTACGGGTAACCTCTACAAGCTACGGTAAGCACTTACCATCAAACGCGGCGTAAGCTTTATTGCCACCTTCGAGATTAAAAAAAAAGTAGGTTTGTATCCAGCATCCATTATGCTTAAAGAACGATACAATAATTGATCCTGAAAATTGATAGAAAACATTTTCAAACATAAACAATTAAAATACCAAGAACTAAAGATTGTTTCAGGCGTAGAGGTTCTTTAAAGTTTCGTAGGCAAATTGGTACCAAAAGTCGGAACTACTAAACAAATTCTATCGAGTATTTCGTAACTACAAACGAAGGACCCACTTCCGCAACGTTTACGTTACTTTAAAACTTTTTACCACATAAATTATTGACTGAAATACTAATTTAACTGCTTAACTACTTTCATTAAGAACGAACGAAAGAACTTAATCATTATTATTGGTGATAGGCCTTTTATTGCAAGAGGACGGCTAGGTAGATACAACCAGTTTTAGATATTCTACCGCAAAGCGGTATACTGCGTTTCGGTTCGAAGATGTAGCTAGAGAAATTCCTGTGCAAAAAAGATTTAAGAACCAATATCAACAGGTTGTCAACGCGTGAGTGATATCTATAAATGTTTAGTGTTGCAAGCGCTCATAGGATACGACAACCGCTTACTAAGCGTACTAAGGTGGGTCGTATGCTTGCTTGCCAACTCAGTCACATGAAAGCCAAAAAGAAAAAAATATTCTTTTACTTTGTGGTTTTAAGTATGATAGCAATTTCTTCGTTTCGGTGAATTCACGCGGAAAAATTTGATTGAAGGCAACTTCCCTTTGAATTGAAACAATTCCGTATTTTCGTTAACTTCATGACATTCTTGATTCAATTTAACTCTCGCTTAACTGTACCAATTTCCGACTCAATCAAAGGATGAGTTGTTTTATGACGTCGTTACGAAACCCAACGTACTAATAAGATTTGCGACATACAGGAAATACATTCATTTAACTTTTGATTAAAAAAAGAAAAAAGCAGTTAATTCTTAATTTAAAACAAAATGCTTCTAATCGTAATATTCGTCATCTATGAATGCAATACGTTACGCGAAATATTTAATTTTTACTTTATCTCTCTCTCTCTCTCTCTCTCTCTCTCTCTCTCTCTCTCTCTCTCTCTCTCTCTCTCCTTTTATTGTAAGAGGCCAGCTTCTTAAGAAAGCAAAAGCAAAGAAGTATACTGTAATTCTAAGTGAAATTACTGGACATAAAGATTTAAGGACCAATATCTCCAGGTTGGCAGCGCGTGAATGACAATTAAAAATGTATGGTGTTGCAGGCGTTATAGGCTACGACAACCGCTTAACCTCAGAGAAACCATTTAAGAAATATTAAGCTTTTTATACTACTGAAGTAGTATTATGATGATTTATTATTATTTTTCTTAATTTCTCTTCTAAATAGTCTAGTTTTGTTGGTTTGTGTTTTTTAAACAAATAATGTTGTATCTATCTGCACTATGAATAGTGCTTGTTTTGATCTTCCAGTAAGTGAAGGTACTTTCGTCTAAACACTTAGTCCTTATCATGTAATTCTGTTGGAGTTATTTAATTAAGTTACACCTCATTTTTTTGACAATCTCATATTAATGTGTACAACTTCAAGCACTTCGACAATTTGGGTAGACGTTTTTACCTATCTCATGAAAATAAACACAGAAACATGCGGATCGTAGGCTTATTAATAAGGTCCCGCTTGGCATGGTCCTGTTGGCATGGCATCTTATAAATGAAAAGCTAAAATTACAAGACGTATAAATCTAATATATCGTACACAATGTAAAGAATGCTAAGAAAAATTAAATAACAACAGTAAATTCTCCAGGCGGTCTTCGCTATGCGTTGACGAAAATTGCCAACATTCCGCAAAACTCCGGCGAATTCTTTAAACAACTTCGCTAATATTCTGTTATCATCTCTTTGATGGTCTTTTAGAATTTTCAAGTACCCGGGGTAAAGGTTCACACGTTTTTATTAGGAAATTTTTGATATCACTGGTATTAAAAATGAGCTTTATTAAATGTTACGTTACATTGAAAAGTCACATGCCTACAAATGTTTTTTGGAAAATAGTGGTGTTTCTCACAAAAGAAAGAACTTGAAAAAATGGGAGAAAAATAATCGGACTGGAGACATCTGGACTCGATCGATTTTCGTTACTTGAAAAAACCGATAAATTGACATTTTTAATAATTAATCCTAGCTAGATCGATTTATCGCCCCCGAAACCTCCGATATACTAAATTTCATGAAAATCGTTATACCCGTTTCCGAGATTCAAATTATATATTTGCATATATACAAGAATTGCTTGTTTAAATGTATCAGATATTAGACGAATGAGGCTCTATACACTGGTGAGAATCTTCACCGTCTGTCATAATGTGTAGACAACTTCACGATCACAATTTGAATTTATTGTAAAGAATAAAACGAGACGTAAGACAGTTACTACGATGTTCTTACACGGCTGACATCTAGGCCCCATCAAAGCGCCCTGTCAAAGCGCCCTCTTGATTACGCTTGCAACTCTGTCAAATCAGATTCCGTGCGATAATGCCGATAGTCAAAACAGCCTCCGTTATGACTTCACTGACATATTAATACTATAAGATACCAGAGGGTTACCATAACATTTAGTAACAATATTGCGATGCAGTTCAATTCAAGGAATAAAACGATTCACATTTTATCAGGAATATAAATATATATGTCACGGTACGAAATAGCGATGTAAATCAGTTTAGGTTGTCAATTGAATAGCAATAAGAGTTCATAGTAGTCCTCCAGTATCCATACCGTTTTGTGTAGTCTTTTCTTTCTCTCATATTCTCCTTTCATCTCCTACTTCTCATTTCAAACAGCAACGCACGGTGATAGTTTTAGTATTGCTAGTGAGAAATCTACGGTACATCGTTTCCATCAAAATGATCATACACGTAATTAAAATACCTTAGGTTTTTTTTTATAATAATGACGCTTTACTTCATACATGATTTATGGAAAGGTGTGATGAAATATAAGTGGAAGAACGCTTGCTTAAAGTACGCCTTGACTTATATTATACTTGACAGACATTACTCCAGCAGGATTAAGATCTGCGTAGTTGATGTTTGTGTCTGCCATGATCATTTATTTTTTGTTTTAATCAGCGTGTTAATCGCCACGGGCGGTGCCTCGACCAATACGACGGATGTTAAAAGTCGCCAGGTTCACTTTATATCACAGACTACAGCCTCTTTCGTCTATATTATAAAATGGTTTATGGTATTAAAAATAAATTATAACATACATCGCATAGGTTGAAAATGTAGAAAATATTTCTGTGTAAAAATGTAAGAGCGGACACTCGTGTGACTCAAAAAGCGGATAGTAAAATATCTTATGTCGTTCCAGTGTACGGAAAAGTACGCACAGTTTGAAATGTTTTTAGCAGTAAGTAAAATTTTGTAAACTTACTGAAGGGCTATTTATATTATGCCTAAAAAACATAAATTGTCTTTTTTGTTTACTATATTTTTCGGGAGTTGAAAAACAAATCTGTATAAACAGATGGTTACAAGACCAAAAATAAAGACCAAATAATATCTCATTTTACATACAATATAGATGAAATTATATAGTAAATATATATAAGCCACACTAAAGTAATGGGGACTCCATAAGAATATCCTGTGTCGGGGGTCCAGACACACACAAGCAAAGGACAAGCACACCTCGTTCCGAACACATGTATGTATGGACACATAAAGATTGTAATAAACATGATCTATATTCTTGATTACCACATACTACATGCTACAACTTTTTACAACAATTACAACATTTTTCGTGTAGAAATGAAGTCTTAGCGAATAAAATCTCGAGCGCAACTGTATAGTAGGCAATTGTACATATTTTAGTTCTAGCATCTTCCCTAGTTCGTCCGTAATGACCATTGAATTTGCTCCAGGGAGAAGTGAATCATTCCATAAGGTACATCAGCTATACTGAATTCCAATTGAATATGTTTCGAACATTTTTCCGGGATAAAAAGTATCCTATTAATACAGATATTAGGCTCTGTCTGCTCAATTTCATCCCACATCTGTCAAGCCATTTTGCGTGATTGAGTAACAAACATACAAACATACAAACTTTCACATTTTTTTTTTATGTTAAAAGTTGGCAAACAAGCATACGTCCCACCTGATGGTATGTGGTTACAATAGCCTATAAGCGCTTACAGCACCATTAGTAGGCCACTCACGCGGCACCATACCTACTACCTACAATTTGGCGGCAGAGTATTTGACACTGCGGTGCTACCTACCTAGCCGGCCTTTTGCAACAAAAGACCTACCACCAGTGTGACTGATTGCACTGGTGGAATAATCTCTGCTGTGACAGAGGTTATCCCAACAGCGAGCGATGGGTTGTCACATCCCGACGCCGATAAAAATAATAATATGGGATAAAACTAAATTCAAATACGTATATATAGAGAATGATCTTTCAATCGGCCTCATCTTTATATAACCAGTCTCGTTAGCCCGAACATCTTTCACGACAATAAAACGAAATTTCCATTCAAGGAAATTTTATTCCACCAGGTATTTTACGGTCCCTGAATGAGGAAAAAATCGGTAAAATTATCGCCGATATCTTAGAAATATTTTCTTTTGATTTCCCCTCACATAGGACTTAATCTTTTTTTTTTTATTTTTTTAATTTAGAAGTGGGCAAACAAGCATACGGCTCACCTGATGGTAAGTGGATGCCGTAGCCTATGAGCGCTTGCAGCACCATTAGTAGGTGCCACTCACGCGTTGCCAACCTCGAGATATTAGTTCTTAAATCTCGTTCGCCCAGTAATTTCACTAGCGTACAATGCCCTTCAAACCGGAACACAGTAGTGCCTAAGCACTATTTGGCGGCAGAATATTGGACACTGCGGTGGTACCTACCTAGCCGGCCTCTTGCAATAAAGACCTACCACCAGTGTGACTGATTGCACTGGTGGAATAATAACCGGCTTCACAAAAGGAGGAGGTTCTCAATTCGTTTGTATTTTTATATGTTTGTTACCTCATAACTTTCAGCTAACTAGGTGAACTGATTTTGATGATTCTTTTTTATTTTAAAGCTGGTTGTTGCTGTTGGTCAGGTCCCATTTGGTCCAGTTCTGACAATGGCATCCATGAGAAAACCATATAAGTCTTCAATTTTCATTAATCATTAAATACTTTAATAGTACTTAATGATTGATGCAAATAAAAAGAATAAAATAAATATAGTTAATAATTTCATATTAATAAAAAGACCTATGGTCACTTCTGATGACAGAGAGTGACAGTCTTACACAATTACAAACACCATATCCTATTTATATCCGACACATTTATAATATTAGTTAGAATGTACTTCTCTATTTTATTCTATCTTAATATACATAAAAGGTTTAAGAAATGTAATAAATAATAATTACCAGTCAAGTGCGTTGTGGACCACGCACAGTTAAAACTAAAGGGTTCCGCAGCTCGGTTATGAAGAATCGTAAGGGCTTTAAAAATCATAACGAATTAAAATCGACCGCAAAGATAAGTTAGTAATATCATAGTAATTATTAAAAGTAATATAAAAAACAAAGATATGGGAACAGCTTATATTATATCTCTAAAATTTGTAGACCTATCTTCTTCAAACCAAATGTGGATGAAATTTTATTTGATGTCCTACAAGCTCAATTTTTTCCAGAATTTTAAATCCCATAGTTGAAAAATAAGAGGGGGGGACCCAATTTTTATGATTTTATGAGCTAATATTTCAAAAACTACTAACTTAATGAAAAAAGTAAAAATCAAACCTCCTTATTATATTGAAAGACCTATCCAAAGATATCTCACACGTTGACAACGTTGAAATTTTTTTTTCAACACTCAGTTACATGTATGGACTGCTACCCTTAATTCTTATATATTTTAAGATTTCATTACGAAATCGTTGTGCGGTTCATAGAATACGCCTATTTACGAAATTTCGTATAGATTGAGCCAATGGTCTCCGAGTAAAATGACTGTGACATACGGACAGACGGACATGACGAAACTATAATGGTTCTGTTTTTGCCATTGGCTACGAAACCCTAAAAAACGACTCCTCTAATAAGGTTACCAAATGCACCCAACTAAGTTTGTCCTAATCCCTCATTAATTTCATATTCAGCGGATCACTAATGTTGTTTATTATGGACAAGTTAATCCTGGTTTAGGTTGCTTCAAACGTTGCTGTCCCGGGATAAAAGTGGAATATAGGACCTTAGTTCATTTCCAACACAACATTTTTAGGATACACTGGCTTACGCGAATGAAACATTTATATTCAGTTAATTATTTTTTCAAGCACTTTTATATTATCAAAACAACTAAAAGCTGGAATACAGCTTTCAATTGTTTTAAGACCATTAATTTTTTATCATTATTTGTCAAATATTCTTTCACAAGTTACAGTAATTAAAATATAACCAACTCACAGACTAACTTAATATCGCATGTTATCTCATATTTAATCCTTATATCTTTACTATCCTTACTTAATATTATAAATCCGAAAGTGTCTCTCTGTCTGTCTGTCTGTCGCACTTTCACGCCAAAATTACTTAACCGATTTAAATGAAATTTGATACACAGATAGTCTAGAGCCTGAGAAAGGACATAGGCGCCTTTTTAATGTGAAAAAAGGGTAGTAAAGAGTTGAAAGAGGGAAAAGTTGTATGGAAGTAACGTTATTTTTAAAATTTGAAGCTTGAAACTTTTTTTAGGCTGTTGATTAGATTTAAATAAATATGACATTTAGAATTTGTATTAAAATCGCTATTTACACGGGCAAAGTCGCTGGCAGAAACTAGTTATAAAAAATATGTCAATATTATGTTCAATAAAGAAAAAGTCGTACTTATTTAACATAAAATAGGGCCAGTTAATGACTTTTCATAAAAACCCATTGTTTAATTCAAAAGCCTGCAAACTTCTTCGTCATCACAGCCTTCTTTAAATTGAGCATTTTAAATATTAGAGGTCAATTTATAAGACAAAGAAGGATCGGATATCTTTTATTAGACCGAGGGCCAAAAACGGTAGGTTAACAAAGTGACCCTAATTAACAGAGTAAATTAATTTAACTTGACAAAGGCTCAAATATTATTTGATTTCTAATAAAAACGTATGTCACAAATTTACATCGTTTGTAAGGAAGAAGGAAAATTTGTCTTTTTTTTTTTTTTTTTTTGTTTTATTTGGAAAACATACAGCATTTAAATACAGTTTAACAATGAAAGAGCTTAGCTATTACATTAGCCAATTAAGTTTTACTAAAAATATAATACAATAGTGTGGGAATATATAACGAACCAACAATTGTATTAAACATATAAGCTTATGGTACAAAAAAAGAAAACCTAAAACGTGTTCTAAATATTCTAAATTTACTATATCAAAAACATGATGTACTTATTACTAGTTATACATTTTGCCTTAATGCGGAAATAAATTGAGTAACCTTATGACGGAACAAATCAATGTGGGTGTATTTATTGTTATAAACAGTACATACTCTTGGTAAAAGCTATTTTTCCATAATTGGTTTTAGAGATTGGTATTGAAAATACTTTATTATTTCTAGTACTTATTTTAGGACACCAGAATTATATTTTACTTAACAAGTATGGAGAGTCTATTATGTTATTAATAATTTTATAAAGTAACAATTGGTCTTTTGTTCACGTCTGCAACTGTAGTAAAGTTAAATTACAAATGTTTATGCTACGGAATCTTCTCAATATGTATTTCTTAAATTTGTGCTGAATTTGCTCAATCATATCTATATAAATAGCATATTGAGGATTCCAAATTGATGACGCATATTCTAATTGAGACCTAACCAGGAGATAAAAGAATTACTAAAGTATTAGCATTTTTAAAATCTTTTGAAGAACGTAAAACAAATCCAAGCATCTTATATGCTTTTTTCTTTATATTAATTATGTGTGAGTCAAATAACAGTTTACTATCCAAGTGTATTCCCAAGTCCCTCACCTCGGTTACCCTAACTATTTTTTTCCCAACAAACAATAATCATACAAAATTTGGTTAGATTTCCTAGTAAACGTTATGGTAGAACATTTTTTTATATTTAAAGATAAGCCATTTGAGATACAATATTCACAAATTCCATCTAAATCACTTTGCAATTCCAGACAGTTTTGTTCTGATTTAATAATATGGAAAATTTTGGTATCATCTGCATATAACAGCACTTTTGAAAACTGGACATATTCTACAATGTCGTTTATAAATATATTAAACAATAACGGACCGAGGTGGGAGCCCTGGGGTACTCCAGACTTGACAGGAATGAAGGTTGAGATGTAACCTTTAATGGAAACTGCTTGGGTTCGATTATGCAAATAAGAAATTAGCCATCGCAGCAGATCACCATGTATACCAATTGCCTCCATCTTTCTAAATAAAATATCATGCGAAATCTTATCGAAAGCTTTGGTGAAATCGGTATACACGGCGTCAACTTGAAAGTTTTTATTCATTGCTGCGATGGTAAAATCTAGCATTTCACATAAATTTGATTCTGTCGATAGCTTATTGATAAACCCATGCTGAGAACTAGTCAATAATGGTCTAATGGCTGGAAATATATTATCATATATAATCTTTTCAAAAATTTTCGGTATAACTGATAGCTTGGATATACCTCTATAGTTACGGACATTATGTTTATCGCCGCTTTTATGAATAGGGACAATAATAGATCGTTTCCATGTCTTGGGTAGATTACCCGAGGAAAAAGATTTTTTAAAAAGAATTGTTAAAGGAACAGCCAGTTCTACACTGCATTCTTTTAAAAATTTAGGATGTATGCCATCTGGACCACTACCTTTAGTTATATCCAGATTTTTTAAATATATTTCAACTATTTTTTGATTAAAATTAACTGTTCCAATGAGATTTTGAAAGGTTTGCTTATTAAACACATTATTGCCTACGTTATTACTATTTTCAAATACCGATTCAAAAAATTTATTAAATAAATTTGCTACAAGTTGTCCTTCATTTGCTACACAATCATCTAAGTATACAGAGTCAGGTATGTTGTTACTAATACGCTTAGTTTTAATAAAATACCAGAAAGCTTTGGAGCTATGTTGTATATTAGCCTCCGTGCGTGAAATGTACGAATTATAACAAGAACGTTCTAATTCTTTAAAACTCCGCCGTAACTCCGAGAAAGTATTGTAGTCACATATTCTACCGTATATTTTCCATTTTTTATGTACTTTTAATTTTTGATTTAGCAACTTAATTAAGGAACGGGAATACCACCTCGGATATCTAAATTCATTGACAACAAGTGTTGACGGAACATGTTTTTGAATTATGGAGTTAATAATAGTATAAAATTCGTCGATTGCATTTTCAATACTCATATGTCTTAAGCAGTCATACCAATTTATTTCATTTATTTCCTTATTAACTTTTACGTAGTCAGCTCTATGAAAATTAAATTTTGTATGAGACGCTGTTCGCAGACTTGACTGTATAACATTTAATTTTACCATTATATTTAATGCTGGATGGTGGCCATCCTCAGGTAAAGACAAAGGATCTGCCTTTGAGACCGTACATTCTGAACTAGATATTGTTAAGTCTAAATACCTGTTATTCATATTAGGTATACAATTATATTGTAACCAACCAGTAAAACATAAAAAAGAAAATAACTCTGTAACTAAAAGATTATGAGTTGGATTAACGATAACTAAATTAGATCGATATGAACACGGTTGCCAGATGGCATGGCTTATATTAAAATCTCCTATTATCAAATATTCATCATTGGGAAATTGAATATGTAAGTCGGATAAATATTCGTATAGTAGAACAAGTGACGCGGCATGATGAAGGTTTTGAGGGAAGTAACAGCAATACAACCGTAATTTTCTCGCACCTAAAGAAATATTTACATTTGTTACCTCTGCATCAGGAAACGTTGGGAGAGCGTATGTTTGTAGGTTCCCAACATTAAACTTACGGTGAACGGCTACTAAGGTACCACCACCCATCTTTTTACCAATCTGCTCAAAGTTACGATCTGTTCGGTACACATTGTAACGGTGATCGAATAGTTCTGTATCGTAAATTCCCGGTAACAACCATGTTTCATAGCACACAATATCATATTCGTTATTTATTACATTTCTATAAAATTCATTAGTTTTGTTCGTAAGCCCTCGGACGTTTTGATAAAAATCGTTATAGACATCTTAAATGCGACAATACAATTTTACTTATGATTATTAAGTTCGAGATTTTTTTAAATAAAATATTCGTACTACACATCCATAAGCATAAATAGAACTGTAATAATTTACTATAAACACCTTCTATTTTTATATTACAGTCTATATTAGAAACGCATAAATAAATCTTAATAAATAACAAGTAGTTCTGTAAACGTATTATGTCGAAATTCACAACCGTACTGCCAATTTTATTAAAAGAAAATATATTTATAGGTAAGGGTAATGTATGATTTGACTTCAATAACACAATACAAAAAAACTTATAAATAGAAAAAATATTATGTATGCTAATATTGTGTGTGTAATACATAGAATGCTCTATAACATTAAAACTTAAGTGTATAACAAGTAAAGCTTCAATGGATACAAAATAGTGCCTCACCATGTTTTCATTCGTATACATATTAATGATAAACCTTAGTAAAGGAATTACAATAACAACAGAGTAAGCCCGACTTGTAAACATTTGGTATGAATTATATAATTTCTTAATTTTTAAGAGTTTGTGTGTGATGCAATGAATAAATTTTAGTATTTTATTTCCGCAATTAGATTTAGGTATACATTTAAAAAGTATGATATATATACTTATATGTAAGGGTGTATCTACCTTATATTTACTACTTATATAATTTTTTTTAAACATTCCTCTGAGGTAATATGTATAATTTTAGCATTATCATTTTTACGAACCATTATGGTGCAATTACGAACCCAACAGTATGAATAATTTTTCTCTTTTGATCTTAATTTTGCTTTACGTAAAAGTATTTTATTATAGCTTGACAGGTGATCATTTATGTAAATACGATTTTGGTTTCCGGGGAACCCAATATCACAAGCTTTCAACTCTCTCAGTCGGCGAAGAGACGACATAAAATCATCTTTCTTGTATCTTGCTAACATTTTGACAATTATAGGCTTTGGTCTTGAATTATCAACGTCATTTTTCACTGCTATTCTCGTGACAAAATCAATATCGCGTTCCGGGTCTAATGGATAACCACTAATTTCAGCTAAAGATTTTATGACGTTGTTGAGATTTTCGTTGCTTTTTTGTGGAATTCCATTTATCTGAATATTAGATCGACGCACCCATTGCTCATTTTTAGTATTATCTTCTATAATAGAATTAATTTTTTTCTCCATTTCATTTAAATTTGATTGGATGTCATCTATTTTGGTAACTTTCGACTCAACTTCGGAAACTCTTTTATCGATATCTTCTATTTTTGAAAAAAATGTTGTCTTCAAATCTGATAAATCATTCTTAATTTCATTTAAATCAGTTTTAATAACCTGAATAGAAGTCAACTGAGACTGCATATCGGATATCTGAGCAGAAATCATTCTAAGTGAAGGTTCATCACCTCTGGTTGGAGAAATCAAAGATAGGGTATGCGGAGATTGTTTATTATTATCAATATATGAGGAATCCTGGAAATCTTCCTCACTCGATTTACTATTATTATCCACAGTTTCTATAGCAGAACGAGCAGGGGTGTCATAACATCTTTGTACTTTAAGAGGACAAGATGGACATTTCCAGGCTAATTTATTTTTGAGTCTATTGTATTGGGTTACGGTCATATTTAAACATTTTATATGGTTATATTTTTTACAATTGGAACAAATCAAAGCTGTAACATCTTTAACTGATTTTGTACATGCCTCGCACTTCATATTATTTTAAGTACGTCAGTAAATGCGTAGAAATAAATCCAATTGTTAATTACTTACTTGAGAAATGATTTCGCATTCAACTACCGACGTTGTCTTCGTTGTTGGTGCGTATAAAATCACTTTTAGTATCAACAATGAGTGCACATCACTATGGACGACTTAGCTCCGTTACACTTATATCGTGGTACCTCAAAAATGTTAAAAATTTTTAAAGAAATATTACTTGAGAATAGTAAACACGTCCGATACGTTACGATCCCACCACGCGTGATTTTGAATTGATTTTTTCGTCTTACAGTAAAAGTCGTCTGTCTTAATTGAAACTAAATACATTAGATTCGTGCTGTTTCAAAACTTCATTTATTTTTTGTCCTATAAAAATATACATGTATTTTTCCTCAGTGGCCTATATATTTTCTTTCTATCTAGAATTTTCCCAGAGCAGATATATTTCTCTCTATATAAAAAAAAAGTTGGGCAAGTATACCAACTGGAGACGGACAGCCAAGCTTCGCGACAACTGGAGGAAGATTGTAAAGGAGGCCATGACCCACAGAGGGTTGTAGCGCCAACGGAATGAATGAATGAATTTAAAAAAATGTAGTTGTTACATAGATCAATTAAAATTATGATCTTCGAATTTTTTAAGGTGAACCAATAGGCCATAGGAAGGGAGCAAAATACCTATGTATCGGACCTGATAGCTTAGCGAACTCGAGGCACTAGGAAGTAAGTAGGAAGACCCAAAGAATTGTCTTTCAGATCGAAACAGATTGTATCTGTGATTATGTATGATTGGACACGCCACAATAGCAATGCAGGTTATTAATACATTCAATTGCATTACCCGGTCTGGGTGTGTATGTCATTGTGTATGTTTCCGGACCCCCGACACAGGATAAAGCTATCCTAATCGGGGGCAAATCCTAATTATTTTTTTTATAACCCCACCATCACCAGCTTGATGTCTAGAAACCCACAGTAGCGCAATTTAGAAGCCATTTTCTTCTACGAACAATCACTCTGAGGAATCATAATCTGCTGGCGCTCTTTCCGAACGTCAATGCCTCTCCCGATGACGTCCCAAGCGTCGACTCGACCTCTCAGGACGGAGGGGACGGATTCAGATCTTCTCTTGGAACGGATTCAACATCAGCACCGCGCGGGCTGTCAATCTTTTACCGGTCGAGGTCTCCTGACCCGGCCCACCTCACCGGTGACGCTGTCAAGGACACTAGGAACAACAGCAATAGACACTCCGAAAAAAAAAAAGTCAATATATATTTTCTCAACCAATTAGGTTGTCGATCAACACATATTAGGTTGTCGATCAAATCATCGGTACTCCATGCATCTTGTTGCAGTTTATTAGTGTCAGTAAGTTTAATTTTTATGGTGGACGACCGACTAAAAGTTATTTTTAACCGACTTCAAAAAGAAGAAGAGGTTCTCAATTCGGCTGTATTTTTTTAAAGCTGGTTTTTCCCAAAGCTTAAAGAGAGACACCTTAGATGGTTTGGTCACGTAATTCGTAGATACGAGGATCATGTGGTGAAAAAGGCATTGTATACATACAGAAGAGGTAGAGGACGACTTCCTAACACGTGGTGGACCAGTATGACAAAACTCTTATCAGAGAAAGAATTGCCTCACCTGACAACCCAGGACAGATTGTCCTGGCCTAATAAAATTAGAAGAGCCGACCCCATATAAAGTGGGAATGTGCAAAGAAGAAGAAGAAAGCTGGTTCTTCCCATGATTCCATTTCAATTTGATCCTGTTCTGACAAGTGCATTCACAAATTCGCAATTAAAAAGTATGTAAGTAAAAGTTTTTTTTTTAATTACTGTATTAAAAAACAAAGAAGAAATAAATAAATATTGTCTACAACAGAAGGATGTGGTGTGCAGGATTTGTGGCGATGTTTTACTTAGCACTTTTTATAAAAAAACGTTTTAATATTAACTCTCATTTCATGTTACTAATACAAGTTAAGATATCAAGGCTTTATCGTACTTTTATTTCTACCCACAGATTTAATGTAATATTGTATAAGTTAGAACAATTCCCAGCCTTTCAAGTTTCATTAACTCACATTGTTTTCACAGCGGGCTTTTAGCGTTTTACTGAATTTATTAGAAAAATAATTGTTTTTTCCTCTTAATATTTATAAAAAGGAGAAAGATTTATCCACACTAGCTAATAAAAGGTTTATTTTCTGAACTCTAATATATTTATTTAAAGCTCCAAAAAGAAGAAAATAAACTTTAAATTGAATCAAACCCACCAATTTATTCGTAAAATAATATATACTAAATAAAAACATGTCGCTTTAACACCATGTTATTAAGCATTCGAGAAGCCTAATCATAATGAAAAAAGGTTAGTTCTATTGTTTTATGTTAACTATTATTTTTTAATAAGATTAAGCGACGACTTCGTGAAAAAAATGTAATATAAAAATACCACTTACAAGCGACATCTACCAAAAAAAGTGTACACTACAACGTTAACGAAAGGTAGAGAAGTTGATACATAGCGGATGAAAATCGTTGACAATTCTCTGCTATAAAGAAATAAACATGCCAGTAGAAATATTTACAAAATACATTCATAATATTCAGTTCATATTTTATGCCTCTTGTTTTATACTTTGCATATTGATACGCCATCTATACGACAGTTAATGAACTTTATAGCAAATTCTTCAGACATCAAAATAGTTCACTCAGTTTTAACTAGATGGCGCCTTTGTTAGAAATTTGAAATATTTTTACTTTTTCATGAATCTTATCCTAATATAAAAAATCTTTAATTTTTTATAGTTATAGATCTTTTTTCATGAAAACAAAATTATGGTATTGAATCCCTTAATGGAATTTATTACAGATAGAGTTTTATTTAAATAAAGTAACAAAATTAAAAAACTGCTATTGCAAAAATTATATATAAATAAAAATAACCAAATTTTTATTTTGATTCATAACATACTTTTCCCAAAAATCAAAACTTACCTGTATATCGATGTTCATCAGACTCGCCTCCCAGAAGTCTTCAATGTTCTCCGGAAAATCACACTCTCTCCTTGGATCAGGACTGAGACCTGGGTCCCTGGTCTTAAAAACGAGGATTAAACCACCATCCTCTTCCTCGGGTCGCCAAGAACCACACATAGTTGCTACAGTTCTCGTTTGCACTGATGTTTCTAAATCACTTTTCACTTTTTTCACTAGACTATGCTTTAAATCGGTATCACTTTTTGTTTTTGAGCATACGGTAGCCATTTTTACAATATTTTGAAAATTGTATTTAATATGTGGCAATAAAAAAGCTGCTTTGGTGAAGATGCTTCGATTAATATTTAATAATTTATTTGAGTAACTCATGAATATAGATATTATTATACAGTTGAATTATATATATGATTTTAAAATAGTAAAAATAATTTTAGTAAAAGTTAATATACATATACGAAGCAATGATCATTTAATTATATATTTAATATTATGATATAAATGCTAATACAATATACACTTAAAATATTTTTTAATATACTTATATATGTATTTATATTAAATTAATGAATAAAGCTTTTTATGAAAGAGATTTTTAGGTTGCTCCGTTGCAAATAACTTGTTAAATGCAGAAAATGTTTTATTGAATTGAAAATTATTGAATATTCACTTAAATATCACTGAAAATAAACTTTTAAATTTATTTTTAGGTTATCCCACCGCTTGTTTTCGTCGCGCCGTGTCAAAACTAGGAAGTCAAAACAATTAAACGTCACTGTCAACTGTCAACTGTGTGTCAGCCTTAGACTCGTCCCATTTTCTAGCTTTTAGTAATAAAATATGAATTAAGAAAATATACCAAAATAATAATCTAGGAATTACATTTCATTATAAAAAAAATAATATATTATTTAGAATTTATACACATTTATGATTACAAGGCAAAAGAACATTCACAACAGTTACAAAAATTCAAAACTATTCTTGGTTAACAATAGATGGTGCTAGTGATTTCATAACATTGTAAAGTTAGTAAATCTTTCAAAAAAAATTGAATAATATATTAATATTATTGTCTAACCTATACAAACATACTATTTTAAAATTGATAAGCATCAAATTATTCATGAAATTATTATATTTTTTTAAATTATTCATGAAATTATTCGAAGGAGTGTTTAATAATTAGGTATACCTGGTACCAAGTTTTGGTTTTTGCTTTCTGAGCTAATAGATAGTAATATACGCAACCATTCACCACATATTTAGTAATAAGTTAATTGGCGAATGGTGAAGTCATATAAAAATAAGATAGTTAGGTAAACTGTGCGTCATAATATTTTTTATATTATTTTAATTTACAATAATAATTAGTGACCCTGTGCCTCCTGATTTTTCAAAAAAATCTTTTTTAGCGAATCCATTTCATTTTACAGAAAAGAAATAAAAGTGTGAAAAGAATTTATAACAATGTGTAATCTTTAAAAAAAGTGCATTGGATATGTAGTTTATTGTTTCTTATTAGATAGGAAAAAAGCTCTTTCATTTATATAAACATAAACTTTATAAGACATTGGAATTGAAAACAGTTGTATTTCGAAACGTGAAATAAAATTTGTCTTTCATCCCGACAAAATGGTTTAACAACACAATCAACGAAAGTAAAAGGTTGCTCTCAACAAAAACATCGGTCGTTTTCATAGATAACAGCCGAAGAACCGCTTGTAGACAGTTAACCCCATAGGCTTATTTACATGTAAAACGGGGTTAGGAAAAAATGAAGCTGTAACATAAATAGAAATTTGAATGGAAAAGCCTTTGAGTGAACTGTTTCCCTCTAGAAACTGATCAAAATTGTTGTTTTCTAAACGTTACTGTTGAAATAAAATTTGATAAAATAGTTTTTTTTTATGTGAATAAGTTGTCAAGCAAGTATATGACTTACTTGATGTAAGCGAGGCTATGAGTGCTTGTAAAACCATAAATTTTTAGGTGTCACTCACGCGTCGCCAACCTCGAGATATTGGTTCTTAAATCTCCTTTGCCCATTAATTTCACTACCTACAATGTCCTTCAAACTAAAATACTGTATACTGCTTGTGGTAGAATAACTGAAACTGCGATGGTACCTACCTAGTTGACCTCTTGTGATAAAAGGTCTATCATCAGCACCTAAAATAACTTTTCATGTAAAAAACCCCCGCCCGTTCTTTTTACGTTAAACGTTGTTGTCATTTTGTTTTTGATTTTAAGTAAGGCAGTAACGCAAGCGGGCATTATGCTCACTTGATATGATACCTATGTTTTAAGATGTGACTGGTTATACGCTGGGTGGGTGAGATTTTCACCAACATATGTGGTAGCCAACCATGCGGTCATTTAAGCCCTTCCACCAGCGAAATTATTAGTCTTCAAAACAAATGTTTTAGGTGCAAGGCACTTCTTGTCATCCAAACCCGAATAGAACGCAAATTTAGAAGACGAAACCCATTGCAAAACAAAGATACTTTTAAAGATGGTTCTTTATGGTTTTGAATTTTGATATTTGATAGCCTTTAGTATTGAAATAAATTTCTATTACCACTTTGAAAGATCATCTCAAACAAAACACCAATTACTAACGCTATTTTTCAACACCACCGTCGCCGTTTTTATGTTAGATAATTTCACAGAAACCTTAATAAAGCTGTGAAGTTCCTAGTTCGCCGAATCATCCGTGCTTAGACATTTCAGCTGCTCAGTTCCCACTGAATACGGATTGCTTTCACGATGACAAAGCATTTTTTTAAATGTCTTCTTTAAGTAGAATAGTAATTACTTGATTAGTTGTTGTTGTTGTTGTTGTTGTTGTATAACTTTATTGTACAAATATTATAAAAATTACAAAATGTTTCATAGAAATATCATTTGTACAAAGGCGAGCTTATCCCAATAAGGGATCTCTTCCAGCCAATCTTTGAGTTACCAAAGGAATATGTATACCGAGGGTAGAAATAGAAGAAAATAAATACAGCACATAATAAATAACAATGAGTAATAATAAACTTATAATAAGTGTACAAATAAATAAATATATTTATATATAAGCGATGAAGAAAAAATATATATATTAATCTTATATATATAAAAATTAATCCTTATATCCTTTGGTCACGCCATCACGCGTGAACGGCTGGACCGATTTCACTATTTATTTTTTTGTTGTGTTTGTTATTGTTGAGAAGGTTCTTATGACAGAAAGTATTAAATATAAAGTAAATTTTAATTTTAACAGTAAATACCAGGTTTATATGGAATCGACGGGTAGGGAAGTTCGTATGAAAAAAATGTATAACTTAATGTTTGTATACAGGTAGATAGTTTGTAAGTGGAAGAACCAAGAACGGAATTAAAACTCCCACGGTAACGGGATAGACGGAACAATTTACTATGCACCCGGACGAAGTCGGGGCGGGTCGCTAGTAATACATCATTAAGGTAATATTAAGCAAACAAATAATTAAAAAAAAAAGTAATGATTAATGAATTTAATATATTCGTAGCAATTTCGTGGCAATCGGACACAAGACTTACTTGATCCACATCTGCTACATGAAACATGGCTGACGAGTAGTCACTTCACCATTTTTGCACCAACTTATAATGGTCGCTAACGAGGCTGACATTAAGCCTTAAGACCACCACTAGGATTGGTCGATATATATGTCTTCGAATATGTTCTACGACATGCAAGTTTCCTCAAGAAAAATCAGCGTGCAACTATATAACGCGCATGGTCGAAGGTTGTGTTGAATCCTCCTCTTGTGAAATTGATGCCTAACCGACCAATATGAGGAAAGCTAAAACCTTAATCTTAATCTTTTAGAGATTTATTAAAAAATTATTACATTTCTAGCCAAGTTTTATAGTAGTTGTTTTATTCACTAACTCGGACGAGTAAGAACGGCATCTGTAATTATTATACATATGTATGTAGTTTATTTTATAACGATATCGTATGTAGTTTATTTGGTTTCTAAGGTATTTATGTATTATATATTTGTATATAATATATACAGCTACACCACCTACCTTTTCTTCAGTCATTCTCAATATATCGTAGGTTGTCTGGAAGAAATCGCTACCTAGCGATAAGACCGACTATTTGTATTACCTAAATTTATATCTAATTTGTCTGTTTCTTTTTATTTATGTGGTGTAAATTAAAGAATATTCTATCTATCTATGTCATGACGGTTGACAACACGCATACGGTCCGCCTGTTGCCACAAGTAGTCACAGCAACCTATGAGCGGATAGGAGGATGGGAAGACAATTTGGCGGCGTCGGGATGTGACGACCCCATCGCCCGCTGATGGGATAACCTCTGTCACAGCAGAGATTATTCCACCAGTGCAATCAGTCACACTGGTGGTAGTCTTTTGTTGCAAGAGGCCGGCTAGGTAGGTACCACCGCAGTGTCTAATATTCTGCCGCCAAATAGTAGTGCTTAGGCACTACTGTGTTCCGGTTTGAAGGGCATTGTACGCTAGTGAAATTACTGGGCGGACGAGATTTAAGAACTAATATCTCGAGGTTGGCAACGCGTGAGTGGCACCTACTAATGGTGCTGCAAGCGCTCATAGGCTACGGCAACCACTTACCATCAGGTGGGCCGTATGCTTGTTTGCCAACTTCTAACGTTTAAAAAAAAAAAAGGTATAATAGGAAAGGAACAGAATTGGCAGATTGAGCCTCCTGCACAACTAATTCATCACACGACATGCAACAGTACTGTTACTTTATGATGGTTTTCTGTGAGAGGCTAGTACTTCCCCAGTCGAGCCAGCCCATTTCCGCCCGAAGAAGCGAGGCTTCTTCTGAAGAAATACATACATAAAACCTCTTTCGTTTTCATACTTATATAATTTTTAAGAATTCATATTTTTAGATGTTAAAGTTTTAAGCATACATATTTTTAAATGTAGTTTTATGTGATTAAATTATTTTAGTAGGCTGCATTAATTAAAAAATAAAACAACACAAAAAATAACACTACTAGACTACTCTGATGGGAAATTAAGCTTGAAGCGTGAATAAATAAATAATAAAAGCTACCCACTCAACGGCTTTCATTAGGATAATTATAGCCTGTGTTGGGGTTCAAAACAGGCACAATGACAAGGACAAACACACCCAGACAAGAATCGAACTCGCGACGTGTGGCGCTACTAGTGGCTCGCTACCCCTGCGCCACAACGTCGTCAAGCGTCATTAATTTAACAATATGCGTGTTACATTAATTTATTTTGACAGATGACAGTGAACCACAGATAACATTAACACGTGAAATATGTTACCAGTGTCCACTCAGTCTATTGTCTACGGTGTAATCACTCAGGGTCGACGACGTCTGTAAACTATCATCTAAATGATCCGCCGACGTGACAAATGGAGACATCTAAATAGTTTGGATCTTTATGGGCCATGAAACTAACGAGAGACAGTTTACCTAAATAATAGCTTTATCCTAAATCTAAAAAGTATTGTCTTTCTTTATAATATAATTTAATAGATGTATTAAGATATTCACGGAACTTTACTGAATTGATTATAATTATTTAATTAATTTAATATTTTATTCATCTAATGATTATAAATTAATACTAAGGAAATTTTTTTTTTTTTCACTTTTTATATTTGAACTTAGTGGAATACCTAATGCTTGCTGTGATTGCCTGTAAAAAGAAAATAAATTGTCATCTCTGTTTAAGTGTCTTTGTTATTACAAACTATACGGTTGTCTTTACTGTTTTTCAATAAATAAATCCTGAAAAAATTCTATTTAGTGCAATTGTACTTATATCAATTTCAATAGCCCAATTATTTTGACGCTTTTTTCGTGACTTCAGAAGATAAGAATCGTATACTAGGTAATGATAGTAGAACACACTTGTATTAGCGTTGGTTTTTCCCCCGCCATATGTCATAGACAATCCCGCTTCCAGAGAGAGAGTGCAGGACACTGGAAACGCCATTTCGATTTACAGAGTACTTTTGTAGTTTTTATAACTTTTTGTCATAATGTCGACGCTATATTATTGATAAAACCGGCCAATTGCGTTTTGGATTTGCACTTACAGAGTTGCGTTACGTACCGTAGAATAAAAAAAATTCTTATTTTTATTATTTGATACTATTTATTGTTGTAGCGTCAATAGAAATTCACATTTCATGAAAATTTTAAGTTTATCGGACGGACAACTGGGGCTTAGTAATAAAGTCACGTTTAAACCCTTAAAAGTAGTACTAGGTATTAGAAATTTGAAAATACCCTTAAAAGGTATTAGAAATTGAATATAATGAACAAAAGATAAAAAAAAATGATTTAATTTTCATGTTGGTAGGCCTTTTATTACAAAAGGACGGCTAGGTAGAAACCACCGCAGTTTGAGTTATTGTACCTTACTAGTAGGAGACTGTCTTTGTTTGAAGGATAATGTAGCTAGTGAAATTACTTGGCAAAGGAGATTTAAGAACAATGTCGCGAGGTTGGCAACGCTTGAGTGACACCTGCAAATGTATAGTGTTGTGCGCGCTCATTAGCTACGATGACCGCTTAGCATCAGATGGGTGGTACGCTTGCTTGCGAACTTAGTTATATTAAAAAATTAAAACATTTACAGCATCAACTTTACATGCTAAATTTCATATAAGTATTAGAGCTTTTCTCCAAAGCCCAGCTTCAGTCCAAAGCCTTTTTTTTTTAATACCAAAATACATCAAAATCAGTTCAGTAGTTTAGGCGTAAAAGTATCAGACAATTATTAAGAGTTACTATATCGAACTTATGAAATCTTGTAGCTTGTCTTTTGTTATTCCCACGGAACCTTATTATTTTTGGGATAAAAGTAACAATCTATATCTGTTAAATTATTTAAGCTATCGTGAGACATAATTAACTTAATGTAAAATTTAAACGGCTAACACTCACATTCAACCCGTCTAGTGCGAGACGTGTCGCGACCGCGAACATAACCCACTCACCCTGATGAAGGACCTCCGATGAATGATGAAGTCGGTACTTAAACCGATTGAACGTGAGTGTTATACCGTTTAAATTTCACATTAAGTTAATCTATATCTGTGTCAAATTTCATCTAAATTGTTCAGTTTTTTTTGCATAATTAAGTAACCAACCTCCAAAAATACACATTTATTATATTAAGTAGGATAACATATTGTTTATAAGCGTTCAAACTAATCCTGACCGAACACTTTCAGCATGTCAGTCAGAATTAGCGTCCGGCGTAACTATCGTACCCACCTCGACCATAAATTAGTTGCCACTTGAGCGGTACAAGGGTTCAGTACGCGCCCACTGTTACACGATACGTCAAAAAGACGGTGGTGATACAATTGTTATAATAATTGTTGTAGTGTACTATATAATAAAACCAGAAACGCAATAGTAAGCACAAACACGACCAGACTTGAAAACTTGCCTGTATGATCAAACAACTGATGCGATCTGTGGCGCTTAAGGCAGTTTTACTACTGTGACATTGAAATTACACTAATAATCTTATGAAAAAAAATACCAGGTAACCACGGACTTGACTGGTATTCAGTTACAGACTGTCCTCAATTACGCTCAATTATTTAATACATATATTATTATTTTAGTAATCGATAATCGTAATTCCACCTTTACCATCTCGATGTCTGTAAATCCACAACGGCGCGATTTAGAAGACATTTTCTTTCTCGGACAACCATTTTGAGGAACCAACTTCCACCGGCGGTCTTTCCAAGCCGATACGACCTGGGAACCTTCAAGAGAAGAGCGTATTCTTTTCTTAAAGGTCGGCAAGCTTGCATGCCCTTTGGTGTTGCAGATGTTCATGGGCGGCGGTGATCGCTTAACATCAGGTGAGCCTCCTGCCCGTTTTCCCCCTCTCACCTAAAAATGAAAACCCTATAGCGTTTTATAGAATACACCTATTTACCAAATTTCATATAGATAGATAGCCAAATAGAAAGAAAATAACAAAAAAGAAAGTTACATTTAATTATTATTTAATTTACTGCGTCGCGAAATGTGTACCATTTAACTTTTGTTAGGTGGGCACAACCTAACGCTGATTTTCAATGCTACTCAAACCGTGTGTGAAGCAGTGACAATTAAATAGTGTCTAACGATAGGTTTAATAATTTAAATATAGATGAATAAAAAAAAAATCAGACACATAAGGTCGTGTATCGTGTCGTATGCGACAATGCACTTAAGCTATAAAGCATGGACCATAGACTTTTAATCAATCTGCACGAGCGGTGCGGGAGAGCAAAAATGGAGGCAGGTTAGTGCCGGCTTAATTAAAACCATAAGGAAAATTGTCCTTGTACGTTGCTTTTTTGTTGGATTTATTTAGGAAAACCTTTTCGGTTGGAGTAGTTGGATCAGTTTACTGCGTTTTTTTAAGCTTATGGCAAAACGTAAAGACGTATCTATACTGTTATTAAACTGTAAAAGAAATGTTTCTCTATATTTGACCACTGTATAGACAGTTTACAAGACAAACATATTCAGACCAGAACACTAGCATGTATGGTCAATACAAACTGCAGGCTGAGTAGGCTTGATCCTAGGGCGGTAGATTTTTGGGGCGGCAATTTTGGGGACCGAATTTTTTTACTACCTCATAAAAATCAAAAAGATTTCTACATGACGGTTTTCTGATGTTTTATAGGTAGATCAGCAACAAAATTGCCCATGACATTCCAAGTAGCAAACTTCCATAGTTATTCTAGTGTAAAACCCTTAGTTCGCTGCCCGGCCTCTGCGCCCTCTGCCCGCATTTTTTATGAGTGAAAAGAGCGAAATTCTAGAAAATGTATTTCGCTCTTCCCACTATCAATCCATACATGCCAGTTCTACTACTGGTTGGAGGCTGGATTGGATTTGGATTGGATTGTAAAATTAATCTTAGACATGACAATTGTAGTGGCAAAGGTGTCAAAAACCTTACAGCCCGCCTTTGTAAATCCGCCACTAATAATATCTGTGAACATAGAGCCTAAAAGGATAATTCTCAGGAGGATATACGCAATAAATTATCAAAAGTAAAACATATGGAAATGTGGCTCCAGTTTAATCTTCTCAACAAATCGTATTCAGATATGTTTACAAAAGCTTTATGGTGATATTATTCAGGGACACGAAAGAGGGAAATTGCATACACAATGCAATGGAAAAAATACATAAGTACGTAATATATTTTTTTAATTTTATTGGTACATAATTATCATTTCATTAATTTTAAAAATATAAAAATGTATATAATAATTATGTATGTAGGAATTAAATATTAGTTATTAAAATTATAAATTTATATTTGGACGTAAATAAGCAATACCATGTCAACCCACAAAATTGAAAAAACTGAGTTATATATGCAGAAGTGTTGGTAAATGGCTGAAGAACATTTTTCTTTAATATTTGTAGGGTTTTAAGCCTCAAAACTTCTAAAAAGCCATTTTTAATCATACCATTTATGTATTATTTTAAACGTTTTGGGTTATATTATATACGAAATATGCAGTTTGTATGCTTATTTTATGTGAAAATAAGTAAAATAACTTACATACATCTTGAAATTGCCAAAAACTTGACCAATATATTTAAAAAAATCATATAAAGCAAGTTGTTCAAAATTTTCAAACGCGTTTTTCTCGAAATGACATTCGTGTGGGTTGACATGGTATTGGTTATTTGCGTCCATTTTAGCTTCGAGCAATAAAAATCATGATTGTTATTGTCAAACCGTGCTTTATACAATTGTTATAATTTTATGATTTTTTAAAATGAATATTAGCAACGCTTTTTTTTCAAGTCATTACTAATACTCTTATTGCCTCTCCAAATAAGTTCGTAGCTTGTGCTAAAAGTGGACACGACCATAGACCAAGAAGACAGGATCGAACCCGCAACTCGCATTAACGGAGCGGAATCAACCCTTCTACCGTTGTGCTTAGAAATAAATAAAAAAAAATAATTAAAAACCTAATCATGTAGCCCAAAAGGCTATATCTAAACTATAAATAATCGATAAAACACAACAGCAAATTTTTGATTCGCTTAGATTTTCAATTCTGAAATAGTCAAAAGAATACAAAACTTTACAATAAGCGTTTGCCAACACAGTATTCAAGCCTTGAAACGAAATCTAAAGGTTTTAACAAAAACTTTTCCCTCGAACCTCCCTCCTTAAATATTGATGTAAAGAAATCCTCATCGCTCCCAGTTTCATACATTTAAAAGCAATCCTAAAAACCGTGTGCAATCCAAACACCCCGCCATTTGGAATCAACAACGAGTGTAAGTCCCGCGGGTGTAGTTGCCGCCTTACTCGCTATCATACGTGGCTATTTATTTTTATGAATACGAATGTTTTGTTTCACCAATCTATATATACATAATATATTTAAAAAATGAAATCTATATTAATATGTAGGTTGTTTATACGGTTTTTACTAAGTTTTCAAGGACATCAATTATTATATCTCTCCATTTAACTTAGTAGTATAAATGGACGCTAATAAGCAATACCATGTTAACCCACAAAATTGAAAAAACTGAGTTATATATGCAGAAGTGTTGGTAAGTGGCTGAAGAACATTTTTCTTTAATATTTGTAAGGTTTTAAGCTTTAAAACTTCTACAAAAGCTATTTTTTAATAATGCAATTTATGTTTTATGTTAAACGTTTTGGGAAATATGCAGTTTGTATACTTATTTTGTGTGAAAATAAGTAAAATAACTTACATAAATCTGAAATTGCCAAACACTTGACCAATACATTAAAAAAAATTCATAAAAAGCAAGTTGTTCAAAATGTTTAAACGCGTTTTACCGGTTTTATTGGGTTGACATGGTATAGCTTATTTGCGTCCGAATGCGAAAGTTTTTACTAGAAATGGCATATATATATATATAAATATTCCCCATCGGAATGGGGTGCAGCTATATGTTTTTTTTTAATGTTCACTGCAAGTATGTTTTTTAACGATTTTCTCAGTACATGTTTATGTAATTTATTTATCGTGTTTTTCTCAAAATCTTAATGTTGCAAGTACTTCCGCATTTTTAATTATCACGGTAGTATTATTGTATCTAGAATTGAACAAAGTTAGTATCATTTGTGTAAAATAGAAGTAATTGGTAACGGGTTAGGGTCAATTTCGAAATGCCGAAAATATAAATTTATTTACGTCATTAATTTTGTAAAATAAACGTTTTCAGCAATATTTTATTGTAATAAGCGCTAACGAATATAACCTTTATGGTGGTGAATAAGAAAACTCATTTTCCTGTATCGAATACTGTTTAAGAAATAACATATTCCAACTCCTTTGCAATCCAGCTGCAGTATTAACATCATTTATGGCGATTTGAATCTCAAAGATTTCGTATTTAAGTTTCTCAGCGCCTCGGGTATTCGCTTGTGGTACGAGAATTGTATAATGAAGGGAAAATTTTACTGGTGGTAGGTAGAGGCCGGCTAGTTAGGTACCATCGCAGTGTCAGATATTCTACCGCAAAGGTATTGTAATAATTTTTCAGTTTAAATCATACGGTAGCCAGTGAAAGTACTGGGCTAAAGAAATTTAGGAACCAATACCTCGAGGTAACGCGGTAGGTGACGCGTGAGTGACACCTACAAATGTATGGTATTACCATTTTGCTTGCTTGCACACTTAGTCAAAAAAATAATTAAACATTTGTACATTATGTAGTATTTTATTTCCTCATGAATTAATTAAATAAACAGTTGCTGGTTTTTAATAGCTAGTGGTACGTTAACGCGGGTCAAGAAAGTACATACATTAAAAAAACAAATAAAACTGTTATATATATAATTTTTCGGTCAATATGTCCTAACTATGAATATTTTGTTGTAGTAAATATTTTAACGTCCACGGGCAAAGACGTCCCTAATAAAGTGTCGGTTAAAATATATTCGATTTCAAATAAATATTTTATTATTAAAAAAAAAAAATACTATTTCATCTTACAACTACGCTTCACCCGTGACTTTGTCCATGGCTTTTGAAAGATACTTTAAGATTCAAGCAATCTTTATGCCCAATTTCATCAAATATTTTGCTTACTACAACATATTTACAAGACAAATCTAATTTAATATTATTTACAATTAATTACAACTGTACAAATCATGTCCCCGTGGCCAAGAATGCTAGATGCATTTCCAATCCCGATTCTATGGGCGAAAAATATCCCAACTATTAAATCTATTTATTATTTATACACTCTTAAATGATATGGATTGGGTAATTGCCTCATATGTCCTTAATTATCGTTTGGATCAAAATTAAATACATTCATTATTTTTCACGCCATTTCTGTAATATTCTATTACTTAGACCAAACCCGTCTGATAAAGTCTGCTAGATGTTATTCAGAACCGATGCTCTTTGTAAGATCTGACTTGACCGTTACAGACAATCTGCCCAGCTTCGCTTACAAAAGTTATAAGCGTATAAAAAGAAAATTAAAACTCATTTTGTCGTTGAGTGTGTATTGTTTATTATTTTTATTTATTAAAATTTTCGATTCCTGTGGTATTATCAAAAAACATGCTACAGGACGTATTCAATTGTAATTCGGTATATATGTGTCTTATGGAACATAATTTAATTACAAATAATTCATTTCTCCCTGGAACCAATTCTAAGGTCACCCGTCACAAAGTGGCGGGCAAATACTAGTAATATTTACCGGCGTCGAGACGCTGTTAGGATAATCTCTGTCACAGCAGGGATGATTTCACTAGTGCAATCAGTCGCACTCGTGGTAGGTCCTTTTTGCAGAAGGCCGGCTAGGTAGGTACCACCGCAATGACCATTAAAGACCATTATCTCTAGGTTGCCAACGAGAGAGTGACATCTACAACGACACCGTTGTGGCGTTGTGGGTAGCGAGTCCGCCTTTAGTCTCGACGGTTGCGGGTTCGATTCCCGCTCGGGCAGATGTTTGTTAAAATTTCTGTCTCGGTCTGGGCGTTTGTCCGTGTGGGTCTCCCCACCGTGCCTCGGAGAGCACGTTAACCTGTCGGTCCCGGTTATTGTCAATAACATCTGATAATAATCGTTAACTCTTGATAAGTAAATTGCTCTTATCCAATGAGTTACTGGTTCGCCCTTAGGGTTGCGGAGGTCAGATGGCAATCGCTCTGTGTAAAACTAGCAACCTGTCAAATCCGGATAAGAGTAATAAGCAGACCCTGGGTATATAAAAATACCGGGAATAATGCTAGGGCAAAGAAGATGAGTGACATCTACAAATGGTGTTGTAAGCACTCATAGGCTACGACAACCGCTTACTTTCAGGGAGGCCGTATGCTTGCTTGCCAACTTATTAACATAAAAACAAATTCAATGCGATATCTTAGTTTACACGAAATTATAAAATTTGTATCGGAAATAATACAAAACTGAAACCTAATGAAAACAATACTAGCCATGTACTCTTATCACATTCAGTATTGCGCATTGTACACCAATTATAATTGCTCGTTTGTCCTCGTCCGATTATCCAGCTTCCCGGGGATTTGTTATGATCGCACTAATTGCTCGCATCCCGGTCGAGGTTCGTTCCTTCCTCATTAGCGAGCTTGTGACGTCGCTTTCCGTGAATGTTACAAATCGGTACATACACGTTATTATTGCATTGATATTGATGAAGGTGATTTTGTATATGTTATCAAAAATACCCAAAATGTTAAATATATACACATACACATATATTTACAATTCAATACTAACTATATTTGGACGCAAATATGCAATACCATGTCAACCCACACGAATGTCATTTCGAGAAAAACGAGTTTTTTAAAATTCTGAAGAACTTGCTTTATATAATTTTTTATTTATTGGTCAAGTTTTTGGCAATTTCAGATTTATTTAAGTTATTTTACTTATTTTCACAAAAAATAAGTATACAAACTGCATATTTCGTATTTAATATAACCCAAAACGTTTAACATAATACATAAATAGCATGATTAGAAAATGGCTTTTTTAGAAGTTATAAAGTTTAAAACCCTACAAATATTAAATAAAAATTTTCTTCAGCCATTTATCAACACTTCTGCATATATAACTCAGTTTTTAAATTTTGTGGGTTGACATGGTATTGCTTATTTGCGTCCATTTACAAATCATTATAACTGTATAAACTATTCCCCATGGACATGGTTTGTACAGTTGTAATTATTTGTAAATATGAAGTTACGAATAATAGCCAAGCAACCATATTGAAGTGTAGAAGGTGAAGACCACGTCGGGCGTCATCACTGTGAAGGTGACGATGTGTGAGAAATGTATCCAACACGAAGGGAGGATCCTCCGACCAGGCGGGTGATATTGCCTGGCGAATCGAAGCCATGGGCCGAAGCCCAACGACTTACGTTGGAAAGTTGTATATATACCACAAGTGGGTAGGAAACTTTGATAGCGCGATTTAAGATCGTGACGCTCGGTGATCGTCCATATCGTTGCGTAGTATGCCCTGTAGGTGTCGTTGTAGCTTGATGCGACATTGTGACAATCTTGTCTTTCTATCGCGTTACGTCATGTTGCGTGTAGATGTCGCTACAGAAGTACTAACATACCAGTAGACTTTACATAGTAGTAGAGTCATGCTCCTCCCAGTAAAAATAGACCGGCTCGACCTGGGAAGTACAACTACCCGCCCCCTCGGTCCCTTCCTTTCTAATACCTTTCCTCGTATCTCATGTGTTGGCAACACAAATGTGACACTTCAAGTATCGAACGCTGGTTCATAGGTTCCAGTCACTGCTTACCATCAGGCGTGTGCTTGTTTTTTGAAGAGTTTTCTGGATTTCTTCAATCATGATTATTATAATTACTAACATTCTTAACTATCTCCAACTAATATTACAAATGATGTGAAAAAGTGAAGGTTTGAATGAATGGATGGTTGGATGTTTGTTTCTCTTTCACGAAAAAACTACTGCACAGATTTTGATGAAATTGGGCACACACATAGCTTATTACCTGGATTAGCATATAAGATACTTTTTATCCCGGAAAGAGGTGGGATGAATCATAAAAAACTGCATAACGCGAGCGGATACGCGGTCACAGCTAGTCATATACACAGTAATCGGTATTTTTTTCGATATAATCCATTACGAGTATAAAAGAATTAAAGTATGTACCATATAGTATCTTATATATAGAAGTGTTCTCGAAAGGTCGAATCTTCAGCAATACAATGCACCTGACGGCACTAAACCTACGTTAAGAAATTGCTTCCACCCGATCTTCCGGAGCCATTGATTAAAGAAAATCACGAGACGAACACCTGGGACTCATCCGGTGATAGGAAAATAATCGAATAAGTTCTTAACAACAATGTTGTGAAATAAGGATTATATAAATATATAAACAAATGTGATTTTGTTGATAAAAGGACAATGTATAGAGTATTTACTTATATATGTATATATTTAATTTTTTACACGACTCAGTTGTCAAGCATACAACTCTTCTGATGATAAGCGGTTGTCGTAGCGTTTGAGCGCTTGCAACACCATACATTTGTAAGTGTCACTCACGCCCACCTTCAGATATTGGTTTTTAAAAGGACGCAAATAAGCAATACCATGTCAACCCACACGAATGTCATTTCGAGAAAAACGCGTTTGAAAATTTTGAACAATTTGCTTGATATGAATTTTCTTAATGTATTGGTCAAGTTTTTGGCAATTTCAGATTTATGTAAGTTATTTATATTTAATTTCACAAAAAATAAGTATACAAACTGCATATTTCGTATATAATATAACCCAAAACGTTTAACATAATACATAAATTGCATGATATAAAAATGGCTTTTTTAGAAGTTTTAAAGCATAAAACCCCACAAATATTAAATAAAAATGTTCTTCAGCTATTTACCAACACTTCTGCATATATAACTCAGTTTTTTCAATGTTGTGGGTTGACATAGTATTGCTTATTTGCGTCCAAATCTCCTTTGCACAGTAATTTAATTAGCTACAGTGTCCTTCAAACAGAAACACAGTATATTGTTTTATGGTAGAATAACTGACAATGCGGTGATACCTACCCAGCAGACCTCTTGCAATAATAAGCCTACCAGCAGTGAATTCTAAACTTAATTTATTTTGAATTTAAGGTAGCTAAATAATATCTATGGTTTAATATGTAAAGAATATAATATAATATAATAAATAAATAACTTATTTGGATACACATAATTATAACGTAATGAAATAAAAGAACTCACATATTATCAAAAATATGATGTACACTACCTACTGTAAATATTATATGTATACAACTTCTTTGTTTTTATTTCCTTAGTTTTTTTAAGCTCGTAGGTTGCGCTATGAGTGGGTACGACAAAAAAAGGGGATTCAGGCGATCCTGATCAATAAATCTTTAGTTTAAAACGGCGATCGGGTTCGATAACCCGCAGCTTTTCTTTAATGGAGTGGTGTCAGCCCTTTAACCGTTGAGCTATTCAGGAATACAAAATAGTTTTAATAAAAAAACTATTTATAATAGGAATGTTAGTCTGAAAATTTTCAATTAGGAGAGTAACACATGAACTGGTCTAAGGAAACTGAGCGAGCTGGTGTAATACATACGCTGCCGAAATTAAATTACTGACCGCTTTGTGAATATACGGACTTTTACAACGTTTTAAAAATTATGATTTTATAATTGTTTCTTTTTAAATTCATGACGGTTGGCAAACAAGCATGCGGTCCGCCTGATGGTAAGCAGTCATCGCAACCTATGAACGCTTGCAATACTTGAAGTATCACATGCGTGTTGTTAACCCAAGGGATAGGGGTGAAGGGATGAGAAAGGACAAAGTAAGGGTGCAGAAAGAGGTTTCGCCTCCGACGCTCTCACTATGTAATACTACTATGTAATACTGTTACTTTACGCTGATTTTCTGTGAGAGGGTAATGCTTCCTCGGTCGAGCCATTTGGGCACATTTGTGCTGGGACAAGCATTGCTCTAGAACTACATATTAAAAGTTATCGTATGTTTTTTTAATATATAAACAATGCATAGTATAAATTAAATATTGTAACTTGAGCGTTTGGCAAGCAACTTTTCATCCCTATATTTCAGAGCAGGATAGAACAAAAACGTTCAGTTCAAAAATAAAGTTTAATTTCGTGGAAACTGTTGTGTTTACGATTCAAAGTGTAATGGTTTTTGCAATACCGGTTTTGTTTTTCGAATCTTTTTTTTTTAATAAATAAGATCCATTGACACTTTATGTTATCGACACCGTTGTGGCGTTGTGGGTAGCGAGTCTGCCTTTAGTCTCGACGGTTGAGGGGTCGATTTGCGCTTCTTAAAATTTCTGATTCGGTCTGGGCGTTTGTCCGTGTGGGTTTCCCCACCTTGCCTCGGAGAGCACATTAAGCTCTCGGTCCCGGTTGTTATCACATAACATCTGTTAATAGTCGTTAACTCTTGATAAGTAAATTGCTTTTATCAATTGAGTTACTGGTGCGCCCTTAGGGTTGAGGAGGTCAGATGGTAATCGCTCCGTGTAAAAACTAGTAACCTGTCAAATCCGGATAAGAGTATTAAGCAGACTCTGGGTGAATAAAGTACCGGGAATAATGCTAGGACGAAGAGGAAAAAGATACTTTACACTATCCAACATTTCAAAGTGAAAGCAATATTTAAAGGATATCTTTAAAAATGTTAGGTAAGCTTAAAATCTCTGCATGACCTTTCCTATCAAGTCAAGTCACCCTCAGACCGTTTGTTCGTTTTAAACTAAATATTTATTGGTTATCTGGCCAGGCTTTAGTTTTTAGCAAATAATAAGTAACTACTTTAGCTTCGACTGCTGGAAAGCAATGGATGATCACGGCTAGAGATAGGAAGGAATGGAGCAAGCTGGAGGAGGCCTATACCCGAAAGGGGTCTTTATCAGTTTAAAATAAAATAATATATATTTAGATTAATTATTATACTACTAATATTTAATAATTATACTACTAACATTTAGGTTTATAATATACAAAAGTAAATTTAAAAAAATAAAAATAAAATAATAACTTAACTCACAAATAAATCATTAGATTTAATAAATAAAACCACAGCATAATAACTTACATTTATTTATTTTAAAATGTATAACAAAAAGTCACAAAATTGTATTTAAAAAAAAAAAAGCACATTAGTAATAAGAACAATAACTGTATGATAAAGAATAATAAAGGCTTTATTATTATTATTATTATTATTAAGTACCTACTTATGCTGGTTAATTGGGCGAAACGTACGGACGGTTTTTAAATTAGGGCATAAATCCCATATATACACATAGCAAGCTTTAGCCAGTTAGGTCGATTCGAATAATTGTTAAGGGAGATACATAAACTCAAATGACATTGATCCAACTACACTACTACACTACAAGCATCAAATCGTTTATTATATAAATTTTTTATTTTTTTTTATGTTAGAAGTTGGCAAACAAGCATACGGCCCACCTGATGGTAAGTGGCTGCCGCAGCCTATGAGCGCTTGCAGCACCATTAGTAGGTGCCACTCGCGCGTTGCCAACCTCGAGATATTAGTTCTTAAATCTCGTTCGCCCAGTAATTTCACTAGCGTACAATGCCCTTCAAACCGGGACACAGTAGTGCCTAGCACTACTATTTGGCGGCAGAATATTGGACACTGCGGTGGTACCTACCTAGCCGGCCTCTTGCAACAAAAGACCTACCACCAGTGTGACTGATTGCACTGGTGGAATAATCTCTGCTGTGACAGAGGTTATCCCAACAGCGGGCGATGGGGTCGTCACATCCCGACGCCGGTAATAAATAAATGAAAAAGAAACACAATTATTTTTAAGGCATTACTAATATTCCTATTGCCCTTCTAAATAAGCGTAATTTGCGCGTAATTTGCGCTAGTGGTTACGACAATAGCGTATAGGGGTCAGGATTGAACCCGCGACTTTCGCGGCCCTTCTGCCGTTGAACTATTGGACACAAACTCGTCACAAAACAAACATTCACCCAGACATATGTCACGAAAGTAGCATGTACGTAGGATCGTAAACATAAACCTTGGATTTATTTATACCATCTATTAAGCCATTAAATAAACTTAATAACTTTATACAGCGTATAATCATCGCTCCTTGTCGTTCGCATCGCAAATTAATAACACGTATCTGTCAATCATCTGATGACTCCCTTTTTAACTTACGACGTAAAACCTACATAAGATTTACTATTCAAAAACAAATACTTAAACCCTATTTCATTTTAATAAAGTCGAAAATTGAATGTAGATTCGTTTGTAGTTATTCGTAATAAGTTTGCATTTCGTGCAAGCTAACGACGTCGAGGTACCCTTGAGCACTCTCCAGTATTAAAATGATAAATACACAGCTATCAAGTATGGAAATCTCCCAATTTATTATACGATAGGTCGTTATTCTATTAGGTAAACAAAGTTTGGGGGTTAATAGAGTCATCTAGGTTATTACGTGTAATGTGTATGGGGTAGGGGGTGGGATGTTTTGCCACTGGTTTTTTTCGGGTTATTATCGTGTCACGGTTTTATGTTTCTATAATTTGATCAAAACTAAAAATATTTCTATTTTAATATTCGAGAACGTCGAGCAGTGTTAGCGAACCTGCCTTAAGCGCCACAGGTTGCGGGTTTGATTCCTGCTCGGAGTAGTTTGGATTGACCACATGCGTGTTTTCCGGTCTGGATGTGCTTGTCCTTGTCATTGTGTATGTTTGCAGGCTCCGACACAGGATATAAGTAAGTATCTTAATGGAGGCAGTTGAGTATGTAACATTAATTTTTTTTTTTTTAAAGAGATAATATACGACTGGTCAATATCGAAAATCACTTTTAAAACTATGTCCAAAGGAAATGCATAAATTCTTTACTGTTATGTTTAGGAACCAATATCTTGAAGTTGGCAACGCGTGGGTGACACCTAGAAATGGTGTAGCAAGCGCTCATAGGCTACGGTAACCGCTTGCCATAAGATAGGTCATATGCTTGCTTGCCAACTTATTCACATAAAAAAAATTGGAATATAGTTTTGAAAAATCAGATACAAATTTAATTTCACGTCAATAATAACTTAGCCTTCCTCTTAACGTATCTCTCAGTTACTAGTTTTTATAGAACGAAATTACTAAGCGTCCTCTCTTTTAAACTGTGGAGACACCAGCGCTAACCATACGAAAGTTTTGTATGGTCAATAAAAATTACATACGTTAAAGGCACTATATTATATTATTATTGTATAATATAATTATAAAGTATTGTGTACAAATGTACTAATTCATTAAGTTGAAATGATATTTACTTAAAACAATGATTGTCTGCATGCCATAAAAATGGCGCGTGCGCCTCGTAAAGCTGCATTATTCAAATATTTACTGCGTTGTGAATGAATAACACTCATTAAAAAATCTAAACGCAAACGTAATTGCAACTAAAGTTTCTCGCTTGTTTTCCATTATGAGTTTTGATTTAACAACTTCCAGAAAGTGAGAAGATGTGAGATAAGAGGAGAAGCGAAGGGAGTAGAAAAGAAAGAAGAAGTGAAAGCTTGAGTGTCTTTTGCTTCGGTAGATCAAACGAAACGCCTCAGTACTAATTTAGGTCAATTGTTTTTTAAGAATATTAGCAATGCTGTTAAGGCCATTACCTATTCCTATTAAGACCACAAACCCCCCTTTCGTCAGCTTAGCGTCTAGCTTTTGGTGGGAGTGTGTACTACAATCGCCCATTTGAGTCGTACCGTTGAGCTTTTGAGGCATGAATATTGTGAAAGGATTTTCGTCAATCGCGCCACGCCGAAAAAACCAATACTGCACTACCGCATTATTAATTAATAAAATAGTCCTGATATAAATGGAAGTTTTGAACCATATACCATATATATACCCTTTAATTGAATATAAATACAATAAGTAGTTTCTCATTAGTTTCATTCGAAAGTTCGAGAACTCGTGGTAACTTACTAAAATGACCATCATGTTAAACCTTCAACTTAAACGGTAATTTACTCGAACTGTAAACATGTGAGTCCGATTTTTTAAAAGCGAAATGTCGTCCGCCTGTTATTATGGCCAATATATCAAAATATTGTAAAAGTAACTGTTATTTCACCCTTGTTTGCTTGTCAGTATATCGCGGCTTAGTATATATTTGCGTTACGTAAAGTAACTTTTAAAATTTCTTCAAAAATACAAGCTGTTATAAGCTCTGTGTGATTATGTTAGAGATTATTATTCTGTATACTATTTTGTGTTTAAATTTCCAGTGGTTTATTGTAAATTCAGTACGAGTCGGTCACGCGCTGTTTAATTTAAAAGCTCACTCATTAAGGGAAGGGTCATCGGTTGGCTTAATAAGTGATATAAAAGTATGGACGATAACGATTTAAGCAGAAACGATTGAAGTTGAAGTCGATTTTAACAAAGCAATTATGATGTATAGGATTTTTAAAAATATCCGATTAATATATTATAATAATAGATAATAATTAATGTCAATTTTTTTTCTCATGTTGGTTGTCAAAGAAGCATACGGTCCGCCTGATGGTAAGCAATCACAGCAACCTATGATCGCGCGCGATACTTGAAGCATCACATGCGCCCTGACAACTAAAGGGATAGGAGGAAAGGAAACCAAGCAGGGTGGGAGATTGGGCCTCCGGCGCTCTCATTTATCGCACGAAATGCAAAAATATCTATTGATACAGTTACTTTACGCCGATTTTTGTAAGACTTAGTACTGTCTCGATCGAGCCAGCCTTTAAAATCCTCTGCATATTTGGACGCAAATAAGCAATACCATGTCAACCCACAAAATTGAAAAAACTGAGTTATATATGCAGAAGTGTTGGTAAATGGCTGAAGAACATTTTTCTTTAATATTTGTAGGGTTTTAAGCTTTAAAACTTCTAAAAAAGCCATTTTTTCAATCATGCAATTTATGTATTTTTAACGTTTAACGTTTAACGTGTAACGTTTTGGGTTATATCATATACGAAATATGCAGTTTGTGTACTTATTTTTTGTGAAAATAAGTAAAATAACTTACGAAAATCTGAAATTGCCAAAAACTTGACCAATAAATAAAAAAAAGCCATATAAAGCAAGTTGTTCAAAATTTTCAAACGCGTTTTTTCGAAATGACATTCGTGTGGGTTGACATGGTATTGCTTATTTGCGTCCATTTTTCCTCATACCCAATTTTGCTATTGCTAAACTGCTTATTTCCTATTTATATTATGCATGTTACATTTATTTAACCAACTTCACCCTTAAAGTGTAATTATTCAAGTGTCACCAATCTGTCACTTTAAAAGTTAGTCAATAGCTACTCTAATGGGTATCGGTAAACGCGACAAAAAACACTGTGACGCTTATTAAAAAGGCAACAAGCAAAACGTCTAGTGACAGGCCCCAGGGAGCACGTTTACAACCAAAAGCAAAAGATCTCTAGCTATTACTTTTTTTTTTAAGTTTCCTTATTTACAGCTAAATTACCCCATATTTAAAATCTACTAATATTTATAATATAGTAATTCCAATAGAATGGGCTTACTGATCGGTAAACGATCGGTGCGTTAAGCAACTTTAGGCGCGTTCAGTAACTAGATGGGTGATCCCATAATGGTATTACAACTGAGCGACTCTATTTTTTTTGTCTCCATGTTTTGGAGGTTACGTAAAAAGTCGGATGTTATCAATTTGATGATAGTCGAAAAATCAAGTCAGAGGCCTAAACGAGTGATTTGAATAACTGTAACATTAGGTTGGCCACTAACCACTCGATAATAACTATATTTACAAATATTACAACTATACAAATCATGTCCACGGGGAATGGTGGCAAGAATGCTAGCTGCATTTCCTCACTGAACCGTAATCCCGATTATGTGGGCGAAAAATGAACCAGCCCTCCAGTTACGTGGAAAGGCAATGAGACGTAGTGTAAGATCTTTAGAAATTGCCAAGCAATATCGTTCTATAGTCTATTAGTTTAGGTATATCTATTTTTATTATCTATTCAAGTATTTGAGCCTAACATTCGTAATTTATTTTAACATTAAATGATATCAAAAGGTTTTAATTTCCGACAATCTTCATGTAATATTATTGAATGTAGCACAATTGGTAATTCTATTAAAATTATATTGTCCAGTACTATGATCATAAAACTCTTTATTTTCGCCATTAATTCTAGAAAAAACCATTAAATCTGTTGATTATTTTTACTATCACTAAACGAACACAACCACGGAACATAAAACGACAATCAACAAGAAAAAACACAAAGGGATATTTTAGTGGATTTTTAGCGCAATCGTTAACTTTAATCAAGTGACCGTAAAATTAATTATCTAATCGAGTGTTTTAGACGGAAATTATTATAAAAAAAACTATCGTCGCCCGTAGCAATTGGTTGGAAAACAATAAAAATCGTGCCCCAATGGGTCGTTGATTGAGAAAGATGACTGCTGTGTGAAAGCTTGTGAGAACTTTACACTCTACGATTTTTTTTAGTAATTATACAATAAAATTTTTTTAATATAAATATCATAATAATTTTTTTAATATTTTTAGGTACGAGCTGAATGATCAGTATCTAACTTGGATATTGTATTATATACATAGTTTTTGAGCAGATAAATATGTGCAATGTAAGACAGAATAAAATTAAACATAATTCTTAGTCTAGTGTCAGGCACTCGTTTTCTATTAATCAAGCAACAACGGGTATAGAATACAACAGTATAGTACAAAATCATCAAGATCACAGACTTGTAATTTTAATATAGTAATAATAATAATAATAAAAACTTTATTGACATAGCAAGAATACACTGTTACATAACATTATCATAAAAATAGATTTCAACACAAATTAAATATTTAGAAAAAAAAACAATACATTTCGACCAAACGCTAAACTGTGAAGGTACGATGCAACAGTGCATTGCATGTCAATCGGACGCTCGCTCAGTAATCGTTAAGACGCTGTGACCCTAACACTGATTTTCAGCGAGTCCCGTATTAACAGGCACGGCAGTGACACGGCTACGTCTTCGAAATTAAAAAGAACCTTATTAAATATACTTAGACGACAAAAAAAAAATTAAAATATGTACAAATATCACACACCAGAGACGCTATCGAGGTCACTTGGACAAACACTATAATAGACACTTCGAAAGAAAAAGTATTTTCACGTACTTTGAACGTGTGGATAAGGTATGCAATGCCTATACTTATATTATCACTATTGATTTTCATATGTATTATTTAGGGAATTATTTCACAAGTTCTCATCAGCCAGACCAATCGTCACGGCGCGTCGTATCCATAATATTCGCTTATCGGATCGACATGCAATGTCGTTTCTACATCGTATAGTTTAAAGATCTCTTTAGCCATGTGAGTCACTCATTAAACACAAGCTGTGCTTTAATCAGTGGGAATAACATGTAATTAGCTGATATAGAACAACTTGCACTAATCGGCTCTTTGACTGATGAAAGTATAAATGAACTACCCATGGAATTATGATCTATTTTAGACCAGCGCTAGCGACAATATGCGTTTTGTATTTGATGCATTATTCGTTTTCATATGTATATAAAGGATTTTACAAGTAATTGTATGACTTGGGGCGTGTTGGTAGTGATCCTGTCTTTAGCCTTAACTGTCGCGGGCTCGATTCTCGCCCGGGGCAGATGTTGTTATGACCTTGCAAATATCTACCTTGATCTGGGCGTTTGTAATTATGGGTCACTAACGTGCCTCGGAGAGCACGTTAAGCTGTCGGTCACGATTGTTTGTTACATAAAATCTGATAATAATCGTTAAATACTGATAGGTAATGTGCTGTTATGAGTTACTGGTTCACCGTTACGGTTGCTAAAGTAACATGACAATCACTTTGCGTAAAAAAATTGTAATCTGACTAATCTAATTTTGAAGTTAATAATTATTATCGATTTATTAAAAATTATATTCGAATAACACAACAAAAAACCTCTAATGTTAATTAGTATAGAACGATCAAAACCAGTTACAAGCACTTCTTAAAATAAAAAGCAAACATCCCACCCCCGGAGTCTAACATCTATCACTAAGACAAAGGGTTAACGTACGATGAACGAAAAAAACAAACAGAACTTTCGCCCGCATGTCATTACCGTCACTTAATTCACGTAATTATAACGTTGACTCGGATTGCTGTTGATGAAGCAATCATTTTTAAAGATCATTTTCATTAGCATAATTATTAGTGAATATGGATTTGTTGGGCGCCTGAGTTGTTTCAATTGAGGGAGCTTATAAACTCTTTACTATATGAATGTAAGGTCGAATTTTTATTTCATTTGACTCGTTTTAAACGGTAACGTGTCAGTCATTATTTTAAAATTTGCGCCTATGGAGTTAGGCTTGCTGATGCCGATGTTATAAGTAGTGTTTTTTATGGTTTGACGGTTGGCAAACAAGCATACGGTCCGTCTGATGGTAAGAAGACACCGCTATGATCGCGCGCGATATTTAAAATATCACATGCGCGATACCAACCCAAAGTATAGGAGATATGAAGGGAAAAAGGGAAGGGAGCTGACGGGGTGGGAGATTGGGCCTTCAGCGCTGTCACTAATCACATGAAACGCAAAAAAACAAAACAAACCTAATGATACTGTTTCTTTACGCCGATTTTCTGTGAGCAGTTAGTACTTTCCCGGTCGAACCGGCCTATTTGTGTTGGAACAAGCATGTCTTTACTAGGAAGGTACGAGGTATGTTAAATTTTAGCTTTTTTATTAATAAACAATAACCATGCGACCGAAGCCGCGGCCTCAGCTAGTACAACGATAAAACAAAAGCAATGGAGCACTGATGCGCCACATTAACTATTTGTTAATTATGAACTGTTGAACGTCACTGTTACAAAGATTAAATTAATTGTCATATGATATAGATGTGCCATTACTATATAAAACTACGCCTGTGGTTTTATCAGTATTCATTTGGAATCAAACCAAGTTAATGATAGCCTGGAGCCCTTATGAATTTCATCCAAGTAGGTTATCATTATGAACAAGTTATGGTGATCAACGATGCTTTTAATCCCTTTACTAGATAACACAATAAATTGCACAGCACTGTACCTACTACGTCGGATTTCAACGATTCGTCGATTTATGTGCGGTACGACAATAATTTTCTGCATGGTGAAATATTGAAGTTACCCTCAATGTGACGCTTCGTTAGAATGACATCTTTTTCAGAATATTGTCTTTCTAATCCAACGTAATAAATAGGTTCTATACTTCGTTATGCGCCAACATATATATGTAACGATGATCTACTTCTTCCTAGCATTATCGCCGGTCTGTTTATTACTGTTATCCGGATTTGACTGGTTACTAGTTTATACACAGAGCCATTACCATCTAACTTCCATAACTCTGAGGTTGAACTAGTAACTAATTGAATAAGAGCAAATTATATATTAAGAGCTAACACTTTTTTTATTCAGTCTCGAACCTCGAGATTAGTTCTTAAATCTCGTCCGCCCAGTAATTTCACTAGCGCCCCTTCAAGCCGGAACACAGTAATGCCTAAGCCTTACTATTTGGCGGCAGAATATTTGACACTGCGGTGATACCTACCTAGCCGGCCTCTTGCAACAAAAGACCTACCACCAGTGGGACTGATTGCACTGGTGGAATAATCTCTGCTGTGACAGAGGTTATCCCAACAGCGGGCGATGGGGTCGTCACATCCCGACACCGGTGAGATTCAACTGTTTACATGCTGGCTGACCTCGAAACGCGGGCTATGAGCAATCACTTCAGGAGTTTTACATACGGTCGGGGGCTAACAACCATTCGGGCATTTAAGTCCTACCACCAGCATGTCGATTCTGTAATATTTCTTTAGTCTATGTCAGCGGTTGCGTGTGCGCATATGCGGGTACAACAGTTTATCTCCTCCGATCTGTCGACGGACAATTGGTAAAAACGGCCCCAACACTAAATTTACCGTAAATTGCTAAAACGGAGGTTTGATTCTGTATTTAAAGATTTCGTTAAAAGATTGCTCTTTTTCTGTATGCGGGTTGGAGTATTTTTTACGGTTATTGTTTTCGTTTGTTTCCGATTACCGATAATTACGATGATGGCTGTTATGTGTTACTTCCTGTACAAATTTTATTGCTTAATGACCTTTTCTATTAATATATGTATGGGAATTGTGTAAATGTGTATTATCACTATTTATCCTTTTTATACTTATATTATTATGAAAATATTAAAAGATATAAGTAAAAGAAAATAATTTTTTTTTTGTTTGACTGAACGCGCTAATCTCTGGAACTACTGAATGGATTTGAAAAATTATATTTGCGTTTCATAGCACATTTCTTAATGTAGGCTCATCGCTCAGGCTGACATCGCGATATGAAACTTAGAAGCCAAGCAATAAGAAAAAAAGCGTGGGTAAGCGTAAGATGTGGTTAGTCGGTGAACAAGGCGGCCCATGCAATGTGAGCAAAGCCGCGGGCAGAACAAAAAAGTTTTTAAAAAATTATAACATTTTAAATGTAAAAATTCCCAATTTGATATTGATATAGTTAGAGCGAACTTTAATATTAACGCACGGTAACTACTGCTAATATGAAGGGTTTCCTAATAATATTACAAACAAATATACTTATTAAAATACAACCACAATTAAATAACGTTGATAAAAACCTATCAATAACTGATACGATCTTAATCCGCCACATGGTCCGTACAAATTAAAGGACAAAAAAATTCAATAAACCCCCACCGATGGGTGATATCAATGACGTTTAACCCTAAAATAATCGAATACGAATCGAAACTACCTCAGGGACATCGGGGACTTTTTTGTACAGCGTAAAATTGTCGAGTATTTTTGTAATAAAATTCACCCTTTAAAATGCGGGATGCTCGCCTGGGGGCTTAAGGGTTACGAATGATAGTTTGGAAGTAATATTTGTGTAAATATTTTCACATAGATAGATTTAGATCAAAAATGTGTGACTAAATATACAGACTTTCAAACTGAAAAGAAATAAAATAAATAATCTGTACAATTTTTTTTTAATTTTTTGTTGTTTTTTAAATATTTTATTTTATTCTTGTAAATCGTGTAATTCTTTTTTACATATTTTATTTTATTCGTGTATTCGTGATTAGTTAGGTAACCATATTAAAGTACCTAATTATGTCACAACCCATGAAATATTTACTTGTAGTTTGTGTGTGTAGTTTCGGTGGGCACCTGTAATCATAATCAGACGTTCTTTATTACAAAATTGTTCTTTTCAGGGGCCAATGGATAAGTTACCGCAAGAATTTCCAAACACAACACTTATAGCTTATAATTGTCGCTATAAAATAGATCCCTAGATTTCACTAAGATTTCATAATCAGATTATGACTAAATTGTAATGAGGCTTGCTTGAAAGTATACCCTTTCAAATTAAACATAAAATTTAAAATAAAACTCAAAATCGGTTCAGAATTGAAGGAGTAATCGGTGGTCACACAAAAAAAAATAGACAGTAGAACATAAAACCTCGACACTTTTTGAAATCTGTATATCTTAAAATCTACAATTATTATTAACGCATTTAATGGACGCAAATAAGCAATACCATGTCAACCCACAAAATTGAAAAAACTGAGTTATATATGCAGAAGTGTTGGTAAATGGCTGAAGAACATTTTTCTTTAATATTTGTAGGGTTTTAAGCTTTAATATTTCTAATAAAGCCATTTTTAATGATGCCATTTATGTATTATGTTAAACGTTTTGGGTTATATTATATACCAAATATGCAGTTTGTACACTTATTTTTTGTGAAAATAAGTAAAATAACTTACATAAATCTGAAATTGCCAAAAACTTGACTAATACATAAAAAAATTCATATAAAGCAACTTAATCAAAATTTTCAAACGCGTTTTTCTCGAAATTACATTCGTGTGGGTTGATATGGTATTGCTTATTTTCGTCCTTATATTATATACTATTTTAATTATTTGTTTTTTATTTCATTTACCATAATTTAATACACATATATACCTACAAAATAAACAATAATCTTTTATTTAAACGTCCCTATTATGACTATATTAAAATTATAACTAAAACAGGAGAGCATTTTTTTCATTCGTATGCTAAAAAATCAATATACGATTTGTACACCCGAGGTGTTCACATACATACAGTTTTATATTTTACTATTGAAGCATATTTTTTAAAGCTAATTACAGAAAATACTACGAAGCCATTAAACATTATAAGCACATTAACAAACAACTCAAACAGAAATAATCTGACTGAAAACCGAAATGAATATAGTATGACACATATATAAAAGTCCTTATGTAAAGCAAGTTCCACCAGTAAACGCACCATAACGCGTTAACCCTTGCGTCGCATATTTCCGCCCGGCGGCACTGTGTCTAAACGACCCCGTAATTGATAAGTAAAGGAAAAGAAGACTACCTTATACATATTTATGAGTATACCCGAAATTGCTACGGGACCATGCGAACGACAGCACTTGCGCCTGTTCCCGTCTCATTATGTTTTTAGGGTTACTTTGTTATTGCTTCTTTGATGTTTCGCTCGTTGAAATCGGTAGACGGATTTCTGTCAGCAGCCACAGGGTTGATTCATGTTTAGTAATTTAGTTCTTGTTCTAAATTTAAAATATTTTTATGACGATAGCATTTAAAAAAATTGCGTTATAGATTCATTATCTGAAAAGCCTCAAAAGCTCAACGGTAGAAGGGCCGACTTCGCTCCGTTAACGCGGGAGTCGAGGGTTCGATCCTGACCCCTTGGGCTATTGTCGTACCCACTCCTAGCGCAAGCTTCGAGGTTATTTGGGGGGGCAATAGGAATATTAGTAATGCCTTGTAAAAATCATGGCTAATATTCTTTAAAAAAAAAAAAAGTCTATAGCTAAACTTTTAAAGCCAACTCAACTCAACTCCGTTAATTCTAGAGTTGTGCGTTCGATCCTGACCCCTCTTTGGGCAAGATACGACGTTATTTGGAGGGAGACGAAGAGTATTAGTGTTGACATCAAAAATCATTGGTAAGATTCTTCTTCGTCCTAGCATTATTTCCGGTATTTTATTTTACCCAGGGTCTGCTTATTACTCTTATCCGGATTTCACAGGTTACTATTTTTTACACGGAGCGATTGCCATCTGACCTCCGCAACGCTAAGGGCGAACCAGTAACTCATTGGATAAGAGCAATTTACTTATCAAGAGTTAACGATTATTATCAGATGTTATGTGGTAACAACCGAGACCGACAGCTTAACGTGCTCTCCGAGGCACGGTGGGGAGATCCACGGACAAACGCCCAGACCGAGACAGAAATTTTAACAAACATCTGCCCGAGCGGGAGTCGAACACGCAACCGTCGAGACTAAAGGCAGACTCGCTAACTCCAACGCCACAACGGTGTCAAAAATCATTGCAAAGATTCTTTAAAAAAATTGAAGTGTATTTTTGTTAATTTTCCGAGATTATCTTTGTAAATGAAAGTTACAAAAGAGGAGAGGCCAAATCGGTTTACTAATTAAATCTAAAAAGGGATATCGATAATGTTATAATAATTATTAAGAGACATATTTTGAAAAAATACAGCTTAGCATTAAATCAACTGAGCTCAGAAATTCATCCCAATTTATTAGTCAACGTGAACTCGTACCATTCCAGGGAGAGATATTAGACAAACTCCTCGCGTTCGAAAACCACAATAACCGCCATCTTTATTGTCACAGACGCCATTACGACTCTCTTTACGACGATAATCCATTCTAGAATGTTTTGTAAATACACATAACATAGTCGAAAATCGTAGCGTAAAAATGCAATAAATAGAATTTTATTCAAAAATATTATACCTACTTTCTAGCCAGTAACATCATGCTAATTAGGATTTTGAAAACTTTTCCCTGTATGTTACTTAGCGATAGGCAAATAAATTTCTTCCCGATGAAGTTTCGAGCCTAGGCTTGATCTTGCCTTGGAAAAGATTCAACTGTAAGTAATTTTTAGAGCGATTTAGAAGACATTTTCTTCCTTGAACAACCACTACATACAACATAAGAACTAGCTTCCGCCGACCGTCAAAGCACGGCAACGCATCTGCATATCCTTTGTTAATGCAGATGTTGATAGGTGGCTCCAGCCTGTTTGCCCCCTCTAACAATAAAAAAAACCTTAAGCCTCGTGTAGGCTATTACTCTTTACTGGCCGGACTTCTGACTTAGCCACTCCAACACAGACGCTATCGAGACCACAACTGCTAAGCGTAACCGTAAAAAAAAAACAAAACTCAGTTTTATTGTTACCGTAGGCTTATCCTATATAGTCAAAAAGTTGTTGCAAAATCAAGAGCAAGCAGTGGAAAATAATTAGTAGTAGTTTGTAGTTTTTATTTTTTATAAATATTAGCAATGCTTTTTCAAAACATTACTAATATTCCTATTGCCCTCCAAATAAGCTCGAAGCTTGCGTTAGGAGTGGGTACGACAATAGCATAAGGGGGTCAGGATCGAACTCGCGACTTTCGCGTTAACGGAGCGGAGTCGGCCCTTCTACCGTTGAGCTATTGAGGCTTCATATATCACAAAAAAAACCGTAACCGACACAAGAAAGAACGGTACCTGCTACTATTTTTCTGTTTTGCGAGAAGCCAGTATTTCTTCTCCATTCATATTAAAACAATAAGGTTCTTTACATGTGGACGCAAATAAGCAATACCATGTCAACCAACACGAATGTAATTTCGAGAAAAACGCGTTTGAAAATTTTGAACAACTTGCTTTATATGATTTTTTTGTATTGATCAAGTTTTTGGTAATTTCAAGATGTATGTAAGTTATTTTACTTATTTTCACATACAATAAGCATACAAACTGCATATTTCGTATATAATATAACCAAAAACATTTAACATAATACAACAACAACAACAATTGCATGATTAAAAAATTGCTTTTTTAGAAGTTTTAATGCTTAAAACCCTACAAATATTAAACAAAAATGTTCTTCAGCCATTTACCAACACTTCTGCATATATAACTCAGTTTTTTCACTTTTGTGGGTTGACATGGTATTGCTTATTTGTGTCCATGTATCGTCTGTCTACAATTAGTCGTCTGCTTTGCATGAAATAATTCGAGTTCAATTAGAAGCGCTTAACGTATGAAATCGTGTTAATTCGCGTGTGAGCATGCCGCAGATGTTCGCAACCGACTTCCGCGACACCACGAGATGTATTAACATCAGACGTCCAATGATTTGTTGTTATAACGTGTGATTGAAATAAAACTATCTTAAAACGACTTATTGTTAATGTTTCGTCAAATTTGTTATACAATTTTAACGAAATTAAATAAAAATTAAGGTTCCCATGTAAACGAATATGACTATTAGTAAACGAATTACAGAGCGTATTAACTTGAACAAAGTATAGATAGACTTAATGAGTATTTTACTGATAGAAAAATAGCTTTGAGATGGTCTGCCTGCGTAACAACTACAATAACGCGAGCGCACCTGCGGTTGTTACCAGTACATAAATGCAAAATAAGGTTATTTTTATCAAAACAATTGTTTAAATACCGTAAGCAATAATATAATTATTTAAGATTAAGAATTGGCACTGTCGTACTTAGAAATTGTATTTTATCGGTGAGTAATAAAATAAAGAGTTTTACTTAATTTATAAATCAAAATTACCTCTAATTTATTCTTGCATATTGTCTTAAACAACAATCGAAGTCAAAACACCTTCATCACATTCGTTAAACGGGGTTACCGTTTTTATAAGAAATCAGTTAATTATATATTTTAAGAAATACTAAGTTTATGTATTAACATACTCTTATGTACAGATTACCCGCTAAAAGTATTTAGATTTCGATTCGTTATCACAATGGAAAATCTTATTATTAAACTTTTAATTACTTTTAAGATAACAATTACCGGTTTTTCCATATAGGGATTTACTTTCATAACTATATTAAATTAAAAACTGGTCAAGCGCAAGTCTGACATGGCACAGAAAAGGATTCCGGGATCAACAGCAATCAACCTTCAACCTTCAATGAAAAAAAAATGTCTGCTAAGCTCACAAAGAAAATGGTTGTATTCATCTATAGACTACAAAATTATTATTGTAAGTATTTTTGTAAATAATTTTGATCCCTTTAAAACCAACTGTGCATAATTTATCTAAATCATACTATCATCATATTCTATCCCTTGGGTTGGGCAAAGCGCATAGGATACTTCAAGTATCGCAAGCGTTCATAGGTTGCGGCGACTGCTTACCATCAGGCGGACCTGTATGCTTGTTTGCCTACTGTCATGAAATACAGCAAAAACGCTCATATAAGCTTATAACCTCTGAGTGTCTGTCATAAAATAAGGCTTCCGATTTTATCGCTTTCATGAGGAACCCTGAAAATAAAAACTCATGCTACGTCTGTAAGTATCAGAGACAGGTTCATTGCCACTATATCTGTTTCATAATTTAAAAAAAGTTAAATAATAATAAACATTACTTCGCGTGTGACTTACACAGATGCTAACGACGTGTTGATTGATTTCCGGCTTACATCTGTACGATTTGACGCATAATGATTTGTGGATGAATCGAGTGTTAATAAAACAAATAAAAATAATCTTGTATTATCTAAATTCTAAAACAAGTGTCAAGCTTGCTGCAGTTTTTGTATAAATGTGATATTTATTACATTAAGTGCTGGTAATAGGTCTTTTATAATCATAGTTACATTACTTAATGAAGTAAATTAAAACAGTTTTTTTAGGGCGGTACTTTCTTTGTTAGTGCATAATGCAAGTGAGTGTTTGTGTTAATAAAATCAATTAAATTAACTGCAGCTGAGAAAACATAACAAGAAGACGCCCTGGCTGATCTCTAACCGCAGTAGACTAGCAGTCTCTTCACGAGTTTTTCATAAAGGTTGCTAACCAGGCGGACATTTAAGCCCTACCAAGCAAGGGGTCACCAGTAGGTTTTGCCATCTAGGAGGAAGGGATGAGAAGAGAACAGAAGAGGTGTGAGTTTGGGTCTGTGGCGTTCTTATCATCGCACTAAACACAATCGTACTATGTTACGTTACGACGATTTCTGTTAAAGGGTGGTCCTTCCCCGGTCATACCGGCCCATACTAATATTTTACTACAGTATTTTATACTTAATGATTAAATATATTAACGGTACAATGGATTTCTTTCGACGGTTATTTTTTATCATAAACTTGAAACACATACACGCTCTCATATAATAAACCTGGTATCTATTTCATTATGTGTATACATAAGGTGGTATGTATATGCGATATGTTCATGTTTCGCATTCATTAATGAGACATGTGTGAGGAGTCTGTTATGTAAGCGTATTTATGAATTAAGAGTTTTTTTATCTAAACAGATGTAAGTCTATATAATGTCTGAGAGAGAAGTGATATGTGTAATTATTTTTATTCCTTCTTTTATAATAATAGGGACTCCTCATACTTATAATTAATATACTATTTGTATTTTTGTATGATTGTTTTTAAATCTGATTTTTGGGATCGATTAGCTTATTCATTTTATGTCTAAGCGTCGCTCTTTAAGCAAACGCCAAATACTCAATATACCTCATTAGGATAGTAATTTCTTGTATCGGGGGTCCGGAAACAAAGACAAATGCAAGCACATACTCCCAGACCGAAACACAGGCCCCAGGGGATAAAACCCGCGACATTTGTAGTTTAAGGCAGGTTCTGCTGCGTCACAATGGTCTGCTGCGTCTCAAGCTGATAAATAACGCTTTCCCCAGATAGAGAACGTCAGTGGCGATAGTAGTCCAGCAGATACTCATTCAGAATAAGAGGCATGTTTCGGTAAACATAGTACAAAAATGTAGACCATATCTCTACCTAACTGTTAAGTTTAATTCTGGATTAGTTTGATGTCATAAACAATATTTCATACACAATATATGTCTTGGTGGTTTACCATTAACTATTATTGCGATTCAAATGACTACCAAAAATTGATCTACATTGCTAATTCGTATCATGACATATATATCCCATCAGAAACATAAAATGTAAAAAGGTCTAAGTCTCGCAATGCAGTTCTTCTTATACAAAAAGTGGTGACATGATGTATAAGTATGTCTGCAACTGAGCTGTTTGTATGGCAACATAATCTACTCTTTCAAATACTTTAGTGGCATGGTAGTTCAGTAAGTGAATGACAAAATTAAGAAATTTGACTAGTTATAATTCTTAAACTACTGATTCGAATTAAATGAAATTTTAAATATACCGTGTTTATTCAATGCTTACTTGGTTACTGGAAATTGTGCTGCCTTTTTGCTCGACTTGATGGGGGCACTGCCGTGCTCTCAGATTTATACATCACGTTCATATAAAATTAGAATCGATGTACTGTCAAAATTGAATTGGATCGAAATGGATTTTTACTAAAAGCCGGTAATCCGGGTAAGCCGGGTAATCAAACAAATTACAAATAAAATACACATAAATTAAGTTTAGACATTGATAATTAAGTTAACTATTTAAGGGAAAAATTAATATGATGTGACCTTTATAAAATGACGTTGTGTTTTTAAAAGATTTTCAGTTGTCAAGTATTCTGTTTACGACAATAGTGTAACAGATGTAAATAATAAAAAAAACTCGTGGCGGCCGCAGGAAGTGAGACGATTGTCATGTGTGGTGGTGTCAATGAACCGAGCTAGGCCATCTAGAACCATTTTGAATACTAAAATGCTGAAGTGTTGTTTGATAATTTTCTTGTGTTGAATTTTAAAAAGTATTTCTTTATTGTAAAATAATTCTTATATTGTAAGCCTTACAACAATGGACATATCACATAAATGATTACATATTATAAAATAAATCCCTCACTGTGTCTGTCTGTTTGTTCACGACTAACTCAAAAAGTACTAAGCGTATTTTCATACGGTTTTCACCAGTTGACAGAGTGATTCACGACGAAGGTTTAGGTGTACAATTTAATAAGGTCAAGTCATTTCAACAACTTTGCAAGTTATTGAAGTGTCATGATATTTTTTTTCATTTTGTTGCCAAATTAATGTAATTAAATATTACTTACTCCAATATTAATAAAAATTAAATTTTAAAAAATTTATAAAAGTTCATCTGATATAATTGAATTTCTCCTGTTGTAACCGGTTGCTGTCCTGCAGAAGATACAAAATTGTAAAAAATCTATCTATATATCTATTAAGGAACTTATTGGAGCTTTAAAAATTATATAACAAAAAATATAAAATTCTAATTCGAAATACCCCGTTATAATTTAGTGCTAAACAAAGTTCAACGAAAATAATAAAATCGCTGAAAATTTAAGAGCACGTCAACCCTTAAATGCGACCGCCTTTAATTTGACCCACGGTCAGTCGTTCAAGAGATGGCTCGCCTAATGTCACATCTACATGCAAATTGTTTCGGGTTCGCGTATTTATTTTAACTCTAATTTTCCACGGTAAATACCGCAAGGGTTGTGCTGTTGACTGGGATATATTATGTTATATTTTATATACTCTGTATATAAAAATCTCTTTAGTTATTGTGAAGTTTTTGATTGAATTATATTAATGATTCGTCAGGGTCGCTTATATAACAAATTTTGTAATTTTGTAGTTATTATTATATCGTATTAAAATCTTCCATCTAATTAAAATGTATTAGATAACTCTATATTAAATCACCTCAAAATCAGTTGCGCGGTTCAGGCGTGAAAGCGTACTTTTCATCTTTCTTTCAATTTTTTCATATTGTTTTTCAAACATAAGCTCACATTTGTACATATATTTGTACTATTTGTATGCTACTGAGATTATGTAATCTATTTAGAACAAAGATAATAATATCGTATAAAATCGCTCCCGCTCGAGACTCGGAGGGTTAAAGATAAAATTTGAATTAAAAGTAAACAGTTCTGAGGTAATTTAGTTAAACACCTCTGTAGGCGAACTCCAAATGATTTTTGATAGCTAACTACCTGCTTGTATTTAAGCTTTTAACTTAAATGGAGAGCCACGAAAAATGTTATTAGCAACATGCTGCCATTTTTATTTAATAAATTTAAAATTGAAGTGTATTCTTTCACACTAAACTTCGGATATGAAAGATTTCATCAGATTTATAAATAACGGTTTTCCATAGTATTAAAAATTAAAAATATTACAACCGAATTGAGAACCTCCTCTTTTTTAGAAATCGGTTGGGGCTTAATCTCTTGGATTTGCTGGCGAGGAAGGCTTATTAGACAAAAGATAAATGAAAATCTGTGAGTTTATTACACTAATGGCTCAGACTCTTTAAGAGAAAGCAGAGTCTTAGATTTTCACCCAAATCCCTGATTAGTAAGGCTTCCTAAGCAAGTCCTACAAGATCCTGACGATAAGGTCACATAAGAAAATTCTCCATATACAACAAAGACACGCCCATAATGCATTCGTCAGCGACGTCCCTTGTTTCACACGTCGCGACACTCACGCCGTCGAGTGAGTCCATGGACTAGAAAACGCTTGAAACGCTTTCTCCATTCCTTATGACGTCCTTAGCCGTTGTTCAGTCTTACAGAAGGTCTTAAGGACGAAATCAGACTTTCACAGCTGGACCTCAGTACTCAAGCAGTGACGCTACCAGGCCAGTAGTAGGGAGAATAGAAAAAGGTTTTAATATATTAAATCCGTCCGTTTAGGGGCTTGCTCGTAATGTTTTGTATTAATTAACTCTGTATAATTAAAGTGGTGCGCGAAATACTGGCCTGAGTTTCTACCTTTACCATTTTATCCTGCACACATATTCGTGAAAGATATTTTGTTTAGATAGATTGTTATTTAACATATTGACACACATAATTGCTTAAATGATTCTGCCAAAACTTAATTACAAATATCGTATCCCAAACTCACGCAATAAACTTTTTTATTGAAATACTACCGTTTAATGTACCGATTTTTCTTTATGGCACGAAACCCTAATTATGTTCCTAAAATAAAAGTAGCCTAAGTTACTTATTATAACATCAGCTATCTGCCAGAGTAAGCTTTAAAGTTAAAATTTACAGACAGACTGACAAAAATTTTGATTTTTTTAAATTTAATTAAGTACCGTATATTTTTACATACTTTCAGTGAAAAGCTGTTAATTTTGAATTACAAGTCTAAATCGATCTAGCTAGGATTAATTTTTCGGAAATGTCCTTTAATCGGTGTTTTCAGGCAATGCAAATCCCGGTTCGAGCCAGATGTCTCCGATTATTTTCCACCCTTTTTGCAAGTTCCTTCTTTTGTGAGAGAAATTATTAATATCCAAAAAGCACGATTTAACGAGCATAGCTCGGTTATCCAGGTACTGTATTATGGTATTAGTAACCTTTCTAGAATTCGTTTCGAAAACCCGTATGTAAAACGTGCCAATCTCCGGTCTATTTTAATAAAACCTTTTCGTGTTTATGACTGCGAACAAAATTGCACCGTGTTTCGACACAACGCCCGGCCGTTTGTGTGTAAATGACGTCTGATCTCGAAAACGTATTAAAATTAAAAGGATTGCTTCACTGATGACGGCTATTATTTTATATTATACCTTTAATATTATTAAGCTTTGATGGAGGCATTTGAATTTAAGGTTCGTGAATTATTTTGATAGTCTTATGAAGTTTCAGGAATATTACTTTATATAAATTGTAAGGGTTTTTAAATGTATATTTTACATGTGGTTTTTGTGGTCTCAGTATTTTTATAAATTACTTGTCCTGTGTCGCGAGGAAAACTCGCGTGAAACTCAAGTCAAGTGCGTAGTGGACGACGCATAGTGGAAACTAAAGGGTTCCGCAGCTTCATGATGAAGCTTCTTTGGAACTTTAAATATTAACGAATTAAAATCGATCGCAAAAATAAGTTGGTAAAATTAAAAATAATTAAAAATAACAAATACGAAAAAACAAAGCTATGGGAAAAACTTGTATATCTCTAAAATTTGCAGACCTTCTTCTTCAAAATAAATGTCGAAAAGGTTGACATGAAATGTAATAAAAATATACGAGGTAAATTAGCTTAGTGAATTATTTAAATATTGCGTAACACCAAAATACTAAAATTTTATTGGTCACAACTTATACGGTAAACCCGTATTAGGATTATTAGTATTTTTAAATTTAATTAAATTTGCACAAATCATTTTTTTAATCATTATAATCATGGCAATCATGTTTAAAAATAATGTTACAAAATTTATAAGCCTAAGAAATCAACCTTTTTTTTTCTGGACTGAAAATTTCCTTTTTTTTAGTTAATGAATTCAACACGCGTAAACATTTACAGATAAAATCGCGAATCGAAACGTACAAATCAAAAGTCCGAACCCGATATTACGATTACGAATTACCATAGGATAGCGATCTCTGTTTATCTCACAATCGGAGGGATGATCAGAATAACGGGATTTACCTCCAGATTATACTAGGATTATTTTATGCTGAGCGCTCACTAAAAAATTTTCCGGAACACAGTGGACGTGAAAAACGATATCAATCGAAAAGCTATCTTATTTTCGAATTAATAAGGTCGAAATTTCTTAAGTTTTAATATTTAGGAAATTTCATTTCACCCAGAATAAAAATATCCTATACGACGGCTTTGCTTTATCATTGTGAAGCTGGAGCGTAATTAGTTTTCGCAAAGCAAGCCGACGTTCTTATTCCGTTTTTCATATTTTTTTAATAACACGTTTTAGTAAAAATTTTTTTAGTCCTTTGATCTTATGTAATATGATGTGTAAGAATATCCATTATTTGGGGTTTTACGCAACTAATTGCTATTTATTTTATAATTAAGTCCAACAATTATCCTTTAATTATTGGTGTTAACTGTTAACAAAATCTTTTCCTTCCTCAATCGAAATCCTTCGACAAATTGCTATGCAAAATGATTTCTAAATTTGATATTTTCTTTTAAACTTTTAAACATTATTACTACAGTCAAAAGCATATATCATTAAAATTAAGATTTCATGACATACAGAAATTCGATCAAAAATATTTCATTTCGTATAGCTTGGCATATAGATTACACCATAATAAAAGATTAGTTTAATTTGTCTCATAGCAAATAGTTACTATGCGTAGACAGAGAAACATAGATGGAGTTTTACTAAGTTGCCAAACGATATACCTGTCTTAGTCTACCTCACGGAGCCCCTGTACGAGTAAAAAGAATAGCTTATATATATGACAAGAAAATTCATACTCTGTGTCTAAATTGTCACCAATTATTACGAGTGACGTTCGTTAGATGTTTGTATGTAAATATAAATAAACAAAAAAGTATAGTTGAATGCAAAAAGTATATAATGAGAATTTCAAATGTTATGCCAAACTGTACGATACCACGCTATCATCGAAAAAAATCTTAATTTTTATTTGATAAACATTTTATCTTCTTTAGTATTTTCATACCAGAATAAGGAGGTGGGTTGGATTAGCGGCGTATTTCGGTGAGGCCGGTGAAAAATTGAGGCGTTCATTGTTTTTAATGTTGGTACGTGACGCAAACAGTCCCCAAAATATCATGGGTTTCCAGGACCATTCTGTTTTCCAAACATACATTTATCATTTATAGAACCTATATAATTATATAATATTTTATTCAATTCAGTGTCCGATAAATTATACAACTGTTAACTCCGAAATATGTTATAATTTATATTTGAACACATTTTTTTAAATTTTTTTCATACAATATTTTATTTAAAATAAAAAGCAGAAGTAACTTAATAAACTTTTAACCAGTGAAATCCGGAGAAGAGTAATAAGCAGACCCTGGGTAGATAAAAATACCGGGAAACATTCTAGAAAGAAGTAGAAGAAGTAACTAAATACCAAGAACTCAGGGTTTTATTCAAGATTTAAGACAGAAATAATCAAACTGCCCTGAAAAATATTTTGTGTTTGCTGTGGTTTTGTTGGATCATGACTTTCTTCTTTCTAGATCCAAGCATGACTTCATCTCAGATAGCAAAGCACTGTAATAACAATAGCAACCTCTAGTGCTGGGTACATGTCGTAATTGCTTTTCATTAGACAGGCTGCATACTTGTTTTCAAAAAAAATAAAAGCGAAGCGTGAAAGCTCGTTAAAAATTTTAAAATGTCTTAAATTTATTATTTTCTTATAAATGTAAAAATAAACGGAAAAGCTGTGTTTAGTGACGTACGTATTCATCACTTACTCTAAATGACATCTTTGTGCCGTGTGCAGTACATAAACTTGGACCATGGGCATTATTGCTAAGAAATTTCTAAATACTGGGACCGTGGAGATCATACACAAATTCTAAAAGATCATATATATATACCTCGTGGCATTGCCTCCAATCGAGATTACGATTTGTGAAAGAAGCGAGGATGCAGCTTGTATTCTTTATACGAGTACCAGTGATTGATGAATTGTAAATATATTTATTATTGAACTGTAAATCTTAAAAAAAAATACCTGTGAAGCGTAATGAGGTATTATCGAATGCTCTGGAATGACGAAATCTTCAATTTAAAAGTCCTACAATCAGCTTTCACGTGGCGAACCTATCAATATCCCACTCATAAATCCACGGCCATAAGCTGTGTGATATTGTTATTTTAAATAAATAATAATAGGTTAAATAATAATTAGTCCACATTTTTAATCCTATGATTCTAACGTACCTACTTGTTTACTTCATATTTTTAGTTAAATTGATCTCTGACCTTCGTAATCAGCTACGGATAGCCTAGTTTGTTAGTTGTAATTTTCCTCTATAGGATTAGCTTAGCGAGTTGTTTTTGGTCTAAAATACCGTAAGATTTTGCTCTCGTTTCATTGTAACGTGTAAATATTGACACAATAAAGTGTGTCTTAAACTAGGTTTCATCCGCAGCTTCGCGCAAGTGAATAAGACAGCTTTATTGCAATTGAGATTATTGGTTCATCGTACAAATTTTGATCGCAAATTTCACACTCTTTTAAGTTTTTGCAACAAAAAGTATCCTATGCCCTTCTTCAAGGTTTAATCATTTTATTAAGACAAAAATAATAAGACAAATTTTTTTTTTTAAATAAAAGTATCTCAATTTGTTTAGTAATTTTGAAGTTAATGACTCACAAAAAACATTATGAGCCTGAATATTTGAGAAGATAATAATTATGTTGGTTATTATTATGTTAAAAATTGTTATGTTATATAATTTTGTTTAAAGGAATCCCATAGCTTTATTTATGTCTTAACCTTAGACTATTTAAATGGTCTAAGGTCTTAACCAACCCAGCCTGAACTAAAAGTCCACTTAAAATATACGTAATTACGAGTGTACGCAATGGGAGTTATTCAGTGAGTTCAGCTCTCTTCCCTTCTAGAGAAATCTCTAATGTCTCAAATTATTAATACATATATAAATATTATGATATCAATATGAAAATAATATTTTAAAAGCTCACAGTTCATTGTATGATATTTAATACTTTTTGTTTTTTTAATATGGGGATAATGGGGATGAAACTTTGTACCGGTAACAAATAATTTCAATATTGCTTTAAAACTACCCCATTTAAAATCATTACTCAAGCATGCGAAACCGCGAGAAAAAGCTAGTATTATATAGTAGAATATTATGCTTTTTAATAATTTAGTAGTATTGGTCTAGCAATTTATCCAGTTGATGAAATGAAAATCGTAAAAATGTATCAAAAAGGGTAAACAATTTATTTTCGTGTTTTTGACTGTTTTCATAGTTTTAAATTGTTTAATTTGTAACAGAATATGTTCTTTAAAGTCTATAAATCTTCTTTTTATGACATGACGGTTGGCAAACAAATATACAGTCCGCCTAATAGTAAGCAGTTACCGCAACCTATGAACGCTTTCGATACTTGATGTATCACAAGCCCGTTGCCAACATAAGGATAAAATAGGAAGGGACAGAGGAGGTGGGATATCCTCCAGCACTCTCAATCATCGCACGAAAAGGAAAACTATTGATACTGTTACTTTACGCAGATTTTCTGTAAGATAGTACTGTTCCGTTCGAATCTGCACATCTGTGCTGGGAGGAGCATTGGTCTGCTACATCGTTTGTTAATTCTAATTAATGACTTAATTACAAATAATACATGGAAGTCATAACCAATATTTTTGGCTTATTATATATATTTTTTTTTTAATTTAATGAACAATATTGTGATATACATTATACTAAAATTAGTAATAATCACATTAATATTTTTATTATATTAACTACTATGTTGTTGAGAATATAATAAATAGCATGTAATACTTATCTTATCGCAATTTCATAATATACATTTATTGTACGATTAATAAAATGATATATCATTCAAGCCCACATTAAGTCTTTAAAAATTATACTATTCTAAAAATATATAAAATTCATTAAAAAATAATCATTCATTCATTCATTCAAATATTAATATATAATTACGTTTTAATCTATACAATAAAGCAATATGAAAAACCCGAAACTCGAAAAGAATAACCTAACACATCACAGGAAATTGCTCGCGAAAAAATGCATCGCTGTAACAATAAAATCTATCAGGAATCATATTATTGTGTTACCTATACAAAGTGATTGTCACGCGTTGAGGGGGAGTAGGCAGGGCTTATCAGACCACGCCCAACCGTGATAAGGTCGAAAATTCAACTCTACGTAGAGAAATACTCTTTAGGGGACATACTGATGGAGCGAATACAGTCGCTTTAATACAAACCCGCGTTCCGCAACGCTCGCACGTCTGCGTTTATGAAACTCGTGTTATGAAACTGTCGTTTTATGTTTGAAGTTTGCAATGGAAGTAAGTGCGATGCCGCCGATGCCTTTGGACTTTTCTATGGTGAGGAACGGTGGCTCGCCGAATGTTAGGGAAGGTTCGCCGAGGCCGGTGTCGAACAGCGCTTTCAGAGTTGTCACGCCGAAAGGTAACGATTTTTATTAACAATTCATACATTCTTATTCTTTTTACGCGAATTTTTCTTTTTATTATTTTTAAATATATCAAGCCTTAATGTTGTTGTAGATTAAATCTAAATATATTTTAAAATAACGTTGTTTTTCTAAAGTTTTAGCAGTCAAGCTTTTTCGGTATATATTTATGGAGGGTTTAAAACAATTTCGGCTAGTATTTCCTTATTAAATATTAGTGCGAGTATATTCTTGAGTAGGTAATTATTTTTTAGGTAAAATCTAAAACTAAAAGAACAATTGAAAAATAATGTTTATTTTTCAAATATAGAGGATGAAAACTATAAGAAATAATGCCAAACTATTTATTATTTTTAAAATATGTCATAATGATATACAAGAACCTATAATAAATTTAAAAACTAACAACTTCGCTCATTAATTTTTCTTCAATATTTATAAAGATTAAGTATTTTTCTTTGACATTTATTTTAGTGTATAGGTTTTTTACACACTACAGACTATATTTTAGTTTATAAACTTTTATAAGCAATCTGTTATAATATTCATGACAAGAAAATACAACTATTTTCGTTAAATAAAAACAGTAAAAGACACATAATATTAATAATCTTGTATAATACGCAGTTTTAACAGGATAAAATAATATTCCTGTGGACTTACAAATGAAATAATAATTGGTTAAATAGAATACAAAATAAATATATTTATAACAACTTGCTAATGCTTAACTTCTGTACAAAAGCCAGTCTCAATATGTACTAAAGTTATTGAAAAGATATTTCGATTTTTTATAACTAGCCCAAGATTTCGTCTGCAAGTTAGCAAGTAAGGTCTGATGAAAAGCAGTCATCGCAACCTGTAACCGCCCTTGATACTTGAAGTATTACATGCGGGTTGCTAACCCAAGGAAATAACCCAAGGGAAAAAGGAAGGGAAACGAGGAAGGAGATTGGGCCTCCGGCGCTCTCAATCGTCGCACGAAACGCAACAGTACTGCTACTTTACGCTGAAATTCTGTAAGAGGGTAGTACTTCTCGATCGAGTTGACCCATTTGGGTTGGGAGAGCATGATTTATTAGCCGTTCATTAAAAAAATAATGTTGGCAACATTATGTTTCTGATGTTGTTGAGGTGGGGCTTAGGAAAACGGGGAAGATTTGGGAAAGGAAGCAGACCGTAGGGGCTAAGTTTGGGGCTCAAACAACAACAGGCCACGCGTAAAGTACGAATGCAGTATTCGTACAATCATATATATTTTGGGAGAGTTCTGCCTTCCCAGTCGAGACGGCCCTTTCAATCCGAAAACCGCAACAACAATCCGAACAGCAACAGAATGTTTTTGACTTCATGTACTTCCATAATAAAAAATATTATGTACCATGAAAATAATTTGCAGCCTTTTTCGCGTCACGTTGAGGGTTATTGGCATATAATGGGGATTTTTACCCCCTATTTACCTATACTGAGGATCAGTATATAGTATATTATCCAAAATAAGATTCAAATATTAAATACTGATTAAACAGACAAAGTTAGGCATCATATTCTAGTATTTCTATATCAATATATGACCGATAAAAATCAACTAAAGATACAGATGTTGCTAATTATAAAGAAAATGGCAGGAACCACAACCCATAAACACAATATTTTCGATATAAAAAAAGATAGTTTGATATTTAAAACATTTTATATCTAAATAGTTTATATAATGGAAAACGTTTTGTATTGACTCAAATCACAAGAAAGTAGAGACGCTCACAGCCGGATGCGCTCATTGATCGCTAAACGATCGGTGGGTTAAGCAATTTTAGGCGCGGTTAGTCACTAGATGGGTGATCGCATAGCGGTATTTCAACTGAGCGTCTCCGTGCTTCAGAGGGCACGTCAAAAGTCGATCTCGGCTGCTATCAATTTGACAGTAGTCGATAAGTCAAGTCAGAGGCCTATACGGGCGACCTGAACAACTCTGACACTAGATAGGAGACTAACCACTCGATAAGAAGAAGAATAAGAAAACAAGAAAGTAATTTTTTTTTATGTTAGAAGTTGGCAAACAAGCATACGGCCCACCTGATGGTAAGTGGTTGCCGTAGCCTATGAACGCTTGCAGCACCAGTAGTAGGTGCCACTCGCGCGTTACCAACCTCGAGATATTAGTTCTTAAATCACGGCCGCCCAGTAATTTTACTAGCGTACAGTGCCCTTCAAACCGAAACACAGTAATGCCTAGGCACTACTATTTGGCGGCAGAATATTTGACACTGTGGTGTTACCTACCTAGCCGGCCTCTTGCAACAAAAGACCTACCACCAGTATGTATGTAAAATACGTTATTTCGGACATATTAAATATTTTTTCTGGCTGTTTTGATTTCAAAAGCAAGCATCGATGTCGAATTGGATGTGCAATGTGGATTGCCAAATTAAATTTTGAATTATATATTAATAATAAAATTATAAATAAATTAATTAATTACGTAATTATTTTATAATTAAATAAAAAAGAATTTTGCAAAGCTTCACTTCGGTTTTGTAGAGATTATAGTATATTATTTCAATACTGAACACAATCCCCACTAATCCCTAATAATATTATAAATGCTTCTCCGTCTGTCACATTTTCACGCCTTACCCATTAAACCGATTTTGATGAAAAGATAGACTTAACTTTGAGAAAAGATAAAAGCTACTTTTTATTTGCTAAAGAAGGCTTGAAGAAGTTGAAATAGGGAATGAAATATTGTGTGGGGAACAAATTATTGTTACTATATTGCATTAAAGGGGCTGCATAAATAAACATAAACATAAACGCTACACACTCAACGGCCCCCATTAGGATAATTATATCCTATGTCGGGGGTCCGGAAACATTCACAATGACAAGGACAAACACAACCAGACCGGAAAACATGCCTGTACGGTTAATACAAACATAGTTGTTCACGCGTGTGAAGTAGCGGGCAGAAACTAGATATCTTATAAGATTAAAGGATATAGTCATCCTCTTTTTCCTATCCTACCTGCCTGGCCGGAAGGTTTTTATCCGAGGAGCGGATACACTTGTATGCCATATTTGTGATAGCATTAAGCACATCCGTAAAAATCAAATCATTCATTAATAATATTGTAAACATTAATTTTGTCAGAAATATTTCCTTATTGTATCAAATTTGACTACGCTGTGGCGCCAGTGGTAGCGAACCTGCCTTAAACGCCACACACACAGGTCGCGGGTTCGATTCCCGCTCAGCATAATAAGTTTGTATTAACCATGCAAACATATTTTCCGATCTGGGTGTGTTTGTCCTTGTCATTGTGTATGTTTCCGGACCCGCGACACAGGATATTACTATCCTAATGGAGGCCGTTGAGTGTGCAACGTTTATTTATATTTATTTAATTTAACAATATGAAGAGCAATTATTTAAATATAATTTCAAATCCATGAAAAGTAAAATTGTTACTGATTGCACATTACCGAACTAGGAACGCCATTACGTTCCGCCTCAGTTGTGATTGGTCAAAGGTTTCTCTACAAAGGAGATACTGATGCGGAGTTCAACTTAAAAATTAATTTTCAATTTCCTGATGGTCATGGTTTTTAGTATCTTATCTCTTGTTGCTTCGAAATTTAACACAACTGTGAGGTGAAAATTGTGTTTGAAAAGGTGTCTGTTTGCAATTTCCAAATTAACAGCTTTTCACTAAACGCATATGAAAGTATATACGGTATTAACAGAAAAACAACACTAGTTGCTAGTGAACATACTTTCCAAAGGATATAAGATATAAGAACTAATATCTTGAGGTTTACAACGCGTGAGTGACACCTACAAATGTATGGTGTTGCGAGCGCTCATAGGCTACGACAACGACTAGGTGGGTCGTATGCTTACTTAGCTGCTTAGTCACATAAAAAATCCACTTAGCCACCATACATTTACTTATAATCCTTTCAGATATGTATTTACTAAAAAAACATTTACACTGTTTAATTTAATAAAGTAATGATGGTGGTGTTGTTTGAAAATTCAAAACCTCTTTACAGAATATCTCGATCTATTTATGTTACTAAAATGGCAAGCAAGCATACGGCCGACCTGATGGTAAGAGGTTGCCGTAGCCGATGAGTGTTTGCAACACCATTAGTAGGTGGCACTCACTCGTTGCCAACCTCGACATATTAGTTCTTCAATCTCCTTTACCCATTAATTTCACTATCCTACAGTGCCCTTCATACCGAAACACAGTAATTCCAAAGACACTACTGGTTCGCGGTGCAATATTTGACATTGCGGTGGTACCTAGCTAGCCGGCCTCTTGCAATAAAAGAACTATCACCAGTGTTATGTTGCGTTGCGTTCAAATAATGCGAAATCGCAAGCACCGGAAGTTCAAACCCACCCTCAAACTTTACATGACCACCTTTTCCTCCTTTATATTATTTATAACATAAAATAATATAATATATGTTACTACAACGTATCATTAATCCCTTTGACTTACTATAAACTAAGAAGCGGCCCTTCGATACAGAAAAAATGTCCAAAGATTCGCTGGTACTCCTACCTAAAAGCAACACCAACGCTTGCAACATATTTCAATGTAGTGAGCGTGTGACTAACTTTGATGAATTTACGAAGGAGCACCAGCAAGTATTTGACAATTTTATGGATGTTGGTCCATATACCTATAGTATGTCTATGGTTAATACATTTTTTATTTATAATAATTATACAAAGTCCACGGAGAATCGTGGCAAGAATGCTGTGTGATATTGGGTTAAATAAAAGATTACTCCATAAGTACTGGCCTAAGCATGACCAACAGTCGGTTTACATGTAAGAGAGGGCGCGCAGTGGGCTCGGCGCCTTATATGTGTTGGCCCCACTTCCGGGTCCGGCCTAGCGGCATTCCCTTGCTGGACAGCAATGTCGATTATTTTGTCGAAAAATGATCCAGCCCTTTTGCCATCTGAAAGAAATGAGACGGCGTATAAGATCTTAAAAATTGCTGAGCAATTGCTCTATTGCCCAATTGCTTCTACCAAGGTACAAAGATGTAGTTTTAAATAAGTGACGAATACAACGCCGTCTGTGTTCAGCATTTTTCGCTAAAAATATATTAAAAAAATAACTACTATAACATGTAAATATAAAAAAAATATTTCATGGAGGTTAGCAAAGTAGCATACGGTCCGCCTGATGGTAAGCAGTCATCGCAACCTATGAACGGTGGTAATACTTGAAGTATCACATGCACGTTGCCAACTGAGGATGGATGAAATGGTGAAAAAAGGAAGGGTACAGAGGGGATGGGAGATTGGGCCTCCAGCTCTCTCACTCATCGCACGAAACGAAATAGTACTTTAATTACGCAGATTTTCTTTGAAAGTACTTTCCTGGACAAGCCGGCCAAGTTGTTCTGGAAGAAACATGGCTCTACTACTACTAAAAAATTAAAGTAAAGATTACACAAAGATTGTCTTCAAAACAATTAATAATAAAACGCAATCTCAATACGAGATCACAGAAAACAATTAATATTATAGATGTAATCCCGTCTATAATAAGCCGGGACGAGACATCTGATCCCGGTTATAATCGGATTTGCCTGATCGAACACCGGCCATTATTAAATTTGTCTGTTATTTCTCTGCCATATACATTGATTTTTATTACGATTACATTTTTTTTTTTATGTTAAAAGTTGGCAAACAACCATACGGCCCACCTGATGGTAAGTGGTTGCAGTAGCCTATGAGCGCTTGCAGCACCATTAGTAGGTGCCACTCACGCGTTGCCAACCTCGAGATATTGGTTTTAAATCTCGTCTGCCCAGTAATTTCACTAACGTACAGTGCCCTTCAAACCAGAACACAGTAATGCCTAAGCACTACTATGCGGCGGCAGAATATTTGACACTGCGGTGGTACCTACCTAGCCGGCCTCTTGCAACAAAAATACCTACCACCAGTGTGACTGACTGCACTGGTGGAATAATCTCTGCTGTGACAGAGGTTATCCCAACAGCGGGCGATGGGGTCGTCATATCCCGACGCCGGTAGCCGGTAGATTACATATAATATTATTATAGAAATCAAGTATTATTGCGCTACAACCCTAGCATTATTTCCGGTATTTAGAAAGGGGCTGTTTATACTCTTATTCTGATTTGACGAGTTACTAGTTTTACACAAAGCGATTGCCATCTGACCTCCACAACCCTAAGGCGAACCAGTAACTCAGTGGATTAGAGCAAATTACCTGGCAAGAGTTAACGATTATTATCAGATGTTATGATAACAACCTATGTTATGATATATATATATATATGATGATATATGATGATGTTATGATACCGGCGTCGGGATGTGACGACCCCATCGTCCGCTGTTGGGATAATCTCTGTCACAATAGAGATTATTCCACCAGTGCAATCAGTCCCACTGGTGGTAGGTCTTTTGTTGCAAGAGGCCGGCTAGGTAGGTACCACAGTGTCAAATATCCTGCCGCCAAATAGTAGTGCTTAGGCATTACCGTGTTCCGGTTTGAAGGGCACTATACTCTAGTGAAATTACTAGGCAGAGGAGATTTAAGAACTAATATCTCGAGGTTGGCAACGCGTGAGTGGCACTTACTAATGGTGCTGCATGCGCTCATAGGCTACGGTACCCACTTACCATCAGGTGGGCCGTATGCTTGTTTGCCAACTTGTAACATAAAAAAACCGGGCAGACAGCTGAACGTGCACTTCGAGGTACGGTCGGGAGATACACAAGAATAAACGCCCAAACCGAAACAGATATAATAAACGTCTGCTCCGAACCGGAATCGATCCCGTCGAGGCTCAAAGCAGGCTGATATATAAACAATATAAACTTTCGGTACATTTATGATTATCAAAAAACGTACGTAGGTATATTCTAGAAATGTTTTAATTCTCTCTGGAGCCAATTCTAAGGTCATCGCGGATAAAGTCGCGGGCAGATTATAGTATTAAATAAGAATTCGAATTTAAAATAATAAGAATCTGAAATATATCTTACTCAATATAAAGTTTTTGTAATTATTTTAAGTTAACATCAGCCCGTGACTCCGTCTGCGCGATTTTATAATTGAGCTGAGAGAGAAGTTAAACATGTGTAAATAATAAATAATGACATAAGATTTTTCATCTGTCAAATCGATTTGTATTCTTTATCAAAGTCGCGAACAGATGCTAGGGTTAACATAAATTGGATAATCTTCGTAAAGTCAAACCCTTTAACGTGGATAAAAATTACCAACTCTGAGTATTTATTAAGTTTAAAAACTATATACCTCATTGAAATTCGTTTCTACACGTGTTTGCATGATTAACTAACAAACATACAAATATATATATATGATATATATATGATATATATGATATATGACTTCCAGCCTCCCGAACAAGCCGGTTTCCGAGAAGGCTTTAGCACCATAGACCACATCCACACGCTGCGGCAGATTATACAGAAGACTGAAGAGTATAATCTGCCACTTTGCTTAGCATTTGTGGACTATGAGAAAGCCTTCGATTCGGTCGAAACCTGGGCTGTATTGAGGTCTTTGCAGAGGTGCCAAATTGACTACCGGTACATCGAAGTGTTGAGGTGTATGTACGACAACGCCACCATGTCAATCCGTATACAGGACCAAAGTACGAGGCCAATCCAGCTGCAGCGAGGTGTACGACAGGGAGATGTCATTTCTCCGAAACTGTTTACCGCTGCGTTGGAGGACGTCTTTAAGCTTTTGGATTGGAACGGATTTGGCATCAACATCAACGGCGAGTACATCACTCACCTTCGATTTGCCGACGATATAGTCTTAATGGCAGAGACCCTGGAAGATCTTAATACCATGCTCGAAGATCTTAGCAGAGTTTCTCAACTGGTGGGCCTTAAGATGAACATGAGCAAGACGAAAATCATGTCTAACGCTCATGTTCCGCTCCATCCAGTTATCGTTGGAAGCTCTGCACTCGAAATTGTTGACAACTATATATACCTGGGACACACGATTCAGTTAGGTAGGTCCAATTTCGAGAAAGAGATCAATCGCCGAATCCAGCTCGGCTGGGCAGCGTTCGGGAAGTTACGTATGATCTTCTCGTCCACTATTCCTCAGTGCCTGAAGACAAAAGTCTTCGAACAGTGCGTGTTGCCAGTGATGACTTACGGAACCGAGACATGGTCGCTAACTATGGGCCTTATAAGAAAGCTCAGAGTCACTCAGCGAGCGATGGAGAGAGCTATGCTCGGAGTTTCTCTACGTGATCGAATCAGGAATGAGGAGATCCGTAGAAGAACCAAAGTCACCGACATAGCTCAAAGAATTGCGAAACTGAAGTGGCGATGGGCGGGGCACGTAGCTCGTCGAACCGACGGACGTTGGGTTCGCAAGGTGCTGGAATGGCGACCCCGCACTGGACAACGCAGCGTCGGCAGGCCTCCCACAAGGTGGCATGACGACATAAAAAGTGTCGTTGGGAGCCGCTGGATGCAAGCGGCACAAGATCGTTCCCGGTGGCAACATTTGGGCGAGACCTATGTCCAGCAGTGGACGTCCATAGGTCGATGATGATGATATATGATATGATGCCAAGACAAACCGTTAACGGTTTAATGGTATCTTTGATATATTGTAACATGATTTTGTATTTTTTAATGACAAATAAAATAAAAAATTAAAAAATATCAAAAACCCAATACCTTAATACTTGCTTTTATAATATTAAAATATCGTTTTTTTATGTCATGTCGCAAGCATGCGTACGGTCCGCCTGATGATAAGTCACCGCAACCTATTAATGCTTGCGATACATAAAGTAGAACACCCAACCCAACCCAACCCAAGGCAAAGGATGGGAAGGGGAAAAAAGGAAAGAAGAGACATTGGACCTTTGGTGCTCACTCATTGCACGAATCGCAACAGTACCTACTGATACTGTTACTTTACACCCATTTTATGTAGATAGTACTTTCCCAGTCGAACCGGACCATTTGTGCTGGGAGAGACGTGGCTTTATTATCGCGAAAGAGATCTACCATATTAGACTTATTATATATAGGCATGCCCTACCATACTAATAAAATGTCAAAAGATTCCCTGGTGATCTTTTGCAGATTCGCACTAACGCAACGAAACGAAGTTAGTCACAGGTTTGCTACATAATCGAATAAAACTAGCATGAACATTACGTTCAATTTACGAAGGAGCACCAGCGAAACATTGGATATTCTGTCTGTACGGATGAGCCGGTAATTAGTTTAAGTATTTATTTAAAACAATTTTGTATTTAAAAAATAATTTTATTTATGATTAAATTCTCGTGTGTTCAGCATGTTCCAATGATTCAATACAAATAAAACTTTAAGACTCAAGCTATTACAAATATCACAGACTCAAAAGTTATTTGTTAAATAGTATGGACACTCAAAGCAAAATTCACCTTTCCTCAAATACCCACTGATTTTAACGCGTACATCCATCATCAGAATGGAAATCCAATTTCGCATCCGTACTAGGTACCCTAAATGAATTAACGGCGACACGCGCCTCTAATAATGGCCTAACCGATTTATTTCTGACAGCACAACCGCGGTGGAATTGTCACCCTACTATGTGGAAATTATAAGAACCATTATATATTTCAAAACGATAATTTGATTTTCATATTAAACGCAAAATAACTCGCCCATAGAGTTCTTTAAGTAAGTCTTAACACTTTGAAAATATATACTTATTGTATATGTCGTTATTGTTTTTAATATTTTGTTTTCTTTTTATTTTTTCTTGTTTTATAATAATCTTTTATTTTTACTGCTGGTCCCAGGTCCAAAATGTCAGTGGAAACTTGATTATTTGTGTTTTGGTGTTTGTTGTAGTGTTTAGTTGTATTTTTTTTAATAAAGCAAATGTCAAAATTCGAGCATTAAGTAGAGTATATAATAGTAATATAAAACTAAAGATTGGCTTTTATTACAAGGTTATATAGGATAGCCTTTTTCAATTTCCTCTACCAATTCTCTACTTAACTTTATGAACAACTTATTGTAATCAACAATGCATTTAATCACTTTACTAGAGACATTAAATTGCACAGCTCTTTAACTACTGCGTCGAATTACAACGATTCGTCTTTTTATGGTTGGTTGGATGGTTTTCTGAATTATAAAATATTGAAGTCAATCGCACTACCATTAATGTAACGCTTTGTTATAATCCAACGTTTTTTAACTGTTGTCACATGCGTCAACATATAATCAGAAATGAATAAAATTAGCTAATTACGGCGCCGGGATGTGACGACCCCATCGCCCGCTGTTGGGATAACCTCTGTCACAGCAGAGATTATTCCACCAGTGCAGTCAGTCACACTGGTGGTAGGTCTTTTGTTGCAAGAGGCCGGCTAGGTAGGTACCACCGCAGTGTCAAATATTCTGCCGCCAAATAGTAGTGCTTACTGTGTTCCGGTGTGTGGTGTGTGAAGGGCACGGGACGCTAGTGAAATTACTGGGCAGACGAGATTTAAGAACCAATATCTCGAGGTTGGCAACGCGTGAGTGGCACCTACTAATGGTGCTGCAAGCGCTCATAGGCTGCGGCAACCACTTACCATCAGGTGGGCCGTATGCTTGTTTGCCAACTTTTAACATTAAAAAAATTTACTAGAAAATCTATTTTTTTCCAAAAATATAGCCGCTTGTTATGAGTTGTCTTACAATACAGATTTTGAATTTTACAATAAGTATATATATATAATGAATTCTCTTCATACTGCTGTTTATTTTATAATATTTTCTACTTGTTCTATCATCCCAGTTCTATCTGGTCCTTATAAATGTAAATAAATAAATTATTAAATGTACGAGAGTTAACGAATAATTACACCATACGGTTTATCGTTAAACACAACTGACAGTCGTCATTCAGTCTATTACACCATAGAGCAAAATAACCGCAAGTCAAAGCTCGCAAGTTCCAACACATGCTGTCACATAACGACAATAAAATCGCATGTCCTTGGCAACATCCTACATCCGCTTCTCACACTTAGCGTCCACGCATTAAATCTTAATGCGTAATAAAAATTAAATACTTACTGTCAATCACACCGATCTGTAATTTCTTTGAGTATTTTAACAATTGAAAACGTCTATCTATAACAATGTTAAAAGCTGAAGAGTTTGTTTATTTGGTTGAAAGCGCTAATATAGAGAACTACTGAAAATTATTTTTGCATTTGATAGTACATTTCTTGAGGAAGGCTATAGTCTTTATAGCATAACGATACATGGACGCAAATAAGCAATACCATGTCAACTCACACGAATGTCATTTCGAGAAAAACGCGTTTGAAAATTTTGAACAACTTGCTTTATATGAATTTTTTTATGTATTGGTGAAGTTTTTGGCAATTTCAGATTTATGTAAGTTATTTTACTTATTTTCACAAAAAATAAGTATACAAACTGCATATTTCGTATATAATATAACCCAAAACGTTTAATACATAAATTGCATGATTAAAAAGTGGCTTTTTTAGAAGTTTTAAAACTTAAAACCCTACAAATATTAAAGAAAAATGTTCTTCAGCCATTTACCAATACTTCTGCATATATAACTCAGTTTTTTCAATTTTGTGGGTTGACATTATATTGCTTATTTGCGTGCGATACGGGAGTTGGTTGAACAGTAACACAATAATAAAGCGAAAAATTGTTCGTTTGACTTTATTTTTAATGGTTAGTTTTAATATCAAATCTGATACACGAATCAAGTCATTGATAGATTACAGTTTTAATTTTTTGGATTGGTTGAACATAGTAATGAAAACTTTTTCCGTATTTTTCGATCGCAAATGCAATCTCTGACCGGTAAAAATGGGTCGAAATTGCTTATTGAACCGGGCCGTAGTTCAATATTTTTACAGATTTTTAAACTAAAAATAAATAACTCAACAAGATATATTAAATGATACCATAACTAGTATCTACTCGCCACTAAACCTACATCGTCTTCAGAATCGGATTAAAAAATCGAACGGAAATTGACCTTATAAATTTTGACCCAATATTTTTAGGGGTTGATTCTTCAAAACTCCTCTGTTAACGGACAGGTACATCCATTTGAGGGTCTTCTTCTTCTTATCGAATGGTTCCAACCTTGTGTCAGAGTTGTCCAGGTTGCTCGTATAAGCCTTGGACTTGACTTTTCGACTATTGTCAAATTGATTGTAGCCGGGACCCACTTTTTACGTGTCCTCCAAAGCACGGAGATGCTCAGTTGAAATACCACTATGCAATCACCCATCTAGTGACTGACCGCGCCTAAAGTTGCTTAAGCCACCGATCGTTTACCGATCAGTGAGCGCACGTTATGAGCGTCTCACTTATAGGGGATTCGGTATAAATCAATGATTGATTTATAGCTATAAAATCTATTAAGTTGAGGTTAAAAAATATAATCTTGAAATCGATTGGTCTGTAGGATGAATAAACCGCAAAAAAGTAAATTTTGAACATTAATTCCTTTACTCGAACGTTGTCGTTCTGATTACGCTCGCGACTATGAGAAGATTCCACCCATTAGGGTAATGGCACACACGTGGCGTAAATCCCTTCGAGCACAAAAGGCGATTTGCTGCCCAAATTCATTATTAATGGGCTCTTTGAAGCTGCGGTCCAGAGGAGATGATTAGTTGATTGCGAGGATTTTTAGTGACGAAGATGCCTCATGGTGATAATTGCGTAGATGATTTAAATTAAGCATCGCTTTATATTCGTAGCAAATTATTTAGAACTATTTATTACAGTTACAATAATAAGCTACTGACTGTATTCTTTGTCGTACTTCCAAAAAGTGGAACTCATTGCTGCCACACGTATTCCCTCCTTCCTTGAATTTGGGCTCCTTTAAACGAGGCGTTAAGACTTAAGAGGCATCTTGCGGGTAGGTAGGGCGAGGGTGGCTAACGCAGTTGCCCTCCGCAACTATATTGGCCACCTTCGCATTTGAACTTTACTGTCACTTACCATCAGGTGGAGTAGAGTCATCTGCCCCATTTTTTCAATTAAAAAATTGTGGCACATGAACATAAAACTCGAAAAACATATCTAAATGATACTCAACAGCAATATACCACGCCCAAAATACGATGTAACATCCATCTCGCCTATGACCCAACAACTCTAAATCTTAACCCTATTAGAATCTTCCTGTCGGCGAATTAGGTTGTGAAATGAGCGGCCGACATCAAACGTCGGCGACTCTCTGACCAATGACTTGAGCGATGTTGGAACATGAATCATAACTGCCAATGGAATTGATTGAAATGCTACTGTTGTCGATGATTCTGCACTTATTGTTTTATTCATATTGTAAAACTAGGTGCGCCCACGGCTTTGCTCGTGTGATGTACCGATACTTCTTTATTGCACGAAACACTAATTCTTTTTCTAAAATAAATATAGCATATTATGTTATTCCTTAAAACATCAGATAGCTGAAAGCCAGTCAGTCACTTCAATTTTATTAATTTTATAGATTTTTCGTAATGACAAAACGGGGTGTCAAGCTTTATTGCAAAACTTAAACTTTTTTTCGATCCTGTATTTATTACAAGCTATTGTTATTTTTGTTAATCGTTGGACTATTTGTTTATAAAGCAATAGATTTTGTTCAGCGTTTTCTATGTTATATTCGTTCACAATATATAGTGTATAATTATGAATCAATTAATGTTGACACATTGGCCATGTCTCGTGTTTGGGAGGTTACGGGTGGGAGTCGAAAAAGCGCGGCTGAATTCTGTAAACGACGTATGTATTCGTCACTTATTCTAAATTACAACTGTGTGCCGTTTGCAGTATAAATACTAGGGCTTGGAGTCTTAGTGGTAAGCAATTTCTAAAAGACTACACTGCGACTCATTGCTTCAATAGGTGACCGAAGATCTAGCATTCTTGACATCATTTCTTGTAGACATAATTAGTTAGTATTGAATTGTAAATATGTTCTAATATTGATTGTAAATAAAAAAACAGGAAATTATTAAAAATATATTTTGTTAATTTATTATATCAAAGTTAGTAATTAGCTGATTAAAAAAAGCGTGCTTAAAGTATTGGTAATGATATAGCGCGATGACTTTGACCCCAATTCTCTCAAGCGCTGTCTCACGGGATTTGGTTACAGGAATGATTTTATTGTACCACTTGCGCTACTGACCTTAACAATAGTTGTGAGATATACGATTTATATAGGATAAAACCTTGAAATTGAAAAAACCTTTTTTAGTTAATTAGAAACATTGACAGTTAAACATCATCTGTGCAAAAATCAAAGACAAACAATGAAGAGATCCTTAAACGATAAGGAGAAAATGAAATTGTATTCAGGTTGGAGAAAGAGAGGACTACAGTTTCCGTGGTAGAAACAGGCAGACCAACAATTGCGTCCAATTGAAATTCTGCCCTGAGAAAACATTCAATCACGAACAATTAACACCTCTTAACCCGTTCCGACGTTCGCACGACAATCAGCCGAGCACAATTTAATTGTTTCTAAAACTTTTTTGAAGGTTTTCTCGGTTTAGCGAATTGGGACTGCAGCGGAGTTTTAAATAAATTCGCGTTCCGGAACTTTATGAAAAAATAAATATTTTATCACGCATATTGTTGGTTTAATCTTTAAAAAATATGGTAAAATAGGTATGGTACATGATAATCTTTTACCACTTAGACTAAATGATAGAATACCAACATGGTTAAATCTGACCCACGGCAACGCACCGCTCCCTTAGATGACGCAGTTATTGGTAAATTTTATTTACATAAATCTCTATTATTTTTTTGGGGGTAGTTTAATAGTATTAAGGCAGTACACTAAGTGTCAAAAATATGGATAGAGAAGAAACTATAGCTAAAATTTCGTTGATACTTGAAATTGTAAACTTAATTAAAATAGGTGTCAAAATGTTATTTTTAATGATAACAATAAAATCCTTTATCAAAAAAAAACACACCATGACCCAAAAACTCAAGTGAGTCACGAAAAACGATATTCACACAGAGACATTGATGAGCTACGATTTAATTCACAACTAGATCTTAGATCAATTAGAGCAGATGACAAACAGTGAGTAATCACGCGTAGGAGGCGTGCCGTGGGAACCTAAGCTCTTGATTAGACGTGGGCTAGACGGATGGGTTTTGTCAAAGGATCGTTTGAAAAAAATCTTTTGAGATTCGATATTTATCTCAAGAGTATTAAAAAGTCGTCCAAGGGCTTGGCGGAGTCGCAATATAAAGTTTCGAGCCACCATAAAATAAAAATATCATTTTCTTCTTATAATTTTGTTTGCTATGTCTTATTATAACGGCCATACAAAATGTATGAAAATCGCACCCATTTATATATTACATAGAAATTTTTATTCGTGAGAAAACTTCAAAAATACCAAGTATTATTGTAGTTATGTTTTTAATTTATAGTTAGTCTGAGATATCACTTTGTTAAACTGATAATAATTAATCCTTAAAAAGTATTTAATTATTGTATTCTTCTTATCTTCTTATCGAGTGGTTAGTGGCCAACCTAGTGTCAGAGTTGTTCAGGTCGCCCGTAGGCCTCTGACTCGACTTATCGACTGTTGTCTAATTGTTAACAGCCGTGACCGACTTTTTACGTGCCCTCCGAAGCACGGACGCGACGCTCGGTTGAAATACCACTATGTGATCACCCATCTAGTGACTGACCGCGCCCAAAGTTGCTTAACCTACCGATCGTTTACCGATCAGCGGGTGCACTCGGCTATGAGCGTCTCAATTATTGTATTAATGATACTTATGGTTACTGCTAAGCATTTTCTGCGTAAAGTGTCTCTAATAGTTAAATACCTATTACAGGTTACTAGTCTCAGTAGGAGGTTTGGAGGGACAAATCAAATTTATTTATTACGGAATGAGTGAGTGATGAATGAATAGAGAAAACTTGACCATACTGTACCTCAATTTAGTCAGTATACTAATACGCTTCTATGAAAATATAGTCTAATGTTTTTAGCTAATTCAAGGCAATGTAATATATACTAAAATCTTTTCAAAGTATTTTTTTTTTTTTTTTTTATGTTAGAAGTTGGCAAACAAGCATACGGCCCACCTGATGGTAAGTGGCTGCCGCAGCCTATGAGCGCTTGCAGCACCATTAGTAGGTGCCACTCGCGCGTTGCCAACCACGAGATATTATTTCTTAAATCTCGTTCGCCCAGTAATTTCACTAGCGTACAATGCCCTTCAAACCTGAACACAGTAGTGCCTAAGCACTACTATTTGGCGGCAGAATATTGGACACTGCGGTGGTACCTGCCTAGCCGGCCTCTTGCAATGAAAGACCTACCACCACTGATTGCACTGGTGGAATAATCTCTGCTATGACAGAGGTTATCCCAACAGCGGACGATGGGGTCGTCACATCCCGACGCCGTATATAAATATGTAAGTTTTAATCAACGAATTTCAGTTTCGGCGTCCTATTTACGCAATAAACGCAAACAAATCATGATTATTCTGTCGTAACATGACTTTAGCTGGTAAAATATTTGGATTGGTTTCAATACAATTGTTAATTTCTCGCTACCTATTTCCTGTAAAGGTTCACTAATGTGAGTGCCATAAAATAAGTATTCAATATAAAAAAGGTTTAATAATTATAACAAGAACTGACTGTTACTAAACTGGAAAAAAAAATTGTACGGTCGTCGTCTAGAACCAAGTTCCTTACGTTTTTTCTTCAACTCCGAATGTAATTCGAAATGAAATCTCTATATTTCAATAGATTATTTGAAAAAAAGAGACAAGGACAGAGAGAGAGAGAGTTGCGCACCCGTCTGCGCACTCACAGGCTCGATACACACACGCACACACATTTCACACACAAAATCCGCGTTAAGGTAATTGGTTTCAAAAGTTTGAATTTACGATGTTTTAATCAAATAAACCTTTAATAAACTCCCTATTTCATCATCGTCGCTAAATACCACGTTTATGTATGAATATTAGTTTGAGCTAGTTACATAAAAATATAACTAGTAATTGGCAAGCCCAAGAATCTATTTTATGTTACCAAGCAAGATTATTTAACATTAATTAAGTCCCCACAATCAACAACTTCCTCTATTAGCGCGATTGCGTTCACAGAAGAGATTAGGCATGAAGCACCAGTACTAATTAAAGCAACATTGTTTTAAAAAATATCGAATATTCCGAAGTCAGGAAGGAGCGACCCGAGTGACCCCGAATACCGAGTGTTTCACATATAAAAAGTCTTGTTCAAGTAAATAAAGGGCCAGTGTATTTCGCAAGATAAGAGAGCCCAGTAGACTGCGCGTCACCAAGATAATGAGATCGGTCATCAGAAAACAGAACTGACAAAGATTCGTGAATGCTTTCTTTTTTTTTATACCACGATGGTGGCAAACAAGCGTACGGCCCGCCTGATGGTAAGCGGCCACCGTAGCCTATGGACGCCTGCAACCCCAGAGGTATCGCATGCGTGTTGCCGACCCTTTCAAAACTTTTTCAACCTTCCCTTGAAGAAACCTATACTGTAGCGTGTTGGGAAAACCTCAGCAGGGAGCTCATTCCACAGCCGAAGGGTTCGCGGAAGGAAATTCCTTTGGAACCGCACTGTTCGCGACTTTATGGGTTCCAGTGTGTGTGGATGAATACCCTACCGATGGCGAGCGGTGCGGTGGTGGAAAGTTGCTGTAGGCATCATATCAAACAATTTTTCGGAACACATCCCTTCGCTTTCGGATCATTAATGTATTATTTGCAATTAAAACATTTATCGACACTTCTATGATTGTATTTTGTCTTTAGCAGAGAGAGAGTTTTCGATATATAAAACTAGACAAAAGAAAATGCTACTAATCTTTATTAATATTATAAATGATTATTAAATTATAAATGCGAAAGTAACTCTGTCTCTCTGTCTGTCTCTCGCGCTTTCACGCTATAACTACAGAACCGATTTAAGTGAAATTTGCTACACAAATAGTTTAGAGCCTGAAAAAGGACATAGGTTACTTATTAATGCGAAAAAAGGTTTGTAAGGGGTAGAATGGGGGATGAAAATTTATATGGAAGTATCGTAATTTTTAAAGCTAGAAGCTGGAATCTTATTTTTAAGGCTGTTGATTCGATATACATAAATATGACATTCAAAGTTTTTCAACGGGGTTCATAATTTGTATTAAAAATTTTATTCACGCGGGTGAAGCCGCTGGCAGAAGTCAGTATAAAAAATCTGAAAGTTTGTATGATTGGATGTTTAAATGGGATAAAAGTAAAAATAGATTATATCGGGAACTATTTAGTGGTATTACAACAAAGGTGGCTTATTATTTATTATTAACGTATAGCTATAAAAAATCAAGTACAGAATCCGCTCAATTTGTTTCACAATAATTTAGAATATGTTGAGTAAATTTATTTATTTATTTCATAGGAAGCTAACATGATATACAGTGTTTCATTTGCATTTTAAATACTCGTATAACTAATATATACCACACTTAAAAGCTAATTCAGCATGCACTCTTCTAAAACTGAACTATAACCAAACAAAAATTTACACAAAAACTGTAACCTATAATTTAATACTTAGAAAAAAATATATTAAAAGAAAATATAACAAACAGTATTAAACATAATAATCCCATCTAGTTGGTATATCTAGACACAACGTTAAGTAAATCCCATCTAGTTGGTATATCTAGGTGGTATAACTAGATGGGATTTACTTAACACTATTGACAAACAAATATTCCTAGTTGGTGGTAATTATATGACGTGTGATCATTTATCAGTAAAGCGATCTGTTCTTAGCTTCCGTTTGAATTCTCTAGATTGTCATGAGTGGGTCGTTGTGGCCAATTATAATACGCTCCTGTACGATGACCACCCAGGCTCTGTGTAATGAAACACTTGGATTAACAGATGAAATCTTTAGAGATGCTATCGATATAGAATTTTATTTCAGATCATATCGATAAATTGCATTCTATATGTAAGATCATTTTTGTAATGAATTTTTTAAAGTGTATTTGTGTATAAGTTTTTTTTTTTAATTTTATTTAAGAAGCTTAGTTAGATTTGCTTACGTTGCCTCATAACAACTTATTTATAATACAATAATGTTTATTATAATTAAGTTGATTACAATTTCGTACCTCTTCATCGACGCTCGCAAAGCGACCTTACCGAAAATTCATTATTTTTTATGTAACCCGAGGGGCAGACGACTCTACTCTACCTGATGGTAAGTGGAAGTAGAGTCCCAGCATGAAGGCAACAAATATATTTGCAGAAGGCGACACTAGCGGCCTTTGCTCTATCTAAGTTACTCCTTATAACATCAGCTATCTGCCAGTGAAAGTCCATACCTTAAAATCGATCCACCTGTTTCAGAGGTCACCAAGAACAAACAGACAGATAGACAGACAGACAAACATTTTAAAATAATTAATTTATATAAGTACCGTATATACTTTTGTATCCATTAAGTAAAAAACTGGTGGTTGGAATAAGACTCCAGAGAACAGAGACTCCAATTTTACTTCTATATAAGAACAAAGTTTAGGACGACCAACCTTCTTCACCAAATATGTCTTTTAAATCTATTGCTCTATTTAAATTATTACATCGTTTTAAAACAAACAAATCAACAATATTACTTAAAAATAACTACTACGAACAAAAAGCTTACGTCTCCATTGATATTTTATCGAACAACGCAATACACCACCCAACCGTGTCGAAGTGATAAAATTATGTACACGATTTATGTCTTTATTACGAGGTGATGAGAACTAAATTTCCCAATCAATGAGTTATGATTATTTACGTTTACAGCTGTAATTCATTTGCTAATAATAATTCAATGAATGAACTCGGCCCCATTGATGGTGATGAACGCTTGATTGTCTTTTAACTAAAAGTAATATTGATACGATCGGTATTCTTTGATATTGATAACATAGGTATTACCATTATCTTAATTTGACTGACTTAAGTGTAAGCTTTTGAAAAAGAGAGTTTTATCTGACTAAGTCGGCAAGCAAGCATACAACCCATCTGATGGTAAGTGGTTGCCGGCGCCTATGAGCGCTTGCTACACCATACTTTTCGAGGTATCACTCAGGCGTTACCAACCTTGAGATATTGGTTCTTAAATCTCCTTTGACCAATTATTTTACAAGCTACAGAGTCCTTCAAACCTAAGCACAGCATACTTTAGCCGGCCTCGCAAAAGAATATATTACGGAATTACCTTATAATAGTAATTATATTTTTAATATTATATTGTAACCATACATACATAGGTACGTTATGATTGTTTCATTCTAGCGGAAATATCCTGTTAGAAACAAAGCTTTGGTTATTTCCCTGAATTTACTTTTAATGAGGCGTTGATAAAACACTTTTTTTTTGTGAATATTCCGGAAATATACGACATAAACGATGATTTAGTAATAATAAAATTTAATATAAATTACCTATGTCCGTTGTAGGCTTTAAAATCTTCCAACCAATGTATCCGAAACTTCATTAGACAGGCAAAATGTGAAGATAGTTATATATAACTGTGCAATATGCATGTGAGTATCATTAATGCTAGCACACGTCAGTATTGTACCTAACTTATAATAAATATTAGAGAGTCTAAATACTATTCAAAACAACCATGTTACCTATTTAATAATTGCTTATCTAGATATGTGTGCTTGTTTTTGTTACAAGTTGGAAAGCAAGCAATGGTAAGCGGTTGCCATATGAGCGCGCGCAACACCATTAGTAGATGCCACTCCCGCGTTGCCAACCTCGAGATATTGGTTTTTGAATCTCCTTTGCCCAGTAATTTCACTAGCCTACAGTGCCCTTCAAACCGGAACACAGTAATGCCTAAACACTATTTGGCGGCAGAATATTTGACACTGCGGTGGTACCTACCTAACAAGAGGCCGTTGCAACAAAAGACCTACAACCATTGTGACTGATTACACTGGTGGAATAATCTCTGCTGTGACAGAGATTATCCCAACAGTGGGCAATGGGGACGTCACGTCACGACGCCGGTACAACACATACGCATACATATAGACATTTAAGGAAAAACAAACAAAATATTTGTAACCTAATGTATGCACTATATCGGTTTGCGGCTTACGTTAATAGCGCCAGATGCAGACTTGATCTTCTTCGTCCAAGCATTATTCCCGGTATTTTATTTTACCCAGGGTCTGCTTATTACTCTTATCCAGATTTGACAAATTACTAGTTTTTACACCGTACGATTGCTATCTGACCTCCGCAACCCAAAGGGCGAACCAGTAACTTATTGGATAACAGCAAATTACGCATCAAGAGATAACCATTATTATCAGATGTTATGCGATAACCGGAACCGACAGCTTAACGTGCTCTCCGAGGTGGTAAACATCTGTCCGAGCGGGAATCGAACCCGCAACCGGCGAGACTAAAGGCATACGGCGTCAAGATGCAGACTGGATGTCGTCTCATATTATCATTTGTCTGGATAAATATAAAAAAATTGCATCCGCCATGATAACAATTGCAATAAAGTCAATCGTAATTGAATGACCGATCACACGATCAGCGGGAGTGCCGTTATTCGAGAGGGCGCCACCGGCCCTGGCGCCGTCTGATAGACAGCTATAGTCTGCCTCTTCACAGGATATATAGCACCCACTTGCGCTAATTTAGTAAAGCTACCTTTCATCCTTATAGTAAAAAAGCAAAGCCTAAAATTCATTGAACTAACAACGAACGAACTTAAGATTCATTTTTAATAAGTTTTTCTGAATTGAAAACACACTACATAGTATTGTTTTATCGTTTTATCTTCGACGACCGTTCCGTGACTTTCTAATAGCGTGCCTGCACTGAGCCTAGACGTTCACAGATTCGAGTCCTTCGGAGTCTCCCCACCGTGCCTTGGTGAACACTTTAAACTATTTACTAATATTCCTATTGCCCCTCCAAATAAGCTCGAAGCTTGCGCTAGGAGTGGGTACGACAATAGCCCAAGGGGTCAGGATCGAACCCTCGACTCTCGCGTTAACGGAGTGAAGTCGGCCCTTCTACCGTTGAGCTATTGAGGCTTAAAAGGTTATGATAACATCTGATAATAATCGTTGATAAGTACTGTTATCGAATGACTGGTTCACCCTTTGGGTTGCGGTAGATGGCGATCTGCTTAAAAACTAGTAACCTTGACAATAATGCTAGGTAAAAGAAGTGTTTTTTCAATTTTGCTAGGGTATACAACATGTAATATTGAGTATAGGCAGACATTCTAAGCGTTTACGAAAGTGTTGCTTAAAAAATTGCCAATGAGTATTTAGTCTACTTTATTTATTTAGTTTACAGGTAGGTCTTTTATTGCAAGAGGCCGGCTAGGTAGGTACCACCGCAGTGTCAAATATTCTGCCGCCAAATAGTAGTGCTTAGGCATTACTGTGTTCCGGTTTGAAGGGTACTGTAGGCTAGTGAAATTACTGGGCAGAAGGAGATTTAAAACCAATATCTCAAGGTTGGCAACGTGTGAGTGGCACCTACTAATGGTGCTGCAAGCGATCATAGGCTAAGGCAACCACTTACCATCAGGTGGGCCGTATGATTGTTTGCCAACTTGTAAAATAAAAAAGAGCTATCCTTCGCGCTATATAACCAATGAACGATGAACTTTCTAATTCATAACTTTATTGTTTTGGTGTGCAGTTCTAACGTTACAATACTAAGTGTTGATTAATCTGGTCCTTCTTAGTAACACTATTTATAGATACAATTTCAATTAACCTTTCTCCTTCTCTTCATTCTGATTCCGTCTTTAATTGTCTTTGTTTACATTGCGTATAATAATAGATGGGCCAGATGATACAAACCGTGGAATAAACTCTACGTAATCGAAGACTGAGGATTCAAATCAAATTAAGCATCTCTAGATTCTAAGTTTATAAGTGCTAAATTTTTGTTTCTTTTATTTATTATTTTTCTTGCGCTTTATAGTCATGGATAAGTTACGTATTTAATATGTATAAATAGTTAATCTTGGAAGAAAATTATAAATATATTTTGACTTATGTAGCAAGGTTGAGTGCTTACTCCTAAACCTGGTTTTTTATTCTCGTATATAAGGAGATACTATTCAATTTTGTTTAAAATTTTATTTTTTTTATTATAGGGTCTTTTAACCAGGCCTTACAACTATCTGTTACGATCTTTTTACATAGCTTTTTTCAATTCCTGGGATGGTATTATTTGTTATAAAACTTTAAATACAACATCAAATTATGATTGTAAAATAGAACATTAAAAATTAAAACAATGATTTTTATTTTTAAGTAACATTCTGAAAGTCACAAAATTCTAACCCTGACAGCACGTGGCGGTTAGAGCTTGGTGCAAGTAAAATGGCGCAAGTATACATACCTGCAATTTACTTAAAATAAAAACTCCAAAATAAAGCAATAAATACAAACAATGTATTAAATCAAACTTTTGCTATTTACGTAATTAGATTTTCAAATTTTCTAGTTTCGTGTAAATTATATTTTTTCCTTTACCCGATAGATTATAATAGCTTTTTATATAACAATACTTATAATCGAAACTTGATAGTAGCGTTTGATAGTTTCCTTCCTACAGTCGCCAATTCAATTTACCCCATCAACGGTAATTTTAAATAAATTGATAACAAAGCGTCATTTGTACCAAAACACAAGACAGGAACTGATACAATTGGCGTAGCGAGCGACAAATTAGCGCTTCGCCCGCGCCGGACGCCGGTCATTGATTCTTGAACAGTGTTGGCGCCGTTCGGCCCGCTTTGCTTTAAACATTTTTATTTCCTGAGCCCCTGACTCATGACCATCTAATCTATGATTCACAGTGAAATAGAGGTCAGTGTGACTATTTTGTTGCACGAGATACAATTGGGGAATTAGTTGATTTTCTAAGTTGATAATTAATCAATTAATATTGATTCCGAACGAGCGTGAAATTAATGTTAGTGTTATTTTCGATATGTAAGTTGCTTCATTTCTTAACGTCCATAAGTATTTTAATAAACCATGATTATACAAAATATTTATCTCCTAATATTCTAATATTAAATAATCAATATAGTTTTAGCAAAAGTTAAAACAGAAACTACAAAGTCAAGTCCCTGGCAGTACCATAAGTCTACATTAGCGGTGTGTCCGCCGCGCTGGCGCCATCGAATCGTTCTCTTCCTAAAGGATGCAGCACTGATTGCTCTTGCTCTTATCATCCTTATCCTGTTTCAAAATATCCGTCCGTTGCTCGATAAATCTTCATTAATATTTCTTAAGTATTCTCAAGAAAATAGTATTAATCGATCTTTTATTATCTGTCTTCATCAATACCTACATTTCTTCTTATTCTAACTCTTATCCGGATTTGATAAGTTACTAGTTTTTAAACAAAGCGACTGCCATCTGACCTCCGCAGCCCTAAGAGCGAACCAGTAACTCATTGGATAAGAGCAAATTACCTATCAAGAGTTAACGATTATTATCAGATGTTATGATAACAATCGGGATCGACAGCTTAACGTGCTATTCGAGGCACGGTAGGGAGACCCACTAGGACAAGGTATTTGTAGGGTCAGTACAAACATCTGGCGGAGCGGGAATCGAACCCGCAACCATCGTGGCTACCGCCACGTATGTTACTACCTACACTATGATAAGGTATAAAAGTGTAGTACACAATGCTATAAGATTTGAAACTTCTACGATTTATATATTAAGTGAATGTGGAACGATTTCTTTATTAGTTAGATAAAAACTAGTTAAACACATTTAAGTCACGATCTTCTTATTGATTCTTCAATAATTTCTCAATTTTTTATATTGATTTTCAAAATTAATTAATCATATAGACGAAAATGTACTCGTATGACAGTAAACTATCAAATATACATGGTATTACATGCAATTACAGGCGATAAATGTAATTACACGAACGTTATCGTGTATCCGTAGCAGTGATTACCTAAATGTGTTCCGATAACAATTATCTATGAATTTTTCATGTACTAGAAATTTTTAATTAAATTAGTTTTTCAATTTTGAAGGAAGGTTTGTGGTTATAATGAAATCGTTTATATTAAAGGAAATAGAGCATTTTTATAGTGATTAAGCTTACTTTATAATTTAAAAAGTCAATTCATCAAAATTTACTGTGCATAATATCATCAAACCAAATTTCGTTTAAATTATACCTTTTTCTGCCTTGATGAAATGTTCTTTTAGTCACTGGTACGAGACGAAAAGTGCCCGATTCTCTCCCGGAAAAATGACACTAACCCACTTTATCTCTCCCAGTAACCTAGTAACCGTATGTTTATTCACCGGAGAAAAGTAGGACATTGCCACCCCCCACTGTCACGATTGTCACGCTTCACGCTTGCCTTCTGCTCGGGTGACAATAATCCACTGGTGAGAATATCTTTCTATTCTCCTTTGCCTTCGCCTTTGGAGAGTCCAACTTCCACTTACCATCAAAAAAAAACTTTAGCATAATGCTATTTTCTATTATTTATTTTAGACGCTCATAGCCGAGTGCACCCGCTGATCGGTAAACGATCGGTAGGTTAAGCAACTTTAGGCGCGGTCAGTCACTAGATGGGTGATCGCATAGTGGTATTTCAACCGAGCGTCTCCGTGCTTCGGAGGGCACGTAAAAAGTCGGTCCCGGCTGTTGACAATTAGACAGCAGTCGATAAGTCAAGTCAGAGGCCTACGGGCGACCTGAACAACTCTGACACTAGGTTGACCACTAACCAATCGATAAGAAGAAGAGATTATTTATTGTTAGTGGTTTACCCATGAAATACTTCACCTTATTAGTTCTATACTAAATCCTTCTAAGGAATCCTTCGAATTTGAGCCCCCGTGGAGGTTGTCCCTTTCTCTAGGCCGGGTCTCTGTACTCGGCCAGTAGGGCCAACAGTTTGTTGAATAAAACTTTACAAATGCACGTTATAAAGCTGTTACTTCAAATTATATTTAGACCACTTAGCTCGACTAAGCTGAGATCATAAAATGTTTTACTACTTTGATAAATTCGGTATCAGTTTTTGTTTTTAACCTTGTACTTTACGCTTAGGATTAGGAAATTCAACGATCACAAAAACTACAATGGCTTTCGTCTTCTTTCTAGCATTATTCCCGATATTTTTCACAGGGTTTTGCTTCTTACCCCTATCCGAATTCGACAGGTTACTAGTTTTTGCACAGAGCGATTGCCATCAGACGTTTACAACCCTAAGGGCGAACCATTTCATTGGATGATAGTAAATTAACTTTTAAATTGTTAACGATTATTATCAGATATTATGTGATAGCCCAGATCGACATCTTTACTTATTCTTCGAGGTAAGAAGGAGAAACCTATACGGACAAACGCCCGAACTAAAACAGATATTTGTAAAATTATTCCAGAGAATAATCAAATTACTACCTATATCATAAAACTAATGATAGTAATCATTCAAAGATCTGATACTACAAAAACCAGCTAATCTCAAGTCCCACCCATATTCAATTGAGTGATTCACCGCTTTTAATTGCTGGTTAAAAATACGGAAGCACTCATTATAGTGGTACGTGTTGTCATTTCATTATTCATAATTTTATTTATATATTTTATTTTAAAAAGGTTTTTTCACTTATTTGAAATGAAATAAGATAATCCCAAATAACTTTGTCTAAATTAGTCTTCATTGTGTTATATTGACCATTTTATTGTGTGTGTGTGATGTTGTGATCTAGGGAAAATATATCTAATATTTTGTGAGTTTTGTTTGTGTGTGTGTAGCTCTAGAGAGTTTGATCAAATTATCACTACATAGTAAACAAAGTCGTGGTTTTTTTAATAGGTAAAGTGATTGAAGAGTAAGGTTTATATGTATAAAAATAGTAGAGAAATTTTTTTTTTGAGGTTTATTACATTTAACGCGTGCGGGCTACGGGCAGCTATGAATACTACTACTATAATATACTACTGTATCGATTTTAATCATATATATATTTTATACCCGTGCCAAGCAGCAGCGGGCCGCTAGTTACACAATAAAATGATGATCGCACTAGCATCCGCCATCTCTCTAGACTAGTTTAGATCTTTATAAAAGACCTATAAGAAAGTAAACTTGTAGCCTCATGGTAAGAGGTCACCATTTCCTATAAAAGTAAAGACCCTTACAGACCAGTAAAGCATGTTCCCACCCGAGGCAAGTGGGGATCCGAGAAGTGGAAACAAAAGAAGAGAATAACAAGGTTTTGTTTGCATTTCAGAAATGCAATTATTCAATCGATTCACAATTCAACATATCGCTTTGTATAGATACCAAATATTTTTTTAAACATTATTAATTTTTTTTATTTTACATACGTTTTTTTTTTTCATTTATTGTATAATTATTTTTAGTGTTAATTTTTTTGTATTGTGTTCTTTTTCTTTCTTTGTTTTTAAACCTCTTTCGTCTTAAATATTTTTTAATAAATAAAAACTACAACAGAAGTCTGTGTTAAGTAAAACATCTCCACATATGGCAAATACAGTCGAATTGAGAACCTCCTACGTTTCTTAAAGTCGGTTGAAAAAAACATTAAAATACTTGAATCGATTAAATAAAAAGCGTTATGGAAATACCTAAAATTTGTTGAAATATGTTTTATAATTTCTTTTGTTTTTGTCCTCAGGTGTGTCAGCGAGTGAAGCGCTTAGGAGCGGTCTCTGTCAGTCTCTGTGGTCGCCAGCAACCCGACACGAGACTCGAATAGCCTCGCCACCGCAGCATATAGATAATTATCCCGTTCGAGGTGAGATATTTCTTTATTTTTTATACCATAACTATCGGCGGCCGTGGCTCCAATTGCGAGGTGTACCGATATTTTTTTATTGCACGGAACCGTAAATGTTTTCTAAAATAAAATTAGCCAAGTTACTCCTTAAAACATGCATCTCATCATCATATAAATATCTGTCGGTGGAAGTCCTGTTTAAATCGGTATACCCGTTTCAGAATATTAGGCGGAATAAACAGATACACAGAGAGACAAAAAATTTAAAAATTGATTTAATTTGTAATAACAAACAGACATTCCAATTTTATTTATTTGTATATATATTGTGGCAAATTAGCTTACAACTAAGTAATCTATCCTCTCAGTACGACCAACCACATCAACACTTTTCATATGGGAGTTAGAAGGGGATGGGGAGGGAGGAAAATAAATAAGAGGAGGAGGATATAAAAGGGCTAAAAGCATAAGCCTCGAGCACATTCATCTCATACTTATCGAAACGAGATGCAACAGTGTGTACTCCTAATTTGATAATTCATACCGATAGATAATGTAGTACTTCCTTGGTTCAAGCCGAAAACGACAATGCTCTACTACCACAGCTATTACTACAACTAATATTTTACCTTTCAATTATTATTGATATTTTAAAAATTAATAATTGAATACTCAAAAAAGTATACCTATTATAATTTCTTGACTTGGGTAGTCAAGAAACAAGTACAAGACCAAACGCTCAGGCCGAAACAGATATTTGTAAGATGTATGCAAATATCTGTCCGAGCGGGAATCGAACCTGGAACCATTGAGGCTAAAAGCAGACTCGCAACCCACTACACCAAAATCGGTTGTCAAAATGTAAGTAGGTTGTTTATATTAATTTTGGTGCTTACACAATCGTTTATTGTTTATTATTTTCTAACGATTACTAATATTAAGATATTAAAATAATGAGCTCCCAAAACAAACGTTATATGCTCGATCATAAAACGTGCAATATTAGAACCACACCCATCGGCGAGCAAAGGCTTCGATGCTTAAAAATCTCATAAGCACGTAGACCCTCACTGAAATTCCAATAACATTGGGCATCAAATCCCACGGCTTCAGATTTGGGCTGACATATCTTATCGGACCGACAGCGCGTATCGCTCGGCAAAATTACGTTTGTTTTATGACTCTGATTTGCCGGCGGCAGCGACAAAGCTTGTATAGATATCAGCATCGACAGTTTAAACGTTCGTGTTATGATGGTTGTAATTCATATATCGAACACGAATTTTGATATCGTTGATAAGGGGATCGTTGGCAAAAAAAATATTATATTTAGGAACGTGGCACAATGTGTTATCTAACTAAGCTTCACTCGTTTCACTTATGTAATATGAAAGTTGGTTATTGAAAAAATTGTCATGTCACGTACGGTATGTAATTAAATGGTGACCGTTATTTTATTAAGAAAAAACGTCATGACGCGAGTCAGGTCTTACGATCTCAAGTAATGTTCTTAATGTACATAATTTCTTTAAATATCTGATATCTTTTGAAGAATAGACACAAATTTAACTTTATTTGCCGACTCTCCTCTGCCCTCGTCTTGGCACGTTGTAAATCCGATTTGGACATGTGTACCCTTGTAGGTAAACATTAGTATACAAGATAACGCTCCACCGTGTTTGAAATGTATGGATTGTATAGCATTATGACCGTTTCGGAGAATCATTTCTAAATAAAAAAAAATATCATTTAAACAGGCTGTATAACGTTATAATATTTAGTTATAACTATATATATTGCGAAATCCATTTTTGTTCTCGATCAATGTCAAAGTTCATCTACACCCCACAAACTATCGATAAGTGAAATGAAATTAGCCTGCATGTCTGTTTCTACTTTACGCGTTCATTTCCGTAGCATTTCAAACATAAGGTGACCACAATGCTCGATCAATCAAATGTTGTCCATTCGTGCACGCCAAGTCCCGTCAATATTTGCCAAGTGGACACAACGTCACGACATCGCCCACAATTTTATTTGCCCTGTTATTCACGTTTCTGTTTGGCCAAGTGTGGCCAAGTCGGCAATGTTACATTATCCTCTTGTTTAAAGTTCGCGTGACTTTGCGCTATGACAATTGTATTCTGTGTACCCCGTGAATTGTTAAGGGTCTCGTGATTGTCACGGTGGTATTGTAGTTTCTTTGAAACGATTGGCTTATTTAACGTAACTCAATTAAATATTCTCTTATCATTCAAGACACGATTTTGTGATATCTAATCAAAAATAATAAAACAAATACACGTACTAAAACTTTGACGTTTTTATTTTCATAATTTTGTATTTTATTATTAGTTTTGGTTTTGCTCACAGAAATCTTAATAATAATGTACTACAATTATTAAAAGTCACTTATTACTTACGCAAAAGAATAGGTATAATAAGTAACCACTACATACGCAGAACACGAAGATACCTCAAGTTTCTCATTACACTTCTACGCGAGCTTTTACTTCTGCGTATATTGTACATCTTATACAGCAATGGTAAGAAAAGTAAATAAATGACACTAATGCATGGTCGGACCACTCGTGGCTCATAAGTCATAGTTGCAACGACAAGGTCACGCGAATATGCGGCTTCTAGTACCTTGTGATTAAGACTTGTATAGTTTTCAGGTCAAATTTAATTAAAGTAGAAAGTTCCTATTCAAATAGCTACGACTTAGCAGTTAATAAACATCGTTCAAATGTACTTGAAGAAAACTCATTAAGCCCGAAATCTTGTAATGTGGTGATAATCACAAATCTAGGCGTACGCTTGACGATTATTGTAACAGAATTTAATCTCAAAGACGCCGCGAGAGACATTTCGTCAATGTTTACAAACTAACAGACTTAAATCTGCCGTTGTAAATCCAAATTAATTTCTAAATTCAACCTTATCACTTTACAATTAAGATATTCGGGTTAATATAACGTGTGGATTGTTAAATTACTCAGTGCTACAAACATGAACCGTGCTATTGTTTCAGCAAATAATTCGTGGAAACATTGGAGAGAAATCGGGGCGCACACAAAGGCACCGCCGAGATAGTGTAGGTACCGCGACCTCTGATTAAATTAAACAAAACCGCCGAACTTGGGTCGAATTAACTTTGATATAAGAATTTTGATTGTTATATGTGCCACGTGCGAGCCAAAATCGTGCACCAAGATTTTTTTACTGCCAAATTGTTTTCTTTCATTCGATAAAAGAGCGTGGGCTTAGTTTTACTTTTCGATGATTTCGATAATAGAGTATAAACAGGAAGTTTTGAAAAAGGACGATTCTTCTATTTTTTCTTTCACCACTGCAGTTTCAGCCGTAACAACACTTTTTGTAAAACCTCTTGTAGAAAAAAAATAGTCTCGAGAAGGATATACAGACAGCGCAGGCTTAGTGCAAGTGAATTCATTTATTTTAATTTTAATTTTACTTTTTACTATTTTTATGTATGTATGTTTGATGGCATGCTTGTTTTTATATTTATTTATTTTACTTCACTATAATCACTTGCTTCGTGGATTCATAAAACCACACAGTTCTTTTTCTGATTGTGTATTGCTGTTGGCCCCACCGGCCTTGACAGCGTCACAGGGTTGCGACGTAGGTCCATAGTTTTTACTAAGTCCTTGCCTGTGTTCCGTTATAGGTTCTGGCATACGAATCCGTAATATTAAATTCGCATTTTGAAAGGAAAGTTAAAACTTCAAGAACATTTAGGATTTAATGATATCTATGACGTATGTTGACAACGCCAGATCTCATGGCGTGACTGTAATCCGGCACTCTTTATATATCTTGTACTTGAGGGGCCTCTGATGTCGCCGCTAAGACCTGATTTATCTCCCTTATCTAGTTGCTGTCAATGCAAATGCAAGCCGATGTGGAAATTTGAGATTAGTTTCATAAAAAGACACATTTTCGGACAAAAAACTTTCATTGAAATACTATATTGTGAAGATTACAAATTTAAAATAATTTTGAATAGGTCTTTCTGATTTTGATATAATTGCAATTAACCTCATTTTTTTAAAAATCACAGAACATCAACGGGAAGTAGCATTACTGTCGCGTTTGGTTCGATGTTCTTTTGCCGACTTTGAGGTAAAAAAATCGCATTGCAAATGATGGCAAGAAAGCAAACAGTCCGCCTGAGCCTCCGGCAATCTCACTCATTGCATAAGACGCAATACTACTGATACTGTTTACCCCAGCCAAGAAGACTCGTTTGTGCTGAGGAGCATGGCTCAAACTACTAAAGCTGAAAATATAGACAATGTAATATTTATCAGCTTTATATTAAATTATTTAATTTGAACTTAGGTATCTATAAAGATATTTAAAATCTCAAAGTAATATAAATGACCGAGCATTGATAATATTCTTCGCATGTTACGTAAAAAATATTGCGCCACCAATCAGATTGTAAAAAAAATTCTTAGCAATAATATAATGACTTTCAAAATTTTAATTATCTGTTTATATGCCTAGTTAGAATTTTTATTACTTTTTTTGTACATACTTCTGCTGTTTATAAGGCTTGAATACCCGCCTGGATAGCTACCAAAAAACCAAAGAAAAAGTCGCAAAGTGCTCGTCACCAGTTAGTGCAGTTTACCTTCTGCAACGGTAAAGCCACTCGTGTTACTCTACTTATAGTTCCTTAAATTTAAGTTGAACCAAAATGGCCGCTTCTGCGCAGGTACAATTATGGACAAAAATGTTAGACAACAATATTGATTTCGTCTAATTTAAATAGATTTATTATAAAGTGGGAAAACGGAATTAAGTATATAATATACTTATTATTTCTTCTAAATTCAATTAATTATTTATTCATTTTCGTTAATAATTACTTAAATAGAATAAAACAAATAAATAGTATAGAAAAAGAAAAAGCTATATACAAAAAAGTTAATGTACATTTTTAATCACTGTCACTTATTGGGATATCACCTTATCTTCTCAAATAAAATTAAATGTTTACACATCAGAAATAAATAAATTATATTTAAATTTAATATTTAGTGATTTATTTTTAAAGAACTAAAACAATCGCGAGCGAGTGTACTAATCGGGTGTAGCGTCGCCGCGTGCCCCCTTCATACCGCATACGGTTGAGACCCAAAAACGTGTTACTGCGCATGGTTCAACTTACATTTAACAGACTATACCAACAGGTAGAGTAGTCATCTGCCCATAGCCTAAATTAAAAAAAAACGTATATACATAGTAATTTCACATAATCTCTGGTTTATATACGTGACGTCACTTCCTTAGCAAAATAGTAAAGATAATATATTATATATCGATAGCGTTTTACGCTAATCTTGCGCAGACCTTCAGAATACAACTTTGATTAATGCCCGGTAAAAGGATTAATGAAAATATCCATTTGATTAGGCCCGAGGTTTGCGATAAGTATGATTTCGGGTTCCGTGGAGCGTAAGGCGAACGCTGGATATAATTTTATGACTGATAAAAATGGATTTGGATTTTTATGATTTTACGATAACGGATATTTGTTTTTGGTGTTTTATTGCGTTGAACACTTATCGGATTCAACTTCAAGGCCGATTTTGTTTCAAATCGCCGAAACTTAACAAAATTTAAGTACATATGTTGTTTATAAAATTAATATTCTGTCATAATTTAAAAAAAATTACCATTAAGGTGTGCTGGTAGCGAGCCTCCCTTTAGTCCCACGATCTGCGGTTCGATTCCCGCTAGGAGCATAATACATTTGGTGATTTATAAATATCTGTTAGTCCGGTTTGTTCTCAGAGACCACGTTAAGCCGTCGGTCCCCGTTGTTATAGTAAAAACTTATAATAAGCTGTTGATATGTAATTTGCTCTTATCCAATGAGTTACTGGTTCGCCCTTAGGGTTGCGGAGTTCTGATAGCAATGGCTCCGTGTAAAAAAACCACCTGTAAGTATAGTGTAAGTAACCTGTCAAATGCGGACACTCCCTGGCTAAATACCGGGAATAATAATAATAATAAACGCTACACATTCAACGGCCTCCATTAGGATAGTTATATCCTGTATCGGGAGTCCGGAAACATTCACAAAGACAAGGACGCACACACACAGACCCAGGCAGGTACCTACGCTAGCGTTGCACCACAAGGTCGTCAAAATAATATAATAATAAAGCAAAGAAAATATATTTAAAAAGATTTAAAATCTACATACGCACGAGCGCTTCCAACCATATCTTTCTATTTGTATGAATGATTTATAATACACCACACATACAAAATAAATTATTATTATTTAAACTCATTTCGTCATTTACGATCGAAGATTTGGCTAATCCGTGTCGATAAATGGGATTTAAAATGTTATAGCGATTGATAAAAGACATTAAAATGAATGATAACATTTGATTTATACGTATTTTTTTATTAATTTCGCTGATAGCGCAATGCTTTAACAGTTTATAATTATGTACCGATCATAGACTTATTATATACTGCGGATCGATCTTCCATATACACAAAATGTCATAAACTCGATAATGCTCCTTCTTAAATTCTAGTTTATGACTTTATGAGCTTATATGTCATAAACAAAAACCTATCAATATTCACGTTGTCATATACGTAAAGACTAAATTTTTATATTTTTCATTTACTGTAAATTTGTGTGGCGCGGTACAGATATTTACTAAATTTTGTGTATATTGACCCTAGTCCTAAATTTTGTGTATATTGACCCTAGTCGTTAAAATAGCCGTCACTTGTGGATGGACGGAGAGACCGGTTAGAGGAAGAGAGAGAGAGAGGTTCCGGTTTTTTCCAACATGTTTTCTCGTTGACGTCATGATTAGTTCTCAACGGTCGCGACTTTAATTCCGGCTGTCGGCAGATGTTAACTCTTGATAGGTCGCTCTTATCCAATGAGCTACCAGTTTACCGTTAGGGTTGCGGATCTCACGTGGCAGTTGCTCTATGTAAAAAGTAGCAACTTTTCAAAACAAGATAGAGAATACACCTATTATTCTATTAACTTGATGATATCCTAAAATAGAAAAATTAAGGTAGCAGTCCATACATGTAACTGAGGGTTGAAAAAAAGAAATTCAACGGTAACGTATGGTCATTAAAAACTATATATAACTAATTATACCTAGCTCCTAAAGTCATAAAAATTGTGGAACCACTTTATTTTACCAACCATGTATCGCATGGCATTTAAAATTTTGGAATAAATTGAGGTTATTTAACATCATTTGACGACGTTGTGTTTCAGCGGTAGCGAACCTGCCTTAAACGGCATGCATATTCGGGTCATATGTTTGTATTGACCATGCAGGCTTGTGTTCCGGTCTGGGGATATTTGTCCTCGTCATTGTGTATGTTTCTGGCCCTCGGACACAGGATTTAACTACCCCATTGGGGGCCGTTGAGTTTGTAGCGTTTATTCTTCTTCGTCCTAGCATTATGATTTGACAGGTTACTATGTAGTTATTACACAGAGCGATTGCCATGTGACTTCCGCAACCTTAAGGGTGAACCATTGGATAACAGCAAATTACCTATCAAGAGATAACGATTATTATCATATTTTATGTGATAACAACCGACCGACAACTCTCCGTAGCGTGCTCTCCGAGGTCCCACTACGACAAACGCCCAGACCGAAACAGATATTTATAACAAACATCTGCTCGAGCAGGAATCGAATCCGCAACCGTCGAGACTAAAGGCAGACTCGCTATCCACAACGCCACAACGGTGTCGAGTGTGTAGCGTTTATTATTATTATCAAAAGAACTTTTAACGATATTTATTAACTTTATTCAGATAGACATATCAGAAATATGTAATTAATATTTTCTAACACCAATCTCATCGATATGGGTCGAATGTACCCTCAGCGTACTTTATTAAAAATGGAATTTGACACGCTCCCCATATAATTCGGATCATTATTAAACATTTCATTACAACCTCTAATCCTGACTAACGATAAGAACGTGACTTTGCATTATTCGTGAACAATAATTACTATTGAGGACAATAAATACCTGTTTATTAAATAACTTGCAAGATAAGAAGTAATAATTGAATATTTATTATATAATTTTTTAATTCCGTTAATTTTTATAAATTTTACTTTTCGAGTAAAACTTGTGGTGTTTTTTTTTGCACAAATGGGCTGGGTCGAATTGAGAACTAACTACCAACCTCATAGATAAACTGTCTCAAATGCCCCCGATAGGAGAATAATATCGGCTCGGTCAAGGATCCGGAAACACATACACACAAGCACAACCACCTCGGCCAGAACATAGCATGTCTTGAGAATGTCAACATTAGCGTAAAGCTGGAATCGAACTCACCATCAAGGGCACTTTAGGCAGGTTCGCTACTGTGGCACCACGATCTTCTACCTTTCGCGGTGGCTACATACATACATATTATAAAAATAATGTGTATAGACATTAGACATTTAGAGGCTACAGTAAACCATTCCCAAAACAAGCGGGTCCTACAATTGTATGCCACTACAAGCTAATTAAAAATCAATCTATTTTCTAATTAACTCTAAAATTAAATCAATCAATCAATGGTCAAATATTTCCTACTTATCAATTAAAAGATAAACAATTCTTTGGTTTTATCTATTATTATTTAATCGTTGAATTTGTTGTTTTTAGTCTTGTAATTATAATTAATTCACTGTGATTATACTTATTGTTATAAACAAGATACGGTAAAAAATACTAAATTCCTTTTAATAACTTTAAACGATACTGATCAGTTGGCAATGGTGGCCTATGTTAAAAATTTAAAGTTTCAGACTGTGTTTACATTATACTAGCGGGTCAGGAAAACGTTGTCCTGCCCCGAAAATGAAAAAATACTTGGAACCGATAGCAGTGCACTGGGTCCGATTGTATATCTGAGTCATTCTCGAATCTACTGGAACAAAAGAAAATCATCAAAATCGGGCCAATCGTTTAGGAGTAGTTCAGTCAAATACACGCGGACCGAAGAATTATATATACTATTGTATGAACCTTCCTCTTGAATCTCTCTATCTGTTACTGAAAACTGCATTAAAATCCGTTGAATAGTTAAGAAGATCTAAGCGAACAGACAGCGGAAGTGTAGTGTGTGAAGTTATACTATGTAAAGATTATAATTATGCATTTATATACCTAAATAATAATGATTCTGTTTTAAGAAATTGATTGAACGCTGAGAAAGTTAGTAATATTTTAACGAATGTCTTATTTTGGTTGTGTTTAAATATTTTTTGTTAAATACGTTTAAAATATTCCTTTTTATTACTTATATTAGAATTAATGAAATTGGGAACCACTTAATTTGAAAATTGGGATGTTTTCAAGACCAATAAAAATACATTTTGAAATCTAACTTTTACCTATATTTTATACAATTACTACAATAATTATTTCTTAATTCATTAGTTTTTTTATGGATTTAGAATGCATTGTGCAATTTGCGGCCACTCCTCTTATAATTAAAATTGCATTAGTCTGCAAATAGGCGGACGGTAATGACGCTAATGCACTGTTTGGATAAAAATGTAAAGGTAATGTTGTTTGAATTTTAAAAGCCCTAACTAGACTTCTTTGCACAGTAATTGTTAATTAGGAAAAAATCTTCTATTATAATTGTTATTTTATGATATAAAATTATAAGCCTGAAAGGCTCTCAAATCTCACAATGACATCGCATAAAACAATTTCTTCTGTTATTCTAATTGCGCTTACAAATAAGCAATACGGAAAATAATTAGGCGTTTAAGCCTCCAAGTTTTATTCGTGTGAGGTAGCAGATAAAAGTACTGGTGTCGTTGAGACTGATTAAAAGAGGTGATTTTAAAAATAAATAACTGGTGGTAGGCCTTTTATTGAAAGAGGCTGGCTAGGTGGTTATCAACGCAGTGTCAATTGTTCTACCGTAAACAAAAATAGGAGTTTCAGTTTGAAGGACACTGTAGCTAGTGAATTTACTAGGCAAGGTAGATTTAAGAACCAATATCTCAAGATTGGAAACACGTGAGTGCTATCTAATAATGGTCTTGCGCGCGCGGCCAAGTTAGAATCATAAAAAAGCTGAAAAATGGAACTTATTAAAATAAAACTACTATTTTATAAATGATATTACTGCAAAATAAACAAGGAACAGAAAGGCTAACAATTATTATAATCGAAATTTCAAATAACTTAAATTATCTTATTATAAAGGAGTACACAATAGGGCTCAATAATATCCATCTTTACAGTTCACCCCATTACCCTGAATAGGGACCCATTCAACATTTCGCAAGGCCATGAATTCGAGCATACTGTCGAGGCGGAACAATGAATCCAAATAACCATTAATATGTAATAAATACTATGGGGTAATAAAACCGTGTCGCGTAGGGGGAAAACAAACAAGTGCACGGAGGCAACCCTAAACTGTTACTATTGAAAAGTTGTAAGCGTAAAATGTTCTGAGGGTCTAAGTCATCGGCGAACATTGCCGAATTCGGCCGATTGGTTCCGCTCCGAATGACGACAGCTGCAGAATTTCAGATATAGGGGTCGCTCTTCATTAGTGTAACTTGTCTCGTCTCGAGATGGATGTTTGTTTTTGGACAGCGTGAGTCCACGCTGATGGTTTCTTGATGATCTGCGGATTATTTATTAGAGCTAATATATATAAAACTTTTATGTTTAAATTTAAATCACTTAATCATCGGCATCTTAAAAAGCAACGCTACATCATATGTGTACGCTAAATCATATGTGTAAACTAATAAAAATACTAAACGTTATCAAGATAAAGACTTTCAAAGGCAAACAATCACATTTAAAAGACTCAAAACCTAAAATAGCCTCTATACGCACCTGCACTATAATGAAAGTAAATTAATATAAAATAATACTAATTAAATAAAAAAAAGAAAAAGAAAAAGAACATTAAAAGTATAAAGAAAGTACAATAAATAAGAACATCGATCGCGTTACCCATTTTTTAAAATCAATGAAGTAGCAAACCGAATAAACTAAACATCAAACGTTATAGTTTCGTTTACTCGCGCCCGCGGATTAGCGAATTGTAAAAAGAGATTGGGGTCTCTCCGACCCAACGCGACGTGTTAATTACTGGGGTTGGGCGAGGGGTAGAATATATGAAAGTCAATTTGCTCCTGCGACATGATACGGCTCATTTCATCGAAGCGACAAGTGTGGCACCTGCGCTTTTTCACTGGCCTAGGGGCGATTCTGAGTTCCTTTGTGCTCTTTTAGCAAACAATAGTGAATTGCATTGCCCTTTAAGCTCGCTCCCAAACATTTCAGGTACACTGTAACATTTTCGTACAAGTGTTTCCCTGTAGTCCTAAAAAAACTTTGAATTCGTAACTATATGGTACGTTATCTGCCACCACAAAACTATGAGTACGTGACTATTTTATAGATAATAATAGTGTTTTCCTTTTCAGAAGAAATCAAGTTTGGTATCAACCGGTTAGTGAGTGAAAGAACAGATGAAGAAGATAACGAATCACACAATAATGAAACATCTAGAGTTGAAGGTGTGTCTCCAACATCTCGATGCGGAAGCCCATGCTGGGCACCATCGCCACATTCACCAAGATCCGTTCGTTCAACCTCACCCGAGTTGGAAGTGGATTCTCCACCATCATCTCCTAGAAGACCACCAGATTCGTCGCCACCGTTAAAGAGATCCGAGACTTTTTCTGTCAACGCTTTACTAAGACCAGACGCTCCGAGAGTACAGCCTCAAAGACCATTTTTATATCCACCGCTACCTTTTGCTGAGTTCTTAAGAGATGCTGGTAGTCTAGGGCTTCCGGGATGGGGTGGCTACAGCAACTTATATCTCCACGCAGTCCAAGCAGCAGGGCCAGAATTGTTAAGACTTCGGGCAGCTGTTCTTGGAAATCCAAGCCCATTGTCAAGACCACTACCTATCGGAGATGTCTACTCGTGTGTAAAGTGTGAAAAAATGTTTAGTACTCCACATGGATTAGAAGTGCACGCCAGACGATCACATAACGGAAAAAGGCCATTTGCTTGTGAGCTGTGTAGCAAGACATTCGGTCATGAAATCAGCCTCAGTCAACACAGGTGAGTCTTTTTACAAAGTTATCTTCTCTTTAAAATTTAAAGTAAAGCTAAACTCTTTTACGGACTTCGCAATTTAAAGTTACCTTAACTTTTTTTTAATGAACAGAACAGTGGCGTAAGAATAGGGTGGCAAGGTCCCCAGCCAGTAAGGGGCCTCCTAGTCAAGAAGCCAAGCAAAATGAATTTTAATATTATTGAAATTTGATACTAAAACTAAAATTGTGATTTCATTTCAATACGCTATGAATTAAAGTTTACTAGAATCATGTAATTTAAATAAGGTTTTTATGCTCAGCCTACTTCACTTGGTGATTTGTTATAAAATAAAAATACTGTCAATTGAAGCTCAACGCTTATTTAAACTGAAGAAGGGAGGGCCCCATCAGATATATTTGCCATGGGCCTTAAACGGTATACTTACGCCACTAGGCGAGAATATAAATAAAAAAAAGGAAATAAAACAATAATATTATCAGAACAATAATTTTATTCATACCCTTTCTACAGGGCTGTTCACAGCGTTGAGAAAGTCTTCGAGTGCAAGCAATGTGGCAAGACCTTCAAGCGCTCCAGTACCCTGTCGACCCATCTCCTTATACATTCAGACACCAGGCCCTACCCTTGTCAATATTGTGGCAAAAGGTTTCATCAGAAATCGGACATGAAGAAACACACGTACATACACACTGGTGAGTCAAACTATATGTCTGTTAATATTTTTGAATCTGATTAAGTGAACGACGACTTCACAATGGGTTTATCAATTTGCCTCATTTTTTTAGTATGATCGAAATAGACGTTTGACGTTTTTTTAAAGCCTCAATAATAGCTCAACGGTAGAAAGGCCGACTCCGCTCCATCAACGCGAGTCGCGGGTTCGATCCTGACAACCTCGGGCTATTGTCGTACCCACTCCTAGCGCAAGCTTCGAGCTTATTTGGACGGGCAATAGGAATATAAGTAATGCCTTGAAAAAGCATTGCCAATATTTTTTTTTAGATTACTTTTGTAGTATGCTTTCCCAGATTTTATTACAATTTATAAGCTAAATGCGTGCTAAATTTAAAAGTAATTGAGTAACAAACATCCAAACATACATAAAATCAAATTTATTATACATGGTAACTGATATTTTATTTTATTAATGTTCTACTTTAACTATTCTTAAATGATGAGATTTTAAGCCGAAGCAATAATTTAGCCACCCATTTAAAGTACAGGAGTATTTCAAACCGCTACTGTCACAACATCTTAGCACCCCTCGCCACATAATTAATGTGCATTAACACCTAAGATGAGTTAAGGCGTTATATAATAATCGCAAGGAGTAGGCGGGAGGTGCTTGCGGCGCGTTATAGGGTGATTGTGTTACTGATACACACAATCGTTCTGAACGATGAACGAGTTTTAAGAATTTTCTAAAACGATTACAAAAAACCGCATAAATGAAATAATAATGGCTATGATATATACTTATGTATCATTTGATAGATCTACATAAAAGATATCGATAACTTTTTTTATGTAACTAAGTTGGCAAGCAAGCATACGACCCACCTGATGGTAAGCGGTTGTCGTAGCCTATGAGCGCTTGGTACACCATACGTTTGTAGGTGTCACTCATGCGTTGCCAACCTCGACATAGTTATTGTTTGTTAAACCTCCTTTGCCCAGTAATTTCAACAGTGTCAACAGACACAGTATACTGCTTTACGGTGGAACATACTGCGGTAGTAACTACTTAGCCAGGCCTCTTGCAATGAAAGTTATAAAAGTAGGACGTAGGACGAACAAGATTTTTTGAAATAAAATAAATGCACTTATTCTTTTATAAAATAAAACTAGATTCTTACACTTATAATATTTTTCTTTTTTTATGTTACAAGTTGGCAAACAAGCATACGGCCCACCAGACGGTAAGTGGTTGTCGTAGCCTATGAGCGCTTGCAGCACCATTAGTAGGTGCCACTCACGCGTTGCCAACCTCGAGATATTAGTTCTTAAATCTCCTCTACCCAGTAATTTCACTAGCGTACAGTGCCCTTCAAACCGGAACACAGTAATGCCTAAGCACTACTATTTGGCGGCAGAATATTTGACACTGCGGTGGTACCTACCTAGCCGGCCTCTTGCAACAAAAGACCTACCACCAGTGTGACTGATTGCACTGGTGCAATAATCTCTGCTGTGACAGAGGTTATCCCAACAACGGGCGATGGGGTCGTCACATCCCGACGCCGGGCAAATATAGAATCTTGAATAATAAATATAATTATTATTAAATAATGTTCACTACACGTGATACCTGTATGTCACGATAAAACCCTTCATGAATACAAGATGTTGTGGTATATAGTCTGTTGTTTCGTTAACACTTAAGCCGAGGTAAGATTCGGGGACACCAGAACGACTTAACCCTAAACAGCTCATGTGATTCTTATGACACCATAATATTATAAACTTGATTCATTACACTGAAGTGATTCTATGTTATATAATATACTACCCGTGTCCACGGTTTTACCTGCGTTAATGCTTACTGTATTAGAACAAATTTGATAACCATAAAAGTTATAATTAGTTAAAATTATAAGATAGACAAATGTCTATCTCTGTCACGGATTTCTATTAGAATTTTTAAAGGGGAACAATTCTATAACACATAATTTTTGCGTAACTTTAACTGTTTACGCAGCACACGCAACGAATGCTGCAAAAAGGAATATTTTTTCCAGTTTTTGCAAGATTTTTTACAAGATTTCCTATTGGTCGTATCGATGTTATTGGTATCGGTTAATTTTTATTTTTGAAATCCTTTAATAAATAAATAAAGGCTACACACTCAACGGCTCCCATTAGGATAGTTATATTCTGCCGGGGGCTCGGAAGCATGAACAACGACAAAGACAAACACATCCAGACCGAAACAAATGTTTGTATGGTCAATACAAAAATCTGCTTCAAGCGGGTATCGAACTCACGACCTGTGGCGATTAAGTCAGGTTTGCTAGCAATGCGTCAAAACGTCATCAACGTGAGAATTGAAATCAAATAAAAGCTTGAACGGTAATTGGAGACTTGATAAAAGTGCTATTTAAATTCCTCACTTAAGGGTGAATCTAAATGAATAATTCAGATAGCCTACTTCTTAATGATGATATCTCTTCTTGGGATAAAGTTCTGGGGGCTTACCATTAGCTCTTATTCCGATTCAAATGACGATCTAAACTGAGCTGCGCTATTTCGTATCATGATATGTATTTATACGCCAAGCTCATATACAATTTGAATCGATTTACTTTTTTTTCTCTATTGCTGTTGGCCTTAGTGGTCTTGACAGCATCACCGGTGGGGCGGGTCAGGAGAGCTCAGCTGGTAAAGATAGACAGCCCTCGCAGGGCTCAAGTTGAATCCTTCGCAAGAGGGATCTGCGAGGTCGAGCCTAGGCTTGGGACGTCATCGGGAAAAAAGCAGTAACGATTTACTGTCAAAATTGAATTATATCGAAATAGAAGTTTTGCTAAAAGTTAATGGTAAGCCCGCTGATAACGTGACTGAATAACTAATGTTAGGTAATTATTATCAACTGCGCCCGCGGATTCACTCGTGGTATGTACCGATTTTTCTTTATACGGTACCCTAAATATTTTCTGAAATAAAATAGCCTAAGTTACTCCTTATAAAATCATCTATCTGCCAAATCTCATTAAAATTGGTCCAGCCTTTCAGGGTCACACACACAGACAGACGGACAAAGATTTTATGAATTGATTTTTTATGTGAGTATCGTATACTTTCACATGCGCTTAATGAAAACCTGTTAATTTCTATTGAGCGTAGTGTACCAGGCACTTAAGCGGTAATTTCGAAGCCTCAATAGCTCAACGGTAGAAGGGCCGACTTCGCTTCATTATCGCTAGAGTCGCGGGGTCGATCCAGACCCTCTTGGGTTATTGTCGTACCCACTCCGTGCATACTTCCGGCGGCGGTCTTTCCAAACCGATACAACCTGGGAACCTTCAAGAGAAGAGCCTACTCCTTCGCACCCTCGCCCTCTAACGCCTCCTAACGCACCTGCATGCCCTCTGGTGTTGGGGATGTTCATGGGCGGCGGTGATCGCTTAACATCAGGTGAGCCTCTTGCCCGTTTGCATCTTACATAAAAAAAAACTCCTAGCGCAAGCTTCGGGCTTATTTGGAGGGTCATAGAGGCATTAGTAATGCCTTGAAAAAGCTTGAAAACATACATAAAAATATATATTTATTTTTATAGTTAATCAGTTCATAAAAATAAAAATTTATTCATTATACGTAGATCTACAAATTGTATAATACAGTCCGGAACATGTGCCACAATAACTAACCCAACCTTAAATATTTTGTCTCATTCGGACCCTCTATTTTAACTACGTCCATCTCACTCCCACCCACTGTAAAGCAATGAAAAGCGAATCTACGCCTGAATCACGGACGATAACCCCCCACCCCATCTTAAATGAACTGGGGAGATGAGTAGGTATTTTGATAGGAACCTCTCCGTTCTTGAGTAGTGTTTACGTTACATAAAAGAAATTCTTAGAGTTAAATCAATGGTAGTTCTTAAGCGTAAATGATTTGGGATAGAGAAGAGCTTTGTATACCTACTTATAATATAAACGTGAAATGGGTGTATGTTTAGATGGATGAATGTTTGTTAGTCTATTACGCAACAATTAGTGAACGAATTTCGATGAAATTTTGCATACAGATAGACCTTTTACTAGATTAACATTTAGGGTACTGTTTATCGCGGAAAAATGTTTTTTAAAAATAATATAATCAATAAAGGCTCAGTAGCTCTACGGTAGAAAGGCCCACAGCTAGGCTCCGTTAACGCTAGAGTCGTTGGTTTGACTCTGACCCCTTGGGCTATTGTCGTACCCACTCCTAGCGCAAGCTTTACTTTATTTTACTATTTATTTGGAAGGGCAGGAGCAGCCCTATATGTGTGAGTTCGACACCTACTTGAACGTTTTTTTTATTGCGGAAACTTTAATTATTTTTATCAAGGGTATACCTATAGTAGATCAAATAATGCTTACAGTTACTTAACTATTAATTATTGTTAAATGTTTGTATTTAATCAGCTATAAGGAAATAATAGTTAATTTAAAACAACGTACTAATTAAAGATAACCGTGTTAGGTAATTTTGGTTACTACGATTTTAAACTTAATTTTAACTTATAATAATTTGTAAGTATATATTTTGATGACTTTGTGCAGTGGTGGTACGAAGCTGCCACGCGCCACAGGATTTCGGTCTGGGTGTGTACGTTCTTGTCCTTTGTGTATGTTTCCGGACCCCCGACACAGGATATCACTATCCTAATGGGTGCCGTTGAGTGTGTAGCGTTGATTTATTAATAAGACACTGATTTGCAGTATTACAAATTAGTTTATTAAAATTGAGTTTACAATTTGTTTTAGTCAAAAAAAATGGATGACTCAGCAATCATCCATTTTTTTGACAAAATGAATGACTGCTGATTAGTAATTTTGAAAAAATTGACCCAAGCTTGCAACATATCGAAATGAAGTTAACACATTTGAATTTCTTTTCGTTACATTGGTGCTGAATTTACAAATGAGCACCAGCGAGCATAATCATTAATTAATTACACAATTAAGCCGAACCTTTAGTAAAATCCGATCGAACCCCATCCCAGCCACGTGTAAATTATCAACAATATCAAGTTAGCAAATAGTTTAACGAACAGCATTTTAATCAGCGTCCCAACTTCTTGATTAATGCCCCCACCATACAATTTATCGTTGAAATTTTATTTATAATTGCGCCAGCTAAATTAAATGGGGCGCTATTAGTCAACGTCAAGACGTAGGACCGCGACCCGCGATTTGTCACCTCCCTCGAACCGGTTTAATACGACGCTAATTGAGCTCCGAACTTTGTTACCTCCGAACTCTACCTGCTACTACGGTAATTATACACTAGTTGTAGACTAGTTAATGAATTGTTCAATCCGTTTTATTTAATACGAATACGTGGATCACCGAGCTTTGCTTGGTATTTTTTTGGTATACTTAGATGCGTTGATAAGAAAAACTATTATTGGTAGCTCCCAATAGAAAAAGAGGTAACTGGAAAAAATTATCGGACTGGAGGCATCTGGACTCGAACCGAAAAAATCATGATAAAACGACAAATCCTATCTAAATTGATTTATCGCCCCCGAAACCCCATATATGCTAAATTTCATGAAAATCATTGATTGGAGCCGTTTCCGAAATTCAGATTACATATAAGTTTATTGATTAGCGTCTGCCTGCGACTGGGTCCGTGGCGACCTTAGAATAAGTTTCATAGAGAAATAGATCATTTGTAATTAAATAATGTCTCATAAGATACGTCTATACCGAATTTCAATTGTGTAGATCCTGTACCATGTTTTTGAATAATCTCACAGGAACCTGACAAAACAAAAAACTATTCTGTGTTAATCCAGGTAACAATCTATATCTGTGGCAAACTTCATCCAAATCCATTCAGCCATTTTTGCTTTATTGTGTAACAAACATATGAATATCGAAACATCCAAACACCCAGACAATAATAAAATCTCTACTAGACTACTTCTTTCTTAGTTCTTCGGAAATCAGATAACAGACTGACTCTAGGAGTTTATACTTATATATGTACTTACATTGCAATAATAATAATAATAATTTGAGATAAGTTAGTGAATAATAAATGCAAACTTCGTATCTAACAAAACCCTCCCTCTATTACGCCATCGCTTATAAAAACGTAAAAATTAAAAAAAAAGAATTTAAAAACCACTTAAAAATAATAAAAGAAATGAGTCGAATCATCTTAACGTACAGTAAACTTCATGAATGTTTGATTTTCAGAATGCGGCGGTAAGGCAATTTTTAAACGTTATTCCTCCTCTTAATTAGTCAGGGAATAAGCAGGAGGCGCATTAGCTCTCGCGATAATTACACAGCGGCAGAATGCTCCACTTCTTTTGTTTTTTTTTACGTTATCTCCCGGTCGTGGTTTATTTGCGGTGAAGAATTTAGAAGCATTTACCAAATTGGTTTGCAATGTTATGCAATTAAGGGATTACGTTTATTGCGCTCAGTTTAATTGCTATTGTATTTATTCTGCTTAAGATAGGAATAAATAAATAAATGTTGCAAAAAATAACGCAAATAGCCGTCCACGAGATGTCGTTATCACATATCATCTGATAATAATCCTAGAGTTACTGATTCGCCCTTAATACCGGGAATAATGCTATGAAGAATAAGAGCCGTACACGAGATAGAACTTCTTTACGATTTAGTTATTATATTTCACATTAAAAATAATAAATAGTATGTTAACTTATAGCAACAATTTTATAACCCATCCTCTTCATAAACGTAAGCAATGCTACTTAACTTTCTTATATCTCTCACAATTAAGATAATAATTATAATCTCATTCTTGTAACCAAATAGACACACATACATATGAAATGGTGAAATTTAAAACCAGTCGGATAGTCAGACTGACTGTAATAATAAAACCGAACCAGTATTTTTATGACTGTAATCACCGAATAAAATTTTAAAAATAATAGTGTGTATTCAAGGGATAGAGGAGAAAAAGTTAGTTAGACCACCGGCCATTTTAAGTGAGAAACATTTTAGCAAAACTAAATTAAAAGTATAAAATACTTAATAATTGCTATTCCCGAGCCAAATGCTCTCAACTCCCCGTTCAACCCTCTGATTACTTTTTGAAACGCTATTTTCTTCTTAAAAATAGCAAAAAGACATTTAAGGACTTCTTACAACGAATTCTAATTGCGTAATTGGATTCGTAAGGCGCTGTTCTAGCTAAGAATGACTACTTTATACTAAATAAACAGAAAAATCTAAGGCTTTCTTTCGCAAAAATGATGCTACATAATATAGAATTTCATAAATAGTCGTATAATCATGTTCTCGTTTTAAACTAAGCAAAGCTTACTTCATCTTTCCATAGGAAAAAATCGAGTTAGTTTATTTATTTATTGGGATATCTCATATCAGGTACAAAACCACATTCAATTTAAGGATTAAAAAAAGTGTCAACTATAATAATAGTTTGTTAGAATTATAATACTTAGTTAGTGGCAAGCGAGCATACGGCCCAACTGATGTTAAGCGGTTGCCGTAGTCTATGAGTGCTTGCAACACTATATATATATTTGTAAGTGTCACTCAAGCGTTGCCAACCTTGAGATATTGATTCTTAAATCTCTTTTGCCCAGTATTTCACTAGCTACAGTGTCCTTAAAACCGAAACACTTGACGCTAGAATAACAGTGACACTGCGGTTGTACCTACCTAGACAACTTCTTGCAATAAAATGCCTACATAATATTATATCCTAACTGGTTTTGGCTTACATCAAACTTTCTAGACAGAGATTATTTTCGGTCGTCCGAAAATAGAACTAATAATACCAAACAAGAAAAACTAAAACTAACTGTCCAATCTCTCAAAACCAATTCGTACAAGATTCAAGTCTTCGTGAATTCCGTCCGCACTACCTACTGGGTGGAAATCTAAGCGGTCCATAAGGAAAGGGGGATGAGGGAGGGCGCCGGGGGGGCTGAATCAAGGAGTGCTACGTGCCTTGAGTTTAATTAAGGACTCTGGAGGGTCTTCAGATACTTCGATTTTAGTGGCGTTTTCTTTCCATTCCTAAAACACACTTTCGTAGTGACTATCGCTGTTTTAGTTGGAAATTTGGTTTTTGAAAATTTTTCCTGCAAAAGTATAGTTCAAGATTTTATTGTACAGGTATAATTCTTTATTGTTTCTACCTATGTACGTTATAGACTTACTCATTAAACAATAATGCCAAGACGGCTTTAGACCACAACAACAATTTATTAATCACATATTATTTTTTGGTGCCACAGCAACGTAGTCAAATCTGCTACTTACTACTGAAAGATATAAAACATTGTACAATAGGTACTGATCTTGGATCAAAGTTATTCACATCATCAGTAGTCTTGAGTTATAAAATTGGTAAAACTGATCCATATATGCCATCAAAAACTTTCAGTTTCTACCTTTATGTTTTACCAAAATTCTTGTATATTTTTATTTTTATTTTGAGAAGTCTTTAGACATTTCAAATTCAATTTCGTCTTCGTGAAATAATATATCTTCATAGAATACAAAGACACATATCACAGGATTTATATTTTTCCACGACAAACGTAACTCAATCCAAGTCGCTGGGGATGATAAGAGAAATCAGTTTCGAGATTTTTTTTTATATTTCTCACGCGAAAAACTGACATTTGAATTTGTATGCCGACCGCCTCACTCCCACACAATATTAGATGCTCCCGAGAGAGAGGGGTAATTAAATTAATGTCCTCGGCCCTCTTTGCGCCGTTTCGTTTCCAGTAATCCGACACCTGCATTGTTTTCACTTGGAAACTGCTGGTGACGTATTGCTCTTTGTGTTTCAGAAGAAGTAACATAATTTGAACATTTGTTTCAAAATTATTTTGCTTAGTTTTATATTATTTTTTACCCAACTTTCTCAGAAAGAGGATTATGTTTTTCGTGTTTATGATTGTGTATATTTCGTCACCATAGTTTAAAATCGTTTGATATTTGACCTTTGCAAATGTGGTTTTATTAAATTCATCGTAAATTTAACAATCGTTAATTAATTGAATTATTCAATCTAATTTAACTTTTAAAGGCGTCGGGATGTGACGACCCCATCCCCGCTGTTGGGATAACCTCTGTCACAACAGAGATTATTCCACCAGTGCAATCAGTCACACTGGTGGTAGGTCTTTTGTTGCAAAAGGCCTGCTAGGTAGGTACCACCGCAGTGTCCAATATTCTGCCGCCAAATAGTAGTGTTTAGGCACTACTGTGTTCCGGTTTGAAGGGCATTGTACGCTAGTGAAATTAGTGGGCGAACGAGATTGAAGAACTAATATCTCGAGGTTGGCAACGCGTGAGTGGCACCTACTAATGGTGCCGCAAGCGCTCATAGGCTGCGGCAGCCACTTACCATCAGGTGGGCCGTATGCTTGTTTGCCAACTTCTAACATAAAAAAAAAAAAAAAAAAAAAAACTTTTTTCATATGTGTAAAGGGCTTTGTAGCTTTTGTGATTATGCCGTTCTGGTTATGTAAACGATAAATTTAGGAAAATCTAAGTATAGCAAGTTTGTAACGAGTTATAGCTGTGCCTGAAAGAAGCTTACCTATAACACTATTGCAGTGAGCTTAATTTAACTACAATATTTGTGTACTCATGTGTCTATACAACATTGTGACAATCTTGTCTTTCTATTGCGTTACGTCATGTTGCGTGTAGATGTCGCTACAAAGCCTTATCCAATTCAAATCTTATTTCGTAATGATTATGCAACAAAGATAATGAACGTTTAAACCTTAATGGGAACTATTCCTATATTCAAAATACCAGACCAATAACACTTGAACCCCACTTGATTTTAACCCGTGTCCGCCCGCTCTTTTTGACATCCACAAAAAGTTACCCCAAGTGTTAGTAGCAGCCCATGTGCAACCGGAGAGCGCGGACACACGCCAACTAATTCAATAAACACATTATCGCGATTAGCTAGTGAGAACCCCGCTGCGTCAGAACGACCCCAGAGCATAGCATGGGTTTGAACGACCGGCAGAAGCACTCCCGAAGGAAAAGATTTCGACGGATGATTTGCTAATATTAATCATGAGGTCTTATTTAAATTGACCCGACGAGTTTAGGGTTAAGTTTTTTGTACGAATTAGAAATATCGTATGTCTAGATATTGTTTTATGAATAGAGATAAATACATGAATGATTCATTCATTAAACATTGTTACACGTTTTTTTATCTCATGTACGCTTCCTATCGTAATAATTGCAGCATGAATGAAATTGTAGTGTGTCATTTAAATATACTATATGTTTTGAAATAAATGAGACATGAGGAAATATAGGTAGCGGATAATTGTATCACTTCTAATTAAAATGTTATTTATTTATTTTATTTATTTATTTAAACCAAAGCCAAATACAAAATCACCCTACTATATGGAACTCTTGACTTCTAAACTAGACTAAGCCTGTAAAATAGAAGTCAGCGCTCTGCATAAATATTCGTGTTACATTAAGTTGAAAAATAAAATAAAAAACTAAAACGATACTAAATGAAAAAATTAAATTTAAAAGTTAGTAAAATCGGTAGACAATACAGATATCGGAAATAATATTCTATGTTTAATAATAATTACTAAAACCTTTGCATTTATTTTGTTTTCTTCAATTTATTTTTAATTTTATCATTATAATATTTTTAGGTAGATTTTTTAATAAAATTGTTGAATTTTATTTTTATAAAAAAATTATAGACAAAAAATTATAATCTAAAAACTATATTGTGATAAAAAATAAAATAAAAACTAATAATTGTTATATCTTATTAGAAAACATATTTAATATATTTTTAGATTTTCTTTTCAAAAAAACTAAATTTAAACTCATTAAGTATAGATTACTCCACGCAACTTTAAAAACTATATTAATCAGTTATATAAATAAAATAAACCTTACAACGAAGCATTAAACGTCAAAGCTTAGTTTACAAGAGATATAAGGGTGGTTAAAATTTTTATATCAACCAAAGTGGATACTAAAATTGGTGGAACGAAAACGCCGCGTGCGCGACGCGTGCCGTACATAATACTTGTGTGATTATTTAAACAATTTGATTTTAAATCCGATCTGGCGTTTTATCTAAATGAATCCGGGTTACGCCATCTGCTAAAACGATTTTCTAGTAATATAATGGGTAATAAGAATAGTACTTCTTTAATAATCTACAAAAATATATATCTATATATACTTATATATTTCTTACTTTATCAATAACTAGACACTGTAAATGGACGCAAATAAGCAATACCATGTCAACCCACACGAATGTCATTTCGAGAAAAACGCGTTTGAAGATTTTGAACAACTTGCTTCATATGATTTTTTTAATGTATTGGTCAAGTTTTTGGTAATTTCAGATTTATATAAGTTATTTACACTTATTTTTACAAGTAAGATTTAAGTATAACAAACTGCATATTTCGTATATAAGATAACCCAAAAGGTTTAACATAATACATAAATTGCATAATTAAAAATGGCTTTTTAGAAAAATAGTTTTTCAATTTTGTGGGTTGACATGGTATTGCTTATTTGTGTCCAAATATACAATGGAAAAAACTAAAAGTAGCATGATATTATTTTGACGATAAAATTATATTACAATACTGTAACAATATGTGTGAAAATAATAAATATATATATATATATATATACAAATTGAATCAATATAATTTAGTCGCACTGGTTTATACCGTGTGAATTATAATTAACGTAATTCTCTGTCGGTATTACCGCGCACGCGACGAGCGCGTGGCATCTTCCTTTTTTACCCAATTATTAGATTACTATTGACAATTAGATTTTACTATTTCATCATTTGACAATGTTAAAAATACCAGTGCAGTCCCTTAATGATGAAAATGAGTTTTGAAAAAACTTTCGCATAATCAACGTCATATCATATATTCTACTATTGTTTAATATTTTGGCTATACAATATCCCACCTAAAACCAGCAATACACGTAGAATCAATAGAGAAACTGAACACATTTCCAAAACAAACGCATTTGATAATTAAATTACTGTGTTTTGATTGGTCGTGCCGACTGCGCATGAGTGTTATGATTCGTTCGAATAACAATGGTGGCACGCGGCAGTTGTCAAGTGTTTTCATAAACCAGCAACCATCTTATACAGGTAGTTATAGTCCTTATACAGTGTGAAATAAGGTTGAAAGTGATGTTATATAAACGCAGGTCAGATGTTAAAGTGCAGTGAAGTGCAATAACAGTGGCAAATGTAGGTGTTGGATGTTAAATCGTGTTAGATTTGAGTGGTCGTTTTTAAGAGTTTTATTTCATTTGTATTATTTTTATATGAGTCAAGGCTTATATGAGGTTTTTTTACGATTTTAATTAACGACACTGTGTAGTATCTAGTGTGTACAGTTGAACCAACTTGAATTTTATGATTTTCTTATGGCGTCCGAAGAATGTGAAAGCGACACATAGTTCCAACAAAAGGCGCCGTGAAGAATGCCGTAAGGTTCTTGTCGGTTGCCCCCGTATTTTCCAAGAAAAAAATATGATGATTTTCTAATGTACGAATCCGGAGATATAAATAAATAATAAATGCTACACACTCAACAGCCCCCATTAGGATAGCTGTATCCTGTGTCGGGGTTCTGGAAACACAAATACATACAGATCGGAAAACATGCCTCTATGGTCAATACAAACATCTGCTCCGAGTGGAAATCGAACCCTGTGACCTGTGGCGCTTAAGGCAGGATCGCTGCCACTACGCCACAACGTCCTCAATATGGAATGGAACTGTTTGAAACATAGGAGCTAATAACCCGCGATCATATTTTTCTCTGTATTCAGTAAGTTTAGAATGGGCCGTTTTTGAAATGAAATTGTTATTTTAATAATAACGTATTCTAACTTACACAATACTAAACCTAAACTAAAAAAAAACTAATTCTTAAGCCTAATAGACAAAAGGATTTTGCTTGTTTTAAAATAGACCAACAAAAATATGAACGTGTATTGAATTTTGCTCATAATTTTACCGATCAAATAACCCATTATATTCGCATAAAGCCGCACACTCCCCTGTTGTCATATTTGATTTACAACGTATAATGTCAAAGGATAATCCTTTAATTGAGTAACTATTAGAATTCGGTTGTATAATGCCACAACTTGCACATCGCAAAATATTATATATGCGAAAGTGAGTCTGCTTTTTTGTTTGTAAGCTGTAACCTAAACCACTGAACCGGTTTTGATAAATTTTGGTATAGATATATATGGGACCATGGAGACTGTTATAGGCTACTTTTGTCGTGAAAATGAAGCTTGGGAGTGAAATGGGGATGATAGCTATTACAGGAAATTCATTATTTTTGTGCCTTATTAAAATGTTATACACGCAGACGAAGTCGTGGGCAGAAGCTAGTAATAAATAAATAAGTTAGGTACTGACACACATAATACATAGGTATTTTTGTATATTGAGATATGTACGTGGAAATCATAGGACTCTAAAAAGGTTGGACTTTTTAGAGTCCATTTTGATTTCCATTTTTTTGTCGGAATGTGTATTGCTGTTGGCCTTGACAGCGTCACCGGGCGGGGGGCCCGAATACAGAGACTCAGCCGTGAAAAGGGGGCAGCCCTCACGGGGGCACAAATTTGATTCCATCCTTAGGGTGCCTCCTGCGAAGCCGAACCACGGCTAAGGACGTCATCGGAGTTGGAGGCAGCGCTGCGAGTGATTTCCATTGAGTCTTATTTTTTCTGAAGGTATTTTTCTGCTGGTCTTACTGGTACTGGCTTGGAACAGAGGACCTTATTACTATCCCCCCAGCATCTTTGCCTGTCCGTATGTTACCGAGAGAACTGTATCTTTGATCAAAAAAACTTGTAAAAAATAATGAAATTTATTCAAATAAAAATCCAGAAAAAACCGCATAAAATATCTAGTCTATTACACTTCGCATCCCTATTATTGGAATTACATATAATCCGACTAAATGATAGCCCAACCCTTTAACATTGTCTGCGAGCGACAGAGTGGCAATTTATTTTGTCATCATTGTATATTGGATTCTGTAATGCCGGCATAAGTGGTGTGGGGTGTCAAATGATTATTGAATATTAAACTTGATGTTGTTTGGTTCATCATATTTTCATATGATTTTATCTTTATCCTTTTTAAGAACTAACACTTTGTAGATATTTGATGAAGTTTTTGAAGTATCCGGTCGGTTTGAACGGTTCCGTAGCCAAACAAAACCCTGTTAATAAACCTCCATTGTCCGTCTATCCGTCTTCTGTCAGCGGCGTCAAGAACTGTAATAGGTAGAGATGAGAGACATAGGTAGAGATGTGTATTAATGTTGCCGCAAAAACAATCAATACTAAAAATTCAACAAAATAAAGAGAGTTTCCATTATTGAGATATTTATAAGAAACTTGAAGTTTTTATTCTACGCGTGGTACAGAACTCTTTTCGTACGAGTCCGGTCACTTGACCGGTTTTTTTTATTTTGTACACAAAACTAGAAGAGATGAAGATATCCAGAATGCTTTACTAATTTAGTTAGAATAAGATATCTCTAAAATTAAATATATATATATTTTTTTCATCTCGTTTTTTAATCTTTTACATCTTGATTTCACAATCTTAATGAGGAAGGTCAATTCGTCAAATAAATTAGACTAGATACTCTATTACTGGATGTTATGGCAGCACTTCACTCGATTGTAGAGTGCTTGAATACAATTGAGTGCATTCGTTTACTGTTTGGAAAAGCACTCGTCAATTGTTTAGATTGGTCATTTGTTCAAATTTCAATGTTTTATTTGTATTTAGGTATTATAAATAATTAACTAAGTACATATAATTTAGTCGCCAGTTATCATTATAACGAACTTTTCCATTAATACCAGATTTCCTTTAATATCAACTTTCTACTTTTTAAGGGTTTATTTCTGTGTCACAACACTTTTCCGTGCCCTGGCGAGCATAGGGAACTGTCAATCTCGTTTATAGTAAAGCGTCTGTTAATCTTGGTAATCAATTCACTGTTATCCATATATTTCTTGTGAAATGACTTTTAAAGGTGGCTGAAGTTAGGTTAGGTTTTGTCGTAAAACTAACAATCTGTCCAATGTACATATATTAGAGAAAAGTTAATTTACACAGATTAGTGAGAGAACGCTAAGATTAACAAGAAATTTACGTTCCTAAATCAATACACCATATTCAATATAAGATTATTCCATCAATCGCTGAACTAAATACTAGTATTGTCATTAGAGATTACCTATGAAAAGCCAGTTTAATATAGGCGTGGTATAATCAGAATAACTTGAAAACTAGGATTTCGGCAACCAGAGGGTCAGTACCAGAACATCAACAGTCACGGTGCAATAAGTTAGGTGACGTTCACATTCTTGACATACCAACCAATGGTTGTGGATGTACGAATAATTGGAGGTGATATTTTTATATAATAAAGATTGTAGAAAAAGGTAATTGTATGAGGATAATAGGCTCTTAATTGATTAGTTAATTTTCATTTCATTCCTAACTAGCTTCTGCCCACGTCTTCGCCCGCATGATTCAATGAGTCACTTTTAATGCAGTACAGAAACAATTGGTTTCCCATACAAACTTTTATCCCCATTTCACCCTCTTAAAGTTTCGCTTTCTCCTTTTTCAGTTTTGTCTCCAAAATTAATCACAATCGGTTCAGCGGTTTAGTTTGTTTAAGTAATAACTATTATAAATTTCAATTAACTATAAACATTTTCGAGTCTTATTTGGACGCAAATAAGCAATACCATGTCAACCCACAAAATTGAAAAAACTGAGTTATATATGCAGAAGTGTTGGTAAATGGCTGAAGAACATTTTTCTTTAATATTTGTAGGGTATTAAGCTTTAAAACTTCTAAAAAGCAATTTTTCAATCATGCAATTTATGCATATTTAAACGTTTTGGGTTATATTATATACGAAATATGCAATTTGTATACTTATTTTTTGTGAAAATAAGTAAAATAACCTACATAAATCTGAAATTGCCAAAAACTTGACCAATACATTAAAAAAATCGTATAAAGCAAGTTGTTCAAAATTTTCAAACGCGTTTTTTCGAAATGACATTCGTATGGGTTGACACGGTATTGCTTATTTGCGTCCATTTAAAACATACCGAAATCTAGCTTAGAACAAATCGTAATTATTTAACGTACATTCTGTACTGAAGCGGAGTCGTTAAACCCACAACGCATTTGACAATATCCGAGCAAATACCAGCGTCCCGAAAATCCTGAATTCCACAGCAACGGTCACAAATACATCGCAATAAGCGAAGTGACTGGTACATTCTCGCATTGTCCGAGACAATCCCGCCGGGACAATCTGCTGCATACTTGACCGCTCGGATGTCGACACTTGATTATGTGTGGGGTTTTATTTAGCACCTTTATGTTAACCGTCAGCGATGAAAGTTAACGATTCGGTTGTCATGACAACATTTTGAATTATGTTGAATATTACACTAAGAAAACCCTAGAAGGGGCGAAATAAATACTTATTTTATATGAATAAGTTAACAAGCAAGCATACGACCCATGTTTGTAAGTGGTTATCGTAGCCTATGAGCACTTACAACACTATAAATTTGTAGGTGCTACTCACGCGTTACTAACCTCCAGATTTTGGTTCTCAAATCTCTTTTGCCCAGTAATTTTAGTAGCTACAGTGTAACACCAACTGACTGAATTACAAGTACAATTCTTTGTGGCAGAATATCTGACACCGCGCTGGTGGCGACCTAGCCGACCTCTTGCAATATAAGGTCTACCACCAGAGTGTAATATTATAAAGTGGGAGTTTTTATCTTAAAATATATGTGTGTCCCAGTTTTTCTGTTGTAAAACAAAATATTATATTCATATATTGCACCAACCTTCAATCTTTTGACCTAAAACTGGGTATGACACAGCACGGGTGACAAGTTAGAGATATATTATATATACGATGTTGCCAAGTCTATGTAAGTGCATAATTATAAGCTATTCCTTGTACACGTACTGGTTCTCTAAGAAATAAACAAAGGTAACAATACCTATATGGTGTTTTGGCAATTATATTTTCTCTCTGTTTATACAAAATATTCATATACAAAGTTTTCAGGGCTATTTTCAAAACAAGTATTTCTAGCGTCTCAAATCTTTGCAATTCGCAATATTTGTTCCTTCTCTCCGTACGAATCTTCAACCCCTGTCCGAGGGTCCGAATTAACGAATTTGTCAAGTGTCAACGTGGGGTTCTATTAGTTTAAGGGAACTTCATGGGTAATCATTTTCACGGTGATGTTCACTTGTTTTAACGTTTCTGCGTTTATTTATTTATACAAGTAAATAAAATTAAGCCTTAAGTCTCAATAGCTCAACGGTAGAAGGGCCGACTTCGCTCCGTTAACACGAGAGTCGAGGGTTCCATCCTGACCCCCTTGGGCTATTGTCGTAGCCACTCCTAGCGCAAGCTTCGAGCTTATTTGGAGGTTAATATGAATATTAGTAATACCTTGCATAAGCATTGCTAATATTCTTTAAAAAAAGTCGAAGTATCTATTTGTAATGTCAAAATAACAGCTTTTTTATTAAATGCATAATTATTATGGAAGTATATGTATGTACTTATAACAAACAATTTTAAAAATTCACGCCTCTCTATTCTTCCCAGCCAATTTCGGAAACGGTTGGACCTTTTTGAAGGGACCTTCTCTGGCTGATGTTATAAGGAGTAATCTGAGCTACTTTTGATTTGGAAAAATTAATTAGAATTCAGCGCAATAAATAAATAAATTACAATAATTCTGTAGACCACCCAAGTGAAGGTGCGGACATAGGAAGTATTATATAAATAATATTACTTATCATGCTGGTATAAAAACATATAAGGTATAAAAACAAAAATATACATGATACCTAGAAACAAATCTAAAATGCAAAAAACATTAAGAACGCCTCTGTAAAAAAAGTCATACAATTTGATATACGATATCTCTGACGGGCGCGGTAGCCGTATCGATAAATCTACCCCGTAAGTGGCGTTTATACAACACATATCTCATACCGTACGGGGTACATCGTAAACGTCTCTTGGTAAACCCGACCTGAACGCTTTGTGAGGTCTGATATAGAAAACATATATTTAGCGATACATACATGTATACGTTTTTTGTGTCAGTAGTTCAATTCTTTATGACAAATTCTTATACGTCCTAATTTTGTCTCTGTCTCTATAAATCATTATTGACCATGCAAGCATATTTTCCGGTCTGGGTGTATTTGTCCTTGTCATTGTGTATGTTTCCGGACCCCGACACAGGATATCACTATCCTAATGGGGGCCGTTGCGTGTGTAGCGTTTATTTATTTATTATTCTCTGATTCTTATTACCCATTACTTTCATATTTTTGACGACTGTCGTGTTAAAGTTGAATCTGCTTTAAACGCCAAAGAACGCATCAGTTACAGATGTTCGCTTGATTGTAAGCAGTAACAATAGCTTTATGGATGCTTGCAACATATCACCTAAAAGTCAAAGATCTGATGACATGCAAAATAGATCGGTATCGCAGAAGGTCGAAGGGACGAGGAGGAAAAATTTTAGCCAGAGGCTTCCTCTTGGCTCAATCTTTTCCATAACCAAGTCTCAGGACTTGGTCCTCTCACCCGGTAATGCTGACAAGGCGTCAAGGCCAGTAAGGCCAACAGCAGCTTGAGAATATAAGCAATGCTCTCTCAAATCATTACAGAGCTTGGTGGGTACAATAATAGCCTAAGAAGTTTAGGATCGAAGGTTTTTCTACAAATGAGCAATTGAATCTTTTATAGTACGTTTTCAGTACATATGTACATCTCATCGTGAAATGTTCGTCTATCATAATGTATAGAGCTAACAAATTCGTCGCCTCCTTGTTTGCGGTGCTCTCAAGATTTCGTCTCCATTTTCCATTATATTCTCGAGCGGCGTGAGATTGAATTGTGCCATGTTTATCTTAGCGTGGTTTGTTTGATGCTAAAATTTATATGGTTTAGGTATGTGATGGATTTGTACATGGATGGAAACATAACAATATAATATGTAGGTACATAGAACATACGATAAGAAGTCATCACATTTTTAACTAAAAACAGAATGAAATGAAATCAATATTTTCTTACATGATTTTTATACGTGTTTTTCATAGTAAGTAATATTCAAGTAAAAATCAAATCATATAAATATAGCATATAAAGCATAATAAAGCAATAAATACTAACATACAAATATATAACGCGATCAGTCGTGTCTGCACTACATTTTAAGAAAATCTGTTTTTCATACTAGCTTTAGTCTTCCTTTAATGTTGTACTTTAATAATTTTAGATAATAGTTTTAGCAACAATGTTGAGATGTTCAAATCAATAGGGACTACAATTATTAACTCGCAAAGTCCTAAAATTTAATCTTGTACCTTGTATCTTAATCTTTTTTGGAAACTTAGTCATATCTTATACTTTTAAACGAGAATATGCGAAATGGCCTCAACGATTTTCATCCGGCATGCTACATTTACAGGGCGGTAAATCGATCTAGTTAAGATACATTTTAGAAAATGTGGTTTTATACATATTTTTCCCGGTTTGAGTCTAGATTTCTCCAGTTATTGGAGGTCCTTTATCAAAGCATCTAATTGTTATCTAAGTATATTTTTCGATTTACCGAAAGAGAAATACCGAGCACTCGGTCATCCGGTGCCTAACATAATTTAGGAAAGCAGATTTTTTACGTATAAAAAGAACCTGTATAAAGAACCCAGCGACAAAAAAACCTGTAAGGATATTTGATCGATGATACTAGTATGTCTTCTACCTACACCCACCCCACTAGGAGGGTGCTATTGGATCGTAAAACCGGGATTCCCGGCGAAATCCGCACATCACTAGCGACCCCGGGAATCACGCCAACGCCTTATCCCGTGGATTTGTTGAAACGTGTATGTCGTACATCGAAACTGAGAAAACGTTTGTAATCAAATTTAATGTACTCATACTGAGTAAGTATGATTTGTATATAAAACATATGACGTTTGTGGAAATTTAATATACCTATTTCTCGCAATATTTAAACTAAAAAAATCGTTGAATTTTTTATAACCCGAGGCATGTGGCGCTTAAGGAATGTTTGCCACAACGTCCTCATATATATTCCGTTTTGTGATTAAAACAAAAGTTTTATCACGAAAATTTTAGCTATACACCTAAATATCAGAGCACTCTCGGCTTTCAGCAGAATGCAGCGATGCACTTACCGGGCCCAGCTGTTAGATTAAAAGTGCAGTCATTACTGTGTTATGCCTTACTGAGACACACTTGGATTTGGAAAGCAAATATTCTTCTCGTGCTTTTATAGGAAGAAACGGTTGCCAAGTCGTTAGTGTGATATTAAAGTTTGAATCGCTGGTATTTTTTTTTTTAATTTTAAATTCTTTATTGCACACACATAAAAATATTTTAATAACAAAATGCTACAATATACATAAATGGTACAAGGGCGGCCTTATCACTAAAAGTGATCTCTTACAGGCAACCTCACACAAGTAAGAGAATCTTCAGTCTGAAGGGCTGAGAGTAGTGCAATTAATGTATATAATATATGTTATATTACTACACATATAATCATACCTACAATAGACATACATACTAGAAAATACTTAATAAAATACACAAATACATAGATACATACATATAATATATAAATATATATATAAAATGTTTTGATACATAGAATACATAAATATACTTCCGATTAAATATTGCGTGCTAATTGCTAAGCGTTAAATAGAATTTTTTTAGATTGGTATATGTTGTTTTGAAACGAAAAGTTCAATTCAAGTTATATTTTGGATGGATGAAAGTTTATAGCCCTTTCACGCAAAAACGAATAGACAGATTTGCATGAAATTTGGTACACACATAGTTTATTACCTGGATTAACATATAGGATGATTTTATCCCGTAGAAAACGTTGGGATCCCGTGGGGTTGTCAAAAAACTATATTAATGCGAGTGGAGGGCACTGCTAGTGTTATACAAAACTACCTGTATGTCCTTATATTGTATATTGTAATATCTTGACCTATTAGCCTGAACTGCTGCATTTGAATTTGCCCTGGTTTCGGACCAACGATTTTTTCGAGCGTATACTTTCGTTTCGACATAATAATATGCTCTTTTACGCGCGTTTTATTTCTCGCTTCAAAAATCGGAACGAACGAGGGAAGTGTACGCTCGGACCGGAGGCGGCTAGTGTCAGTAACACAATTAAAGCGCTTTTTAATATGCGCTTACAAATGCGTCAAAGCCTGTGAAAGCGCGCCTATATGATTCTATATACGCTTCGAAAAACATTCGTATAAAACGCTGGTCGATTATATCTTATTGCGACAACCTTCAAAATGTTATCATAGTATGTATATTTATAGTTATCTTATATAGATGTTTATATAAAAATATGATAATTACGTGCACAGCAATTCAAGTTATAGGTATAGTTTATATTTAAATATTTGTCTAGAATGCAATAATACAATTTAGTTTCTGTTCTCCGTTTTTCTGAGATGCACCCTTCTTAGCCACTGCGGTTTTTTATCGTTGAATTATTAAGGGCGGGGGCGTGGAAATTACTATCACGGCTCTCTTGCCCTTCACGGACGTGTCAAGAATCTAGATTTTAATATATAAAAGTAATCAAAAAATATTTTCATGGTTTTTCATAGTACTGCTTCGATCTGTTAACAAATAACTTTCTTACTAAATCCGTGATACGCTTATAACCATATGCGTCTACTGATCGGTTAATTATCAGTGAACTAGGCAGCTTTACGCGCGGTCGTTAAATGGACTGGTGGCGTTCGGCTGAGCTTCAGTTATGTAAAAACTTGATCCCGGCTATTATAAATTTGATAAACGGCGTTAAGTCAAGTCAAAGATTATCTCGGCTAGGTCTCACTACTCGGCCACCTTGACCTGACCCTGTCATAGGCAACAGCAATTCACTATCAAGAAACATCAAGTCAAAGCGACCTGAACAATTATGACTCTGGGCTGGCAACGAACGATAAGAAGAAGAAAACCTCCAATCCAGGAGAGAAAACCAGCTCGTTTTCCATACCTCTGTAGTAGCAATCTGGTTACTATAAGTACAAATGTTGAACTTTATTCGTTAACGTCTTTACAACAAAAAACCTTTTATTGCAAGAGACCTAACACCAGTAACCAGGAAGATACCACTGCAGTGTCAGATATTCTACCACAAAGTTGTAGTGTGTTTTGCATTACTGCGTATCGGTTTGAAGGACTTTGTAGTTAATGAAATTAACGGGCAAATGAGATTTAAGAACCAATATCTCGAGATTGGCAACGCGTGAGTGACATCTACAAATGAATAGCGCTCACACCGTCGGGTGAGTCTATCGTATAGAATGCGCTCGGAGCGCTGCCTCCATCTCCGATGACGTCCTTAGCCGTGGTTCGGCTTCGCAGGAAGCACCCTAAGGACGGAATCAAATTTGAGCCCCGTGAAGACTGTTCTTTTATCAAGGCTGAGTCTCAGTACTCGGCCCCCCGCCCGGTGACGCTGTCAAGGCCAGTAGGGCCAACACCAATACACATTCCGAAAAAAAAAAAGCAAATGAATAGTGTTGGGCGCTCATAGACTACGATAACAAACATTTAACATACGGAGAGCCGTATACTTGATTGCCAATTGAGTCCATAAGAAAAATGTCCAACTTTACAATTCAATTGTTCCTACTTTTCGAATTAGCATCGATCAATAGTCAAACGCTTTATAGCTAAAGAGTTGTTATTGTTACCTTTGTAATCATTTAATATCAATGTAACTAAATAGCCCTACGTATAGGTCATGTAGTAACCTTTGACCTTTCACGTAGTTCCGCTGCCGCTTCCACTTCCGAACCGGATGTATGGTTTTAAAGATAAGCGCGACCAAGAAAACTTTAGTACTGTATATATAAGTTTATTGTAAAGTACATATATTAATAGAAACTGAAAAATTAAGTGATAATTAATAATATAAAATCTATCTTATTTTTTATAAATAAAAAGGCGATATCATATTATATAACAAAAAAATTAAAATACTCAGCAATATGTATTCGTAAAAGTGATTTTAAGAATCTAAATCAGATTTTTAGTTTCAGGCTTTAAAATGCCTTTCAGCGAATAAGTTTGCGAACTTCGAAAACTATTAAAAACCACTCAAACCATCAAACAATTACATACTTTATTATTCGTAATATAACAATCAAAATCCTATACAACGCTTATCACAAGCCTATACCATATTTCGTGAAATCTTACCAGGGAAGCACTTTAAGCATCGTATATTTAATTCACGAACGGCGAAGTACGTCGCCATAAAAATCCCGAGTGATACTGTGCAGATGAGCCGGCCAGGGACGGATTTTGGTGTAATTTAATTATATTAATGTCTGTTTTATTGTTAATCTGCGTTTAGTGTCCCGATAATGGGCAGTAATGATTTGGATGAGATTGCGCCATTTTTTTTTGTGTTCGTATGTAGATAGAATATTGTTTTGATGGAAAAAGATAATTTGATCTTACATATTTAATATGGATTTTGATAAAGGAAGCAAGGGGGCTGGACAAATATGGTATATTAAGTTAGTTACTTTTCTTAAATAAAAACGCTGTTACCTTTATATTTATATTTAAAATTAATTCATTATCATAATAATTCATTACTTAAATTTGTCAAAAAGTAATTTAGTCACGCCAAGTCAAATCTTCAGCGTCAATTTATCCAATGTTATATGCTCTATGTAAATAAGTCAACTGTACGAATTTAAGAAGTTATATTATTAAATAGTACACTTTGTTGTATAAAAAGAAAATGTGTTTAAATTTTATTTAGAATGAAGTATTCTTACAAACTAATTTCATGATTGTCTACAGAACAGACTTTTGTCGGTGAAGTCGACAACCTACCATCATAATTTTGAACTTGACTCCCATTTTCACATTTATGTTTTTGGAGATACTTATTACCTTGTGTGGAAAACAAAATATTAAGCAATTTATAAACACCCAACCGTTGATATAATATGACATACTTCAAAATATCATATCATTAGAAGACCGTCCGACCCTGGAAACACCCCAGATTCCGTATCTACGGGATTTACGGTTATGTCTCTCCCGGCTTCGTTCAATCACAACCCCGGCTTAATACTTAAAGCGTACCTCACTTTAAGTAGTAATCTATGTTTTCAGCACAGACAAATTGTTAAACTTGTGAAATTAGTATTAATATTTGATGCCTCAATACCTCAATGGTAGAGGGCCGGACTTCGCGCCGTCAACGCGAGAGTCGAGGGTTTGATCGGGCTATTGTCATACCCACTCCTAGCGCAAGCTTCTTATTTGGAGGGGCAATAGGAATGCTAATAATGCCTTGATATAGCATTACTATTTTTCAGGTGTCGGGGTGTGACGACCCCATCGCCCGCTGTTGGGATAACCTCTGTCACAACAGAGATTATTCCACCAGTGCAATCAGTCACACTGGTGGTAGGTCTTTGTTGCAAGAGGCCGGCTAGGTAGGTACCACCGCAGTGTCCAATATTCTGCCGCCAAATAGTAGTGCTTAGGCACTACTGTGTTCCAGTTTGAAGGGCATTGTACGCTAGTGAAATTACTGGGCGAACGAGATTTAAGAACTAATATCTCGAGGTTGGCAACGCACGAGTGGCACCTACTAATGGTGCTGCAAGCGCTCATAGGCTGCGGCAGCCACTTACCATCAGGTGGGCCGTATGCTTGTTTGCCAACTTCTATCATAAAAAAAAAAAAAAAAAAAAATTCTTAAAAATACGAAAGAAAAATATCATTTAACTACTCCATGAAGTAGTTAAAAAGATCTTTAGTCTCTTTGTGACATACAGTTTTGAAACTTGTCTTTGCCATCTTTAGGGTAGCTTTACTAAATAAATAATAATAAATAAATAAAAAATAAACGGTGCACACTCAACGGCCCCCATTAGGATAGTAATATCCTGTGTCGGGGTCCGGAAACATTCACAATGACAAGGACTAATACAGCCAGACCGGAAACTATGCTTGCATGGTCAGTACAAACATATTATGCTCCGAGCGGGAATCGAACCCGCGACCTGTGGCGTTTAAGGCAGGTTCGCTATCGCTGCGCCACAACGTCGTCAAATAAGACAATATAATATATTTAGTGATCAAACTTAAATTTAAAATTATGTTAATTGGAATAAAAGAAGCCGATATGGCTCATTAGATAGAACAAGTAGACTTTGAACGAAGGTCGCGGTTTCAAACCCAGTACAAGTTCCTCTGAATGTTCAAGTGCTTTGCTTGTGCTTTTCAATTTCTTCTCTCTTTTGGTCTAAAGTCTTGGTAGAAATTTTGAGACATGTATAGTGTATACCCGCCAATCCGCAGTGCAGCAGCGTGGTATATTAAGCTCTTTAACAGGAGATGAGGTCTTTCCCAGCAGTGTGTTAACATCAATAGGCTGTTGATATACGTTTATCCTTAATATTAAACAATTTTTATAAGTCAAGGATCAATAAACGCTGGTTAACAGAATTTTATAAGGGTTTTATTTAATAATAATAATAATATACTTTATTGTACACCAGGATTTAAATTTTAAAAACATTTAAAAAAACACAGAAAATAAGGGTGGTACAAACAGGCGGCCTTATTGCTAGTAAGCAATTTCTGCCAGACAACCTGTTGGTGAAGGAAACATTATGCCATATAATTATTATATTATACATATAATTTTTATGAACATATATAATAATATATATAATACCACTTATACAATAAAATATGAATAAATAAATAATATGTATATGATAGATATATATATATATATATATATATATATATATATATATATATATATATATATATATATATATGGCATTTATATGTTACTCAGTAAATTAAGATAATAGTGTTTGACTCTTTTCTTAAAAAAAGATATGTTTTGAGCGCGTCTGATGTCAACTGGAAGTGCGTTCCATAACAAGACACTTTGGACAGCAAAGGAGTGAAAGAACTTTTTTACCCGACTCACTAGATATAATTATACTCACAGAAATATCTACGAATAACGTTAATGACATAAAAGGACCTTACTCTTAGTACAAACCATTCGTCACATTGTAACGGCGAATAACATTCAAAGATTCAAAAAGAAAAATCTCGAATAACGTACTTTCAAGATAACGAATTCGCCATATCTACATATCAAACCTATCTGACCAACAAAATCCATGAGATTATCTTAGATACTTTATCAATGAAAAACATTTGCATATCAATTAAGATAAAAGAGCCCCACTAAGAGGTCTTGACGAATTTCAAAAACAAAATACTACGCACGCGGTTGGAATTCTGATATCGAAAAGAAGAAATTTTACTGAACTTTAAATAAATAAATAAACGCTACACACTCAACGGCCCCCATTAGAATATCCTGTGTGTGTTATATCCTGTGTCGGTGGTACGGAAACATACACATGGACAAGGACAAACACACTTAGACCGGAAAACATGCCTGTATGGTCAATTCAAACATCTGCTTCGAGCGGGAATCGAATCCATGACCTTTGGCGCTTAAGGTAGGTTCGCTGCCGCCGACTTTACGATCGTAATTTATACAAATAAATAAAATTGAGGATCTGTGAAAATCATCACGAAATGGACTCCGCAACAGAAGAGACCCAGAGGCAGACCCAGGAAGCGGTGGATGGACTGTGTCGAGGAGGATTTGAAAAGTATGGGCAAGAAAACATCTTGGAGAAAAAAGTCCAGAGACCGAGTGATCTGGAAGAAAATCGTTGAGGAGGCCAAGACCCACAAAGGGTTGTAGGCCGGAGGAAGTAAGTAAGTAAATAAAATTGAGGGTATAAAAGTATATAAGGTGCTTAAATAAAAAATAATATTTTTTGATATTTTTATTTGTCTGTTGATTCGGCTAATCTCTGAAACGGCCGGACCGATTTTAACGGGACTTTCACTAGCAGATATGAGATGTTATAAGGAGTAACTAAGGTATTTTTATTTTACAAAAAGAAATGTTTCGTGCAATAAAGAAAAATCGGTACACCGAGGGCCGCTAGTATATTATATTGAATATATAATAAATAGAATGCACCTATGCTAAGACACAAAGTCCTACGCGCGCGAAATATTCTTAGTTAAATTAAACAAAAAACCCGACTGCATTAATAATAAATCCTAAAAAGCTAAATACAAGCTCTATAATGACTACTATAATATAAATATTACTTTAATGTTAGTAAAGGTACTGCAGACGGGGACAAGCGTTCATATAAAACATAGTAATTACATTAATTGTTCCTAATTTAAGAATTTCCCTTTTAACTCCATCATCAATTTACAAATTGATTGATCAGCGTCAGATCAGATCAGCAAAAAAAAAGAAAAACATTGTGAGTGGAATTGGCGAAAACATGCAAAAAAAAAATTTCAATCTTCAATCATCGATATCTCGAAAACTAAGCAGTATATCGAAAATTTGTATACTTACTTTTCGTCTAATTTTATTGAGTTCTACGAGAAATCATCATCAGATTTTGGCACTATACGAACTGTGATATTCCGCGTTGAATATCTTTGCTTCTACGGAACTCATATTCAAATAATGTAGCCTATGTCACTCTCACAACTGAGATGATTCTAATGATACCTCATATGTAGAAATCCATCCAAGGGTTTAGCCTGTAGAGCGTCACAAAGAAATAGTCATACATAGATACATACATACATACATACGCTCGAAAAACATTACCCTCCGGCAGTCGGGTAAAGGAATCCGAAGTTTTATCTTCACATACTAATATGTAGAAGACAAACTTCATAACAATATATACGTAACTACATGTAGAGTTACAGATTTAATGAAACAAACATTAAATTTCCTCAGCTTTCTTGAAGAGATCCCGGCGGTCCCAAAACACAATTAAACGCAGCCCTCCGCGCCCATAACAAGGCCTGTAATTACACTGTCAAGACTTACGACGCTAAGATTTTACGCACTTGGACTTAAGATCGTAACGACTTGCAAATGCGTATTATGTTCGCAAGTTGGTCGCTTTATTTTGTTTATTGTTTAAACTTGCATAATGTCTTTTGGAATTGTAACATTGTGGTCTTTCCTTAAAAATAATATGAGCAATATTAAAAATAATTGATGCAGAGTTTTTGATACAAAATACTAAAAGTTTATTATACAAATTGTTATCGAAAAATCGAAACGCGATACAAACGAAGCGTATAGAGAAATTCGCAAAGGAACATCTTCACTAAAAATCTGCTATCTCAAAGATGGAGGACTAACGAGGGCTGCGAACTCTGATTTCCAATTCAAAGGAAAATTGCGATCCATAACGGGGTGGGGGTGGAGGGAGTGGGGTTCCCCTCTCGTTGCTATGCGACGCGGGGTGGAGCCGCCGCAATCACGGCCAATAGCACGACGGATATAAATTGGTCTCGCAACGCGACACTCATGCAGAAATGAGAGAGATGATCCCCTCTCGGTCGCTCTAATGAAGTCGCCAGTCGCCAGACCCCTTGATTGACGGACTCTGCGGCCCTTTTTCGAAATGCTATACCTAATTGTCGAGTATCGGAGCTGTGATTTGCTCACGGATGTTGCGCCTTATTGGCTGTTATTGCGCGTTTTCCTCAACAACTTATCGCGGAATATTAGAGACTGCCCATAAGACAAAATAATTATTAATAATAAGTTATTAATATTATAATAAGATCCTTTTTGATATAAGTAATAATTAGTGTGGGTCTGATTTACACAGACAGAATTCCGTAACACTACTGTGTTACGTAAAATATCAAGTTTCTTTGGGAATTTTAATTTTGAACAGAACAAATCTACCTATTACGGTTCGAGATACAACCCTCTGACAGACGGCGGACAGCGGAGGCTTTGTACGGAACCCAAAAACCGATATTTATATTTACAAAGCCCAATAAAAATGAATAAGACCGCACAAAATAGTTACGACCGGATTGTCTCAGCAAGAAAATCCAGAATAAAGAAGCGCTGGATATTAAATTCCTCACCTAGAATCACGATACATAAACTGGTAATGGTCGCGTATATAGCGCTCTATAAATTTTTGTAGTCCGTCCGGGAGTGCTGCGAATCCGTAATGCGGATCGGACTTGGCAGAGATTACACGGACGTGTATTAATACGTGCACGTGACGTATCCGCATATTCAGGGCTGCTAATGAGTACACACTCGGGACTATTTCCTCAAAGCTTTTATGACGTCATATTTTTTTTTGTGTTTCCTTAAGTATCAATTTTAATTTTAATATAAGGCCCCCAAACTATGACGACTTAAATTTAGTGATCAAAAGCTTTACGAAAGAGATTTCTATATAGGTATGTATGTTTTTTTGCGTGTCATTTTTGTGTGTCTGTTTTGCCTTTTATTGGGTTAAAGTAAAGGCAATAAGATACATATGCGTAATTTTAACTTTAGTGAGATAAAAATGGTTTACATTGGTCCACACATATTAGTGTATGGAGTATAATATGGACTATATTGGATTACAGTGGGTATACAGAATAGTAGAGAAGATTTTACATGCAATATTAAATATAATTTTTTTAACTATATACTTAGTAGGAATGGAGCATAACTACTTATAATGACAGTGACGTCATAAAAATTTTAAAAGTAAAAAGCAAGCGTACAACCCGCTTAGTTATAAGTAATCTAAGTAATAATAATCTTTTTTCAATTGTCACAATGATACCTTCATTATGGGTAGGAAAGGCTTGGTATGAGAGGAGAAGGAGACAAAGACGGCGCGTGCTAGTTTGGGTCTCGCAAAAAAAGGCAAGATACTACCAACTTATTGAGTCTGGTTTTTTTCATAAAGAATATTAGTAATGCTTTTTCAAGTCATTAGTAATATTTCTCGCCTACAAATAAACTTTTAAGTGTGTGCTCAAAAAAAATAGCCCGAAGTTGTCAGGATTGTACCAAAAACTCTTTTATCTTTTGTCTTTTTAAGTCAGCATTTCTACCATTGAACTAATGAGGTTATTTTGTTTATAATTGATGAAAATATTATAGATCTATTTTTCTGAACAAGTAAGCTTATGAAACACTAATGAGAGAAAAAATTTATACATATTATTTTTACAAAATACACTATCTAATTAACTAATTATTTTTTTAAATAATTTTACTAACAGTTATATTCATAAGTATGAGATTTTTTATGACGTGATCAAGGTTTTTCTTAACTTCGACAACCCTAATCCGTTTGTAGTCAGCATCACGTGTCAGCGCGGATCGATACTCGGATATGAGGCACAGATTATATAAGATTATATAGAGGCTATATCGTTGTGTCTGCGTCAACGTGATTTGATTATGCTAGATTGCTCTTCTACCTACATTTTTCTCTATACTGTGTATATTTCTCTTTGTAAGCCCTTTTTAGAACTATTCAAATCATATAATATTGTAGTACAATAATTTTTTTACCATTATTTCTATAAGAAATTTTTAAAAGCCTACCAGCAATGCTTTTACAATACTTTACTAATATTCCTGTTGCCCCTTCATATAAGCTTGGAGTTAGCGCTAGAAGTGGATGCGACAATAGCCCAAGGAGTTAAGTTTCGAAACCCAGGGTCTCCCCACTTTGCCTCGGAGATCCAGTTAAGCTATCGGTCCCGGTTGTTATCATAACATCTAATAATAATCGTTACCTGTTGATAAATAATTTGCTCTTACCCAATGAGTTCCTGTTCCGTCCTTGGGTTGCGGATGTCAGATTACAATCGCTCTGTATAAAAACTAGTAACGCGCCAAATTAGTATAAGAATATAAGCAGACCCTCGGTAAATAAAACGAAAAATATTTAGTAAATATATAGTTCCCATATCTAACTAAGTATAATACAAATGTTTAATCAACAAAACAGTGCCATTTTATTATTTGAGAATGGCATTTACAGCTAAACAAAACACAGACAACATTTTTAAAACTCTATCTAAATTCCATTTTGTCCGCAGGTGAGAAGCCCCACAAGTGCCAAGTGTGCGGTAAAGCGTTCAGTCAGAGTTCAAATCTCATTACACATTCAAGAAAACACACCGGTTTCAAACCGTTTGCATGCGAACTGTGCGGACGAGCTTTCCAAAGGAAGGTCGATTTAAGGAGACATAGGGAGACGCAGCATGCTGATTTGCGGAACCCACAGCACATGCAAGCGCCGCATACTGATGTACATGGTATGCATGCACCTGATATGCATGTTGCGGATAGGATAGGTTAGTTCATTTTTATGGTATGCCATACATATAGGTATGCCATACATATAGGATACTAAAAAATTTGTACGATCCTTAGTAATTAATTGTCAAAGTTAAAGTGGACTTATTACTCCGCCCACAATCATCGGACGGAGCTCATTAAAAGCTCAAATTAGAGCTGACTAATGAAAGAAATTTAAAGTCTGTAGACCATTTTATTGGCAAGAAAAATTTAAAAATATATTTTTTTCGTTGGTTTTCAAATAATTAATTTAAAGGCAAGCAAATCGTGAAAAAAAACAGCTTAGAACAGAAAACTAGATACAAATTTCTTTTATTATTTTCTGTACGACTATTTCTTCCGTGTTGGAAAAGCTTGTGGAAAATCACTCAAAAATATCTTTTAATTTTTGTAAGTAGTGTATAATGAAAAATCTACAGTGCTAGTTGACAGCAAATAATATCATACTTTTTCTAAATGATTATTTTATCCTTGATCGAGATCAAAAGTAAAAAGTAAATCCAGTATAAGTTTTAAGTTTTTATATAGTGAAAAGATACTTTAAGCACTTCTCGGCCATCATGTCATATAAAACTTTTCCACTTGTGTTACACACTCAACAGACGTAATGTTTTATAAAATTCCACATCTCAATTGTATTCTTCCTCCAGATCTTCGTCCACCGCACCCTGACCTACGGCAAGCTGACTTCAGGATGAGCAGTGCTGTGCCCCCCCTTCAGCCGCTCCCCTCCTGAACCTCAACGGCCTTCGCGCCCTGGCGCTGAGGCAATCACCACTTTACTGGTGCGGAATAAAGTTTTTAATGCGATGCTTTTAAATAGACACTTCAGTGAATACGATGAGGACACTTTAGTATAATTAAAAAATTATCTCAAAGGCTTTGAATTAATAATGTAGATAAATTATAATTGTTGTGGGAAATGAAATGCATAATTTTAACGACAAATATATCAATGTTGAATCAACAACAACATTAATGACCTTGATTGGTTGTTGTGACAACAATGTTGTTATGGACTACACAAACACCAAAGAACGGCTTGACTAAAGAATTATTTATTTTATTGAAATTGTACATATATAAGCGTTAATGAAAAGATTTAGAGTAGTTTTTAATAAATTAAATACACGTGATTTTTGATCTCAATGAGAAATCACAAAAGCACCTAATCCTAAACTAAATTTCATAGAACGTGTTTCTATTATAACTTCTATAAGTGTAGTTTTTAAATTCAAAAATAAATAATATTTGTATATACCTACTTAATTATGTATTATTATGTTATATCATTTGAAAGAAACGTTTTAAGTTCAAAATATCTGATACGATCATTCCAAAAAAATACGGATAAAATCCTTTAGATAATTCCATATGCATCATTCCAAAATGATTAATGAAACTTCTATATTTATAAATAACTTAGTTAGAACTTATATAAACTAACAAAACTTTTTGTATAAAATTTAATTCACCTTTAATAGATTAGGATACTAATTTTTCTGTTTTCGATATAACACGTGATTCCGTTAAATTCACTCCTATTTAGTTTTCTCTGACACCTTTCTACCATAAGATAGCGAATATTCGTGGTTTGGCATCCGGCTGAGCAGCAGCTCATGGCTGCTTGACCTCCGATCTAGGTACACTCACGAAAAAATTCTAAGCTAAGTTATGGAACACTCTCCCGGCTTTTGTATTCCATGCCAAGTATACCATAAATACCTTCAACTTACTTTAACTTAACTTTACACTTGTAAATAGGTATTTTCTAGGCGAGTGCGCTCCAACTTATAAACCTGTTTATTTTATAATCAATCTAGCGGCCCGCTCCGGCTTCGCACGGGTATAAAATATGTAACCCATGTCATTTACTGAAAAAATGATTAAAATCGATCTAGTAGTTTTGAGTTATTCATTACTGCCCGTGGCCCGCACCCGTTAAATGTAATTATTTACGACATCACATTAGAAACCTCAAGAAAAAATTTTTTCTCCACTATTTAATGGATGTTATTATACATATAAACCTTCCTCTGCAATCACTCTATCTACTAAAAAAACCGCATCATAATCCGTTGCGTAGATTTAAAGATTTAAGCATACATAGGGACAGAGAAAGCGACTTTGTTTTATACTATGTAGTGATAAAATAATAATTTTAAATGGAACTGTACTCACCGAAATCTATGTAATATATGTATATAAGTACCTACAATTAAAAGACATTTGTGATATTCCTACATGTATTTAATAGCTAATTAATAATTAACCACAATTTATGTATTAATTTTAAGGAACATATCACATTCGTATTGGAATTTATTAATTAAATTGTAATATATATATATAGACTTAAAATCACATAATAAATAAAATTGCAATTATTGCGTGTAATAATGTAATATTACATAATTTTGAAAGATTTAGCTTTGATTAGAAATGTATCCATACGTAATTGTTGACATAATTAATGCTCGTTTCTATTGACAGCTTCTATTTTTAAGAACCCCTTTGTTATAATATAGGGTCCATTAAACCGGTTTATTTTCAATGACCCTTAGATATCTCTTGGCATAATCTGAGAAAAAATTGTTTATTAACTATCAAGACAAGACACTCATTTTTCGCAGTGCGAATTAAAGCGTGGTGGGTATTCATTTTTTAATAATAATATGCTACTAACCTTCGCCACCACCAGTTCGAGCGTACACGCGGGAATAAGCCAGTGTACGCGCGTTCGGCTTTTTGAAGCGCGAAATGAAGCGCGCGTGTAAGCGCATACGACGAAACAACAGTATACTTACCTAACGCCGCCTTAAACAACGCTAGTCCGAAGCTACTCTGATGCAAAGTTTCATTCATTGTATTGTATTGTAAGTCTTAAAATAGCTCTACGGTAGAAGGGCCGACTCCGCTCCGTTAAATCGAGAGTTGTGGGCTCGATCCTGACCCCCTTGGGCTATTATCGTACCAACTCCTAGCGCAAGCTACGAGCCTAAATGCCATGAAAAAGCAGTGCTAATTAAAAAAAATACTATTTACTTGCTTATTGAATTGCATTTTGTCATTGATAACACATAACTATTACAGCCACAGTGTTATAATGTAATGAAATTATTGTAATAGAAAATTTCACATTTCTATGTCACAAAAGAAATATTTTTTCATAATTAAATCTAATACTATTACATAGCTTGTAATAAAAAGTAATAATAACACAATATAAGGCTTAATTTCAAATGTTTGCTATTCGTATTGTAATTGTGAAATCCATTATGCCAAAAGTATATAGATTAAAATTGTACATAATAACACTTCAGTTTTATACGTAAATAAATGTATACGATTACCTTCACTGCATAAGGGACCTCGCACACGACAGATTTTTTGGAGACATAATTGTCGGTCGAATCGGGACTAGTTAGGAGTACAATTATGCTTGATTTATACAAGATTTTCTGTGTGTGTGTAAATATCGAAAATGTCATAGATTTGTAAGTCTTTAAATTGTTTTCCTAAAATTCATAAACGATATAATTATGCATTATTAGGGGCCTTACGCTCATTGTATGCACGTCACGACAGGGGATTTTTATGTGACAAGTACAAATAAACCTTAAATATACAAAAATAATTATATATTTTTTAAATTACACTGACGCCAATGTACCTAAGCATACAGCGGCTCAGTCAGTCATCATCCTTGAAATTTAAAATGTATCGTCATAGTTTTAAGCTTTATTTATATTTGTCATAAAAAAAATCATATTCCGTGTCGTTCTACCAATTGTAGCACGATGTTAGATGTTAATGTTATCAATTGTCTGAAGTGAGCGATGAGCCTTATTGTATCTAATATTAATATTCGTCAATTTAACACTTTATGTCACTTTGGCATCGATCCCCTTGTAATTACCAAAGAATATAATATTTAATTAACTTGACGATTGTTATTTTTTGGTTATTATGAATGTACGCCTCTATACCATCGATAGATATAAGTATTTTTTTAATAAGGATGTTTTCATATTTCGCTCGTCGTTCTAATATATAAGTATAACGCTGTAAATTTAGATGAAATTTAAATATTTAAATATCTTTAAACTTTAATAAGAAAATTTAGTACAATGTTATAAGTGTTGTCTGTAAATAATGTAAAAATTTATGTAAACTATTCCAAAGAAGAACGTGCAATCCTGTCATTATAACTTTCATTGTTATAAGCTGTCACTTAAATATATAAAAATGTATATTATATTGTTGTTTTATTGAAAAATTATTTATTCTATAATATTCTACAACTATAAAAACATACGCAAATATTCTTGATTTGGCAAAAACGGAACCGCTACACGATTTTGTAGTGAAATCTTAAAATTACAAAAATTAAGGGTAGCCAGTCCACACATGTAACTGAGGGTTGAAAAAAATCAACTAGATTATAGCAACGTATGAGGTATTTTTGGATAGTTCTTTAAATGTAATAGAGTGTGATCTTCATTTTTTAAGTTAGTTGTTGTGTTAATATTAGCTCTTAAAATCATAAACATTGTGAACCTCTCTCCTCTAACTTAAAAAAAATTGAAGGTTTGTATAGAACATAAAAATAACTTTCAATCACATTTTTTTAAGAAGATAGATCTACGCATTTGAGAGATATATAAACTTTTGCCATAACTTGTTTTTCATATTATTTTTAATAATTACTATGAAATTACCAAGTCATCTTTGCGGTCAATTTGAATTCGTTATTATTTATAGTCTTTAAGATTCTTCATCACCAAGCTGCGAAACCTTTTAGTTTCTACTGTGATTCACAGCGCATTTGACTGGTAATAACACTTTTTTAGTATCGTACCCTGCTAAAATCAAAATCAAAACACAATTTTCACAAAATGTCAGGACCGCTGGTGCTCTTTCGTAAATTCAAAACTAACATTTTATTCATTATAAAAGCGAGCAATTAGTAAGCTTCCAACTCGCTCTATATCCCATCCGGTGACGCTGTCAAGGCCAGAAGAGCCAACTGCAATACACATCCCTCTATATACATTAAAAAACACAGACACGCACACAACACCGTCCTCGCCGGCGAGGACGAAGTCCTTTGTTTCGCACGTCGCGTCGCGCTCACACCGTCGGGTGAGTCTATCGTATAGAATGCGCTCGGAGCGCTGCCTCCATCTCCGATGACGTCCTTAGCCGTAGTTCGGTTTCGCAGGAGGCACCCTAAGGACGGAATCAAATTTGAGCCCCGTGAGGGCTGCCCCTTTATCACGGCTGAGTCTCTGTACTCGCCCCCGCCCGGTGACGCTGTCAAGGCCAGTAGTGCCAACAGCAATACACATTCCGAAAAAAACATTAAAAACCCTGTATACAAGTACATATAAGGACATCATCACTTAGAAAATAACTGAATGAATCATAGCTACGAACACTCAATCAAACACCTGTCACAAAAACAGAAAAAAAAAACCTATATTAAAACAGGTTTACCAGTTTTTGATTTACGAGCACCAGCGAATCTTTAGACTTATAGAAGGCCTGTCCCTATATTATGGAAAGTATATGTATATTAAACATATTTTTGAATTCCAACTGCTTTTTATATACTGTAAACTAGCTGTCCCCGCGGCTTCATTCGCGTGGTGTACCGATTTTTATTGCACGGAACCCTAATTCGTTTTTCAAAATAAAAGTAGCCTAAAACAGACACTTCAATTTAAGTTCTTTGTATAGATCCCTAACGAAATTATTTTCATCTAAAATTCTACATCTAAAAGTAAACAAAGAAAATTATGCTAATAACGCTGTGGGTAATTCTGATATTAATCCAATATCTCCATTATTGGAGGAGTAACGCGATTTATGAACTAAGTGACTTCTCGGGTTTCGAGGGGTGACGAGATACAATGAAGAAACGAATATTATCGAAGGGGATTCATAAATTACTTGTTATATTGAATGAATATTACTAAGTATAATGTAATAATTATTGGACCGATTTTAAGAAAAAAAAAACCTATTTTTCATATCACTTTCTAAAAAATTTAGCTCTTATAAAATTATTAAAATTTAAACGCGACTATAATATACTAAATAGTTTTTGTAAATTTTTACGTCATGACGATTGGCAAACAAGTATACGGTTCGCCTGATGGTAAGGAGACACCGCAAACTATAACCGCTTGCAATACTTGAAGTATCACATGCGCCTTGTCAACGCAAGGGATAGGAGGGAAGGCATGAGAAAAAAAAGGTAGGGTATAGAGGGGATAGGAGATTGGGCCTCCGGCACTCTCACTCAATGACACGAAACGAAACAGTGCGAGTCGAAACACGTCGCTGGCTCATTTGTGAAATCTCTTAAGAGTCGCTGGTGCTCCTTCGTAAAGTTACACGCTGACTTTATTCGATTAAGTTACAAGCTGACTTGTGACTAACTTCATTTCGTTGCGTCAATGTTGAATTAACGAAATAGCAGCAGCAAGTTTTTCATATTTTGTTTATACATGACAGTGAAGTGATAACTTTAACGATAATTGCTTTTAAAAACTTTAACAATAATTACTTCATAATTAATTCCTCAAATCTATTATAGGCTTCTAATATTACATTTTAGTGTATGACTTTTTTATATAAAGATATAAATTCTCTTAATAATTTGTCAAATGCAATCCATTAGTTAATGAGTAATCGATCATTACATCGCAAACAACATCGACTGTTCGGCAAACGAATCGGGCTTATTGGTTTAATTTCTATCTCTAATCGATATTACTCTATGATTAAAAAAGCTATTCTATTATATCTTTCAACCGACTTCAAAATAGATAAACGCCACATACTCAACGGCTGCCATTAGGATAGTAATATCCTGTGTCGAGGGCACACGTACAAGGACATGGACAAACACATCCGAACCGGAATTCATGCCTATGCTCCGTACAAACATCTGTCCCGAGCGAGAATCGAACCCGCGACCTGTGGCGCTTAAGGCTGGCTTGCTACCGCTGCGCCACAACGTTATCAAAACATCCAAACATACAAACTTTCACATTTATTATATTAGTAGGATTAAACTTTGTCTAATTTTATGTATCGAAAACTCTTCCTACTCAAAATTGAATCAATTCTCATCATCAATTCGTTCGACGTTTCTTTTTTTTTATATTTTGTTGATTTTAACAGATTTCAATGAGTATTCTTTAGGTTCGGGACTGAAAGTTTAACAGTACCGGGTGTAATCAATTTGAGAATGGTCGATACTCGGAGACCTATACATAATAATTAATTATGTATGGGCGATCTGAACAATTCTGACAGCAATTACATGAAAAAAAGAAGGCAGTATGTATGCACATACGTTATCTTTTACACCACGATGTTGGTAAGTAAAGAACCAGTGATACATGTGTGTTACAATTCTAGTCAATGAACTCACCCGACGGTGTGAGCGCATCGGGACGTGCGAAACAAAAGACCTCGGCCTCGCCGATGAACACGGTGTTGTGTGTGTCTGTGCTATGTAATAAGTTAAATTGTTGTGCACACAAATGGACATACAGAATACAGCTATATGGGGTAGCGTTTTTGGCATTTGATGTAGTCAAATGGCAAAAATATAACCTAAAATACAAGATACTTATTAATTATACATTATGAGTTATGAGCTTCCGCTGCTATTGTCATTCTTATGATTAGAATTTCCTCCAAAATCAGTCGGTCCCTTTATTCAATCAAAAAAACAGGATAAAAATTTCCACAAATCCTCATCAGTTATTCTATCACATAATAAGCTCTGTTTGATTACTCAAGGCTTATTGTACAATATTTTTTTTATATCCTTACCGCATACGTAATAAAAGCTATTATTCTACTCCAGCAATTAAATTCGCAATTATTTATGTATGGAATTCTAAATCTTATTTGGATGGACATAAAGATGTTATTATCATGAAGGTCTATGGTAAAATAACGTAGAGTTAGATTTAGTAATAAAGCGGGAAGGAGACCGTCTCAAGGGAGCAAGGCGGACTCTAAACGCCTGTTAGCACGCACTACTGTGTATTGGGCGCGTTCACGCTATTGTCCAGAACAGGTACGGATTCTGTTGCAAATTATTATTTGCTAATTTTATTGTGTAATTAATTGCTAGTAATTGGACTTCGCAGAAGAAACCCTAAGGACGGTATTAAATTTGAGCGCCCGTGAGGGCTGCCTCTTTTTCACGGCTGAGCTCTGTACTCGGCCCTCCCGCTCGGTAACGCTGTCAAGGCCAGTAGGACCAACAGCAATACACCTTCCGAAAAAAATAAAATAATAGTAATTGGGACAATGACCGTAAAGTATTCATATTGTATTTATATTCAGAGATGATTTATTTATTTACAACCCAATATGCAGGCGTGTTTCAATGTGTGCGTAATTAATTTTGAAATAAAATACAATATTTTTGTAATATAATAAAAGTGACGATATTCCGTTTTCTCTTTTCTTCTATTTCTCTCTCTTTCTTTCTCTTTGTCTATCTCTCTCGGTTGTGCAGTAACTTTACAAAATAAAACATGCTGTTTGTATACAAAAAAAACAGGTTCCACCGAGATTTGAACTCGGATCGCTGGATTCAAAGTCCAGAGTGCTAACCATTACACCATGGAACCGGTTGTTACATATGTATAATTTATTATTCACAAACGCAAAGCCGATGCCACAGATGAAATGTTTTTCAACTTACTTTCATTTCTCGATCGAACATAGTTTAGACAAATGCTTGCGTATATGAGTTATTTGTTTAATTCCTTGACATGATTATGAAGACTAATATAATTCAATATTTCTATTACAACATATTTCTTCTTCTTCTTAGTATTGTTCTCGGTATATACCCAGGGTCTACTTATTTTTTTTTATCCTAATTTGATGGGTTACTAGTTTATACACAGAGCGATTGCCATCCCACCTCCGCAACCCAAAGGGGTAACTAGTAACTCATCAAATATGAGCAAATTACCTATCAAGAGCTAACGATTATTATTATATGATAACAACCGAGGTATGGTTGGGAGATACATATATTTCATCATAAAATACTAACTTCTATTTCATATGCATCAAAATTTAAAAAAAAATCTCTACCTATATTACACGGTGGTATATCCTATAAATATACCCATTATGCCGGCAAAGGCTACCTAGTTCGTCCCTGTCCGGTCAGAATCGCCGGTGATATATAATTCAACGCGTACACGTGCGTCCAGGCTTCATACGCAATCAGTATTGTGAATAATGTATGGTGGACGCTGGACTGTACCGATGATTGCGTGGCCCGCGAGATTCCAAGATTTCTACCCGGGCTCACATCGTCCTTGTGGATTTACGAGGATTTTTTTTATGTTACGACGATTGTTTTAGTCCCGTATTTAGTATTAAGGTCAGGTTCTGCTAACCAGGAAAATGGAAAGATAACGTTACAAATCTATAAATATTTTTTTTAAATTAAACTTTACACATAATATAAGCTAAGTTTTATGTAGATTAAGGGTTTTAACGTAAAACAGATTTCGTTAATTTCGTAATATGGAGGCTCTTTAACTTCAGTAGAAACACTCAGGAACCCAAGAACGGGAATAGAAACAGACTTAGCAAATTGATTAGTGTCTTGTTTTGCGTAGTAGAAGTGGGGCACCACAGTATCTCGACATCTGAAAAATATAACTCGCGTACACAAAAGCCTTTCTATGGCCTAAAAGGGCTAAAATATATTAAATACTATTTGGACGCAAATAAGCAATACCATGTCAACCCACACGAATGTCAGAAAAACGCGTTTGAAAATGTTGAACAACTTGCTTTATATAATTTTTATATATATATTGGTCAAGTTTTTGGCAATTTCAAGATGTATGTAAGTTATTTTACTTATTTTCACATAAAATAAGCATACAAACTGCATAGTTCGTATATAATATAATCCAAAACGTTTAAAATATGACATAAATGGCATGATTAAAAAATGGCGTTTTTATAAGTTTTATAGCTTAACACCCTACAAATATTAAAGAAAAATGTTTTTCAGCCATTTACCAACACTTCTGCATATATAACTCAGTTTCTTAAATTTTGTGGGTTGATGGTATGCTCATTTGCGTTTATTTAACAGTCGGGACGCATAGCTTTATCAGGCTAATTTAATCGAGGAACAAGGTCGGAAAAGTCTATTATTCTTATATTGCTCTCACCTTGGTTCGTCTCTTTCAGGAACATGACCGTCAAACTCAAAGCCTACTAACATCACCGATATAAATACCGACCGCAGGCTCAAAGACAGCATTCCATTTCACACTTTTACCGGAATGCGTGTAGTTATTGGTTTTTGCCTTATTAACATCCACAGTTTTACGGTTTCAAGGCAGAACACTGAGATCCAGCTGTAAAAATAGAGACAACCCTTGAATTGGCTTAAATTTAATTCCATCGAAACTAAACAATCAAAAAAATCTAAAAAATTTTGTAATCTTATAAATACATATCGCGATTGTCCTTGGGTCTCGGAGTTCGGATGGCAATTGCTCTGTAAAAACTAGTAACCCGTCAAATCCAGATAAGAGTAATAAGTAGACTCTGGGTAATACCGGGATAGTCCTAGGAAGAAGAATCATAATTACAGCTATAAGGAATTACGAAGATTATCATATTTAATTGCAATATATATATATATATATATATATAATATAACTTTAAATCAGTAATATAATATAGTTAATATTTTATACGAAATACATATTATACATATATACTTTCACTAGTTCGATCGAAGCGACACGATGTTAGCGGAATCCTTTACTACCTGGTTCTTGACCTCATGACGTCACGCCTAAGAGAAAGGCGAAAGAATCTGGCTTGTGAATTAAATAATCCACATGTGTGGTTCCATGGTGTAATGGTTAGCACTCTGGACTTTGAATCCAGCGATCCGAGTTCAAATCTCGGTGGAACCTGCTTTTTTACAGATAATAAGAGTTTAAGAATTTTAGGTGTTTTTGGTAATTAGAACTCTACCGCAGTTGCACACTGACTGTGACTGACTTCATATTCTTTAAAAATATAGTAGTATTAATGTTAACTAAGCAAATAGTATTTAAGTTTGTTATTGCATTGCATTGCTCGATTGCTTAATACAAATATATCAAGAGAAATCTGATGCATAAGTTTAATAAAACAAAAAATCTATAGGCACATACATAATAGGAGAAAATAATTTTTCAAGTATCTCCATATCTGTTGGTTGGCACGGGAATAAGTAATAATAATAATTTGAAGCGTCAATAGCTCAACTGTAAAAGGGCCGTTATCGCGAGAGTCGCGGGTTCGATCCTTGGGCTATTGTCGTACCCACTCCTAGCGCAAGCTTCGAGCTTATTTGGAGGGGCATTAGGAATTTTAGTAATGCCTTGAAAAATATTCTTTAAAAAAAAAACAAAAATTTGAGACGCTTGTTTTATGTAACAAGTTGGCAAACAAGCTTACAGCCCACCTGATTGTAAGTGGTTGCCATTATTAGGTGCCACTCATGCGTTGCCAACCTCGAGATATTGGTTCTTAAATCTCCTCTGCCCAGTAATTTGAACACAGTAATGCCTAAGCACTACTATTTGGCGGCAGAATATTTGACAATGCGGTGGAACCTACCTAGCCGGCCTCTTGCAACAAAGACCTACCACCAGTGTGACTGATTGCACTGGTGGAATAATCTCTGCTGTGACAGAGGTTATCCCAACAGCGGGCGATGGGGTCGTCAAATCCCGAAGCCGGGAAATAGACGTTATTTGAAAAAATATATAAAATACAAGAACGAAACTAAATTTGATATCGCGCGTAAAAAAATAAATGTTGATTGAATATCATAGTATGTAAAATGTACGAGAATGATTGATTCGACTCTATGCCGCATAAAATATTGATACTGTCATAAAAGAACCCTTCGCGTTTGACCACATTGCTCTTTGCATAATTTTCTGCTTCTATACACCTTGATTCTCAAGGGGTAGCCCTTAGCCCTTTAAGTGTCGTAGTGCTTTTCAGTTTATGATCGCCGTCAGACCTCCGTCTGTTAGATAATTGAATAAAAATGTTTTTTTTTTATATCCCTATATAGATACAGTTTTAAGAATCTCACCTCGCGTTCCAATTTGTAGCCGACTTGAAAATGAGGTTTTCTATTCGGTTGAATAATTTTTAGAATTTTTTCAACTTTTCAAGGGATTTTAATAATTATTATTGTTAATCATTGGGACATGTTTCCAATATAATTGTGATTATTTGAGAATAGACTACTGTTTTTTTGTTTGAGTTTGTGGGTAATTAGACGCAATTGCTCTATGTTTTAAAATAGTAGTGTCTATTCAAAGCCTTTCTTCACCGGCGAGAACGAGGTCCTTTGCTTTGCACGTGGCGTCGGGCTTACAACGTCGGGTGAGTCCATCGTGTAGAATGGTGCCTGGTGTGGAATGGTTCGACCTCCCAGGCAGCACGCTAATCAAATTTTGAATTGGAGCCCCTTGAAGCCTGCCCCTATTCATCTACCCCCACTCGGTCACGCTGTCAAGGCCAATAGGATCTACAACAATACATATGTATATATACATATATGCATCTATGATATATACATAAATTTGAATAAGGCTTAAATGGTTGGACTTATCCAGAAAAAAAAAATTGCTACTGGTTTTTCGCCGCTAAATTTAAAACCAGTTATGCCATTAGAAATGAATGTTACAAGATGACTAAAAATCTTAATTTGCAAAATATGTATCAACTTGAACTATTATAAATAAATAATTTTATCATGAAAAATAAAGACACGCTGATGAAATGCCTACAGATATTTATATTAAGATTCAGAATCGAATCATAAAGCGATATCCAATCGAATAAAAGCATTTCATTCGATACAAACGATTAAAACGATATCGATAATCGATAAAAATAACGCGATATTAGAATACGTCGTTTGACGCACGTTAGTCGATATAAAGTTTATCGTCCTATCACTTAGTAACGTATTGCATGTCATAAATATACCAAGGTTTGTCGTATTTACGACGATGTATAAAATTGTATACGATCAATTTTTTTACTGCAGTAATCACTTTTCATGAGATCCAACATATTACACTGTTTCCCATTTATGTATATGCTTTTAATATAAACATATAAATGTTCAAGGAAATTCTTGAAAATTATATCTAGTAAATAATCAGAAAATTGAAGTTCAAAGTATACAATTTAAAGTTTCACCTACGCTTTTCTTTCTCAAAAAAATTAAAATATTTTGTTTAAAGTACATTAAATGATTTATTAAGTTGAATTGAGTTTTACAAGACATTGATTAAACAATCATAACAATTTTATCGACATAATATTCTACTCCACCGGATGGTAAGTGGAAGTAGAGTCCAACACGAAGGGAACTACACTTTCCAGAAGGGGAACCACACTAGCCGTCCTCACCATGCCCTACACACAAGTTGCAACTGTTAAACGCTGGCTGACCGGCTGACCCAGAAATGCACCTGAAGGGCAGTCACTTCACGAGTTTTTTACCAACTTACGGTGATAGCTAACCACCCCTTCAACACCGGCAAGGAATCACCACTAGGAGTGGCCGATATACATGTGTTAAATTTTTATTTTTTTATTTTATGATTTTGGCAAACAAGCATAAGGTCCATCCACCTGATGGTAGGCAGTCACTGCAACTCATGAACGCTTGCGATACTTGCCAGAGGGTAGGGATGAGAAGAGAAAAAATGAAGGGAACAAAAGGGGAGATTGGGTCTCCAGCGCTCTGACTCATCGCACGAATCGCAACACTACTCTGTTGGTTTAGGCCGAGCGCTATCGAGCTCTTGCAACACTATACATTTACAGGTGTCACTCACACGTGGTCAATATCGAGATATTGGTTCATAAATCTCCTTTGGCCAGTAATTTTACTAGCTATATTGTTCTTCAAACCCAGAATACACAGTATAGTGCAGCGGTACCTACCTAGCCGAACTTTTGCAATAAAAGGTCTACCAGTTTACTAATAATAATCTACTAAAGTAAGATGTCTCGATATCTCCATCTAGACGGTTTGATTTACATCCTTCACGTCGAGTTACCGTTTAAATTCTCATTGAAATTCAAAGGGAACGACGACGAATCAATTACTGGGAGCATTCAAATACGCCCCCTGATAGAATTGTTTTAGAAGAATGTGCGTGTGATAAAATGTCAGCCAATATACTGGGGACGTGTTTTATGCCTTGTGTCATAGACATACTACTTAGATACATAGAATAGTATTAGTATTGGAACTGCCAGTAAGCAAGTTCCACATGTACATAAAAAATAAACTTATCAATAAAGCCTATTATTTCTGATAAAAGTGCTTGGGACTCTTAATATTGCTGGAACTCATTCAAGAACCAAATTTTATTTTAAAAAATACAATTGTAAAAAACATATATTTGAAAAGAGTAACTGTCGAGTTAATTGTCGGTTCTTCTCGATAGAATCAACCTTCCGAACCGTCGGTAACGCTTGACTATTCAAAAGTACTTTTTAAAAGTCTACATGAATAAAAATAATTTTGATTTTGATTTTGAGTATGTAGTGTACACCACTTTAAGCAACATAATTTACATTCACGTGCTTATTTAATTTTATATTTATAACTTATTAAGTCGCCACTGTGCGTCATGGAAGGAGCAAGCTGAAAAACTTCGTTGTGTATCAAACACGATGCACTGCGTACAACTGAGCCTGCAACCGATTGTTGTATTGCCATGTCATTGTTAAATTTTATTTTTATATCTTATAATAATATTATTATTACATATGTAAGTGTGTACAGGTCTTCCAGACACTAGCTGTAAATTAAATTTAAATAAAAAAATATATATATGTGATGTTTTTGTTTGTGGAAATTAATTTGAATATCTAGGTATCTCAAGAGCTATCTAGAAATTTGTTGGATTCTCTTGTTCATATGCAAGTCGTTTGTCTGTAATAATTTGGGAGAAATCGGTTTCAAGCGATAAGGCCGCCATTTGTACTCCACTACTGCTTTAGTTTATGTTCTTTTGTGTATTTTTTGTGGTATACAAAGAAGTGTATAAATAAATAAATAAATTTCCCTTCCTCGGCATTTGAATGTTTTTTTTGTTTCACATCCATGATAAGATTCAAAAACTGATATGTAATATACATATTTTATTTTACCAAAATGTAAGAAGCCGAAGATTTCACAATATTAATATTTAACGTGAATAAAGTCGCGAGCGGTAGCTTAGTAAGAAATGTCTATCGTAAGATATAAGAGAAATTCGATCATTAACAGTAACAGCGGCAAGCAACCAGGAGGCACTTGGAGTGCTATTATGTAAATAAGAAGATTACGACGAACTGGCAACAGATATTATAATGGCTTCGGTGAATGATACGATTGGACCGAGAGGGCGCGTAACTCAATACGCAACTTGGACGCCTCTAGAGATGAATAGAGATGGTAAGCTATTTATCGATACGTGGGTTTTAATTATAATTTTGTTGGTCTAATTAAAAATTGTTTAAATACACTGATATATGAATAACGATTTTAATGCGGCACCATTAATGCACTATATATGTAGAAATAACTGGTTCCCAATACAATCTTTCATTTCATTTTTCACCACCTTTAAGGTTTTCCTTGGCAATAAACAGTTGTCTATGCTCTTTCCCAAGGTCTAGCTAAATCTATACAAAATTTTAACAACATTGTTAAGGCATGACAACGTGACAGACAGATTTACTTACAAAATTAAGTAAGGATGTAGAGATTAGATTATAGTCTATCAGAAACAGTAGTACTAGTAAGTACATTGGTGTGAAGATGTGATGCTTTTTTTTTACGGAATGTGTATTGAAAGAAAGAAAGAAAGAAGTAATTTATTTGGGACAATACATGGTTGTTAAAAGAAAAGACAGACGTAGAATAAAAGAAAATAAAAAAAAAAAAAAAACAATTAAACTTAACAATAACTTACAAAAGTACCTATAACTATAAAAGAAAAAATAAATAAATAAATAACTTAATAAATAAAAAAGACAAAAAAAGAAATAACTTAATAAATAAAAAAAGACAATTATGGGAAAAAAAATAACCTAACAAAAAAAAATAAATAAATAAATACATAAATAAATTGAATTTATGATGTCTTTTCTAAAAACAATGCTGTGTCCCAAAAAGGTGTGCCATTTAGCATGCATTGGGTGACCCGAGTTCACCCAATACTGATTTTCAATGACACCCTAATTAATAATTCTGACGTGGCTGAGATAAACTTATTACTAATATTAATGATATAATAAAAATAAAAATATTGGTGTTGGCCCTACTGGCCTTGACAGCGTCACCAGGCCGATTACAGAGACTCAGCCGTGATAAAGGGGCAGCCCTCACGGGGCTCAAATTTGATTCCGTCCTTAGGGTGCCTCCTGCGAAGCCGAACCACGGCTAAGGACGTCATCGGAGGAGGAGATGTGATGCAATTACTTATTTCTTTATTGCTTCTTTAATTTAATTATTAATTAATGAATAGTAAAGTTTTATCAAATGAAAAATCTTACTTTATTTCAGTTACAATGATATTATAGACATATCTACAAAATGTTTTTATTTAAGGTAATATATATGTTAATATATAAATACCCTTCAAGTAAATAATGGAAGTAAATGATTAATTTCAGAGCACAATCAATCGATAAATAAATCGATTACAACACTAGAGGCCGCAACTTACGAAAACTCGGATAGGATAAACGGATTCGGCGTTTCAACTAAGCGACAGTTTTAAAGTAACTCCGCCCCTAACTTGATTCCGATGCGTCACAAACTCTACGTTCGTGCCATCTTTATGTAAATTCGGCAAAGTTAACTTTGCAAGCGTTGACAGCAAAATTACACTTTGCCGACGTTTCGAAACTCGTTTATCGATGGCAAAGGAGAGTTGGTTGTAGAGACGCCTTAGGAATTTCATCTTATTGGTGCCGTGACGGTTTTTTTAATGTCACACCATGTGTTGGTTGATTTGTAAAGCGCGAATGTAAATGCTTTATATTTTCATGCTACCGTTGTTACGTTTTTCAGACTGATAGTTATTAAAATAAAATAATGAATGAACGATACACATTTTCATTAAAATAATGTTTCTTCCTAGCATTATTCCCGGTATTTCACCAGGGTCTGCTTATACTCTTATCCGGGTTTGACCGGTTACTCGGTTTTACACAGCAATTGCCATCTGACCTCCTCAACCCTAAGGGCAAACCAGTAACTGATTGGATAAGAGTAAATTACCTATAAGAGGTTAGGTTAACAACCGGGACCAACAGCTTAACTTGCTCTCCGAGGCACGATGGGGAGACCCACAAGTACATTTTTATTACGAAAATTAATTTTTAAAAATCAATAACAAATTGTCTACAAATATTTTTCTATTGTAAAAATTTTACTATTTTACGATGCTAAAAGATCACGTTCCATGGCTTTTAACTTTAAAAAGCGTTGATACATAAGACTCCACAAAGTACATAATGCATTTTCAACCGGTCAACTATTTACTCAGAATAAGGTTCAAATTCCTATATCAAATTTGGTAAAGGCAACTGAACCTCTGCTAAGAGAAAACGGATGTTACTTTGAGTGGAATAAGAATTTCTATCCATAATCATATATAGCTGTATTCGGAATTGAGAAACTCATATTATCATTCGATATTGCACTCAATTATTCGAAGATATGGTTGATTTTCGTTTGACAAAACTTTCAAGGCAGGTGTGACAAAATTGCGGCTGCGACACGGTACAATTTGAATAAATTTGATGGCGTCGGCGTCTATTGTGGAAGGGTGATATCGGAAAGTGATATGGTGATGAAATTGGACCCGACTGCGGATTATAAGCCTTCAAATCGAATTGGTTTCATTGGCGCTGTTGTATATGTGTGAAGAGGCTTCGTAATCTGAGTTTATGATTAAATACATCGACGAAATATTATAAAAATCTATTTTTAAAGTTAAAAGGGAAAACAGGCAGGAGACCGACCTTAAACATTGGCAACATCAGAAAGCATGGTGCGATGTTGACATCGCTTTGAAGATGCAACGGGTTATACGCTGACTGACCTCGAAATGCGGCTGACGAGCAGTCTTTTCACGAGTTTTTCACAAACATATGGTGGTAGGTGACCAGGAAGACGTTTAAATCATATAAACTATATATGTGCTGTAAATACCTGTAGTGGTGTATCACACTGAAACTGCATGCCTGTGTATTTTATTCGGCTTTGCTGTTGTGAATATGCCGATGGTGATACTAATAAATAAATAAATAAATAAATGTCATGTGACAAACACATTAATCTGCTGTTTATAATATTGCTCTGAATTAATAAATATAAATAAAAATAAACGCTGCACACTCAACGGCCCTGATTAGGATAGTGATATCCTGTTTTGGGGGTCCGGAAACACATACAAAGACAAATACACCCAGACCGGAAAATATGATTGCATGGTCAATACAAAAATATGATCCGAGTGGGAATCGAACCCGCGACCTGTGGCGTTTAAGGCAGGTTCGCTGCCGCTGCGCCACAACGTCGTCATTTTCTAAAGATATACTTAAAAAGTTAATTAAAATAACAGTTAATTAAATTACATTAGAAATCTTTTACCAATCACCCTGGAATAAAATATATAAATATTTCTGTACTCCAAGAAATATTAAGCTTCATGTAACAATATTTATAATTAATTCATATACGTCAATAGAGGTTTTCAAAACATTAGGTTCCACCGAGATTTGAACTCGGATCGCTGGATTCAGAGTCCAGAGTGCTAACCGTTACACCATGGAACCTCTATGATAGTTCCCTGAAAAGCTCTTTCAAAGCCTATCATAGAATATATTATTAGTAGGTCCTCGATTTAAATTGACTTCATAAATAACCTGCAAAAAGACGTTGTGATGAAACCTGCACATGTCACTAAAAGACGCCTGTATTTTTACTTATCTGCGTGAAAGATCTTTTACTACCAATTCAAGATATGACACAATGTCATAACGCTAAATTTCTGATTTCTTAGTGTCTTACAAATACCTACTCGGAATAGGAATGTAAAATTTTATGTTTATACGTTTATTATATGTGACTGAACACAAGAATAGATATAACCTTGATAGACATAAATATAGGATACTTTTAAACAAGATGGCATAGGACTGGTGTCAATTTATGTTAAAACCAAGTAAAGTTTTAGTAAGAAATCATACGTAAAGCGATATGATATATGTAATAATTTAGTATTTTTAATACTTACACATTTTTCGTAACTGCCTGAACCTAATTTTGAAGTTTACGAAAACGAAACTGAAGGCAGATACTATGTTTTTAATTGAAGTATTTAATTACACACAGCCAGGGTATGGAATGCTCTTCCGGCATTTGTATTTTCGAACGAATACAACCTGAACTTCTTCACGGTGCGAGTACATAGGCTTCTCATGAGTACGCTCCACTGTAGACCTCATCTATGCCTTTGCGTTCGATGGAGATCAAGAGCTTACACTTTTTAGAATAAAAAAATTACCTATATTATTTTATTATTATATATTTAAAAGAAAATCAGTATTTCAATACTTTTATAGTTAACGCCTGAAAATAATGAGATGCAAAAAGTCAGAACTGTGATAAATGACTTTTTCAAACTGTTGCATTAACTAGTTATCATTTGTCATCAATTATCACTTATATTATGTATACCATTAATCTAATAAAGAGATATCAATAGTCAGTTAATCTAATACCTTTAAACGAGCAATCCTTGTATATAATTTGAATATCGGAAACGGCTCCAACGATATTCATGAAATTTATTGTCTCGCTATTCTAAAAATATATTTATTTCATTTTAATTAACGAAACATTGATACACATATACTTCACAGCAGAGATTATTCCACCAGTGCAATCAGTCGCACTGGTGGTAGGTCTTTTGTTGCAAGAGGCCGGCTAGGTAGGTACCACCACAGTGTCAAATATTCTGCCGCCAAATAGTAGTGCTTAGGCACTACTGTGTTCCAGTTTGAAGGGCACTGTACGCTAGTGAAATTACTGGGCAGAGGAGATTTAAGAACTAATATCTCTAGGTTGGCAACGCGTGAGTGGCACCTACTAATCGTGCTGCAAGCGCTCATAGGCTACGGCAACCACTTACCATCAGGTGGGCCGTATGCTTGTTTGCCAACTTGTAACATAAAAAAAAAAAAAAAAAACTTACAAAAATTTATATAAAATCCAGATATGTTTTGTTTCCATTATTTTTTCCTAATTTACATCGCTTAAAAATTAAAATAATTTAAAATCTAAAGCTACCATAGAATAGTTACTAGTAAAATCAGATATGAACATCGCATGCAGTAGCTCCGTACCCCGTGTCCCATGGGACCTCCACACCATCAATTATTCGCGCTAACTACTTAGCTTTCGACACGAAGCTGTATTGTAGACCAATGTGTTTCAATTTTCACTTAATAAATAAAGGAAATACCCATATTGTATTGACTCGACTATTAATGTTTATTTTATTTTAATCGATTAAGATAGAAAGATATCGTGACTTTTTGACTGACTGACGTATAAAACTGGGCGTAGTGGATAATAATCTTACTAGTGTCGTTCAAACCGACACACAATTACATGGTTGGTAAATAAATGGATGGAGGATATGAAATAAAATTAATAGTGAAAAATTATAGTGGGAAATGAAGTAGAGGAACTTCGTAGCACGCTTTTTATATACCTAGTTATTTTATATGCAAAGACGTTTAGAGCATCACGTAAATAATATTTGTATGGTCAACCCAAGGTGTATGAGGAAATCAAAGGGTATAACAAGGAGTGGCATATTATCCCTCCTGACTCGCAGAACGACATTGTAGGTAAGTAGAAGTTTTCACTTTACTAGTATGAAAGTGTATAGTTAATTATTCCTATACAAAGACAAATTCATCGCGTGCTCAGAGCCATCTCGCGGCGCTAATAAAGATTTAGCGAGACTTCCAACACGGGGCTGAGAGGGATGCTCCCTAACAATTTGCCACATTGATTTGTTGCCACTTAAATAGACCTTTATTGTCTATTAAAGTCATTATATTAGACTATCTTCTGCCTCTGACTTCGTCTGTGTAAATTATATAATTGCTTGTAATTTTGAACTTACTTGCATCATCAATATAATAGAAACGTTCAGTTCGCTCACATAGGCTATCTAACATGTCAAATTTGTAACTGAGCGTCAGTTGAAATACCACTGTGTTAACCATCCATAGACTGATCGTGCCTAAAGTTGCTTAGCCCACTCCTCGTTTATCGACCAGTCAGAGCACCTGGCTATAAACGTCTCAAGTTAACTATTTTAAGATTGCATTTTATATAGATATCCATAAGATATTATTCATATCCGATTAATTAAGAACTATTTAGAAAAAGAAAAGAGAATTAAAAATATGTTTAATTCAATATTGATACCAAGTGGTTCCATGGTGTAACGGTTAGCACTCTCGAGCGGCCCTAAGAAGGACGGCAGTCGGTGTGGTCCCGACTGCCGTGTGCGCTTGCATGGAAAGCGCTGAGGGGCTTACCATCTCGCCCCCCCCGGGACTGAGCTCCGCTACCAACCGGAGCCATGTCATTGGCAGGTCGCGTTGGTTTGTTCTCCAAGAGTTCCCGTAACCTGACAAAAACACTGAGGTTGTCCACCGAGGAGGTTTTAGTGGGTCCCCATGACGTTTCCACCTTGTCATTGAACCCCACATAACCCGGTTGATCCTCCCCAGGACGCCGGGTATCTGGCAGTAGATTTCCTCCCCGACAACAAAAAAAAAATGGTTAGCACTCTGGACTCTGAATCCAGCGATCCGAGTTCAAATCTCGGTGGAACCTGGCTTTTAATTGTAACTAGAAAAATAAAAAGCATAGCATTCTTTTTAGCGAACTGCCCGAAACAAACGACACAGTTTCATGTATGTTTTAAAAAAATATCACATTATGTACCTATTGCACGACAGGGCACTCTTTTTTGTCAATTTATCCTTTAAATAGAAATTACGTAAAAATTGAAGGTATTCGTAAATTGAACAAAATCCGCTAAATTTATTCGATTATGTTGCAAGCTTGTGACGCTAACTTCATTCGAATATTTCAAACTTGTCACTAACTTCGTTCCGTTGCCTATTGCTCGGGTTGGTAACGCGCATGTGACACTTCAAGTATCGCAAGCGTTCATAGGTTGCAGTGACGGTTTAACATCGGTGGACCGTAAGCTTGATTGCCAACTTTCATGAAATTAAAAAAAAAATCTTCGTTTTCAAATGCTATCTAGTCCAATTTCGGTCTCAATGATTCAATAAAATCATCTCGGAAACAGTATGTAATAAAGTAACATTAAAAAATTAAACTATTTTAATTTCACTATATCTTATTACTTCTTTAAATAGTAATTACCCATTTCCAAATTTTCTTAACCTTCTTCATCCTAGCATTATTCCCGGTATTTTATTTTACCCAGGGTATGCTTATTGCTCTTATCCGGATTTGACGGGTTACTAATTTTTACACAGAGCGATTGCCATCTGACCTCCGCAACCCTAAGGGCGAGCCAGTAACTCATTGGATAAGAGCAATTTACTTATCAAGAGTTAACGATTATTATCAGATGTTATGTGATAACAACCGGGACCGACAGCTTAACGTGCTCTCCGAGGCACGGTGGGGAGACCCACAGACAAACGCCCAGACCGAGACAGAAATTTTAACAAACATCTGCCCGAGCGGGAATCGAACCCGCAACCGTCGAGACTTAAGGCAGACACGCTACCCACAACGGTGTCAAATTTTCCAAATTTTCTTAACCCACAATTCTAAAGATCTAATACTATAGATTTATCTAAAAATCAAATTTAATGAGTTGCTATGAGTATTTAAGTCATTATTTTATTTATTATTATTATGACATATAAAATACTTACTCTTTCTTTATTATGTGATTAGAACGAGACATATGCATAAGTAATGTCAGATAAAACGTAAGCAATTCGCGTAATGCCTGTCTCCACGAATAATATATTTACAAGGTATTAAAGCGTACCATCTCGTGAGCACGGCACCCGTGGGTGCTGTCAATGTATCGACGATAATTATCGAACGGATATAGACGGATAAAAAGACTCTTATAGGTAACGACACGATATCGACACGATCAAAAACTAAAAAAAGTAATTTTACAAGTTATATTTCTAATACACCTTCAATTATATTCTGGTATTAGTATTGAAAGAATGACCAATAATTTATTAATGTTGGTTAAGCTACCTTAAAATATATTGCGCAATAACTGTGCAATAATATTGAAGGTGTATCGGCTTCCTTAAAACCACTAATAAATCCTGATGCATTTACAGTAAATTATGCCTTAATATGTCAACGTCACCAGCAAGTTATACTCAAATAAATAACTACACTATATAAACACTTGTAATACAAGTCTTTACGATAACTCAAAGGGCAAGAATGGGCGTTATTAGAAAAATTCTTAGTTGATATGTTACACAAGCATTCAATTACACAACAAATATATATCGTGGTCACCAACACATGGAGTAAATAAGCCTGGTATACAAAATATAACCAAGCATTGTAAAATTAAAATGCTACCTAAAGTAGCAGCGGCGAGGAATAGTAACTTTACGACATCAATATCGTGTCGTATTCATCTCGTTATATTTAATGATAACCGCTAGGCGTAGTCTAATGTCGTAAACGTTGCCGTTTACGTTATGGCCCATAAGTGTTAGTGGTTGTTTGCATAATAAGCGGTAAATGCAACGTTTGTGTTTTCTTATTTATCATAACATAGTCACATGGTTTTATTTCATTGGTGATAATAAGGTACTGTAGGTAAATAGGTGAAAGTCTTCTTGTCACAGACGCAATGTATATACAACTTTTATGCCAATTTTTAAAAGTTCTCTTATCTAATTCGTTTACACGAGCAATGCTTGTCTATAGGTAATCTAAATCTCGGAAACAGCTCCAGCGATTTTCATGAAATTTAAAATCCAAAGGGTTTCGGGGGCTGTAACGATCTAGCTAGGATAGATTTTTAAAAAATTTCGTTTTATCCGTTTTTTTCTGGTTCAGATCCAGATGTGTCCAGTCCGATAAATTTTTTTCATTTAATTTAAGTTTCTTTTTGGTGAAAAACTATTATTGGGAGCTCTTTAGCAAATGCAGCTAATTCGTATCTAAGTATATTCTTTAATTAACCAAAAAAAAAAATTATACACATGCAAGCAATCATCACTCGATCATCCTGGTACTAATTAGTATTTAAAGATGGTGGAAGTCTAATACTTGACATCAAAATAAGAGTAATAAATATAATAATTAGCAGTCAAGTGCGTTGTGGACCACGCACAGTTAAAACTAAAGGGGTTAAAACTAACACCTTTAGTTGTTAGCAAGTTAGCAGCTTGGTTCTGAAGATTCTTAAGGCCTTTAAAAATAATAACGAATTAAAATCGACTGCAAAAATAAGTTGGTAATTTCATAGTAATAATATATTAAAAGCTATATGAAAAACAAAGTTATGGGAAAAAACTTATATATCTCTTAAATTTGTAGACCTATCTTCTTCAAACCCAATGGGGTTGAAATTTTATTTAATGTCTTACAAGCTCAGATTTTTCCAGAATTTTAAATCCCATAGTTCAAAAGTTAGAGGGATATGTGGCTGATAAACACTTATCATAAGGTGGGTCGAATGTTTGTTTGCAAATATATACTTATTCCACTTACAAATATATACTCATTTTCCGCAAAAATAGAGACATACGGCGCAACAAAAAGTAAATTTGCCGTTTCATTTAACAAGCAATAGCAATATTTGAACAATCCACCCCAAATACAAATAATAATCTCGTTATTAGCCCCCCCACAATGACCGTTTAAAATTAAAATTCACTCAAAAGCACATCCTTTATTCCGAAACAAAAGCGAAACGAAAACTAAACTGTCGTATATTCAAATATTCTTAAATGCAATTTGGCATTTAGTTAATTTATCATAAGTTTCAAAATTGATTGGTAGGTTTTAAAAAAAAAGTATTTTTATTGCAAGGAAATCGTACATACATACATGCTTATCTGATTTTAAACTATATGTTTATTGTATAAAGATTAATTTCCTAAAGCATAAACGTTGATGGGGTGACATTAGGGTAGCGCAAAGCCGTAGGCCTATTTGTGTCGGTTTCACACTTACAACAATAGTGTCATGATTCGTGATCCCGGATTATCCCGGAACAAGCACGGGATTAGGTCGCGTTGCGGCAAACAAATGGGCTAACGATGGAACAAGTGTAAATGTCGCATCACTAATGGAGTTCCAATTACAAATTGTATTTTTATCACCACAAAAATATTTTTCACACAAAACCTTTGGCTGTCCAGCTGTAGACACAATCGAAAAATTATTCTGTAAATTTTTTTAGTAGTAGTAGAGTCATGCTCCTCTTAGCACAAATGAGCCGGCTCGAAGTACTATCCCACCGAGTATCCTCGCACATAAAATCGGCGTAAAGTAAAAGTAACTGTATCAGTAGGTAATGTTGTGTTTCGTACGGTGAGTGAGAGTTGCTAAGGACCAATCTCCCATCCCCTCTATTGCTTTTATCCCTTCTCATACTTTCCATCCTATCCCTTGAGTTGTCAACAAGTGTGTAATACTTCAAGTATAGCCAGCGTTCATAGGTTTGTGTGACTGCTTACCATCAGGCGGACCGTATGCTTGTTTGCCAATCGTTATGACGTAAAAAAAATTTTCAAAAATCCGTCTTTTAAAATAAACATTGAACATAAAAAGCTTTATAAAAGTGTTTTTCACAATTTTTCAGATCAAAGTTATTTTTATACAAGTAGACTTATAAAAAGTACTTTTGAATCGTCAAGCGCTACCGCCAGTTTGGACGGTTAGGTTAACCAGGTTAACTGGCAAAGAAACTTTATTGAAAATTATTTGATACTTTTTCATACTTTTGTATTTATAATTTCATTAGAACATGGGCACTTTACTCAACTAAAATGATAGACCAATTCAAAGGACAATTGAGATAATAAGTACATCCAGGTTATTAGTTTCGTATTGTTCCAGATTAATTAATCACCTCAACACGACAGTCGGATTACAACAATCCTGTCACTAAACGCACCAACCATGATGAATAGTGCATAATTAAGATAGAGCTTTAGTGTAACACGAAGACTTATAACCTTAACTGGTGAAAACTATATATGGTTAAGAAAATTGGTATAAGATTGTGTGAAAGAAGACGAATGTTTCAGTTCAAAAAAAGTGTTTAAAACACCAACCTAATAAAATTAGCAATGATGACAGTTATAATAATAATAATATTAGTTCTAAACACACCCAAATCTTAGTACATTTACTAATTGGCTTAGCCCGTATGGACTAAAAAAACCGGGCTCGCCTGAGACTATTATTTGTATACGCAACATAATAATAAATAAACGCTACACACTAAACGGCCCCCTTAAGATATTTATATCCTGTGTCGGGGGTCTGGAAACATACACGTTGACATGGACAAACACACCCAGACCCGGAGACATGCTTGTATGGTCAATACAAATATCTGCTCCGAGTGGAAATCGAACTTGCGATCTGTGGCACTTAAGACAGAGACCGCTTCGCCACAACGTCGTTGATGACGTTATATATTGAAGACGATGGTCGCGTTGTGGGTCTCCCTACCGTGCCTCGGAGAGTGCGTTGAGCTATCGGTCCCGGTTGTTATAACATCTGAAAATGATCTTTAACTCTTGATTATATTTTGATATTCGTAATTTGCTCTTATCCAATGACTTATTGGTTTGCCTTTGGGTTGTGTAGGTCAGATGGTCATCTGTGTAAATGCTAATTACCCGTCAAATCAAGATATCGTTATATAGAATATAAGCAGACCCTGAGTAAGAGAATGGTAGGACGTAGAAGAAGACAGAATGACATGCAGCGTCACCAGGAGGGTTAAGAACTGAAACTCGGGCGTTAAAAGTTCTCGCGGACCTTTTTTTTTTATTTGGAAAGTAGGACAGATGACTCTACTCCACCTGATGGTAAGTGAGAATAAAGTCCAAACGCGAAGGCGGCTAACAGAGTTGCGGAATGCAACCGTGTTAGCCACCCTTGCCCCTGCCTACCCGCGAAGGAATTGATGCCACAGTTAGACAGTGACATCGGAGACCGGCACGCGTAGTAAGGAAGGTTGATTTCGTCTTTAGGATGCCTCCTACGAGGATAAACCTCGACTAAAGCCGTCATCAGGTTATATGTCCAAATTCTATCACTGCTAGCTCATTATAAGAACCTGACCTTATTATAAACTGTTTTAGGGTTCCGTAGCCAAATGGCAAAAACGGAACCCTTATAGTTTCGGCATGTCCGTCTGTCCGTCCGTTCGTCTGTCCGTCTGTCCATCTGTCCGTCCGTATGTCACAGTGATTTTACTCGGAGACCATTGGCTCTATTTATACGAAATTTACTAAATAGGTGTATTCTATGAACCGCACAACGATTTTGTAATAAAATCTTAAAATATATAAGAATTAAGGGTAACAGTCCATACATGTAACTGAGTATTGAAAAAAACACTTTTAACGTATGACAACGTGTGAGATATCTTTGGACAGGTCTTTCAAAATGATAACGAGGTTTCATTTTGGCTGTTTTTCATTAAGTCAGTAGTTATTGAGATATTAGCTCCTAAAGTCCCCCCCTTCTAACTTTTGAACTATAGGATTTAAAATTTTAGAGCATCAAATGAAATTTCAACCACATTTGGTTTGAAGAAGATAGGTAGATAGGTTTACAAATTTAAATCTTTTAAATTTGTAAACCTATCTTCTTATTATATAAGTTTTTCTCATAACTTTGTTTTTCATATAACTTTTAATAATTACTATGAAATTACCAACTTATTTTGCGGTCGATTTTAATTCGTTATTATTTTTAAAGGCCTTAAGATTCTTCATAACCAAGCTGCGGAACCCTTTAGTTTCATCTGTGCGTGGTCCACAACGCACTTGACTGCTAATTATTTTGTGTTACGTAGGTGGCCAAAAAGCCTAATGAAAATGGGCTTAGTAGCTATTGTACACTATATTCGCAATAACACCAGTAGAATGACCATGCGTTGCCCCTGAAGTTAAGTTATGTTGAAGCTTAAAACACGGGGAAAGAGAGGACAATTCGTATGAGGATATAGGGTGGTAGTTTGACCCTTCAGTGGTCTCATATATTGAAGAGAACAACAGCTTGGAAATTACTTCTTGACAATATAATACTATCTATAAGGACTAACTTCCCAGCTGCTACAGTCATAATCAAAAGCGCTGTTGTACTGTAGATTTCAAACCATTTATGTAAAGTTATAAGTACATAGGTTGATTATAAGTATATTACACAGTATATAAGAGCTTTCGACTTAAAATCAAAATCTGAAACCGCCATTAGCAACAAATCACCGAAAGGTTCTTTAACATACCCGGTAAAAGGAAACCATTTCGGGCACGAAACAAATCTATTCTGTTTACTACACCAGAAAGAACCCAAAATAAAGTATCGCCGATTTCCATTACGGCCTGTCTGCTGAAACCGCTAACGATCTCAGGGTAGTATTTTCTGTCTTCTTTTATCTTTTTGGAATTTATATAGGTTCATCTCTTTCGCACCCTAGTGTGAAATCAGTCCGACAAATTAAATCCCGCCTCAGATTATTACATAGCTCAGTGACTGTTCATAAATAACCCGCAGGGAGGAACGCGAAAATATACTGAGCGCGCCCGTTCTAGCGTAATTTGAATTTATATTAGGTTTAATTTTTATCTAGACTCCTTGGTTGATGAAGTTTATTAATTTTGTTTAAATATTATATCATATATTATAATTTCGTCATGTCCGTCTGTCCATCCGCCCGTAGGTTACAGTCGTTTTACTCGATGACTATCGACTCTATCTATATCAAATTTAGCGGCATTGCAAAATCGTTTAGCGGTTTATAATACGTGTATTTTGTAATGATGTCCAAAAAAATATAAAAATTAAGGATAGCAATCCAAACATGTTTGATTTTGCCTTTTTTCATTAAATAAGTAGTTGTTGAGATATTAGCTCCTAAAGTCATACAAATTGTGTGCTTGGTCAACAACGCACTTAACTGATAATTTTTTAAATATTTATTATTCAATGATCGATTTTGATTATTTTCCATTCAACATCAACCCAACGAAACCAAGGTAGTCGAATATGTTACAAGCTTGTACGTCACAATCTTCGTATCTTGTATGTTCATTGCGTTAATGTTGAATTAACGAAAGAACACCAGCTTCGGATATTTTGAACGACTCCAAACTCACCTCCTCTTGACACCTCCGATGACGTCCTTAGCCGTCGTTCGGCTTCGCAGGAGGCACCCTAAGGACGGAATCAAATTTGAGCCCCCGTGAGGGATGCCCCTTTATCACGTGAGTGTCTGTACTCGGCCCTCGCGCTCGGTGACGCTGTCAAGGCCAGTAGGGCCAACAGCAATACACATTTCGAAAAAAAGACTCCAAACTTTTTCGTCAGTCGCAGAAAAAGAAATTTGAAATTTGAACTAACATTAAAAATTTTAAAAAAGTACATAATAAATAAAATCTATTTTTATAATAACAAATCTATATAAACTCTTTCGTAGCTCGTAAAAAAAAACGCAACTGGCCAGTGACACCGAATTTAAATTACACAGCGGTACGAATTGTGAAATTCGAATTGTACCATGGATTTGGGGCGTGCATTCCTCTGCGACGCGACTGCGTTATATTATGTCCGTGATTTATTGCATTGGATTCTCTTCGGTAATTAGTGCGTGCCTTTACCAGGAGCCCGGTGATGTCGAGCTGGATCTAATAAATTGGTTAGTTACCCTTTGTTTCTTGGATGCGTTATATTGCTTTATATATTTACTGTAACGCAGCGTTGTATTTGCTTTAATGTATATTGTAAGTTAATGGGTATCTACAAATTAATTTATTAAAAAAAAAATAAACATTTTGCATATTGTTCTGTTGATTGCACTAAGAATCATCATCATTGTTCTTAATCATTGCGGTCGGGTATATTCTAATGCTAGATCGATAAGAAAACTGAAAAAAATCGGTCATTTTTATTTTGCAGTGCGTCAGCCGCTACGAGTAAGCTGGCTTCCTCAGATTACTTTAAAAAAATTCCATGCCCGAAAGGCTTTACTCATTAACATTAAAATTATTGTGATAACAACGTTGAGGCGCAGCGGTCGCAAACCTACCTTAATCGCCACAGGTCGCGGATTCAACTACCGCTCGGACCAGATGTTTGGATTGATATTCGGGTCGTGAACGCGACGTAGACCCCTCATCCTGATTAAGAACCTCTAATGGGTCCGAAATTAGTTTATATACTGTTTGAAGGTGAGTTTTAGAACGAAAATTTTTCATTATCATTTTATAAATGTAAATTGTACAAAGTGAGCTAAGCAGAAAATAAACTCAAGTTTATAAACAGATACACTAAAAATAAGCCAATAATTTTATTATAAATTCTGAAACAACAAGCATAGACCATTAAGTGAAAGACTGAAGACTTGTAAAAACTTCAAAACAACACAAAATAAAAAAATAACAGTGTGCTTTAGACCACACGATTGAAGTAAAACTTCTTTAGCTAAAATAAGTCAGCGAGTAAAGGCTTAATATGTCTGTCTGTCTGTACGTCCGTCCGTCCGTCCGTCGGTCGGTCGGTCGGTCTGTCAGTCTGACTGTCTTTCTGTCTTCAGTAAATCGACAAAAAAATGAGATGAATATATATAATATAAAATAGTATTTATATTTCTGTCTCATTCATTCCTACCCATTTTTCTATTTGTGTCTGTTACCTGTCGTTTTTTCCGTTGCATCCGGTTTGAAATCACAACGATTCTAAAGAAGTTTCTAAACACTAATTTTATTCTAAAATCTGAAGCAACAAGCATAGACTATTAAGTGAAAGACTGAAGATTTGTAAAAACTTCAAAATAAAATAACTAGCAAACACGTAATCGACAGTTAAGAGTCGTTGTCACCGGCCCCGCGGATCCCGGATTGAGTTTAATCGGACGACCGGAACGGCCATTAATAACGGGTACGTTAATTGAACTCCTAGTTGCCGGTTATATTTCAAATATAGGATACAGATAAATACCAGAACAGTCTGAACCGATGTTGATTTTAGGGTTTATATTTGATAATCTTTTTTATATTTTATATAGATATAACACAACCTTTAGAACGAAAACGACGTAACAATAATCAACAAAATAAATAAATAAATAAAGCTACTATTGACACTCGAATTTCGTTTTACGCTGATAACTGCATTTTGGATAATTTTTCGTTCTGAAGGTGCAGTATTATGTAGTAATTTGTGTAAAAGTAAATATGGCAATCTAGCTTTTATGCAATAATAAACTCGTCTCATATCTGACTGAATGAAATGAATGATTTTTTTGTTATTTCAAGACGGTTGGCAAAGAAGCGTTCAGTCCGCCTGATGGTAAGCAGTCACCGCAATATATGAACGCGCGCGATACTTGAAGTATCACATGCGCATTGCCAACCCAAGATGGGAAGGAAGGGATTAAAAGGAAAAAAGGAAGGATAGGTACAGAGAAGGAGGGAGATTGGGCCTCCGCCGCTATAATTTATCGCATGTAACGCTTCAGTAGTGAGTACTTTACGCTGATTTTTTTGTGAGAGAGTAATACTTCCGCAGTCGAGCTGGCCCATTTGTGCTGGGAAAAACATGTCTCTACTAATACAGACTATTATAATCTTCTTGGCATGTAAGTGCAACCAAATGACCTTTTAAAATTCAACATAATCTTACTCATAATAAAAAGCAAGTATCAATTGAGCAATGTTTTTTAATCAACACCAACATGTAACATCAATATCAATAAACGAGCGGTGCTTCTGGACGCGAGTGTGAGACAAAAAATCCCTTTCAGCTATCATTATGTGATTGCGCGCAGGTGTGTACGCGGCGGAGTGGATTACGTACATGGTTGGGAACGCTAAAATGTACATATACAAATATTCTATATTCGTTTTTGAAAATATCTATACCAACTTAGTTTTAAGCTTTAGTTTTATATTCAAAGCTTTAGATGACGATGTTGCGCGTTCGATTTTCGCTTGGAGCAGATGTTTGTATTGCCCATACAGGCATGTATTCCGGTTTGGGTTTGTTTGTCCTTGTCGTTGTGTATGTTTCCGGACCACCGATACAGGATATAACTATCCGAACGGGGACTGTTGGGTGTTTAGCGTATATTATTTATTTAGCTGGCAAGGGTTGAAAGTGAATACTGTGTCTATATAATCATTACTTTGTTTATACTTTCATGATGATTTTATGAAAAAACTCTCTTGTAAAACGGCCCAATGAAATCTACCAAGCACTGTGCTTCACATATGGTAGCGGATTTCGGACCCACCCAATTGGTAACATAGTGTGACCTACTTGTGCTTCCTGCAAAGATAGTAGGTACCTTAGAATATACAAAAAGTAGCTAGTAGACGGTTTTGCGTTTGTAATAGTGTAATACACACTGACTAAAACTGGATTAAACCAATACTTAACACTCGCATTAGAAGATGTGTCACGCCATTTAATTTGTTAGAAGTACTATACACACACACCTGGAACGCAGAAATATTCCTAAATTGTCTAAATCTATAACTGACAGGCTTAAACAATTTGATTCTCCTATTACTCCAGTTTTCCAAAGTGGAATCTCTTTTACTATACTAACCGTACATTTATAGTCGAACCAAAAATGACAATTATATGCTTCAGTTTAACAGCAGCATGTTAGCGCTCCCGATCACCATCGCTACCCGGTATAAATCATTTGCTGTCGCAGCGTATTGGATTAAGATTTCCGATGTATTGGATGAGAAGGCTTCATCTAGCGGAGTGACAGCGACGAACATATTGATGCGAAATTTCCCCGGAGTACTTTGTATATGTGTGTTACTTCAGGTACAACTGGTTTAACGTATATTTATTATATTACAAGCTATTCACGCGTCTTCTGTCACGTTAATCTAGTTTTTAAATCAAATCAAATATTTTTATTCAACATAAAAAGCATTACACTTATTTGTTGAAAGTCAGATTCTACCACCGGCTCCAAAATGGAAAAATCTCTACCTGAGAAGAACCGGCGAAACAAACTCAGGGGCTTTATCTTTTTTTATATGTATTTTTTGAACTGATATTAGTTTACATATTATAATCACTGAAAAGCCTGGAGTGACTGTCTCATTCCCAAGGCGTGGTGTCCTCAAGGTATTCACTAATTTTATAATAGCCTTTACCACACAAACGTTCTTTGACCTTTTTTTAAATTTATTTAAAGAAAGTTTCTGAACGCTTTCTGGGATCCTATTGTAAAACCGTATACAGTTACCCTTAAAAGAGTTACTAATTTTATGCAGTCTAGTAACTTTTACGGGGGACAACAAACCAAAAGTTTTTTTTTCTCATTCATACTTCTTTTTTGATATATCCACAGGAGCCCAATATTTTCCAGGATATAATTTAATACAAATCTTAACATACAAAACAGTTTTCTCAATTTAATTGTACTTAAGAAATAATATCGAACCTGACACCAGTTAATAAATATGTTTTAATAAAATTTAAATAAAAAATATAGATATAATGATTCTCAAAGCCACTTGGACCTGACATTATATAATAATGCCTACATCGTTAACTTTTTATTTTTTAATCTATTTTAAAACTCCGTACGTATCTAATAAGGAAAAAACTTTTCATCCTTGAATTAATTCTTACATTCGAAGGTAAAAATTCTGTCGATATTACTATTCTAACATAACAACAGCAACTTACTTGGACTGTTCAATTTGACAATGAAAATAACCGTAATACCTAGTTTATTAATTTCTAATGATATATCATTTACTGGTGGT